>CP053137.2:8750000-10000000 GCA_022674325.2 Grapholita molesta
AAATTTCTTTTTGGGTGCCCACATTTTTTTTCTTTTTTTCCCCACCCCACTACACCCGCACCCACCGCCCGCGGCCTGCCAGCACGAAGATTATAGGATAAGGTTGTTCAGGGAAGTAGCTAACGGAGTTTCAATGCAGCTTAAGCCACATGACCGATTTGGTCGCTAGCTCTTAGACTCTTAATTTTATTTTGTAATAATTTAGGAAAATCGTCATAGTTGATTAATATATTTCTCTTTTGTTTTTCAGTGACAGTATTGAAGAGTAATATGGGTCCCGACTACAGGTTTTACGAGGGAGTAGACCATTCCTTCTTCTCCGTATTCTCCATATTCTTTCCCGCGGCTACTGGGATTCTTGCTGGCGCTAATATTTCCGGGGATCTTAAGGTAATTGTCAACCACTCGTACCATGGTTTATCAAACAGACTCTCTTGTCTAGTCCTTGTCTGTCTTGGTAAAAAAAAACGATTTTATTAGCCCTCTTGAGGTTAATATTAGTTCCTGTAGGTCCCTAGGGGACATGGGCCTCTCCTATAGGTAGGCGCTATGCATGACAGGCGGGTTTGCGATAGCAATATCTTCCACCGGTCTAAAGTACGCTGCTGCCCGTTCTACGGTGGTTTCTGGTCGCATTTTAGGGACCATACCTTAGCCATTGCCGACTTCTGTTAAATTAAAAGAACTCCCAAAGTCGCCCTCACATTGCCGGCTGAGTATTATGTTATATACGGATATAACTATACTCAGCCGGCACTCTATTCCTTCGCCTTCTCAAGAATAAACTACTAAATTACTATTAAATACCTCCTTTATACAATGACATTGCTAATTTTCAGGACCCACAAAAATCTATCCCAAAAGGAACTATCCTGGCTATTTTACTAACGACCCTGTCATATCTACTGATCGCCGTTATCGTGGGTTGGACGGTGCTTCGTGAAGCTTCAGGGGTCGTGACAGAAGTGGCGAATTGGACCATGGGGGACTGCGCCAACCGGACCTGCGCGTACGGCCTGCACCACAGTAATGACGTGAGTCTAGTATGATCAGACTAGTACATAAATATATCGATCGAAGAGTGATCAAATGTGGCGTGGCAAAAGTCGCCTCGACGGCTACATTGCTCACCGCGAATTTTAAACCACTCCGGACCGCGCTCAGAGTGTGAGTTCAGGATTTAAAAACATAATGAATCGTTGTTCGATATCTAAATGATCAGACACTAACAATAAAGTCGTAAATGTTAATCAAGGTATTTGCATTATCAAATCACACTTGACGTCACAGCATCAATGCAAAACGTTACGCGCTCGGTCTGTCTACAAATTGATGAATTATTTTCTTCTGTTTTTGAACTTCTGTATATTGAACTAATCTTCGCTAACTGGAGCTACCAGAACGGTCACGAGAGCTCTATTTGATGTTTGTATGTTAGAACTGGACAGTCAGGTTAACGTGCTTTAAAGGTCTTCCGTAGAACTCTTATAATATCTTCATAACGCCAGAATCGGCAATAATTTCTGTACAACGTTACATTCTTCCAAAAATAACACATTCCTTTATTTCGGTATTAGATGACGCAGCTAACCTTACGATGTCATATTATGGAAACGTCAAATTGCTGAATAAAAAGACCTACTGCGTTCATTAGACGATAGATGGCTCTAGTGTCTTTACCTGAATTACGCAAAGACGATTATGTACATTCGCCATCAGAGATATATTGGAGCTGTGGAGGTGGTCACAAATATCTGAACGACGCCTCCATTGTCAAGATGATAAAGTGCATGTTCCGATATTTGTGACCACGTCCACAGTTCCGATAAACCTGATAGCGACTATACAGTTATTAGCATACTGCAAGTTGCTAAGCGGGCTAGGTATTCAGAATGATCTTGGCACGCTCTTGTTCTCTTAACAATAAAGTCTTGTTTAGCTCATTCTGAACACCTCGTCTGTTTAACAACTTCTGCTGCTGACTGTATATAAATTATCAGTATAGATATTCTATGTTCTTTGGTTTTAAGTGTATGTGTCAGGGTACATTTATGTGTTAATAACTATTAGTATTTAATATAATTTGTATTATGTATTTACACAGGTGATTCGATTAGTATCTGGTTTCGGACCTCTGATATACGCCGGATGCTTCGCGGCCACTCTGTCTTCTGCGTTGGCATCACTTGTCTCCGCTCCTAAAGTGTTCCAGGTATTATTAAAAAAAAAAACAACTTTGCAATCTAATTTGATATTTTTCATGAAGTTTGCCAGACAAGTTGTCACTTAAAGTGTTATTCCGTCAATAACATTTTGCATAATAATTATCAGCATTCTAAAGTTCTGAATATTTTCCCGTTTTTTTTTAAACACTACTTTACACCCTACCTTTGAAAAATGCCTCACGTTCTATTAGGTATACTACCTATCTCTAATATTAACGTACCAATAGCTATACATGATTAACTTAAGCCGATTCCTCGCGGACAAAATGTTGGCTACGACAACGAGTTTTGTCATTTAATACTACAATTTATACTATGTAATTGTGACCTTATTATTGTTTATTGTTATGTTCAGGCTTTGTGTCAAGACAAGCTGTACCCGTATTTGGAATTCTTCGCGAAGGGATACGGCAAAAACAACGAGCCGGTCCGAGGATACGTGCTTACCTTTCTCATCGCTTTCGCATTCATTCTTATGGGTAAGAAAGAGAACGAGACCTTGTAAATCCGAGTCTATTTAAATTTTGTAAATCCATGTGGTCGGTAATCCAGTTATGGGTAAATTATTGCCGATAATTGCATCGCCGCATATCATTCCGTATTTTTTCGCATAAGTAGGTACCTACTTAGTTTCATATCGGTGAAATAACAAGTCAACATGAAAAATTATATGATTTGTACACCCCGTTATCTTATGCTCAGTTTAGGGGCAAGTGATTGGGCAGTTACGATAATCTAAGTCGATAAAAAATTAAGTTGACTTACTCACTCAATAACATGTCAAAAGATCTTGGGTCCGATTTTTGAAATAGTCACCAAGTGATTTCCATAGAGAATGAATGAGAATCTCTATCACGATTACTCGATGACTATTTCAAAAATCGGACCCCAAATTGACGATATTCTATATTTATAATTGTCGCCCTCCGATTTGACTAATAAGAAGAATGAATGTGTCTATAGCTTTCACTAAAGAAGAATTTTAGTTTGGCAAATAACTATAGATAAATATGAATCGACTAATTATGTGAAGCAACATCACTATTTTAGATTGCCCCCAAAATGAGCATTAGATAACGGGGTGTAATGATTTGACAACATTATATGGTTATGAAAATTCCGTTTCGACATTAACTTACTGAGACACTTTTTAACAATTATATTTAAGCTGTAGAACCGTTTTAAAAATTCATTGCAGTTTACCAATAGCCTCCTCGCTCTCTGGTCGACACGCCCATTTTGTCTCTACCAAATGGCACTCCTGTATTTCGATATTTCAACTCTTTGACGTGTCTGTAGTCATTATTTTATATTAAGCAGAAACGTCTGCTAGCATATCAAAGATATTTAATTCGAAAGAAAAATAGAAAAATTTGACTCGCAGCGGGACTCGAACCCACAACCACTGGATCACTAGCCCAGTGCACTACCAGTTGTGCTATACGAGCGCCGCTTAGACGTGTCAAATTTCTCTATCTTATCCTTCTAGTATACGTCATTACGGGTGACGTGTAGCGACATCTACTAGTGATCCAGTGGTTGTGGGTTCGAGTCCCGCTGCGAGTCAATTTTTTCTATTTTTCTTTCGAATTAAATATGTCTGTAGTCATGTTTAATAAATTAATGTTTGGTTAGAATAATTTAAATTCTATAAAGTATTTCGCACAAATTCAATTTATTTCATGTTCTTATTTTTGATTGCCAGGTGGTTTGAACCAAATAGCACCATTGATTTCCAACTTCTTCCTAGCTGCGTATACGTTGATCAACTTCTCTACATTCCACGCGAGTCTCGCCAAACCCGTTGGCTGGAGGCCTACTTTTAGGGTAAGTACTAACAACCGGGAATGTTTTCGCAAAAAACATAATAATTTTATGCTCTTCATGCAGGATTGAATCATTCAGGTTATACGTATGGATTAGTAAACTAAAGAACGAAATAATACCGGTATTTTTGTACGGAAAAGTTCAACGAGGTTCGATTAAGCGTTAATACGCTCGAGCCTTGCTGGAGCTGTCTGGCGCAGCAAGTTTCTCAGCAGAGAAAAAAAAACCCTTCGTTTGTATTCCCGGATACATATAATTTAGGTCTCTTCAAGGCAAGAGCGAATAGGCTGTTACTGAACCAGCGTGCTACACCCTCGACATCGTCGACACTTACCATCAGGTGCGGTGCTGGTCAGTTATGTTAAAAAAAAAGGGTGATCGAATCGTTGTTTCGAAAGCGTCGCAAGTACTAATTTTCGTAAATGCGGTGACTACTACATGTGATATATAAAAAAAAAATCTACTGTGCGTATTTTTCATACGGGCGTATAATGTAGTGGCGATTAGTATTGGACCTCAAGAACCTATTTACATTCATTTTGTCATAAAAATTAGATTATTTTCATTTCATACATAAAAATTAAGCACGCAATGTATTGCATCCATAGTAATTAACGTACCGATGCGTCATGTCATGTCAGTATTACTTGTCATGTCAAAATAAGTTAGACTGCGTACATTGATGCCCGGTCAGACTTAAAAAAACCGTTACGACTATGTTATAACACTATTTAACACAATTATTAACATAATGCGAGTCGTATTACTAGATACTGTATGTGGGGAACTTATACGCCCGTATGAAAAATACACACTGTATAGTTCGTTTTTTATACAGTTGTACAACATGTGGCTGTCCCTGCTGGGCGCGGTGCTGTGCCTCGCGATCATGTTCGTGATCTCGTGGATCACGGCGCTCGTCACGTTCGCGTGCCTGCTTGCGCTCTACCTGCTCGTGTCGTACAGGAAGCCGGGTTAGTGTTTATCGACGAATGAGTGTACATTCCGAGGGTTGCGTGGTCATACCCGATAAGTCGAGTAAATGGGATTTTGAATTTAGAACTATACGTGAATTACGTAAGATTGTTACTTCAATGAAATATTATATCGATTTATCGGGTTTGACCACGCAACCCTCGATTCGTAAGCTAAACCTAAAAGTACGAAGCAGTTCAGAATCCACGATTTTCTGTTACTCGGTTATCTAAATTATTTTTTTATTATGCAGAAACGTCTGCTAGCGAATAGCTTCAATTTTAAATATCGAGGATATTCGCTAGCAGACGTTTCGGAATATAAAAAAATAATTTAGAAAGGGGTAGCACAGTGTTATGTAAATTGAGACTTCGATGCCGTTAAGTGTTTCAATACGCTTGCGGTAGATGTGTTTATACGTCACCCATGATGACGTATACGGCGAGGGATAAATAGATTTTTTACAAGTCTAAGCGGTACTCGTATAGCACAATTGGAAGTGCACCGGGCACTAGCCCATTACCACTGATCCACAACCACTGGATCACTAGATCGAGGGTGGGTTCGAGTCGCGCTGCGACTCAAATTTTTCTATTTTTCTTTCGATTTTAAATATCAGTTATCTCATTTAAGCATTACGTAGCTGTCTATGTTATATCATCGTCTAGTTAAGTTACTTGCAGTTTTTATATAATTTGTGTTATCATTCAGATGTGAACTGGGGTTCTACAACCCAAGCCCAAACATACAAAGCGGCGTTGTCGGGCGCGCACCAACTGAACCGGGTCACGGAGCACGTCAAAAACTACAGGTACAATCAACCAATTGGGTACCTTAAGTTTTTTAAAGTGGTCCATGTTATATTTTTTGTAGTAAGTAAACTGCTAATGGTGTTCAAAACTGTGGCTATTCTTTTTTTATTCCTTTCTGTTTTTTAGAAATATTTTTTTGAATACCTCATAAGACAGATGAAGCGGTTGGTGATATGAATAGAGCTCATGCCTAAGTCTGCAATACGTATCTTCCATTAAAAAAAAAGTAAAACCGTCAAGTTGTCATTTGACAGATTTAAAACATCGCCGTTATTATACTTATTATTTCGACTTTGTTTGTACGCTATGCTCCCTAATTTCTGCCGTTCTCGAGTGTTTTTCAACGGCTTCTGCCTACCCCTGGATTTTGTAGTGCCCGCATCTCACGACGACCACCATATATCCACTTTACATTCGGAAAGGACGCCTTTACGACGACGACGATGCTCACGTATTTCTGGACAACGATCAAGATAACAAACAACAACAAGAAATGTTACGCTCCTTCACCCACGAAGTGTCTCATCCAAAGAAACACCCACAAAAAAGAAGTTTTGCTCGGGAAAGTAATAGCTAGTTTACGCATACACGTCGAGCGTCTAATACGGCGAGTGAGGGAGTTTCAATTTTTGAAACCTCACTCTGGAGTGAACCACAGTCACATCAGATATTTGAATGATAGTGTTATCATGCCTATGCTTTGATAAATTTGCAGGATAATTTAATAAAACTAGATTGATAGTTTTTTTTTGTTTTATTGCAGTAACACAATTTATAAATAAAGTGACAAAGCTTTCTTATTTTCACTTGTATAAGTGAAAATATATCTTTATACTGAATTCGTTTCGAACGCCACACTGCTACCGTAGTGTACTACCGTATAATGTGGCGTTCGAACAAAACGATACCACACCGCTACTACCCAAAACAGTGCAGTTGGTTGCACTTTGGACATAAACACTTCTAGAAGCCCTAGAAATAAGAAAAACAATCATATTATAAGTGATAATAATGTTTTATATATATATATAAAAGACATTTTAACGTCAATCATGAAGCTTAAGCAACTTTCATCAATGTTTTCGCACCCCGAATTTCAGCAACGTTGTGCTTGTCGCCAGTCCTTGAATATTCCATAATAACCGCCATGACAAACTCAATTTATTTGCTAAACTAGCTCGGGGAATCAGTCCTTAGGTCAGTGCAATGGTCGGCGAAAAAGCGGAATCGTTGTCCAGAAATACGCGAGCGTCGTCGTCGCTGTAAGGCGTCCTTTCCGAATGTAAAGTGGATATATGGTGGTCGTCGTGAGATGCGGGCACTACAAAATCCAGGGGCAGGCAGAAGCCGTTGGAAAACACTCGAGAACGGCAGAAATTAGGGAGCATAGCGTACAAACAAAGTCGAAATAATAACGGCGATGTTTCAAATCTGTCAAATGACAACTTGACGGTTTTACTTTTTTTTTAATGGAAGACACGTATTACAGACTTAGGCACGAGCTCTATTCATATCACCAACCACTTCATCTGTCAAATTAAGTATTCAAAAAAATATTTCTAAAAAAAAGAAAGGAATAAAAAAGGGATATCCACAGTTTTGAACACTATTAGCAGTTTACTTACTATAAAAAATATAATATGGACCACTTTAAAAAACTTAAGGTACCCAATTTGATTTATAGGCCACTTGGTTCCTTGTCACAGTGAAAATCTATATGAAAGACGCAAAAGATCTCTTATTAACGTCACTGTGACAAGGTTCCAAGTGGCCTAGAAATTGAATTTGTTGACTATTCATATATATTATAACACACATGAAATCTTAGAGCGTTATCACACTTGGGCGATTTGCAAGCTATTTCTATACAAAACTGATACGCGGCGAACTCGCTGCGTATTCGCCTCCATACAAAACTCGCTCGCAAATCGCAAGTGTGATATCAGCCTTACAATTTTTATCCATTGTATTTGGTCTGGATTACCTTAATAAGGCATGTCGTCCGCTATTTTTAAATTAGTCCCATGTGTTAACTTTACATGAGGAATTTCACTGAGCCGATTAGAATAATTTCTGAACACAAGTGTAATGAGAATTTGAACGGGTTTTGGCATGTGATGTCCGAATAGCATGATCAGAAGAGCTTGTATCTTTGAGACTTGATGAGATTGGTCCAAACCGAATCTTTGTCGTTAAACATAATTTTGTATATGTTATTTTATTTAAATGTATAAAAATCCACGAGACCAACTCCTCAAGCTGTTGTCTAGTACACGAAAAATAAAAAATGTATAGAAATAGAATAATAATATAGTAAAAATATATTGTAAGTAATTATGCGCCACTCAAAAGCCTAAAGCTTTAGTCGGTTAAGATAAGTGTTCCTCGAATTAACCTATTATTTGTTTTGCCAGGCCACAGATTCTGGTGCTGACTGGGTTCCCGGGCGAGAGGCCTATCCTAACCGACTTTACATACCTGCTTACTAAAGGCCTGTCGCTCATGCTTTGCGGCCACATCGTGCCTGTGAGTATTTTTGTCCACACACTTCCATGTATCGTGTTATAAAAATACTAGTAATTCATGTTACTTGTATTAAATCGGGTAACTTACGTTTATAAACTCGAATATTGCTCGACATATATTTTTCTTCATCATGGCCCGCAGTCTTCGCCGGTCTGCTAATGCGAATGATTGAGCCAGAAAAAATACTGTTGTATATCAGAATATTAACATTAATGGATCTATGGATCAGAGATACTGATAGGAAATACCGCCTGCAAAAAATAAAATTTAGGCAAGTATGCCAATTATTTTGAGAAATATATATATATAGAGATATCACTACTTGACAATTACATAAAAACTTCTTGTTTTTATCTTTATTTATAAAAACCTAAAACGCTAATTTTTGTTTGTTGTAATGCTGTAAATATACAACGCTATTTCAAAATTTTAACCAAGTAACTTGAATAGATCTAGAAATAGATTACACAGATCAAAATATAAGCCAAAAACTGTCTCAAATAATAATAAATTTTTAAACTATAAAATAAACTTACAAAAAAACACAGGAGTCCATTCTACCCTACTAAGCATAAGGGCAGTAACTAATCTTGAAATCTCGTGAAATTACTTACTTAAACAGTAAGGTACACATTGAAATTAAAAATTAAACGGAGTTACTCCACTTATGCTTAGTAGGGCAGCATTCTACATTATAAATTATTGAAACATTTATGTTATGACAGAACCAAGTGAGCCACCGGGCCCGTGAAGCCCTCTCGGACCGCGCCTACCACTGGTTCAACAAGCGCAAGATCAAGGCGTTCTACAGCCTCGTCGATGACGTCAGCTTCAAAGATGGCGCCAGTGCGCTTATACAGGTATACATTTTTATTAATAAGCAAAGCCCGTATGACGGGAAAAATCATGCGTTGACAGCTTAATAGTGCGACAACACACATTTTATAAGTCGATGTCGATAAATAAAAGAGCACGACGTATAAGCAAAATTAAAAACGTACTGTTTGTATTTTAATGTTACTCTCTTACTCTTTCGATAAATCCCGTGAGTATGACAATATTGATAATAATTATAGTACATACCTATGTAATTAGTTAACTGAAATAACATGTAATGTAAGCTTACCGAAGTACCTGATGTAATATTGTGTAATAACCTGACATGAGTCTGATCAATACATTGCTGATTCAAAAAAAATATCGCATGTAATAGTCGATATTTAAGTAAGCACTAGTAGCAGAAGCATTTTTGGTCCAGTCATTCGGGATTTGTTTATAAGATACCATAGTTCGATTATATGTATGTCTATATTCAAAACAAAATGGAGTAACATAGGCGTAAAATGTAAGTGTGTGTGTGGACGCTCGAAGCGGAGCGATCCACGGGGCGTGTAGCGTAGCGCCGAACTTCCAAGGGATCTGAACAGCGTGCACTGCGACCGCTCCCATACGTAGGCATTTGTTTACTTTGGACGCTACACGCCCGGCCCACTGCAGCATCCATTCAGGCGCTAACAATCGATTATTTATCGTCTCCATACTAGGTATATTCCCTATACTATCAATATAGTAAGTAATTATTTTCATAGACGAGTGGCCTAGGCAAGCTGAAGCCAAACATTCTGATGATGGGGTTCAAGGAGAATTGGCTGGACTGCGACCGGACCGAAATCGTGGACTACGTGGAAGTTATGCAGTAAGTTCTTAAATACTATCACAGTCACAAGATACTCGAGCTTCCGAACATTGGCCTGAACACTTGGATATATTCGGGGATTTAGGGGAAAATTATCTATCCTTAAATATTTTCCATTGGAATAAATGTGCTGAAGTTTCTGACAGACAGTTCAAATTCTATTGACAGAATTTTGCAGAATCCTTTTTCCCAAACCAAGTTCGTTTGACATGATAACGGGTTCCCAGCCCTTTCACCCATTTCCCTAACAAAACTTTTTGGAATGGTCTAATTAAAATATATAAATTGGATGCTCCAGTAATTTTAATTACCAGTATGAAGATATTTCACTAAGATAAGCTATTTCAATAACCTCCTCCTTTTTTTGAAGTCGGTTAGAAAGTAAATTCGGTTCTTTTAAAATTGATTTTATATTGATCTTGGAGTACGATTAGATAAGAGATAAGAGATCTTTTATTTGCATTATTTTTATTTGCAACCCAAAATATATAAATATGTACATGGACCCTGATAGGGTGTAGCAACATAGTTGTTAGTGTAAAAAAAACATTTGAGCATTAACATTATTACAAACATTATACAAATCAACATTATATAAATCTAGGTAATAACTTCTGTAATTTTCTCATTTAACTGTTTTAGCTTTATTATACAATAATAAGACGTTATATTTAAAAATATTCAAACTCGCCGCCTAATATGACCTCGACTCGACGCCTAATAGCAAATTATTAAAAAAAAAATCCTATCATCCAGCAAATTAGTAGTAGCTACTCCTGTACGCCGTTAAAACTAAATCAAATCAATTAACATTAGGCAAAATTCGGTAGTGGTCGTCGCGAGGTTAGATATTTTTTTTGATGAAAACTATAGCTGATCAATCTATAATCAACAACGTCTCCTAAGAAATCTTGTTAATGCAAATTAACTTTCGGTAACAGTCAATACATGTTTTGGGCAATAAAAATTACTTTTCCTAACTAGTGCGTAAAAAGTGCATTTTGCGCACTGCGCACGCTTCGCGTGCGTAAATGTCACATTTTAAGGCACTTGTTATGAAAAATTGGGTTCGATACACGTGTAAAAACTTATTTAAGACTCGGGTTATTGTCACCCTCGTTTCACTCGGGCTCCAACTTACACCCTCGTCGAAAATATTTTTTTTTTCACTAGTATCGAAATGTACTATTATCTTTAGCAAAGCGCTGGACGTGCATATGGCGATAGCCATCCTTCGCGTCGAAGGCGGACAGTACACGAGCGACGCACTCGACGACGATCTTCAGGCCTACTTACACGACATGAACGCTAAGGACCTCACCACACTGACACGTAAGTCTGTCTACACACAAGGTACAAGCTATGTGTACGTTAATAACTTCCATGTTCCATCAACGGACGTACAGGAATTGTTGGGCCATCTGCCAAAGTTGTAACCCGAACCGAGGGTGGTATTTCATTTGTTCATTTTCTTTATGGGAGTTTTTAAAATTTGGTACACACAATTAGCGAAAGTTGTTAAATAAAATCACTGTCAGTTTCGTGACGACAATTAAGAGTTCAATTTCTATAAAAACTTGGTTTTTTATGTTCGTTTCATAAACTTCAATCGATATTACAACACAATTAAAGGAAAAAAGTCGATATTTATAAAAATTTCATGCTTAATTGTTCCACTTATACAATTCTTGAACCCAGTTTTTGTGCGTTATTCGTGCATGTAGTATTTGTGTTAACGCGTAACCATTTTGAATTGAATGTCAATACTATTGGACAAATATATTTGGCAGATGGAGTACCAGTACCACCCTAAGAACATATATGTGACTCAACAATCCCTGAACAGGTTTAGTGTCATATCTTGGCTATCTTGGTGTCGGTCATATGAAACGTTATGTTCATCATTATGCACTCTAGTAGTAATAGTCATAGTGTCTAAACTCGCATAACTCATTCATGTGTGATATAACACAATGTTCATTGTAAAATGCTAACACGTTCTGCAGGATCCATGGGGGACAACTGTAAGGAATCGAAGTCAACTGAGAGCTTGAACACACACTCGAGAGGTAAGTTCTTCAATACTAAATATGGTTTAACTTTAGTAGATGACGCAGTATAGGTAAATAAACTTAATTAGAGTAAAAATTAACTAAAAACGTATTAT
Organism: Grapholita molesta; assembly: GCA_022674325.2. Taxonomy (NCBI): domain Eukaryota; kingdom Metazoa; phylum Arthropoda; class Insecta; order Lepidoptera; family Tortricidae; genus Grapholita; species Grapholita molesta. The sequence continues at coordinate 8,762,229 of CP053137.2, forward strand.
ATCATGTATACCGGTACAGTCAGCTTCAAGTATAAACAGCCGAAGTAGCCAAATATATCGATACAGATTTATTTGCATAGCAGTACGGACATTATTTGTCCACTTGGACTGTACTAAATGTATATTTAAAAAAAAGGAGTGTATAGGTTCTTAAAGGGTAGGCAACGCGCATGTGAATACTCTGGAGTTGCAGGCGTCCATAGGCTACGAAACGTTATAATTACATTGTACAGTCAGCGTCATATAGTTAGTTGCACAGCGTCTTCCTAGAGAACAATAGTAAAAACGTATTGTTTAAATTTTGCATGCATTTTGTGTCGATGTAACAGGTAGCAGTATGTCCGATGTGTCTCTGGGCTCTCCACAACTGAGACGCGCCGCGGTCTCCGCGGACCCCAACGCCGCCGCCAACAAGCCCGCTAAGAACAGCGAACAGAAAGAGAGGTGAAAATAATAGTCTTAGTATTTATATGGTTTTAAGCAGGACCGCAATATATGTATATTGTATATTGTACTTTTCATAATCGTATGTTATGTCCCGATGGCGCTTAAATCTGCAGAGGCCGGGGAACCTACTTTTATATTAATATGTTGTTTGAAAATCGAAATCTCAAAATTAATCACCCTCGGATTAATTTTGAGTTCTAATTGATTGATTACTGATCTTTAATAGTAGTTTATCTACACACATATCATAAACCCCCTCATTCGCGTTCAAAAACCGCATATTGTGACTAGCATAATGTCAAACTCCTTCATTACAATTACATAATAATAGTAGTTTATGTTACTGCTACATAATGTAAGGCATAAAAATACAAGTTTGGTTTTATGAAACGAAGCGAAGCTGAACGTTGATGCTGACGTCATGTATAGCACAAAATAGGAGACTCAAAGAGAGACATTATAGTATTTTATGCAACAGTTGCATAAGAGGGGTCAAAAAATGCGAGTGGCGTGGGCGTTAATAAATACCACGCCACGCCACGCCACGCCATGAGCATTTTATGACTACTTATACAACGTTGCATACAATGCTTTTGCTATGAGTAGGCAATATTAAATAAAATAATAAAATTAATAAAACAAATTACCGGGAAAGGCGGGAAAACGTAAAAATAAGCGAGTGATGTCTATGGTTATGTTTTTTTAAACATCCACCTTCCAATAGTGATGATATCAAAAAAGTTTTTTTATTATAAATTAAACATTAACACGGCTCTACTCACGTTTATTTAGTCACTCGCGCGACATGTTTCGGAGAACATAGGCCTCCATTATCAAGCACTAAGAGTGCTGAGTGTCCGTTCGATTCGGCGATCGCGTCGCCGGCCCGTCGCGCACTAACGCGCGCCGCGCTGCTCGCGCCGCTCTTGATGTCAAAACCGGTTGAGGGCGGTCCGACACCGGAGCCGCTGTAATGGTAGACCGCGGGTTCGATTCGTCCACCAACAATGACTCTAAACACACTGAACTCACTGTGTCCACTAAACTGTTACAACACTCCCTAAGGTTTTGATGTTTGCCATAGATGGCAGGCTTCCATGCTGGCGGTACAGCCCAACCACCATCACGATTAAAATTTGGACGACGCCCGATCTCAATCGCTTCGCGTATTTTGCGTGGTACGAAACATTTTTCACGCACCAGCAATCGCGCCTTATCGAAGCGAAGGAAATGGGACGGGCCCGCCTCATGAGCGTGCTCTGCCACCGCGGAGTTACTGCAGTCCATCTACTTCACACTCCGTATATGTTCCAACAGTCGCGTGGACACGTTTCGTCCGGTTTCGCGTATGTACGACTTACCGCAACTACACGGTATCTCGTACACGCCTGGGTTGCCCAGCGGATCCTTATCTTTCGGAGAGCGCAAGACTTGTCTTATTTTTGTATGGGGACGGAAAATTGTCCTAATGCAATATCTCCGGCGTAATAGGCGTCCAATTCCAATTTCAATTTTTTTATTATGTTGGTAGCAATGAACTTGGTACATTTTTTTAAAATAAAAACCGTATGCATTAAATCGTTTGTCAAGTTGGTAGTAATTTATCGGTATGTGGCACCTGCTGCTCCGCACTAGCTTACCGTGTCGTGAGGTCTCCCAAACGATACACGTGCTATTTTGGGTTCTAGACTATAGACTTTTATAAGGAGTAAATAATGTATGTCCTTACATGTACGTTCGTGACTATGTAAGTGATAGATAAAAGTACACGAGTAGACAAAAAAAGTAAATTTATGGTACAGGAGCGGCGGCGGCGGCGGCGGGCTCGGCGGCGCCGTGCGGCGCGCTGGGAGGCGCGGCGGCGCGGCGCGCCTCATCCTTTACGTCCGTGGAGCACTTCACGCGGCGCCAGGCCGGCTCCGTGGACGTGTGGTGGCTTTACGACGACGGAGGTACCCGCCATTGCTCACTGACCACTTGCAAACTCTATTGCAACGGTCAACAAATTGCAATTAATTTTACGAGCGGCAAGCACATGTTACATTTTTAAACTGTGTAATAGACGAGTGTGTTGTATTGAAAATTATGTTTAACTGTTTGACAACAAAGCTCAAATTTACTAAGACGAATGTTTCTTGACTATTAAGAGTTGAACTAAAACCTTATATCAAGATTAGATTTGAAAAGGTTGTCTGAAGATTGATAAATCCTGTTCGCTTATATATTGCGATCTTCTTTTAAGATTCCTGAAATAACTGAAGAATTAATGAGATAAAAAGTTTTCTTTTTAATTCCTCTCTAAAATGCAAAGAGGTCAATTTCTCATTGGGGTCGTAAGTATCTGTCATGTACTGAAGTGAAATTATGACTGAAAGTGTCATATTTACTCGGTTGATAAAGCAAATACTGATAATTTATACTGAGCAAGCAAAAATAGATCTTAAGCTGGTCAACCTTTTCATTCCGCGACAGTACATTACACTTGAATGAGATAGCTATAATCATTTTATTTTAACTAAGGTATGTTGTGTCTTTCTTTGGGGTAGGCTTTTGTCCAGCAGTGGACGTCTTCCGGATGGTTAAGAGGCCTGTTAATACGTACAGGGATTGTTAAGACACTTGCATAATTTTAGTTATTTATCCGTGCAAGTAATAACCGACGTCTCCCGATATTGTGTTACGCCCGATTTAGAACATAAGCATCAATCCCTGTACAGTTGCCATTAGACATATCGGAGCTGTGGAGGTGGTCACAAATGTCGGAACAACGCCTCTATTGTCAAGGCGGTAAAGTGCATGTTCCGATATTTTTGACCACCTCCACAGCTCCGAAATATCTGATGGCGACAGTACGTGTTTGCATTAAAATATTGCCTGTCGTCACCAGTTAAACGGTTAGAAAAAGTAACCAAATTCTATGCGATGTGGGATTTCTATTGACGTCTTTAGCTGTCGCTGCTGAGCTCTGACATCTAAACCACCCAATGAGAGTCAATTAACGAGCTACATCATATTCCCATCGAGAAGTAGGTGCCATTTATGCAACTAGGAATAAATAAAATTAGTTTTATTTATATTTGCGTCGGTTTTTAAGGAGTATCAACGCTTAAAGTATAGTTCATATAGAATTGGCACGGATAGAAGGACACGTAATTATTTAGTTGTTAATAAAACAAAGTTACTTTTGTTGTAAATAAAAAGAAGGTCTATATTTTTATTATTTTATAAATAGCAAAATTCATTTTTCTCCATTATGTAAAAAAAAACGTACTTTTGCCGTGATGGATTTCATCATCTTCTGAACAATCGCTTTATCCACTTTTTTGGCCTGCTGGTTCCACGTGGCTCGTAATGAATCGATGTTTTGTACAACTCTACCGGTCTTATTCAATTTTTTTTTCATAATTGCCCAGTAATTTTCTATTGGTCGAAACTCAGGGCAATTTGGGGGATTCAGCTCTTTGGGTATGTACTCGACTTGGTTTTTTTCATACCACTCCAAAACGTTTTTCGAATAGTGACAGCTGGCTAAATCAGGCCAAAATTTCACAGGGCCGCCGTGCTTTTGATGAAAGGTAAAACTCTCTTTTCAGGCACTCGTTGATGTATGTACTGGAATTCATAGTTGACGATGTAATAAAAGTTTGTGTCTTGAGACCGCAACTGCAGATTCCCTGCCATATCATTATTTTTTGCAAACTTTTCATGTTTGACAAACTTATATTTTTCGGCGACATTACCTCTTGCATCGGCCATATAATATTTAGTACCCGGTAGTTGGTTGAAATCGAGTTTCACATACGTTTCGTCGTCCAACAACAGGCACCCATTAAATTTTGTCAGTACCTGATCGTACAGTCGTCGAGCTCGAGTTCTGGCAGTTTGGTTCTGTTTGTCGGTCCGATTTGGCTGTTTTACTGCTCGATAACTCTTATAGCCAGCTCGAAGGCGAATCCTCCTTACGGTACTGCGACTTTTTTTAAATTTTCGGGCTAAATCGTAATCAGATAGACCTGGATTTTGTTTAACTGACCTTAGAACTTTCGTTTCTAAATTCTTGTCTTTGGTACCAGACCTTCGATTGATTTGAGTCTTCCTCTCGACAGATAAGCTTTCCTTATAACGTTTTATAACCCTACACACAGTGCGTTTCGGAAGTTTAAGGAACTTAGCAATCTTAGTTCCGGACCAGTATGGATTTTTTAGGTACTTGTTCACGATTAATTTCCTATTTTCGATTTCCATTGTCGAAAACTTAAAAACGCACAAACATAGCCCTAAAGCATTTTCAACATTGAAACGTCAAAGTATTGTCATTAAATTGCGATAGTCAGTTTTTTTTACACCGTACGAAAAAGTTTTGTTATTTATCCATAATTATGTGCCAGTTCTATGTGAACTATACTTTACTCAGATAATTTGATATTTTCCTATTTGGTTAGTAATGGTAACAAATAATGCTGTTTACATATAATTTTATAATGTATAAATTAACTGTTTCACTGTGTGCGCAGGTTTAACCCTTCTCCTACCGTACATCTTGTCGACGCGGCGAGCTTGGTCGTCGTGCCCGCTGCGTGTGTTCACGCTCGCCAACAAAAACACTGAAATGGAACTCGAGGAGAGAAAGTAAGCGTCACGTGTGCAGCACACAAATATCAGTTAATCTTGTCATAAGTGAAGTCGAAACACTATTGATGTGTGCGTATGACACTCGTGTGTACGCTCAAAAAGTGTGTATAAAAAAAAATTGGTCCTATTGCATAAAATAACTATTTTACACTAAAATAATGCTTCTTAAGCGGATACACAAGTAATGTTGTCAACTTAAAAAAATATGACATACTTTCATAACATTTTCAGTTCCAGTAAATTAAAACTATTTCTAATGCGAGAAGCAGCTAAAGAACCATACGAATTCATAAGTGTCTTTTGCGTTTTTAAATGTAAATAATTGCAATTGGAGGGATAAACATCTCATTTCATGGGTAACATTTTCAAATTATTGTTCTTCACTAATTGTTCTCACAATGTCGTATATATTACACAACCAGTAATTTTTAGGATGTCTAAACGTCGGGTCGGGGGACCGATGTATTTCAAAAGCTTGTAACTGTAATACAAACGGAACTCACTTTTTCACACCTTATATTAGAAAGGGACTTCCACTAGTATTATAACAAGCTTTCGAGAAGTAGGGCCCAGATATCGCTTATATACACGAACCCGTCGGCAGCTGAACTACGTATTATTATTGCAGCATGGCGTCCCTCCTGTCGAAGTTCCGCATAGACTACTCCGCCTTAAAAATGGTGTCCGACATTACAAAGAAGCCGAAGGACTCGACGCTGGCTTATTTCGAGCGGCTCATCGCACCGTTCCGCACAACAGACGACTCTAGCGACGCCCGTGAGTTCGAAACATGTTACGAAATATATTATAAGCTCATTTTAAAGAATAAATATCTGACTATGCAAGTATTCTTCCAAGTACTTATTTGTATAGATGGCAGCATCTCTCTAGCTATATCTGAATCCCGAAAGTGAGTCATATAAGAGGCCTTAGAGTTGGTTAACAGTGTTAAAAACCGTTAAAAATAAACATCAGGTAAGTACTCTTGAGTGAGATAAGTGTTTACTTAATTAAATATAAAGGTACAAGGGTCTTTCTGGTGGTAATGAAAGTTAAGGGATTCCGGCCCTAATTTATTGAATGTACTTTAACCCCCGTAGACACAATTTTCTGTTCTAACTTAAGTTCACAAAATCATATAATGCACACAAGCTCTTAACTATTGACCACAGCAGAGACAAAAATAAATAAATACATTGTTTTGAACCCATATTAGACTAGATATATAAAGGCTTCGATCATGTGATCGAAGCCTTTATATATCTGCTATGTAGCAGCGTAGGCTGAGCGGTGCGACAGGTTAGGGGCGTAATCTACTCGCGAAGGTCGCAGCGGGAACGCACCACTGGTACAGTCAGCAGCAGAAGTGACTAAGCGGTTGAGGTATTCAAAGTGAGATCTCATCTCTATTGTCAAGAGAATTAGAGCGCGTGTAGGTCATTTTGAACACTTCACTCGCACAGTCACTTTTGCTACTGTGGCAGTGGCAGTGGTAAGCGGCGACCCGACTGCCGTTCACTGCATTCAAGTGAGAAATGGTCGCAAGACGTGCATTCGTCTAGATGCTGTGTGATAAAGTATTAGACGGGCAGATAAGTAACAATCCTACTTATCCTGAAACGTAGCCAGCAACTACCTACTACAGCTACCTCGACAACGCTCATATGGGAGTTTTCTAAGTTTGGTACACCTAATTATCGAAAGTTGTTAAGACGTCACGAAACTGAGGCTCTAGTGTAAGTTACTTTTGAAGTATAAAAACGTTTTTGAATGGGTAAGTGATAATGTTACTTATATGGGAAACGCAAACGCGTTCGTGAAGTAAAGTTACGTTAAAAACTTACACTCAGGGCTCTGATTTAAGTTTTCTTAACAACATTCACTAATTCGGTGCACTATTTTTTTTAAACTTCCATATTGAAGTCGCGTATGAAATATTTTTCTTATCACAGATGGAATCACCGAGGCAGACTTATTAGCGGCGCGCGAGCGTACCCACCGCCACCTCCGTCTACGCGAGCTCATCTCTACCCAGTCCTGCGGAGCTCGTCTGGTCTGTGTGACGTTGCCCATGCCGCGAAGACGGAACGTCATCCCGCCGGCTCTGTACCTGGCTTGGTTACACGCTATCGCTACTTCTGTGGATAGAGTACTGCTGCTAAGAGGGAATCACTCGGCTGTGCTGACGTTTTACTCTTAAAACAGGCCTTATGTTTATAGTAGTAAGGTCAGTTTTACATCAACAATTATGTTAACATTTGACAGTATTTTAATCTTGGTTTGTATAATATTACCCGTGTCCGAGGGTACTGCTACTAAAGAAAATTTACTCTTAAATTGAATCGTATGTCCACAGTACTAAGATCAGATTTTTCTCTCCAAAAGTTCGGTAGAAACGTACGATCTTTTTACTTGTATTATATATGTCTCTATATTCTACTACGGACCCGATTCGCTAGGCTTGCCAGCTTTAAAAACAATATTTATAAACAAGTTTTCAAACCGTTAATCGAATTAAATTAACAATGTACCGTTCAGTAGAAATATCCAAAGTGTATTTATGGACAATTTCCAAATATCGTGAATTAACTAATATTATAAGCTAATTATGCTACTTTTAACATTTTACAAATAATCTTTTTTATCGGAATCTCTGCATGTTTGCAAAACTATTTTAATCTTTTTATATCTTAAGAATTTTATAACAACGTTGCGTTGCTAAAGAAAGTTGTACAAAATGATTCGGATAATTACTTTTTATTACGCGAATATTTGTTTTAATCTCTACATTTTTTTAGAAGGTAAGGCGTTTTTTGCGCTTTATTTTACAACCCGCCGGCCTATTATAAAATAATATACTACTTACTCATATGAAAATAAACGTATCCCGCGGGAATGGGGTTCTGATAACGCACCACTACTGTCAAAATATTGATACATGAAAATTACAACGATGACGCTTTAGTCCAAACCATACATTTTTTAAATCGGCATTAAAACCTCGAATAGAAGACATAATGCGTATTACCTAAGTTTTATGTATACTTTAGCAAATTAAATTCGCTAGTAGCAGTTGAAGAAAAAATATACGAATCTGTTAATACTAGCGTAAGAAAGAAAGTATGATTCTCTCTGTCTATACTTCAATTGAGTAACTCACTGGATTAACTTATAATTTCCAGCTAGCCAGATATTGTGTGGATTTATCTGTCACGATCTGACTAATATGAAAGTGCGTAAGTAGATAGGTAGTCGCTTGATAGGCGATAAAATTGACAACTTATTCATTCAAAAATTAATCTATTGTAGTTAAGAATAATATATTAATGGTACATGAAGTTCATTCCAATATTGCTAAGGGTATATCACGTTTGGTATGAGGTATATTTATCTATCAGCCGCAGGCGTCCGCTACTGGATATAGACCTCTCCCATAGACTGCCACGGAGAGCGATCAGGAGCACAATGCAACCACCGACTTCCATGGGAGTCTTAACGAGGACGCAACGTAGATCGGTCAGTCTTTACATCAGCGTTTAATATTAAAATTATATAATCCCGTATTATAATAAATATAATAAAACGATAAATGTACAATTTTACCAGTGAGTGCCTGTTGTAACATGTGAGTACTGATTATATTTTATAAGAATTGTACACCGGCTTTTTACAAATATACACAAATTAGATATAAGATTTGGAATGTGTTTTGAAGGTATTTTGCAACATGGCTGTTGGCAGTCTATTTTGAACTATGTTTGGTGGTTTTGATTGTGAGTGTGCGTGTGTAAAATTAAAAGAGTGAATATTCCAATTGTATTTGACAAATAACCATAGGTAATTTTAAAATATTTGCGAGTAATGTATTTTTATGTCTTTATGTAGCAATTTGCCGAGTAGTAAATTATTGGTTATGTGCACGACTGTTTTAGTAGTTGACTTTGGAACGATAAGAAATTTGAAAGAATTTGAAACATCTCGCATAACTGAGGATCTTTGTATACTATTTTATTTTTACAATATGTTTGCTGCGTAGCAGTTAGGCTTAATTTTAACAGCTTAACAGTATTTAAATTATTTAATATCATTTATTTAAAAGCACATAGCGCTTATTTATGTTTATCGTGTTGTTTTGTTATTTAATTTATTTATTTATTCAACACATCAAATGTACCTTGTAACTGTTATTTTTTTAACCGTAGAGTAAGTCCGCTCGTAACTTATTTTAGCCTAAATATACAATGTCAGTTTGTGAATAAACGAATTGAGACCATTTAGCGTTTTATTTCATTTGCAGGTTCGTTTTACCCTTTGAACGGCAAGAACCACTAAAGTGGTCGTGTTATATCGTGCCTGCCACCCTGAGAAAGTGGCAAAAAGTGGCCGAAAGTGGCTATGGCTGACGCAGTCAAAGCAATTGTCCTGCTGACAGATAAGGTTTATATTTGTTCTTGAATAGTCGACACGTTGGCGTACGAGACACATTTTTAAGCGAGAGGAAACTGTTCTAAAGGTTACATTTAGGAAAAAAAGGCTGTATAAAAAGATGTGCGAGTGTGTGTCCCGGTTTTTAGCATCTATTGAAAAGGATACAGATTTAGTGCAAAATGAATGTTTAACGGGCAATTTCACTTTCAGAGACACCCAATTAATTCGTAATTGTCAAATAAAGTTAAATCAGTGGTCAGTTTAGTGGCGACAATTAAGCTTTAAATTTCAATTCGATCTACTGTTTTATGTTCAATCCATAAATAATACGTGTTATTGTAACAGAAAAATGCGAATAAAGATGATTTACGTAAAGATTTCAGATTTGTCGTCACTAAACTAACCACTGATTTAACTTTTATTTGACAATTAAGTTAATTGGATGTCCCTGAAAGTGAAATTGCGCATATATTCAATCACATCCCCTAAGTTAATGTAATAAAATATGTTAACTTAATTGAGCCTGAGATGGGTTATCTATTATTTTTAAACCATCCTGCTGGTATCGGTACTAATTATCGACTGGCTATGTTCCGTTGGATTAAAGTTGGCCTACCCTTTGCATCTTTAGACATGAAAAGAACGGATGACACACATGTATTGAGCGTGTCTGAGCATCTTATTTTCACCTTTCAGCGAATCGTTCGTAATCGCTATCCCTAAGATGCTGTATCGGTTTCATCACAATACTCTAAAGCGAAAACGAATTCCAATCATGCACCCCAGTAATTCACTCCGTATTGCATTATTCGAGAGCTACATCGCATTCATTGGCCGCGCCTGCGATTTATTCATTTTCTAACTTGGTTTAATGCAACCATTATCTCGTCGGCGGGCCGTGTCCACCTCGGTCTCCACACAGATTACACACCGCTCTCAAGTCTCAGTTCCCTCGCGAGCCTTGGACGCGGCGCGCGTACTGCCACAACTGTCAAAATTCCCGCGTAAAACTTTTTAAAAATAAACAAGTGACTGTGAATTATTGAAACTGTGTTTGTGTTGGTTATTAAGTGTCGGATCAAACTGAGGAGGTAATTCGTGTTTTTTTTTTTTAAATCATATATGTTTGTTGTTTGTAAACAATTTTTTTTGTCTATTCGTGACCCGGGTAAGGTATTTGAGTTGCGTAAATTGACATTTAACCGCAACCGGCTCAATGTTTTGGGCAATCCCGGCATGTCCATAAACGTTTGTGATGAATGCGATTATATCGGCGCCTGTAAATACGTTATTAACACAATCAAACAATACTAAGTATACTGTCATGTCAGTCCGTATAGGATTTGGAGGGAACATTAATTTCGAATGTATTTTTTAAACATATTATGTGTGTTCCAAATGACAATCTATCAACAAGGTCAACGAATGTGCTATGTAAGGTAATTTCACGTTAACGTTATGTTCGTTACACATACGTAGGTATGGCAATCTGGTTAAGACAGAGTTAACTTATAAATGCAATTTACAATTATCACGATGAGTAATTTAATTGCAATTAATTTAAGGCCTCGTTACGTTGAAGTCCTCTTAGTTGCAATATTATCATTTAAGGTTAATGAATTGCCATCTTTAATGACACAAATAATTGTTCATTATCACTCAGTAGGCCATTGAGCTCAATTCCAGTGTCTTACCAATTAGTGGCAATCATTATCTTGGCTGAACGTGCATTCCAGAGTCACTAAACAGGACACCATAAAAGTTTTAAGTGTATGCTTTACTTTATGATCCTATCCTATGGCCTTAATTCCTAGAATAAGAACCTTTCTTTGTCTGATGATGGATGGATTTCCCCGTCCAAACATTGAAGGTTGACTGTTGTGAAGGTAACCGGTTTAAATGTTGATGATAGCAATATACGATGCTTACTTCAGTAAAATAAATAATAATAGGTACTGTCGACGAGGTTTTATACTGTTTTAATGTTTTGTCTATGTCTTTATTTTGAATCCTGTTTTTGTACATATTCTATCAGTTGTCATTATATTTTTTGCCATACGGTCGCCTTTTAGTTTTTCAGCCCATTGTTTAATACTCTTAAGCTATCGAATTCTCTACAGGTACCTTCCTACCTACCTATGCCGGTATTAACGTAAGCTGTTCTGAACTACGGGTACAGTCACTACCATAAATTGCTAAGCGGTGTGTGGGTTCAAAATAAACTGCACAGTTTTTGTAAAATATTTATCGATTTATTATAAAGTATTAGGGATGTGTCTTTTTCCAAAAGTACTCGTTTAAAGAAACATCGATAATCATGAATGTAAAATGATAAGATAGAACATAAATTATATTCCGATGAGTTACAAGCAATAACATCATGATAAGCCCACTTGCATATCAATATTCCATGTCGTAACATAACAAAGGCACATGTTTAGTACCTACCTCTCTACCATGAGTTGGCTAAAACGTACTCGCTAGCGTCTGCGTTCATTGTTTGTAGGGATAAATTGTACAGAGCCTAATAAATCGACGTGAAAAACGTGATGTATGTTAACTGTGACATCTCAGGTGTAATGTCGTAATTTAATTTCTCATCTTGATTTTGTATCATTCATACAACATCCAGAAAAAAAATGTTGATAATATCACGTTGATTTCCGATAGATGTACTTACTTCGATGTAGCAAGTAACTACCTAATTAATTATTTAACATACAAGAGTTTAGTCAAATCAGATGAAAAGAGAATTCTTTCAATTGAGTTTTCAAGAAAGTTATCTTTTGACATGACTAAACATTATTATGAATCCTCCTTGACACAATTAAAAAAAATGGCACATCTTTGCCTTGTTTTTCATTGTAATTTTATAAAACTGATTACATTCCTGCTGGTACAACAACTGCTGCGAGCTACGACAATTTTATTTATGTACTGTAAAATAGTCTCTTGGAAACATGAACTTATAAACTTGGCTGTTAAATATAACAAAATACTACATGACTAAGCAGTAGGTTTAAATTGGATCAAAGCATAGACACCTAGGTTTTATTTTCAGTTTCGGGATTTGGGGGTATGAATGAATACTTAATAGTTATCAAATGCCTGTTAATTTCGTTTGGCGTTTTCTTTAAAATTGTCTTGGCTATGTCGCAGCAATGACGCGCGCGCGACGCGAAAGTACGAATATTTTACTTATTCTGAAAATCCTCAAGTGCTTCAACAAATATATAAAATGGTCAATTCAGAAAATTTGCTAAGTAGGTTGTGGCCTGTGCGGGAAAGCCTGTTTGCGAGAAAATCTCGGGCACGCGTTGCGTGTGTAAGCGCAGCTCGCAGCCACTGCATTTATGCAGCCCACGTTTTGAGCTCTCGGTAAATACTTGTAGTCTTTATAGAGCAACGCGAATTATGACTTACTCCTCTCATATATTCGATATATTCTAAATAAATATAATCTATAATTAGGATTATATAGGTAACTAATGTTGTAACACGCAATATTAGAAAAAAAAACATCGTCACATAAACACGCGATATAATTAATAAATTGATAAAAAATAATAAGATGTAATAGAAGCAAATATTAAAGTATAATTGATAAACTGCAAAGTAATTCTTTACACGAATCGCTCCATCTACCTATATGTGACATTATTTATGATAAGGGACCTTATTGTCGATGGCGCTTACGCCGTTGTTGAAGATGCCGCAATACAAACGCAACGCGGATCGACTTAAGCGCCATCGACAATAAGTTCCCTTTTGCTAGATAATGCCACATGTGATAACCAGGAGCGGTACCGCGAACATCGAAGTTCGTATATTTCGGGCATCTTTCTCTTTTACTCCATTTAAGGTATCATGAGAGTGACAGAGACAATCGTCCGTACGAATATCGTTGTTCGCGGTAGCGCCGCTGCACCGATACCTTGCCCGGTACCGCGAACGTCGAAGTTTTTATATTTCGAGCATCTTTCTCTTTTACTCCCATTAAGGCATCATAAGAGTGACAGAGACAATCGTCCGAAATTTACGATTATCGTGTTTCGCGGTAGCGCCGCTTTATACAATTTTCGATCTGTCCACAAGACATTCAAAGCATGATATTAACAGCTGACTTCAAAATATCAGTAGGTAACTAGCAGGTATAATAAGTTTTTTTTTCTTTTTGGTTCTGTTGTTTTTTTGAAGATTGTTTTACTTTTAAATCCAATTGCAGAAAAGCGATCAATGCACTAAGCAAACTTCATAGACAAAGAAAAATGTTACGGTTTAACTGTCGTTTAGTTAGGAACTACCTAAGTTAGTAAGCGCGTGTCAAACTGCCAACCCGAATACAGTGACGAGTTCCCAGCGATTTTAGTACTTGATGATGGAAATCTAGGCTATCCGAAAGATATCGCGTGTTGGTGGTTGGTGTCACTACCTAGGTACTGTAAGACAGGGGGGAAGGGGGCGGGCCTATACCGGCTGAATGTTAGCAAAATCGTAAAATTTTTATACTCTTAAGAAAGCGCAATAACCATAATAATCCTTATTACAATAGCGTAAGGACTACAGGTGGTGTGTTATGGTCTAAAGATTGTTCCGCCGTTCGATTCCGGCCCCGTTACGTTAAATATGCAGCTATCCGCGCTACATAATTGCACTAGATGCAGCATCCTTAAAGATGCATTGTGGCTATAATTTTGCCAGTAACTAGGGCGGTGAATCGGAATGTGTAACATGGATTATCGTGTTAAGTACCTATCAATACATAAACACTAAAACTATTTGTGAACCTCAGATTTCATTCGCAATTGCTATAGCGTAGAAGTCCGTCCCACTTACACTCGCGTGCAAAAGTATCGAATCACTTTGCATTTTTTCGATTGTATCTAATGTCTTTGTAAATAGGTTTATTTTTCTAAATTATTTAAATGTAATTATGTTTGTTGAAATATTATTAAATTTGCACATTTTCTAAAGCGTTAAATTGTAAGCTTTCATTTGATACCATAGTTCTCAGGTTCAAATGGGAATTTACAAAGATATCGGATGCAGACGAAAAAATGCAAAGTGATTCGATACTTTTGCACGCGAGTGTATAGCATCAGTCTTATAGGCGAATTATAGGTTTATACCTATACCTATTTCGAAAAAATCGTGTCTTAGTGGAGCACCAAGACGTAATAATATTCCTATCAATATCCCTAACGGTAACTGTTTCATGTAAGATTAAAATGGGTCACACACATCCTGAAGTTGGAAATGATTAATAGTTTCGTACTAAAGAAACTTCATGCTATGAGAAGTTTTTTTTAGTAGCTGTGGACTCCTACCGTGAAATTTTTGAGCATCTTTAATTAAGGCTTCATAGATACAATCGTTCAAAATTTACGAATACCAATTTTTGCGTTTGCGCTCCTCTTCGCGTTGAAAAACGAATACTAAATTATACGTACTGAGACATGTCCATAAATTTTTGATTAAGAAATGACGATGATGTGAATGGCGGCAATGTATATTTAATTATACATACTTAGTATGAATGAGTACACCTTTGGCTAGTAGAGACTAGAAAAGTTACATTTTGTCTATCTGGAAAGACCGTCTACCAATCAATTGCCTACATTATCTCATAGGTATTTAGTGTCATATGACGGACTTACCTTAAAAATATAGCATGCCGGTCTTACCCACATTGACTTATCTCAGATATGGCGGATTTATTAGTTAAAAGTGAAACCATACTCGAGCGAAGGCTGTAACAAAATGGTGTAAGGAATTGAGTAGAAATTAAAATTGAATTGAGATTTAAAAGTTAAAGTATTTAAATAAACTCTATATGGGAGTAAGCTATATAATCTTTTTTGTGCAAGGTAGTATTAGTATTTAAATAAACTCTATATGGGAGTAAGCCATATAATCTTTTTTGTGCGATAAGGTACTATTCAATACAAGTACTTAACTAATTAATAACATTTATGTATTTCACGTAACTCGTAACATAATCACCCAAAGTTCATGATTATTCATAGGAAACCCTTTTGCTTTTCCTAATTAATGGACTCACTTGTAGTTTTAATTATAGTACTAATTAGCTAATGCAAATATATATTTCCATTGCATTTACTTTGACTGCCGGAATTATTTATATGTGAGAAGTAAAAGTTAAGAATTCCCCTCAAATTAATTAGAAAAGAAGATCAAAATATGATTTTAGAAAATCCACCTTTCGATTCTAAAAATGAGAACACTAATTTATAAACTTATCTGCGCCATCTATCGAGTTCTCCCCTATGTAAGATTAGTTGCTGGGTTTACAAAAAGTGACATGCAGTGATCGGTTTTTTGGATTCGACATGGGGTGAACGACCTCAAACATTATGTTAGTATGGAAATGCCCCGGGAATCCGGGCTTTAGGTTGTTAGAAAAGACAAAAAAAAATACATTGTGTTTATTTTATTATACATTCAAACATCTAAATAGCTGATATACAAGCGACTTACTCGCCGTTATTTTATCCAAATTGAACACAGTTTTCACACTGACAGCTCATTTGCTGCCACCAAGTCGGCATATTTGTACCGTTTGTACAAAAGTTTGACGAGTAAGTAAAAAATCCCTTTCACACAATTTAAATTGTTTTATTTTTGATTAATTTGTTCGGTATCGCGGGAATCTGTCGTATCTATATTAACTTTTCTACATGATATCCCGCGAGGGTGAATCCAAAAAACCGATCACTGGACATGACACACTGTCATGTAACCTTTTCTAAAACCCTGTTAATCGGAAAGTATTTTTTAAAGTCGAGTCGCGGGGAAATCCTACAAGATTTAATTAAAATTACATTGCCTACAGTAAAGACGAATTTCTTTTTGAACCAGCCTGCAAGATTGACGAAGTAATTAATTTACGTGGCGAATTTCGTAAATATCATGATTCATGACATGACATAACCGGCGATGTTTCGGGCTGTCAAAAAACAAAGTTGAATCTCGCTCCAGTTACCTTGGAATGATTCTATGTACACATCCCTGGTTACATAAAGCCAATTGCGCAGCATCCTCACTAAAATCATTCATCTCGACTTGTTCTTTGTGTTGCCATATTGCTTCCAGCCAGAGATACATTTACGCTTTTACTTTATTGAAATACCTATTGTAACTTATATATTATTGTTAGGTTTCTCAGTCTGCAGCTGTATCGTGTTGTCTTGTTATAAAATAGTCATCATCAGCCATGGACGTCCACTGCTGGACATATACTTCCCACATGCTAATGAGGAGAATATTGCCATACTAGCTACGCTTGGGTGTCGTGTAGGCAATTGCAGTTTGTTTCACCGCTTTAGGGGACCCTGTGGCGCTACCGCGAACAAAGATATTCGTAAATATCGGACGATTGTCTCTGTCACTCTCATGACACCTTAATTGGAGTAGAAGAGAAAGATGCCCGAAATATACGAACTTCGATGTTCGCGGTACCGGCTCTGTTGCCCGTACGCCTGTGGTTTCTTGGGGCCAATTTTACAGCGTCGAGTACTCGACTCGTAACACTTTAAAATCTGTCAAAAACGAAGAACTGGTACTTTAGAAACAGCAATGATAGAAATTGTAATTGTATTGTTAAACCTGTGTGCTTTATTCGCCCTCAAAGTTGTACTCGAACGCACTACTTTTAAAAATCAACCTGTTTATGGACACTAGCCGGGTATACAGAAGTAAATACTCCCTCGTTTTTTACATGGGTATGAGTTTTTAAAAGTAATTTGAGAATGGTAGATCAGACTGTTTAAAATTCAATACATTCGTATAAGAATTAACAGGATAAAGTATCAGCGTTGACAAAGACAAAAAATAAGCAAAAACTTAAACCAAAGAAACAAAAAAAGATAAACGTCTGTGGTGTAAACAATGATGACAAAGTCCGCACTGACATACCTACTAAGTAGCTAATACATAAACACATAGCTTTTTTATTTGACTTGTGATAATAACGTATATGTTATATGCCAATATTACATCGATATTATTATATATTTCTGTTTTATAACATTTTTTATCAAATAAATGAGATAGTAATTCGATTGCAGCATATTACGATCAAATAAGATATAACATTAGATCTTAAGTAAAAACCGGTATTTGGAAACTTGATTTGTGTTTTTTATTTGTCTTTTAAAAGACGTCGGGTATACAGCAAGTACAGGGTACAAGTTTAGTCAAGTCAGTTTCTGACTGTTTAGGATCAATTTATTTTAACACAATCATCATCATCAATATCATCTGCTGAAAATAGGCCTCCCCCAAACCGACCCACACTGACTGGTTTTGCTCCACCCTCATCCAGTGTATTCCCATGAAATGTACCATGTCGTCGTTCAACAATATTTAACACAATATCGGTGTATTATTATTATTATGCCTCCCTTTAATAGCATCCCGCATTTTTTTCCGTTAAAACTGTCTACGTCTCTCCTTAACTGTATGATTTGTGTTATTCTTTGGTTACTCTGTTGGTCTCTCGATGTTACGAAAAATCAAAGACGCAATTCCTGTGTCCGTTCCTAGAATTAAAAAAAAGTTGCATAAAAAAATACTGTGAAGTAATCTATTAGATACAGGCACGTGCTATGGCAGGCGCGCTGCACCTTTCAGTTCTTTTTGCTTTGTTTATTCCCACTATTTACTCGGCTATAATGAGTCTATTGTATTAAGTATTGTTGTTAAGTATCTGTGAACAGACAGAAACAAATTGAATTACCATTATTATTCAACAAGTTAAAGTACAGGGAATAAGTAATGTGATATAATATGTCGACAACTACTCATATTACTTTCCGTTATGTTTAACAAATTGAACATTTACTTATTAAGTAATCACCGTACGTATATTTCGATTAGCAAACTTTTATCAGGTAGTCGGTGACTTTGCCACTTTTTACGAAACATGGCATCTCTGCCGAAATCTATTATCTCTTACGTTACGAAAACCTATTTGGATTGGACTAAATTTATGTCGATGGTGGTGTCACCAAAAAAAAAAAACATCCACTGTTCCAATCCATATTATTTTAAAGAAAGCTTCCGTATTTCAGTTAACAGACTATTCATAATAAGATTGAAGACATCACGATGTTTTTTTACTATAGACAGTCGGGTTTTTCCAAATCGATGTTTGTTAGCTTCTGACCTTCAATTTCTGCACTTTGATATTTGCTACAACAGCACAGGTTTTACGCGTAGTTATATCATAATTGTTCTATTGTATTAACCTTGACAATGTGGTGTAATTTATAAATACTAGTAGATTTCGAAAGGAGTAGGTTTCAAGATGGGAGTGCATTTATTTATACAGTCGCCATCAGACATATCGGAACTGTCGAGGTGGTCGCAAGTATTTGAACATGCATTTTATAGCTTTCATAGTAAAGGTGTTGTTCTCTGTCAGATATCTGTGACCACCTCCTCAGCGCCGATATATCTGCTGGCAACTGTTTGTACCAAAGCACTTTTCTTTTAACTTTTTGTTGCTTCCTTAAAATAAATATACACTCTTTGAAGTACATTGTGACTACCTCATAGTTGATGGGATACACGCTACACAACCTGCTGCCAGGACGACGGAAAATGGACGCTACGCCATTGGGCCACTTTGTAATTTTTAGTCTAAAGAGCCCTAAAACTATTGCGTAGTCTAAAATGTGTCATCGTAGTTATGTTTACACAACTAATGATCGTTTTTTTACAATGATTCCTAACACGATCTGCATACATAATTTATTAGAAAATGGTCACCCAACATGTTGCGGACTCCTGCCCTATTGTTAATGCTTTGAATCAATTTGTCAACTTATTTTCCAAACATCGTATCAAAATTTCGCTACAGTTGTAAAGTCAACCTTCAATAGTTGACGATAAAGTTTAAATTTAAAGGATAATCGCTTGTACACACTTGAGAACTGAGAAATATATGAAATTGGTATTCTATTTTTGCTCCAGCCGATGGCCTAGGGTTACGGAAATGTTATCGTAATAAGCGCATGTCGATGGCCATGACTCGCCTAGTTTAACTCGTTTTTGTGTTGACGCTAAGTTCGGAGCTTTTATGTTTTGAAATCTATATTAGATTAGTTTAACTGTACAGTACCGTACTTTACATCAAACTCCACTTTTAAACCATGTAGTATTTTCACTTCGGTTATAGATGATATTTATAAGTAATCATAGGAACATTTTAATATGTGTAGATAAGTAATATTTTATGTATCATATCTAATTTAAATTACAGTCGATGACGCCAATTTCGTGTGTACCTTTGCTCGAAAATGTTTTCGTATTTTTTGTATACAAGCCGGATATAGGTGACAAACTATATATTTTTGACAACACATCCTTAACTCTATAATCTTTCTTTGTGTTTGTTTCAAACCTTTAAAAGTTAACTCAGCCAGCATTGCAATGTCGACGATAAAGTAGGTACTAAGTACTAACTCTTCGCTTCTCCAGCAATACCTGGGATGTACTTACGGGTGGTTTGCTGGCAGTTGGCTCACCATGTCAGCCACAGACGTCCACTGCCTCCCCCATAAATCGCCACAGAGAGCGACCATTCCTCCATCTATTTTATGGACTGCGCTTTCCTATCCGCCCGTATTGTATCTAGTCATCTGATAGTATGATCGTAAAAATAAGAAATTTCAAGCTATCAGAGCCAGTCTCATAACACTTAGTATTTAATACCACTTCGTTACGATTTATAGAAATACGTTCACTTAACAACCGGCTTCAAACAATAGAGCTACATTTCACTACAAAACAGCAGTTATCAACTGCATCCGTTGTGTAACAACAGTAACTATTATTGCATATCCATTATAAATACGAAAGTGTATGGCGACTATCATACTTAATGCTGCGGATATTGCTGGCGGCTACGGCTAGCGAACGACATAGCGCTATGCTAGTATATACCGATGTCTCGTTCGCACACCGTCCTCCTATGTGCTTACTTCTTCACACTAGTGTCACCTAGTGTCTTAACCGCTGAACCTATTCAGAGATTTTGTAGAAGCTTGCAAAGGATGAAAATAATTACTTACTGTATTTAAAACGAAAGAAAAATAGAAAAATTTGACTCGCAGCGGGACTCGAACCCACAACCACTGGATGGATGATGATGATGGATCCAGTGGTTGTGGGTTCGAGTCCCGCTGCGAGTAATTTTTTTCTATTTTTCTTTCGATTTAAATACAGTTAGTAATTATTTTCATCCTTTGCAAGCTTCCACAATTTTTTTCTATTTTTCTTTCGATTTAAATATCTTTAATATGCTAGCAGACGTTTCTGCTTAGTATAATAATAATTACTTACTGTATTGAATTTTAATTAGACATTTTTTAATAAATCTAACGAAGCCGTGCGTCCACCACTATACATAACTATCACTTGACTAGGTACAGTCAGCGTCAGATAGTTGGTAGCATCCAAAGTACTCATAAAGTTCGGTACACCATAGAATTTATATAGTGTACCGAACTATTTGACTACTTTGAATGCTGCCAACTACGTACTTGTACGTACATACGAGTATAGGGATTGACATTCCTTATTGTTCACTTGTTTCTATCTGTATCAAATTGATTCGACGCTGATTTGCTGATTCGGGTGTCGAGCGTGTTTCACGGTCATGCATACAACAGTAACCTTTAACCATGTACAATCGTATAAATGGCGATCCGGAGACGCTGACCAGCTGATGGTACTTATATAACTAGAGCAACAAAATCTTTGTAGTTGATTTGCTTATTTAGATAAGGAAACTGGCTGCTTCTCATTAATGTTTCTATTCCAAGCTAAAATGAAATTTTAGTATCCCCCTTTCCTCATACCATAGTTTAGAAATATTGTGTAATGATAATAACATACAAAGGACAACCGAAAACTCATTATAAAAATTGAAAAGAAAAACAGTCTCTAATTAAGTAACCAGCTAAAGTACTCGTGGTGATTGATACTTAATTGGTTCGAAGGCGCAATTAAGTTACTTAAGTCGTACGGTATTGCCTGTTAATTGAATTCTTAAAATATTTTACTCAAAAATAAGGTCACATACATATTTGTACTGGTCGATAAGGTAACTATGGGTGCTACTAAATTGTTAACGATACTTACAATGGTGATGCGTTTACACTCAGGTTGTTAATACACAGCATTTGCTATTTTATTTGTGACATTATCTATGAAAAGGGACCTTATTGTCCATGGCGCTTATGTCGTTGTTTAAGACGATACAATACAAACGCAACACGATTCGACGTAAGTGCCATCGACAATAAGGTCCCTTTTCCCAGATAAAGACACATTTTAATAATGTGTTTGTATCTCTTTATCTCATACCGTGAGCGAAAGTCCATCCACAATACATACCCATACACGGCACAGTCACATAAACAAAGAAATAATTTAATACACAATCAATACAATACGACAATCGGCACTTAAGCTTTACTAAACAGTTGCAATATAATTAATTACTATTGCTAACACATTACCACACTCCTAAGAGTGTAATGCTCGTGTTAGTCGATTTTGATTCGTGTGTCACAGACATAGAGTTCAAAACGTAAACATGTCATAGTGTCGTAATTAATAAATTCTCGATCCGTACGCTGCGCTTACGCTGATGACACGTGTACACGCGAATAAGGAAGCAGGTCTCTTTCTGTCATTGGTCATTGCTATCGCTTACCGGGCTTCTATCTTCATATTCATTCTATACCACTCTATTATTAGAGCGATAGGAAACGTAGATTACTAATGAGTACTAATAATAGACGAAGAATACTAATTTCAGATAGGATTGTTATCTGACATTAGACGAAATACCTGTAGGTCAGGGAGTTCTTTACTTAAAGTAAAGAAAATGAGAATAATACTGTCTTTATCTTACGCCTATAACTATCTCCTCCAAAAAGAGATGGGATGGGTGTCATGGTTTATTTCATCCACTGCCTTGGGTTGTGTTTTGGGTCGAGGCTTTAGCCAAGCCTCTTCTCTATGAGACCATTTAACTGCTCCAGTGGATGGTGTTTTCGAGGTTCGACTTTATTTGGGGAACAAACAACAGTTGTCCAGACAAATGGGGTATGTATGAACAATGAACGAAAAACCTTTCCTACAGACCAAGCAAAAAATTTTCGTGTCAAGATTTTATTCAGCTTGATATATGGACATGGGGTCTTTCTACACTGGTTAGGTCTTTGATGACGCTCGCGCAATGGGCACACTTATACGGCTTGTCCCGGAACGACTTGCGACAGACCGGTCGACACGCTTTTACTATGACGTAGGTGGAAATTGTTTGACGTTTAGGGCTACGTACCTCTACAGTACGTATCTTAGAAAAATACAGCTCATATTCGAAAGAATTTTCGGAACTTGGTAGAAGTAGACCCATCAGTTATCACTTGTGATCAGTTAGTTAACAAAAATATAGTACTGCTGATCATATGCATATGCATATGATAATTTAAGAAAGGTTGGAGATGTAGGTGATAGGTTAGTTTGTCAAGAACTAACATAAAAAATAAATTATTAAAAATGCATCTCTTCCCACTTACGCTGTCTTTTATACCGGCGCTCCCGCTTTTTCAGTGTAAGCAGCAGAGGAATATTTGAACAAATATTTTTATCTTGAGTCACGTAGCTCGACTACCTCGATACCAAAAAAATAACGTTGGAATGGATCATGATTTCACATATTATACTATTTTAAATGTTGATATTAAAATTCTAGGAGTACCTAACCGTTATTTTGTCCTTAGCTTCTTTGGTAAGAAAATATTACTCGACGCTTCGCATTTTGTCATAAAATGCCATAAAATATTACGAGTCTTTATTCGGTACCTAAGTACTTCAATTGAATAGCATACAT
Organism: Grapholita molesta; assembly: GCA_022674325.2. NCBI lineage: Eukaryota > Metazoa > Arthropoda > Insecta > Lepidoptera > Tortricidae > Grapholita > Grapholita molesta. The sequence goes on from CP053137.2 coordinate 8,785,666, forward strand.
TTGAGAAGAAACCAGAGTCGCGGTGACGTGATCCCAATATTTGGCCAGCGACAAACAATTTAATGGGGCGAATCAATGTCACAGTCATCATTACGTCGGAAAACAGATTCGTAACCAAATACGAGAACTGACCTTTGTAAACATTGTTAGGTACGTGACAATGCAAACACTTAATCTAAATATACGAGTATGATAGTATTGATTATGAATATTGCAATATTATATGAAATTATTTGATAAGTATACATTCTCATACGTAAGACAATGTTAACGCATGACCTTCTTGGCAATAAAATCTTTTTCACCATCAGAGCCGTTGCGCACTTTATACTGTTGAGAAAATAGCATAGCCACGGTATGAAAAGTCATTTATAGATTTTTTTGAAGTTGTTTTTGAACGTAAAGAACGTTTGCTGATGTTTAACCATTAATTTAGATCATAGTTCACAGGGTTTATGTTCTACGGTTGCGTGGTGAAAAATTATGATATTATTCTCAGCAACATTTGTTAATTTCTGGTGCTTTTATCGTAACGGTCGTATGGTTTTAAGAAAAATGGTTCAATGCTTGGATCTATATGTTAGCTCGGGAGGTAAACATCAATATTCGTTCCTTGTACGATACCTAAGGCGCTATCGCAGGTACAATCTCCATCAGATATAGGAAGCTAGCAGTATGGGAAGCGACAAGACGTTACATTGAGTAGTGTGAGGAAATTGTAAACAAATGTTTTTCTTGCCACCTAAAAAATAATTATAATTTTTGGTGATAAAAAATTAATGTTCAATATTATTAGCTCCAATTATGAATTCTATGTCATGCCTTGTTTTCTTGCTCCAAGACCCCGAAGTTACCCTGTATACCAAAATGAGGTCTCTACTTTAAGATAAAAATACAGATGCCTGGTGTTGCGATAGCAACCAGAGCCTAGTGATAACACTTGATCATGGCCGTGTGGTTGGTTGAAACACATTACTGAGATTGATTTATGGTGTTATTGTATGAACGGCCAGTGTAGCTATACAATGCATCTTGAAAATACGACTTGAAATGTCAAGCCATTGTCTGATAAAACTCAAACTCAAATTTTAATTCAGTAAGTAGGCCATAAGAGCACATTTACACGTCGAAAAATAAAAACTACACCGGTCCAATTTGTACTAAGACAATTCATAAAAACCCACAAGGGAATTTTGATTATACTTTACTAAAATAACAACTGTTAAGTTGTCTACGTCTTTAGTTATCGTCTTCTAGTAAATAAGTTATAAAATTATGTAAAAATAACATGTTTTACGTGTATGTCAAATTGTAATCCACATGTGCAACGAACGTGTGGCTTACAATTTTACATACACGTACATGTTATAAATTATAATGTTTTCCATTAGTTACTTTGTCTGACCAGATGTGGAATGATGACGTAGTATAGTGATCTAAAGATATAAACAAACTGATTCATCATAGAAGTGGTTAATAAATAGGTGCGAATTGTATTTATAATCTTTGCTTGGCGTGGGTGTCCATTGACACTTTGTGACAGCCGAACGAACCAGTCGATCAGATCTGGTTAAATAACCTAATCGCTGGAACCGAAAACCAACTCCAGTAATCAAACAGTCTGGTGATGTAGGTAGGGGTCTGGATTTCTTCTACGCTTCCCACAACACACCACAATCACATAAAAAACTAGCAACCCTTAACCATTATTAATTGACAACTATGGTTTGCAACTTCGTAAAACTACCCTTTCTCGTTTCCCGGGGCCAACTCTTTCCATAGCAAATTTCATCCAAATCAACGCGGATCAGTGGTTTAAGTGAAACGTTGAAGCGTGAAAAGGTAACAGACAGACAAACATAATTACTTTCGCACTTATAATATTAGTATGGATTAACAAGCACAATGATACTATGCTGCTTACCATTATAAACACTAAGTAGTCCATCAAGGCAATGCCATTCAGTTCCATCTTCTCATTATCGAAAACTATGTCAATATCGAGGTCTCCCACTTATAGTCTACAAACCGCGTGACTCATGTGCGCACACGCATTCAAGCGAGTATGAAAGGCCTCTTTCTTGATCCTTAACCGGTATAAGGTCACGTAAGGCGTTTTGATACCAGAATAACAATGTCCTTATTTGGGACCTAGTGGTATTAAATTAGGGGTTATGTCGAAACTTGATGTGAGTTGCTGAGAAGCCGAAACTAGTTTTAAAATGGCGATGATGATTATAGTGTGAAGTTTATTCGTGGATACGAACGCGAATACGAAAAGCATGAGTTATTTCGAAAACAATTACTAACCTTCTTATTTAATATATATTATAAGTTATTTAATATCTTATAACAGCTATAGCAAATGCGCCGTGAAAATTCTGTAGAGGTATTAGATTGATAATTTTACTATGAGGTTAGGTGACAAAATTTTATTGATTAGCCACGAAATCAAAAGGAATGGTCGAATAAGTGCGTGTCACCTCGCAAAAATTTTGTAAGTGTTCAAATTTTAAAGTGACGATAGCTACAGTTTCTACTCACTTGGGCTCACGGAATTTCCGATATTCGGATAATTTGAAAACACGTCTCGTAACCGCTGACCTGATACGATACAAATTAATTGGCTGGTATTCAAAAACATGATGACCTTTTAGTAATACCTCGATAACAATTTCAAAATAAGACTGGCATGTAGAAATGATGATAGATTGATAGCATTTATTCTATCACGCCAGTTAAAAATCTCATAACACCATCCTGCTAGGTACCTATTGGTTGGCTCTGTTTATCCCGTCGATGCTTAACTCTGTGATAAAGAATGTTCAATGGACGAGGAACATCGAATATTATTGGCACAATAACAAAGATGCGGCAAAACGCTTTTCATTTCATCCTGCAACAAAAACTATCAGCTTTATTAGAAAAGATGTCGCAAAAGGTAAAGGCAGGCCTCGTAACTCGGGCGGAAACTTTATACAATCAACTTCTATAGAAACTGAATACATTTCTGTCTACATTTTATACAGCCTTCTGTTTCCGTCTGTAATTTTTATACACTACTTGGAACCTGTAAATAATATTGATTTTAACTGATTAATCGCTATTAAGTTTAGGTAGTTGTTTTAAATATAATATCTACCACAGTTTTAATCTACATTGTACTCATTGTGATTTTGAATGAAACTATTAAAAACTCACAATTCTCGCAAACAATACGCGTTTTACGTTTTTACAATTCAAAGAGGTAAAAATAATTTCCTCTTGGTTTAAGTTATAATAACGCTTTTGGTATGATAATTGTACCTAAGGGCTTGTTTACACATTGATTAGTGTTAAGTGCGAGTTCATACATTTCACTTCACTAAGTTAAGATAAGATAAGATAAGAAATATTTTATTAGCACAAAAGTAGGTAAGTACATATAATGAAGTTCACTTGTGTTTCGCACTAAACACTAATCAATGTGTAAACGGGCTCGAACGTGTGCGGCTACTGAATTATATAGATGAAGCATGACGTTTATCGAACCATTATTAAAGAGCTTATAAATTATTCAAAAATGACATAGGTACTAACTGAAGTGGTAACAAATTATGTAGAGTAGGTCCCAATGCACCTTGAGCAAACTCAGTTTTTTTTGCTACATTACCTCAGTTTCCGTTTTGCCTAATAATTAATTAAGTTGGAGCCGCACTTGCCTCTTGCAAGTTCAGTGATCCTACAAGAAATCATCGATGGGCAATCAATCGCGGGCTGACGCAAAAACCTCCAAGTCCGTACGCCGTGAAGGCAAAGCATTGCAAGAACGTATTTTTTTCTAAATATTTATTATTATTTCGTGATGGATGATTTTTTGCACAAAAGCAGTGGATTTTTTACGCTTTTTCTGTTAGTTACATTTAAACGGAAACAGCAATTATAGATAAAGTAAGTTATTATGTTGCTGACTGTGAGGTTTTTGTTGTGGTCAGGAAGGTAAACCAATGCATTTTCGTAATCAAACGAACAGTGGAAGCTGTCAGTTTGATTTTAACAAAAACAAATGATGACCTATTAATTGTATAAAAGCGGGTAACTCACGTTTTATAAGTCGAATATTGCTCGACGTGTTTCACTCCGTAACGAGGAGCATAATCATGAGCCATTCGCGTTGGCTAACCGACGCAGACCCGCTTTTATACAATTAATATGTTTCAATCTCACGATAGTTTTGTGTTCAAATGATGACCGTTGTTGTTCCATTCCATAAATTGTGAATTAGTATTTCAAATAGGTATAATAAATAAAGTCACACCAAGAAATGTAGGTAATGTGTTACGACCGGATTAAATTGATACATATTTTTTCATGTATCATTGTTATGTTAATTACAGAGACAAAGCAATTGTAACGTCGTTGACTATTATCTGTTATACTGTATGATAATACAGAATTAATGTGTCTTACCTTATGACGGTGAAATAAACTAAAGTTGTAGAACATATGTATATTTATGACCGGATTAAATAGATAGGTAGATATTTTGTACACTACTATATTTTTATGTTAATCAAGTAGAGGTAAAGAGATTGTAAAGTGATGTGCTCATTGGTGTCCACTAATGGCGCTATTTAAATCTAATATTATCGTTGCTGTTACCAAATTGGGTGTACCTAAGCAAATTAAATAGGAAATAATTTTGTACGTTGTGTTATATTCTTTGGTTATAAGAAACACGGTGTTAGTTAGGAAACTAACTTTTTATAACTACTAGGGAAGTCAGAATTAGTTAGAATTCCTAATGTAAAGTTAACAGTGCGAGGATATATTTTTTTATAAAATACAAATTACATTCAATTTCATTTGCAACATTGGCAGCTGTCAGTTGCCGGAAAGCAAAAACTTGTGAAGACTAAATAAGCGTAGCGATAGCAGATATTCTTGTAAATAATTATTTACTTGTATGAACAAGTGAATTGCTATTAAGTACCTATCAGCATCAACACACAAGCATAAAGCCGACGTTATGTCCTGTTATCAACTTATTTTTACAAAGGTGACATTATTTTAATAGGTACCTACGTTGAACAAATGCATATCGGCACAAAAATGATCGCAAAAAAATTATCCACGCCATACAGAGCTGGACAGAGGCTTCATCTATAGACCGCCACAAGGAGCAGTGAGCACGCAAACTGTAGCGAAATATTTCAATTTGTAAAAAATAGTTGTTAGATTACATTCGTTCGTCATTGATTTAACTACTTTTAAGAAAAATAAAAGCGTTTTAGTTGACGATGGTACCTCCACAAGTTGACTAATCGTTATTCCAGTTACTTGGTAGAAATGAACAGCCGAACACATCTTGCAGTCTCTTTTCAAACTAAAGTGTCACATTGCAACGAAGTACATACGTAAATCGGTAATTAACGGTTCGCTCCTGCGGATGAATCATGGATTGAAGGCATCGGTTCAGTGGGTCAGGATGTGAACCGGTTACAATGAGTGCCGACTGTACGTACGGTGTACCACCCACGTGCGCGTACGCAATAAGTTAATATTTCTCTACCTTATTGCAAAGACATAAAGACTAATAAATGGTCAGATGAATTGTTGTTGTTAATATGTAAACAGGTACCCGTTATCTGACAAATCTTTCTGTGAAATTAGCTTTATATGTTTCTGAAAAGGGTCAAATAGATAGAGATGGCACTTGGCAAGTAGCTACTTATTCTTAAGTGTGCGACCGCAATGCAATGATATATATTTTTTTAATTGAATTGTTTTGATGTGATGGAAAAATAAAGATATAGAAGAAACTAAAGTAGCTTATGTACTAGTTTAAAAAAATAGTATGCCTTCTCTGCTATGTTCGGTGTTTTTTTTTTTAAGTTTGTATACCAGAGTTTACGTATTATATATAGGTTAGTTTTAATGGAGTCCGAACCTTCGTCACTTGTGTATTATATATTGTTGAATAGTGCATTATATTCTCTATGACAAATTACTAATTTGTACTATGCACAACAATAGAAAAAGATACTTACGTTGTAACCGATTGTTAGCAAGCTTGTCATTTTAACTGCGATAATTTTCAAGGTTAGACGCAATTTGTGAGAGAATGCAATACTTGGCATAATTAAGAGCCTATTATGGATAAAAATGCAGCGGAACTTTAGGTTCGAGTAAAGTAAGTCAATTCCACTGAGGTAAAACGAAAATTGACGTGATATTTATCACTTTGAGCCAGTGTAACAAACAACTGGAAATGTTTTGAATGACTTACTAACTTATTCATGTAACTTAATCTACTTCTGTTATACGTATATTGAGTGTCTATTAATGAAACTTAAATGTCAAATTTAAGGACAGCGACTATCAATTATATTTTAACGAACGGCATTTCCGATTAGAGAGATTATGTTTATGAAAATGATGAAAAATGCCAATATTTTGTATTTTTTTTAATTTATTTATTCCCAAAAGTATCTTAATGTAAAAATAGCGTTAAATAAAGATTACTGTAAACTTTCAGAATGAAGTTACAATGCAGTTTTATTGGTGAAATACTATCGGAATAATGACGACTGCCTTGATACTGTTTACACAATGCCACCAGCTGGGAACGGCTACTTTTTGTTCGTAAACGCTCTCCGACACTCATAATGTCGTATGACAATAAATCTGCCAAGCCGATATCAATTGTATCCCAATAAGAAAAGGTTTAATTCACATTGGCAAGATATCAGCTAGTATTGGTGACCTGTGTTCTGATCTTCTTAATAATGCTCTATAAAAAGATGTCCGTTTAGTTTGTGCTTTTGTGTTTTATCGAAGAGTAATTGTTGATAATTTATAAATTTTGAAGGATTATGAATTGGAAGATGCAAACTAAGACCCTTATTAATCAACATTGTTCTAACCTAATAAATAAGTTGGTCTACTGAAATGTAACATTAATATTTTAACTTAACATTCACGTCACAAAATGGACGATCCATCTCAAACACCATATGGTATATATGTCAGTTTTGTGACAATTAAACTTGACTTAAGCATAGCCGTGCTTTAAGATCAAGTTGAAATATAAATTTCTAGGCCTTGTACCGCGATTATCGAAGTTCGTAAATTTCTCCAATTAAGGCGTTATGAGACTCATGACTCATGAGAGTGACATATAGAACGTTCGAAATTTACGAATATCGATGTTAGCGGTGGCGCCGCCGATACTAAATAAGGTACATACTATATATATGCATATATAATATAGACTAATAGACAATGCACTGCCTTATCCGTTAAAAGCAATATCTTGAAGGGAACATTTTCAATAAATGTCAAAAGAGGGTAATATTATTTAGGATAATATTTCAGTTCCTAAGAAGTAGTTCCTTATTGAAGAGTAGGTACCGTAAAACTGACATTCAAACCTCAAATAAAATCAAACTTTCTGGTATTATTTAGTAAGAGTCGTTTGTATTCTAGTTTTTTTTTTATTATGTTGAGTTTTTTATGAAGTTATGTGTATAAACGTATTCGTTTTCGAGGTGAGGTAGGATTTCATACAAAGATGATTTTGGAAAATTGATGAATCGACAGTTTGGATTATGACTATTAATAGCTCCATTTGTAATAAAAATATGTTATTAGGAAGCAGTAGCTTATACAAACCTCCATACACCTCTGTCATCCTAACTCTCCCCATTCCGCAACCGGTCTGGCCTAGTGGGTAGTGACCCTGCCTATGAAGTCGTCCTGGGTTCGATTCCCAGTCAGGGCATTTATTTGTGTGATGAGCACAGATATTTGTTCCTGGGTCACGGGTGTTTTCTATGTATTTAAGTATTTATATGTATCTATCTATTATATATATCGTCGTCTAGGACCTACAACACAAGCCTTACTGAGCTTATCGTAGGACTAGGTCGATTTGTGTAAGATTGTCCCGAAAAAAAAAAAAAATATTCATAAGCCAACTGCCCTCACGATTCCAACTCACACCATTTTACGGTACTGCAGGAAGTTTAGTCCATGGAGGAAATCGCAAAACTTTTCAACTATAATTTTCTTTCGCCGTCGTTTAATTTTTTTTTCATTAAAACCTTTGTCGTTATTCTTGGGAAGACAGCAGTCATATTTAACTTCATTTTGTGATTTGTGGATAAGGATAATGTAACCTACTCCTTATAGTACTAATGTCAACTAGAGACTGCCCGGGTTTACAAGGTGTTTTCATTACACTGTTCTGTGTTAGACAAGATCAGCACGGTAAAGCGCGGTGAAAGAGAAAACTTAGAAACTGAAATTACTAGCAATCATATCAGTGTAATGACATTTTCTCTAACTTATTTGTAGCCAAGTGTGTAGTGATACATTTAATAAAGCTGTATACATACAATCGAGACTCAATTTCTTCAAACGTCGCGAACAGCAGTTTCACTAATAATGTATTCCTAGCCGTATAATATAACAAAAAGGTTATAAAAAACAATGGTATACCGGGTGTGGCCTGTAATAGGAGCATTCAATTTAGGCATCATTTCTACATCACAAACGTAGCAACATTTGTTCTACGACTTTTGAAAATAACTGATAGTTTAATAAATATTGATAAAAAAAGATTTTCCAAGCAAGCAATGTATTGCGAAACTATGAAGTTTGTAGACTGACAGTAAACGTCAACTAGACTATTGGATGCTGTTCATTGAAAATACTATTTAGTTTGTTCGAAAAAATCACAAGTAATAAATTACCCAATTATTTAAAGTTGCAGAACAAATGTTGTTACGTTCGTGGTGTAGAAGCAATCCCTAAATTTTTTGCTCCTATTACAGGCCGCACCCGGTATGTTTTCCGGTTTAATTTACTGATTTTTCCAAACAAAATCTGATTAAAGTTCAGGTAATTTTAGCTGTCAATGATATGCTTCTTTAACCTTAATTATTGTACATTAGGTACGTATTGACATATAACTCTTTAAAACCCAATAATAACCATAACAGGACTTAGTATTAAAGATTTACCTAGACTTATTACTGGACGGCGAGGTAGATTTTTTACAGAAACTGCGGTTATTTTAAGCAGGAACCAGACAGATAAGTTTATTCTCACAACGTCAAATCTTCTAAACAAGACATGCTGTAAAAATAAACGAAGAATAAGAGGTTAGTGTAGACTCAGGCGAAATTAAACTAGTAATTCCTACAACACTTTTTTCCTAATTTTACGTATTAAATGTGAACTCTGCCTTACAAGCCTCATTACACAAATTGCAGTAGGTAATCATTGTTGCTTACGTTGTCAGGCCGCGGACTGGGTGATGTCACATACATAATACAAATCGTGTATTGACTGGCCTATTACCGCGAACACAGAAGTTCGTATATTTCGAGCATCTTTCTCTTTTACTCCAATTGAGGCGTCATGAGAGTGACAAGAGACAATCGTCCGAAATTTATGAATATCTTTTTTTGCAATAGCGCCGCTGTAGTATATTTTAATGGAACACGGTTTAAGTAAATTGTAGTTAGATTTGACAAGCATGGTATTATTTTGAACAGATACTCTTTTACATTGATATATTTTAGGCAAACATAAAAAAGTATATTTATTCCCACAAAATATAATTATATAAATATAGAGCTATCACTATCACTCTTGTATTTATTCATAAGCATTTCATTTAAAATATCATTTAACATGCTTTAATAAAAAATAAGAAAAGTTGTTTGTTATACTACCCTAAGCAACTATATTTTAAGCATTTTTTATTATTATAGACTGTAGCAAACAAGTTGCCATAAATATTATAATTACTATATGTATAAGGAAACAAATAGATCTTAAACACATCCTATACATATATTATGCATGCAATAATAAGTCGTAAATCGTGTCAAATACTGTGACATTAAATAGCGATAGAAATTGATGGTGGCATTATTTAATAAATATCAGCTGAAATCAGTAGAATGAGCATTCTAAGTAACTAGGTATTAATTTTATATATATTTATGTTGTTCAAGTATAAGTAGCTCAAGATCTTTCTATCAGCAATATTGAAGATCTTTCTTACGCCTTAATTGGAGTAAAAGAGACAGGTGACGGATATTTTCGAACTTCGATTTTTGCGGTAAGCCCTATGTCGGTAGGAGTATAATCAGCGTCTAATATTTAGTAGCAATAATAGTGACCAGATATGTATCTATTTTTAGTAACAAAGAAGATATGCTCCGATATATTGGGCTAAGCTTTGATAACTAAATACACTTATTTCACGGTCCCCTAAACTAGTCAGTATGGACCTTATTGTTCCATTTTTTTTATTTGTAAGTATATGCTCTTATACCCAAGGCTTGGTTACATGCAGGCACATAGGCGCGTTTTGTGGCGTGGCGTAGCGGGGCGCCACGCTGCCGTCCGAATGTGTGCCTTATTTCGTTACATTAGCCACACCGCTGTCACGCTGCGCTAGCGCCACGCTCACAAAACGCGCATATGTGCCCAAGACTTTATACCCCTAATGTCTTACACAAACTTTAAACGCGACCGATTACCTACGCACAGCGTGTGTGCGGTACAGAATGGCCTTAATCAATTTTGTTTACATTGCTAATCATGATTTAAATCACACGTAGGATTCGTCTCAAATACTAGAGAAAGAAAGCCATATAGCTATAAATATGCATATCTGATTTCTCTGCACGCACGCTAGGCGAGTGCGCTCTGTACCCTTACCATGAGTTGTGACATTACGGTTTTCGATAACTAGTATCGAGTTTATTTCTGTGCATCTCGTTCGCACTAAAATAGTACAAACGAGATGCACAGATAGTAAACTCGATACTCGTTATCGAAAACTTTAAAGTCACAACTCATGGTAAGGGTACTGGAGTCGTAAAACGATGTTTTATAGTAAATGCTTTGGTCGATTAATCGTTGCTGTTATTTGGGGTCAATCCGTAGTTGTGACGCAATCTATAACACTGGGTAATCTGTTACTGTGGTGAATACTGTTATTTTGATTTAATAAGAAAACTGCGCGTTGGGGAATCTCGTACAAGACAGACCGTCTCTCGCCTCAGAATCTCGTACAGTCAACGCTTGAGTAAAAAACTAACCCTAATTGTATTTCAAGGCATTTTTTCATGGCGTAATATCATTTGGTTTACTATATATACTGGTTTGCTAATCCATTTATATGACGTTGGTAGCGAATAAGTATACAGTCCGCCTGATGGCAAACGTTTCACGTCACCGCGTTTCGTAACGGCTGCGTACGTATTTTAAGCAAGTGCGTGACCGAACCTTTATTTGGCACATATTAAACAGCGGAATACCAAAACAATATGAAATACATTTTAGTTGTAAATAATTAATATGGATTTCCATAAAGACGCCTGCAGCAATAACCTATAATTTATGTCAAAAGATTTGTGTATTTCTTATGTAAGAAATAAAATTTGCGATGGTTCGTAAAGAAGACGGCATGATGAATATGCGTTTACCCAATTATAGCACTTTACGTAACACCGATTTAAATGTGATTGTTTACTGAGATTAGTTTCTAGGCTTTGACGGATTAGAACGAAACGAATTGTTGTATTATGCAAAATTATAGACTTAGGCAGTTGGGTGATTATTCGGGCGTTAGAACCGTTCTTTTACTCTGTCCAGATTTCTGTAGAAGTGCCTGCATTATATTAAGTAGGTTTTGGTTGTCCTTTAGCCAGCCCAGCTGTCTACCATTAAACAAAAATAACACCAAACTGTGTGATAATTTCTACAGAAACCTGGACAAAGTAGACAATAAGAACGGTTCAAACGCCCGAATAATCACCCAGTTAACGTTTAAATTATTAAATGTCTACTGAGCGGTTCAGAAACGGTGGGCCGTAGACCAAAGAAGTTAGGATTTATTTGGCACAGACATTGAATTCTAAAGAGTTTGTGGTTAACCATAATACCATAAATAACTTAATTTTGCCAAGTGGTTGCTTGACAGTTAAATTATTGACACTGGACTACGTCTACTCTAAAATACAAGTAGGAATCTTCAACACAAAAATTTCCTTACCATTAAGTTTGCCATGTGATGCCGGCTGACTAGAATAGAACCACTCCATCTCCTCCCGCGGGTGTTTTAAGAGGCGACAAAGGGAAAAATCCTACGGACGGGCAGCAGTGTCCGTCGAAACACATTCTACAGCTACTGCGGTGGCCAACCGGCCTGCCAAGTATGGCGACTATGGCAACTACTCCCAAGATGATACAAGTCATACTCTTGTCATACTTGTGGGAGGCCTATGTTCAGCAGTGGACTGCATACGGCTGAAATGTATGTATGTAAGTTAATAACCAGAATAGTTATACAGTTAGCAGTAGAAGTTGCTAAGGGAGCCAGATGTTCATAATGATCTTGACACGCCCTTATTATCTTAGCAATATAGTCGTGTCGCTCATTTTGAACACCTCACTCGGTTAGCGTCTTTTGGTGCTGGCTGTACTGTAGCCGTACTTTCGTTTACTGTCAAGATTACCTTTGATTATCAAACCTGCACGTAACATGTCAACGAAAGTACAACAACTGTCACAACAATTCATTAATGTCACTGAGATTGCGAAGCAAAAGTATTTTCGAGTAAAAAAACGTTGTGCGCGTGAGTCACGCTCGATCTGTCCGATGCGCGGGAGCAACTCATATGTATTTATTCGGTGAAATGTTGACGGGACAATTAACTGTGGCTGTAAACATGCTTGACATTACTTGTGCGATAACCAAAAAAAGCGTGATAGAATTAGAGTGGTTATTTGGATGAATCTTATTGGTCAGCGTTTTCCTAATTTTCACTTGTTACCTTGCGCTGTACATTTTCATAAAATTTTACATAAATATTTTTTTTATTTTGTGTAAGTTCATAAGTTATTTTAACATTTTTATTTATATTACTTTATTTTAATATGTTATTATGGAAAACCAACAGCGCTAACAGAATTAAACATATCAGAATTATCAATAGAATTAGAGCTCGTTCCCACTGTCGGATGTCGTGGCCATTTTTAATCGTACGTTCCACTGCCAGAACATTTTATATGAAGCTGTTCACACTCGTCCGACAACGCTTTTGAGTCGAATACGACATAAAATGTCGTGCGGTTTGCCAGCCCTCCTAGCCCGGAAAAAAATCGTGTCGTGTCTCGCTCCCGTACGAGTGAATATAGCGCTGTTCACATTTTGTCGGATGTCGGAACGATTTCGCCCGCGCCGCCCGCGCGGCACCCCCTCACACACCCGCGCGTCGCTACCGCGCCAGCTGCGATCGTGCACGACAGACGACTAATGGGAACAGTACCGCCGACACCCGATTGAAATCCGGATCCGACATCCGACATAGTGAGAACAGCGGCAACGACACACGATTAAAAATCGCCACGACATCCGACATAGTGGGAACGAGCTCTTACAAAGCCAATTATAGGTTCTCACTTACAGATCAATATTTACAACAATTACAATATTATAGTACTTAACTACTTACATTAAAACTAAAAAAGGCCCTTGAGGCATTGGTACCAAGATTGCTGGCGGCATTTCCTTTTTGTATCGCAATGCTGATACGATGTGCGACACTTTATGTCGCCTTAGCGCTTAGGAAAATTAGGAAGTGGGGGTATCTGATCAATCGCAACGAACATTGGATTCAGTAGTCACGTACATTTCCCCATTGTAGAGGTTGAATTCTCTAAAATCCATAAACACGTGTTTAATCGTGTATTGTTAGAAATACTCCTGTGAAATTTCGCATGAAATAGGCTAACTAAACTTTTTCCCTATACAAACCTTGGACCGCCATTTCACCCCCTTGCGGTGTGTATTTTGAAAAATCCTTTCTTACCTTCGTGCCAAATTTGGATTTTCTAGAACCAGCAGTTTGGGCTGTGCGTTAATATGTCAGTCAGTCAGTCAGTCAGTTTTTTCTTTTATATATTTAGAAGATGTAATCTTTGCTTTTACCTTCTATGGCAGCCTAATTTAGTTATTTAAAAAAACCTGCGTAGCGGCACGATTTCTTATTCATGAATGTCGAGGCCTTCGACTAATCTGTCTACAAGTCAATTGAAGCAGTTGTTATTATAGTCGATTTTAGTATATCTATGTATGCTTATTGCACTGCAATAAGGTGCACAATAAGTTGTAGGTACGCGCTGTAATCTACTCTAACGTTTATATGGCTTCCAAACCCTATCTATCTTATCCGAAACACCGGAAGCAGTGTAGTGATTTATGGCATAAATACTTCGTGTCAAATGCATTCTTTAGTCTTAGAGTGTTTTTTTTTTTAAAAAATAGTCTAATATTTTTCTAAATTGCTTAGATTTAGATTAGAGGTGATATGATGAACCTGTAGAACAAGTGCATAGTCAAGATTAAAATTTGTGAGAATTGCGGCAAATTTTGCCGCAAATTCGAACCTTTTGAAGCGTTTGTGGTCACCGCACAGAACGGGCGGAAAATATCAAGTTGTTAGTCGAAAAGTGAGTAGAATACTCACTCCATTTCACGAGAGTCTTCATCATCATCATCCTTTCTGCCGTAAGAAGACCACTGCTGGACATAGGGATTCTTAAAATATGACTTGTTTTATCTTGGGGAGTTGCCATATTCGCGCCGCTTGACGGGCGGGTTGACGACGGCAGTAGCTGTTGGTTCAGTTTAGAGGACGCTGCTGTCCATGCATCAGTTTTTCCTTTTGTCACCTGACGCCTGAGATGGGACTTGACTCTTCGATCATTCGTATTTCCACTAATTTCGTCCTCTCTCTCTCTTCACATTTAAGACGATATTGAGACAATCAATTATTTATGGTATTAGTAGTAAAATACTTTAAGTACTCTACAAAATAACACAGTAAATAAATAAAAAACATAACGATCGTAGAAAGTTTATCCCTGTAAGCCCTTCCAATTAATCCTTGAGTAGTTGAGAGAGACGAGAGTCAGACCAGTCGGTCTGACAACACCTACAACACCATTAAGAAAGATAATCCAAGTGCTACACTTAGCCTACAAAATATCGTTACCGTTCCTTCCTCACTTTAGCTCGGTAGACGAACAACCTTCAAAATATTATTGCAATTGTTTATGTTCCAACTCAGCATCTCAGTTACGGAAGCACCGGAACCAGCCACGGCCATGTGCATTGCCACGCGTTGGTTTCCTTCATGCTAATTATACAGAACAATAAGCTGGACGTTGACAGCTGGTTTCACTTGAATTTGAAGTAATTGACACTGAATAATACTTTGTTAACATGTTTGAATACGTAAGTTAGAGACACCCCACACTAGCATATTTAGAGCGTCGCGATCTGCCGATATTCGTATATAACGTTAACGCGAAACAATCTAAACGAACATAATGTATGTATAAGATCACGTCGCTTTTCTGGAAATGAAAAAACGTGTTCTCTTGACACGACCCACGAGCTGTTGGGCGCTGGCTTCATGGCACAGTTGATTCTACTATGCGCGAATATTGCACCTGCTTAACGGGCGCTCAGGACGCCGTTGCTCAAGAGTCAAAAGATGTTATGGAATGGCAGGCATTTGAGTAACACAAAACGTAACATTTTTGGCATAATAAATAATACGTTTCTGCTTCTTCCTTTCTGCCACGCCACCGACCTTTATTCTGGCTATGGAGGACGCTGTCAAAGCAATTATCCTACTGACAGATAAGGTTTATATTTGTTCTTCACTTATCGATACTTTGCGACGAGGAAAAGTGTTCGAAAGGTTAATAGTTACAAATATGTATGATCTTTGGTGAGCTTGATCATGCACTCAAATAATATTTCTATGTGCAAGCCTTTATTAAGAATCTTCTGAAATCTCTTCTCATAGAACAGGTTAGGTTAGTTTTATTGACCAACCTTTCCAGCTTAAGGCAAAAAAATAATGAACTGGAGATTCAAGGCGGTTAAGGAAAACGTCAGGCGGCCTATAAATAAAATTATATGCATTTGATTCCTTGCAGAATTGTAATCAGTATGAGATCTATTTCGACATCGTGCAATGAACCAGTAATCTTGTCTTGCTGAATTACTAGTTTTTGAGGGTTCTTTGTTAACTGGTCATTACGATATTTTCTGAGATTTATTTCAAAAGATATCGTAATACGACGTATCAGAATTATATCGAAAACGTTTTGGACCTTGTTGCTTGCTTTTACGCACACATAAGGTTTTTTAAGTACACATATAGATTATAATATAAGGTAACTAACATGTGTGATTGAATATAATGTAATATTGGTACTTTTTGACATATTTCCACGCGACCCTTGCAATAAGTCAAGTCAGTCGGATTAGTAAATAGTATTAGTTAATAATTAGACAAATAATAATCCTTAAGGAAGGAAGTTGATATGTGTGCACTACATAAAATATTTAAAATTTAGAGATGCTATTCATTGGTTCATTTGTATAGTTTTCAACAACAATAATATACTTCATTTCAAGATCTTACGCCAGATTCGTTTATATTTATAACTTTATTGACCCTGTTTTAAGTCGAAGCAAACGCACATTATCTTAAAATGGCCAAGTGTTATCTTAAACAGCCGACGATCTCTTAATCGAGACGGTAATTTTGCAACTTAATTCTGTAAGATCAATTTGCATTTATTATTGCGTCTGCAAAATGTTACACAGTTCGTTTTTTGTACCATACTATTAGCAATTTTGCAACATAGCAGAATAGCGGTTGCAAATCAGGATATGCGTCTCTATTTAAGATTTAATTAAAACATATGAATATGACTAATCTCTCAACAATATACAAATTATTATCTATGCATTATTAGGTTGAAATAGAAAAAATCCAGTAGGCTACCAGCCTGTTTCTCTACTAACTGAGCCACCGAGACGTATACTCCATTTTGTTTTATGGTATCTTTTATTTAAGCATTATGTTATCGTTAGCAAACGTTTCAGTTCCATACAAAATGAATGAAAAACAGCAGGTTACAACTTATAACTAATAACTATTATAAACTTATACAAGTACTTCTGTTTATTTCTTTATAAGTATTTGAATCAAGTATGAGTTAACTGTTACTATGCTATGGTATAATTTGCCCGTGGATAAGAAGCAATATAATTTGGCCGTGAATAAAAACAAACACCTACAATATTATATGTACTGAGACGATGTACGGAACTCAAGTTACTTGGAGTTAGAGGCGCCGTAATTGCGGCATTGCCCAATGTCTGTCGAAACGCCATGCTATTTATGTGAGCCTGGTACCTCTGCATTGCAAAAGTTATTAAGCCGCATTCGTTACGCGTGTATTTTCGACTTTTTTTGTCCAGTCTTAGAATTTTAAGCCGACCTTCAACGTTTCCTGTAGATTTAGTAATTTAATTAAATGGTAGTAGGCATTTAGGCAAGTTTCGACATTACTCTTATGTTTATAATATGAGTGCGTTGAGTGCGTGGAAAAATTCACGCAACTTGTTGCTTGATCTGTCATTCCAGTATTTCTTTTTGTTTCGATTGCTTTTCTACAATCAATTGGCATCATACTACGCTAAGCTCCGTAACTTAGTAACTTTAAAAATTGCCTGTGGCAAAATTTAATGGCCTGCCCAATTTAAAGTTGGAAGTTTTAAACAATAACACATACATTGTTTAATAGTAGATTGTTTGACAAGGGGCTAAAGTAGGCCATAGTACCACGAGATGGTTATTTTCCCGAACGAAGTGAGGGAAAATTGTTCGAGGGGTAATGTGGCGTTTAGACCCGAGTTATGCATACTAGTTTTCACTTCGATTGCGATAAAATAAGATAAAATAACATTTCAACAATTAACAAATTCAATTTTATTCACCCGCAATGAATTCTGAGTCAAAAATGTTTAGTTTGGCAGTCTTTGTATTTTTTTTACAGCTTTGATACAGAGAGGATATATATCTACGCTGTGAATAAATGCCATAGACAACGTATAATTGAGGCTTCAAAAAGTTTGCCAACGATTTAAACTTTTTTAATGCTTGTTAAGTAGGAACTAAAAAGCACCTAATGCTTTGACAATTTGATTGTGTTTCCTCATTGATCGATTTTAATATTGTGGTATTGTCTGATTGGTTGATACTTTATACAAAGTTTTTTTTAATGATTTCACATTTTTAAACAGTATTCGCACCAAAAAAGAATCTAGAGTTGCAATTAACTTCGATATGTGTCGTGATTGGTGGATTTAATAAGATGAATTGTTCTGGTTGGTCAATTTAAAACGTTTTGTATATCATAAATATGTATACATATTTTCCCAAGAGGCTAAATGTATTACTTTAGTCCGCCTTGGCAAGCATAATATGACACACTTTTAGAGCATGAGAAGTGAAAAAGCTCAAAATTATATTCGCTGCTACATTGTAACATATTTCACCATTCTCTTTAGACATCAATCAATGTCAATAAAATTGTATGAATTCACAATGGCACCGGCAATTATTTGACCAATTGAACCTGTAACTTGCAGGCAAAGCATACATCAGTGTGTCAATCACCTGTAATAGCTGAATATATTTTTAGAAATGAGCTCTATATAGCTTGAAATAAGGTTCAAAGTTTAATTAATGGCGCTTTTATTCAGACTGAAACTATTTCAGTGTCGTATAAGGCGGCGTTATTGAGTTAACGGATTAGGTGGATCTGTTGAAAGCCATATATTAATAACATGATCCGTTTAAGAGTGTTTTTGAGGGTATTTCTACCATGTGTATTATTTTTAGAAAAGACTTAATATAAGTAGTAAAAATTAATCGCACCTAATACTGGCCACGTCATTTTCGAAAAACTGAAAGATTTAAGACTGAAAGAAATGTGAACAGATTAATTTTCTCTGATTCAAAAATTTATGACGCTTTAACAAACCCAAAAATTATCAACTATTTCAACTGTCAACTATACTTAACAGGTTCTCTGCGGCAGTTAGTTAACATCGCAGTTAACCATACTTGTTTAGGGGTCGACCTAATAACGCAGCGAACGTGTTAATTTGCTTACGTGTTTATATACACGCTTTATGTTATGATGTTCGATATTAAAACAACAAAATGTTTTTTTTAAATAAAATTGCTATAAATAGGTGTTGATGGGTATGAACTAGGCTTTAAGGGGCGGAGGGCGGAATTGACCGGGTGCAAAGGTGAATGGATCCTAATGTTGACACTGTCGTCACGCAACCGACTTCCCCATTCCGAAACGTCACATTGGAATTGGTTCACGTATATTTTATACAAAGAATATTAAGCCGTTATCTTGTCAAGAGGTATACATCAAATATTAGGGACAATGAATGAATTGTAGGAGCTATAAAAACTCATACTTTTTGATGAACCGCGTATGTATTCACTAACTAAAAAAAAAATACGTCAAGGAAATCGTTCGACTATTCATTAATGAATTACCATACTATATGCAATATTATGTACGAAAATTTTGTACTTAAGTAACTACCGGGCTATAATGGCGAGAAGCCTTTAACAAATAGAAGACGCGAAACCACACGAAACTAATTATTTGTGTATAAAACAAATAGATAGGGTAATAAATATATTTATGTCACTTCGGGCTCATAAGTTAACCTTAAAAAAAACTTTGTTCTAATGCATCTTTATCATACGACGCTACGGTGTTAGCAGACGATGGGTTTTACCAATTCCAATAGAGACATAGACTTTATTGGTTCTATTCTAGTTTCATGTCGTGCGCATTTCTTATAAGCAATTTGTTGTTTCAGATAACGATGTTTGCGGAGTAATGCATGGCGGAGAGGTAAAAATATCCTCATATTATATTCATATGAATGCAGTTTTGGCTATTGTAAGTCCCATGAGAATGGCATTTGATATAGGATAACTACAGTATGCCTATATAAGATAATTATTTACTACTTTAGACTTTAGGTACTTTTGACGACCGGTATGGCCTAGTGGGTAGTGACGCCTATGAAGCCGATTGTCCTGGGTTCGAATCCCAGTCAGGGCATTTATTAGTGTGATGAGCACAGATATTTGTCCCTGAGTCATGGGTGTTTTCTGTGTATTTAAGTATTTACATGTATCTATCTATTATATATATCGTCGTCTAGTACCTACAACACAAGCCTTACTGAGGTTACCGTAGGACTAGGTTGGTTTGTCTAAGAAAGGTCCCGAAATATTTATTTATTTTTTATACAAAATGATAAAGGTACAGAAAGGGTAAAAATTAAATTAAAAGGTACACACTGGAACCTGCTTTTTAGTAACTTTGTTAATTAAAGAGTGTCTAGCCCCTAGATACTATGCTTAAGATTACTATCATTCTTTTGCAAAGAGCGCGGTGGAGTTGAGGATGTACCTACACCACTTCTTGCAGAAGTCAAACTACAGAAACGATGTATGTACTTCTTGACAATATTAACGGAACCCCTGCCCTAGAGTACGTTACTCGTAATTAGTAGGGTAACTTATGTTA
Source organism: Grapholita molesta (assembly GCA_022674325.2). NCBI lineage: Eukaryota > Metazoa > Arthropoda > Insecta > Lepidoptera > Tortricidae > Grapholita > Grapholita molesta. The sequence goes on from CP053137.2 coordinate 8,806,174, forward strand.
TGGGGACCATTTCGGATACACTTCGACCCATTGGGATCTTTGGTGTAGACAAAAAATAGAAGGCTATTAGATCCATTTCTATAAGATTTTCCCAAAATAAATATTATATCTTGTGAGATCCAATTAAGTATTTTGAAACACAAAAAAAAATCCTACAGCATAGAAGACGAAAGTAATCCCAGTTGTAACTGAATTATTTTTTCGAGAATTTATCAAAGCATGGCCGGGCAGATGAATTAAGTTGACCTGCTCAAGCGTCACTCTTTGGTGCCATAAAACTGTTGTATTTTATCAGTATCGTGTCAAAGGCTGGATGTTGTCCTAACAGCCCGGCCACGACTATGCTTGACTTGCGTTTTATCTGTTCGTTGCGCGGTCAAGACGCGTAATGCAGTGCGGTTAGGTGGTATCACACGCAATGAACAAATAAAACGCTCGCCGCGCCGCAAGTCGCGCATAGTCATGGCCGGGCCGTAACAAGCAGCTTCAGCAGACAGTGTTTAGAGCAGATCTCTAATGAGCGCGCCCTCACGCGACGCGTGCGCCGCGCTCCAGCGAGCGCTACGCTTTCTGCGCGCGCACGGCATGCGATGCTGCTTTTATTCAACCAAAATACTGTAAATAAGTAATAGTAGCTAATGGCCTGTGACAATTAACATCTAAATTATAGTAGTATCTTATCTTACTGGTCGAATCATACTGCAACAACGAGCGCTACGCCATTAAATATTTGGTTTGAAGCCATCGACAACGCAACCGTTTACCGAAAAATGGCGCAGGTTTTATAGATTTTATGTTACCTACAAATTTTTTAAAACTGATTCTTAAGTGTTTCGGAAACTTTTGTTAGGGCGTGGGTACACTAGCATTTCTGTCCCGCGTTATCTCGGCGTTTCCATATAAAATTACACGCTGCTAAGACGCCGCTTTCAGGCGGCGTGCAGATTACTATGGAATCTCCAGGAAAACGTCGAGTGGCCGCCGCTAGTATGCCCGCGGCTTTAAAGTAATATAGTAATCATCTTTTCGAATTCTACCTAATGACAATCTTTTTAGTTTGTGTACACATACATATAATGTATGTTTCGTTAAAAGAGACTTGTAGTGTTAGATAAAAGTTGTTTGCTTTAAAGCTTTAAAGCTCGCCTTTGATGATGCTCCTTTGTTTGGTAACTTGAGCCTTCTTGAACCTAACAGGCATAAAAATATCAGTATGCCTCGCCGATGTGCCAGTCTACTAGCCCATTAAAAATGCAATCAAAATTGTTAACCCATTAAGCGTCCAGTAAACAACTCTGGTTCGACCGACAACTATAGCACGGGTTATGCGCGTATATTTATTATTCCTAGTATATGTTGTTGTAACCTAGTTGTTACTGTTGTAAGCATTAATAATCATTAAAGCTTACCCTGTTAAAGATAAAATATATTCTGTATTTTGCTTGTATGATAATATTAGTTTTTGTTTGTGTGATAATATTAGACCGGGGTAGCCATCTATATTATTACACAAGTGTGGATCATAATCGAAACATTTTCAGTCCAACACATAGTCGTGATTACCGCTAATACATTACGAGTATATCGCTATTATAAAAGGCCATCACAATCAGTGGTCACTAGTGTAATAAGAAAGGTATAACTTTAATGCCTGTCATTATGACACATCGCGTTAATGGTATTCTTGGTACTACTACAAAACATAGCTATGTCTATTTATAATGTTTATTACATCATAAAATAAAGTATGTGAGATAATTAGTATTTATCAATTAGGCGTGCACCCGTTCCGTGCAACCGCGCAAGTCTGCGATCTGTCATAATATTAAAACAGTAGCCATAGTCAATTATTCGCCTGAGGTCAGGGTAATGGGACCAGCGGGTACCTAATAGATACTTATACTTATTGCTCGGTACGGTATACACTTGGTAAAGACCGTGTCCTCTTCTTCGCGTGGGTACCCTGAGATAGCTAAACGGTGATGTCTTCGTGAGCTGGAATATTTTTTTGTGAATATACACTCCTTCCACACGGAAGGAGTGTATATTCCTTCTGTAGGAGAGAGTTCTATGTCAAGATACCTCTTGCTACCGCTGCTGCAGGGAATACATAACAACAAACAGTAGTAATAAATACCACTAAAACACACAAAGAAAGTATGTGTCTATTTGACGTATCGATTTCATGATTACTTTTTAAACGACTTCAAAAAAAGGAGGAGGTTATTGTTATAGGTGTATACTGTAATAAGGCTTACACTTGTAAGTTTGAATTACATAATTATAGGGACAAAGTTTTTGTCCCCATTATTGTTATTGTGTTATTATTTATCTCTTATTTTGAAATATAGCTGCGACCTTATTAATTATGTAAGTTCAATTCAGTTCATTTATTCTTACCATACCTGTGAATTAGGTTTGTGTGGTGTTTTAGGAAAAAATGTGCAACTAAATCTAGATAATGCCAGAATTTAAGTCACAATTTAGGAAATTTATTAGATAGGCAATATATGGTTGCAATATGTGGTTGTATGATGGTGTTACTACACTTTAACTACCTCGGCAAATTTATTATTGACGGGTTAAATATTACGTGTGCTCGACATAACTATGTAGGTTACAATACAACTACCGTTTCTTATTGAAACCGTCCGCATTTGTAGAATAATTAGAGAGGAATGCAAAATAAATGCTTTATATAACGACCGGAAGTGGTCTGATTAAGTATAATAAGCATTATAAAATTTTGTTAATTGCTCCAAGCATGTATGGATTTTATCTCGTTAACAAAATCACAAAACTAGTAAGAAGGTCGACATTGCCAAGAAAGGTGACAGTAAAATTAAAAAGAATGTACCTACTTATCTAAATACTGTTTACGGTACAATATTTACGTCCGCACTCAAGTTTATAGTTTTAGGTATCTTAATTTACAAGAGGTGAGGTAAGGTAAGCAAACCCAGCTTGTAGAATTGTATGATCATCAATGTTGTTCATCAGTAGTCTTACAAAAAGTGTGAGCTAAGAGTAAAATTGAGTTTCTTAGAGGCCTTCGAACATCAAATAGACTTGGAACGAAAACCGGGACCTTCATTTAAAGAACTTTTACTTAAGTTGTACATAAGTACTTTTCCTGTTACCTATGTCGAGGCCGGGGTCCGCTTTTTTAAAACTACCATCTTGTTGTCTACCATTTTGTCTTTTTTTTATGACATAGGCGGCAAACGAGCAGACGGATTGCCTGGTGGTAAGCAATTACCGTCGCCCATGGGCGCAACACCAGGGGAGTCAAGCGCGTTGCCGGCCTTTAAGGGGGTTGGAGCTCTGGGAACCTTACTCACCATCGGGAACACAACACTACATACCTGAAAGGTAGCAGTGCTATTATGGCTGTGGTCTTCTGTAAGGAGGAGGTACTTCCCCAGTTAGTCTGCCCCAGATTCAAGCGTGATGGTCATCGTTGTGCCGTACCTCTCATTGCTGGACGTAGTTTAAGGACATACCCGGGTCCAAAGGAACTGTCTGAAACTACTAATAGACACAATCACCTAAATATGCTCTATTTACAGGGAGGCAGTCAACTATTGACTAATTTTAACTAGTGTACAAAACTGTACAATAACAAAAGTGAGTTTTGTGTAGAAGTATTTAAATAGTTCAGTCTCTTCAGTGTACTTTGAGAATCTAGGTAGTGCATCTAGTGAAATCTGTTACAGATAGCAAGCAGGTTAATACAAGCCAGGACACAAAGCGTACATTAGCATTCGAGCAAAACGACTTGGATAATGTTCACAAAGGGGCATTGTTACGTCTAGGCTAGGTAGTACATCGCAAATGTGGAACGATACGGTATATCGCTGAGTTGCACTAATTTTAAGGAAAGGACAATAATCTCATTGAGGTTAAAACCTACTGGTATTTGACTAGCTTGTGCCCGCAATTCCGTCGGTACAGAATTAATAATTAAGGATCTTCGGGAAATAACTATCTATACTTTGTTTTTTTTTTTCGTGGACTCATAAATCAGCATTCAAAATGTAATTTTTCATTTGTGAATTTAAATCTAATTTATAATGCAATTTTAAATCTATTTTTAAGGTGTTATTTTAATATTTAATTTAATGTGTACCTAATTTAAATTTCATTTTTAATGTGTAATTTTAAATTTCATTTATAATGTATTACTATGGATTCCAATGCTGCTAGCTACCCATATACCATACTGAGATTATTAAATATCTTAATAACGCCTATTGCCAAGGCGATGAAGTCCATGTTCAGATATTTGTGACCACCTCCACAGCTACGATATATCTGATGGCGACTGTACGATTTATAGTCCCAAGTATCAAGCAGGTATGGCAGCCATAATGATGTAGGTAGGTATACCTACTACTCGTATTCAAATGCATAGTAGAGCTATCTTTCTATATAACTGGACTGGATTTTTTCCCTAATAATACAAAATAATTTTACCAATTATTTTGTATTATCAGGGAAAAAATCCTCTTTAAAATTCCTCTTGAATATCGTTTGCGTATTACTTACGACAGCTTCTCATCTCTCGTACAATAAGTAAAATAAACAGCGATCAGAATTAGCTAATGCTTACATCTCTCTCCCAAGTTTACAGCGACCCAATAAACATATTTTAATTGACGACTTTTATTACCAAATTATACTTAATGATTAGGTACCGCTATTTTACAGCCGGTAAATACACATTCTAATACTACATGTACACGTGATATTTGTCATTCTCACGGCAGTATAGTCATTTAGAACATACAGTAAGTCCCATATCGTTGTCATTGATCTAAAAACTATATTCCAATTGCAAACCGAGAGCAGATGCAATCCAACGATCCAAGGTGCATCCAGAGACCAGAATGCCCAAACGATTGATGTGGAATTCTGCCTCATTTGAATAAATAAACGTCACAATGGCGGTTTAAGACAAACGATTATACTAATGGATGGATTCGTGTTGCTAGAAAGAGATGGGCCATTTTATTTACAGTTGTATAAGTATTCTTAATGTTTTTTTTTTTTTTTTGGATTTTTTGGTGTGGTATAAACTTAGAATCATTTTCCTATTATTACTTCCGTTCCATTAGCGCCATATGAAATATATGAAAAATAATAACGGAATGGAATAAAAAAAGCTTGGGACACATTTTCTCTCCTATCAGGCTCGAAAGAACAGATTCTGAGTAGAAACCACACAAAAAAATCCAAATTAAAAAATAAGTTAAGTATAAAAACTTTAAATAAAATGGCCCAGATAACATTTAAAAGAAGTTTTTTACGTTTTGTGTTATTATGATAACATTAGCAACTATATCTTTATATCGCGAAAAGGGTTGGACTGGTAACGTAACATTTTGATCCCTTGAACAGGTCATAAGGTGAGCTCTTTCGGCCGTTGAAATCAATTAGCAAAACGAATTTATCTATCATAGGCGGCGGCCCATCAGACGCATTGCTAAGACTTAATATTGGAATCGACCGTTACAATTTGGATTGCGCAAAGTTGTTACATTGCCGGTAATGGAGAAGTTGTTAGGGAAACGCAAATGATCGGGTAAGGTTTGTTATGCAATAAGATATAAGATGTTTTGTTGAATGACACGAACATGGCGATAAAAATGCTAGTGCGCTGCGCACTACACTGCCATTAATATTCTTATTAGATTAGTCGTGATAGCATCAATTATTTTGAATCTCAAAGTTGAAACGCAGTAACTCTGTATATACTCTACGCATAAATACTCGTACCAACTCGTACTTACTTAATATGTACATCCGTACTTAATAATATATGAAGCCGGGGATACATTGTATTAATTTACGTAATAGGTAATAAGTAAAATTAGGAACCTAATTTACAGATAGTTCAACATTAATTCGATTTTTCTACTCGATTATACTACGAAAAGCAAGCTCCAAACCAACTTGCATGTGCGATGTTCGTCCACGTTTGTCGACCACCATAAATTGATCGATCAATAGTGTAAAATCTTTTCCTGCTTCTTCAATGAAAGTCAGTTCCAGATCAACTTAGTATTTATTCGTATTATGCAAAAACAATAACTTCTAACAAATTTTCTTATTAGTTTTTCTTCGCCGCACCAAACGTCAAGTCTCCCTCCAAAACTCTATGTCTCGAATAAAAACAAAAGTGTTCCCTTATGAAAATGACGTTACCCGTTTTAACATAGAGTTGCCATATCTAATCTTTAAACACCCTAAGTATTACTATGTTGTTAGATATGATTATTAACAAAATGACCTTACAATAGTTATGTTAGTATTCTATAATTTCATTTGGTCACTTTATGTCATTGATAGAACAGATGTCCCTTTTTAAAGTGCCAGTAGCTAGTAACAATGTTGTTATTATCACTCTGACAAGTCTGCATGTAGGCCACTACTGACCATGAAAGGGCTAAGTTAACGCGGTATAAGTACATGTCTTAAAAGTGCATTAATGTAAATATATTACACATATTGACTAAGCTCTATATTAAATTTAAGAAGGTGTGTGTTGTGGATACTCAGCCAAAAATGTATAATATTTATACAAATACAAGTTATTCAATACATAGAAAACACCTATGACTCAGGAACATAATATTTATGTTCATCACACATATAAATGCCCCCACTGGATTCGAATCAAGGGCCCACTAGTCCAAATGGTAATCTGAATATAGTTATACCACCCGGCAAAAGAGACGTCAAAAACCAACCGTTTGAGCTTGATGTCGATAGAAAATATGTTGTTTATTATGAGTGTGTTAGTATCTTTTATCCTGTTCTGTAAGTACAAGAGTAAGTGAGTATTCTCACAAGGGAAAGCACGGCAAGGAATAGTCTAATAAGGAAGTGACGATTGTAGACGCTTGCGCAAGCGGGTCATCCAATTCAGTGCCCGTGACTTCGCTCCACTTATAGTTTTCTTACAATATCATAACCTGGACGATGCTGTTTGTTATGATTTGAACCTAAGCCCTTTATATCCATAAATCACTTTACTTTAAGGCTTGACATTCGTAGCGTATTTTACGTCGAGTAGTTATCGACATTCCACATCTACACAACTAAGTAACTAGCCTAAGGTTCGGGTTTTTAAACATTCGTTGCGTTCTAAAAAGGAACCTAATGTGCAAAAGAGACACATAGTGTACCTAATAGATGACACAATAGCAACCGCTCCATCCATTGAGCTGTTGGGAAAAGAGGCTGTTACGCTGTTAGATGTAATTCCCATACAGAATAAACGTGGCAACATGGTAGGTCACGTGATAAGGCACAACACTCTTTAAAACGATTAGAGGAGATCGAGGATAGAGGAGGAAGAGGAAAATCAAGAGCAAGCTACGTGCAACAACTAAAAGCGGTAAGCCGACCGCGAAAACCAAAGTTAGCATATTACGGGCATATGTTCCTTTTACTCCAATTAATGCGTATCTAAGAGTGACAGGGTGACAATTTCGATTTTCGCGATACTTAGGGCCTCAGGTGTCGTGTCTTTCATGGCGCTGGAGAACTTGACCGACGATCACGAAAACGTATATTTCACCGACAAAAGCCATGCTTTTAAATTGTCATGATCATAATACCATTGATATCGGTCATGAAACCGAGTTTTTCACTAATAATTTGTCCACGAACTTGACACGTTTTTACGGAAGAAGGTAAGTAAGAAGCCCATTCATCAGCAGTTATTATTGAATCGTTTCGCCCTTTCTTCACGCGCTTTGATTCCAGTACCTCCAAACCGCGGAATGTTACGCTTTTAATATCACTTTCCCTTATTTTAAGATGCAAGTAGCTATAATATTTGGACCAGGTCGCCACGCGTATTTGCGCCTGCTTCTTCGTTATATCTATATTGGTTTTGTTTACGTTTACGCGCAGAAGTTCTCGTTAAAAGCATTCAACTTATTTTTCATCAACAAGTAAAATTTTTAACTCTTCCATGATATTTGAAAAATGTATAAAAAGGTTCTATTGCCCTTTGAGATTCTACTTATAGTATATACATGTTTAACAGTATTTCTGAGTACATTTAGTAAAGTAATGATATGTACATAGTACTCTAAATCTTCTAGGTAAATCAAAAATTAGAAGGTTACCTACCTATTTCGTTTAGTGGCTCTCGGGTAAGGGTATATCAAATATATTTGAATTTTAAAATGGGTAAGTATTTAGTCTGCTTATTAAAGTCGATTTACTGATGAGTCATTGGATTATCCCTTGTTTTTTTCTATCCCTGATAAAGTAAAAACAATAAAAAGCATTGATTTTGAATCATGCAATGAAATCAAACATGACGTAGAAAGTCTGGTGTAACACGAGAGGTATCCGCCCATAACAGCCATCTGTAGTTACAATGTATAATTAATTATGACGGTTACGCTTTTATCGACTATTATGTGATTTGTCTCGTACTTACATATATGTTTAGCTACATATATGAACCCCAAATATATCGATACGTTATCGATACCTATCAACAAATAATGATTGGGTATAACCAAAATTTGACTTTACCAAATGTCACAAATCACAAACTGCACTAGTTTACTATAAAAATTAAAATTAACCAAATCATTATCATTAATTACCAAATCGTTTTCAACCAGCAAATACTGCCTAGAAACTCCAGCAGCAATCTAGCATAATTCATAACATAAGTCTACCTGAGTCTGACGGATATGTTATGTAGTCATACGACTAAAAAAAAATAATAATAAATTAGCCGTTTTAAAATTAATAAATTAGCCGTTTATCTGTGTATTATATAGTCAATTGTCTCTTTTTAATTATTTGTTCTTGTTTCTTATTATTTGTTTAAAAGAGACAAACGGCTAAATTATAAATGCAGCAGTATAAAACTAAAACGCAAACAATCATCGAAGTATTAAGCGGATTCTGTGTTGGAATGACTTGTGGAAAGCGGAATGTTAAGAAAGATACAAGATTCCATTATTTAATTGCGTGTTATTTGTTATTGACTTGGCGTGAAGAAATAATTCATTCTCTAAATAAATAATTTTCTTAACGACCATAAGTAGTCGTTCGAAATAAAACGATAAATAAACTAGTTAAGTTTATGTTAGTTAATTGTAACTGATATCACTGATACCTACGTACAGTCGCCATCAGATATATCGGAGCTGTAAAGGTGGTCACAAATAGCTGAATATGCACTTTATCGCCTTCATAATAGAGGCGTTGTTCAGATATTTGTGATAACCTCTACAGTTCCGATATTTCTGATGGCGACTGTACGTAAGTTAGCATTTTATTTACTTACTCAAATACAATTTAATACAAATTTTCATGAAATATAATGTCCATAACCACAATTATTAAATATCCATCATTCATGTTTCTAGAATATAATTTCTTTGTTTCTGTCAGTTTCAATATGACGAGTTGAGTACTAAGTTTTGGGCGTCGTGAAGAATTGCTTCCCCGAGCCGCCACTTTGACTTTTGGATTGTAAGTACATGGTAGGGGTATGGTAGGTATGTTTACCGGGGGCATATAAATTATACAGATATACATTATATTATACCTATTTACAACGTGTTGATATTTAGTAACAAAAAAAAATACATTTAGTTACTAGTACATGTACGGAGTGTTCCCTCCTAAAAATAGTTTTCTTACAAAATGGTTACAAAAGTAAGTAGTCTCTAAGTACTCATCTCAAAAAACTCCAAAATTTAACAATAGTCGCCTCCTATTTTACAGACGAATATAGCAAAACTATATGGGTTGAATTTTTACCATTTTGGTTACGTAATCCTAAGACTTCATCTTTATCTTTTTTTATTTATTTTATTTTATTTACGAAGGAGATTACACAGAAACATACAATGGCATTATACAAACAAATATAGGTATTAATATTGGATAAAGTAATTTCCTTATACGAATCTCACTGAGAACAATGTACCTATCAAATCATATTGTGACAAAAGAAATATTACATATTTTACTTTTTAAAGAATGTATTACATTGCTAGTCTTGTTATCTATCTTGTTCCAATAGCATCTAATCAAATGATCACTGAACTGATGGTTTCACTTGTCAGGGTAGCGACCTTCCTATTTGGAGGAACTCGGCCTTCTTGGAATTAGTATAATGGATTTTTCCAGATTAAAGTATTTGAAGTTCTAAACAAGCGAAAGTTCGTTTATTAACTCCGAAAATTACTGACCATGAGCCAGGGTCTCAAATGGCTCATGACACACTTTACCGCTCTGCTACCACCGCTTTCAACGATAATAAAATAATGAAAGTGTTAAATAATAACTATTTTTAGAATCTAAAAGTTAACATAAACATTTGCTACGCCAATTATAATTACTCACATTCATTACCGCAGAATTCAATTAAAATTAATGCTACTCCCTTCGTATGTTATGTTCGCCTTCACTTTCGCTAGATGATTTGAGCATCTTTTGGCAATCGAAAGTAAAAATGATATCATAAGCAATTTGGGATAACTGGACCGAATCTGACACTTCAAAAAGTCGTAAATACGTTGTAACTGAAACGCATTTAAGCTTCTTTCGATTTGTACAGCTGTTGGATGTTTCAAAACACATTATGAAATGTCTGGTAAAAAGATACTTTATTGGGTCTGCAGATACATCATTAAAATTTCAAAAATAACTACAGAAAAATTTCAGAATAATAAGAAGAATTAAGTATGCCAAAAAGGGCTTCCCGCAGTCATTAAGTAATTACAATCTTATTATAGAACCAAAAAGTGAAAAGAATTCGTCATAAATATTTAAAATTGTAAACAAAAACGAAATCGTAGCTGCAATGTTGCCAACCGCAAAAACTTCAGAATTTCAAGCAATTTCGTCTGGCCCAGCGGGGAACTTTTTAATTCACTCAGACCATGGCGATGCACTGCAATACCATTTAGATTAAAATGGGTTATTTACACCAGAGACTATTTAAAAGGTTAGTCTGGTAATCGTAATGCAAAATGGTGGATAGAAATAAAATTGTAATCAACGTCAGTTGTTTTGAAGTTTTGCATTGGACCTGCATTAACCACTACAGACTTAAAGTACAATCTGGTAGACAAATTTTATAAGTAATAGTAGCATAAAAATAATATATCTATTATCATCCATAAAATACTATTTACATGACTCTTTTTCTACTTAAGTGACAAGTGACACTATTGGTATTTAGATAATCTATCTAACTTATCTGATGCATGGTCTCTGGTAATACGTCAATACCGTTGTTGAATCATGTATCCATGACTGTGAAATTACGAATGTTCTGCTACGGGACAAACGTCAAATAACTGCGTTCATTTGTTTTTTTTAAGTTAATGTCATTGGCACGGTTTGTTAATCAGCCAGTTACTTATTTAGGGGTTAAAGTTAAAATACTAATAAAAAATACACTTTATTTAGAAATCCTTATCTCTTAAATATTTTAGCGAAGTATTTTAACACCGGTATTTTCAGTATGGAGAGTACCGGAATTCTGCAATAAGCCTTACAAAATACCGATATTTACAATAGCTCTAGCTATGTACCACATATATAAAATACAAAAAAAAATAGACATACACTGATGATTAAAACTTTATAAGCCACGAGCAAATGCTTATAGCCATGAAATAAGTACACAGAATGCGAAACAGTACTTCTGTAACCTATTCAGATCCCAAAGTGAGGTTAGCAAAGGTGTGTTGCATCAGCCTCGGTATAAGGGCATGTACACACCGCGCGTGCGCCGCCGCCGTGCATAACACCACGAATTACGCCGTAGGATACTCGTGCGCATAACTGCTTAGGTACTTATCAACTGTTGCGTCCAGAGGGTCTATCGCGAAAATCTAAGTTAAATTATTTCGAGAATCTTTCTCTTTTACTCCGATTAAGGCATAATCAGAGTGGAAGAGACAATTGTTCAAAATTCTCGGTAAGCCTTCAGTAGACCATCAGGATCGCCCCGCGCGAAGTTGTGCGAGGTCATTATTTTATGACTTTTATGAGTATAAAATATGAAAAAAATGCACCGATAAGGCATGTATTATGAAATAGTATACGTATTTCATATATAGTAAAAGATTAACACGATTTGTCGTTACAGAAAATACACATCAATCTTTCTAATTCTAGACTCGTTATCGTTGAAACACGTTTCATCTTAAAATACCTAACATAAAATATTGTATCTTAATTCCTTTTTTTTTTCAATATGATACAATAAATAAGATAAACAAGATTACATACACTTGATTAATTTTGACGGGTTCCGCTGTTTAATACACGGGTGTAATAGGTTCAATAGGTACATTGTTGCCTTGACAATAACAGAGGCGTGTGTAAGTTGTATTTATATTTTAACCTGCATAGTTTTAAGCTGTCATGTACCCGTTGTATAGATCTTACTAAAAAATAATATAAAAATATTACAGAGGCGTTGAAATAGATGACATATACTTAAGAAAAAGTGACGAGGACCTCTGGTGTCAGAGGTGGTGGGTTAACCCTGTCTCGGACACCAGAGGACGCCTTAAGCCGTCAGCCGCGATAGCTGGAAATGCGGGTCCAAATCCCGTCTCGAACGGCGGAGGTCCTCGTCGCTTTTTCTTAAGTATATGTCATCTATTTCAATTTACAATAAATATGGTTAAATAAAATGTAAACTATACCTAAAAATCATATAATTTTTAACACTTAAGGTAGTGTCTGTACGTAGTGTGCGATGCCAGCCGCTCGTTAAGATTCTAGTAGCGCGACATGCCGTGTCGTATCAAAGCTCAATTTAGCTTATTTACACATCAGCTTGAGTTTGATATTAGACCTAATGGCGTATATCATAAGGTTGCATTTCGAAGTAAATAATATATAAATAATGCTTTAAAAAAATGTAAACTAATCCTGTAAATGTCGTGTAGAGAATAGGAATTTAGATAGTAGAAATATATTTTTATATAAATGTTTTTCGAAATGTTTGAGAAATGATGAATTTTTTTAAGTCGCGGTAATCTTATATTTTATATTATGCACACCTGATTTCTCTGTCGACTCTTTGTTTTTGTCTGATTTGATTCTTTGTTTTTCCATTGTATCCGTTTGATAGAAAGACCACAGGAGTATTAAACTTTACACAACTACACGTAAGCGTTATCCTGCCGTAAACTGGGGTTACTTTGGCATTCAATGGTCAACATTGGTCAATATTGGTCAACTTAAAAAAAAAAAAATGCTTTGCATTACATTACTCACACTATAAACTCTAAAGGTCGCGTTAAAAAACTAACCATTTCTAGTCAATAATAATGTTACCCCACAAATCAAAGTAACCCAATTAACCATGTTTACGGCACATCGACATTTAAATCATATATAAGATTACTATGATTATATGTCACATCACTACAGTTGCACTAAAGAGGACGCAAGAGCATTCTGTCACGATCTCACCTTTACCACATCAAAACCATACGACGCTATCTTCCTCTGCCGCATACACTGCTTCTTTGGAACTAGAGTTTTAATTTGTACTACGTCTCGGATCAGAAATGGAAACAGCTTACGTTGCTCTAACTTTAAAGTCCTCGTTAAAATGTCAAACGGTACACAAGTGGTCGGGAGAAACATGTTCAGAAATTATATATGTATCTGTAATCTTAATATTGATGGATGCGTTATTCACGATTAATGCATCAGAGTACTTAACTTTCAATGCCTATATTTAGCTTAGTGGGTGAACTAGTTGTATTAACATTTGGCACAAGTTACGAGAATGTATATAAATCACAAATTATAAAATGATTTGGGATATTTTTGACATATTTTTGGGCGAGTGTATAGTATGTATGTGTTTGGACTCAAATCATAATCGATGATGTTATGACACTTTCTAACATTATACATGATGTGTTGATGTAAGACGGTGTCAAACAAAGGAATTCTCTTGAATGTGAACTGGGACTGATTTAGTATTCCAAAAGTGACTATCGGACCTGCAATGTCAGGGTCTACATTACTAGTATCAAGTAGTATACAGTATCAAGTATCGTATAACATCTACAATCAATCGTCAATCATGGATCTAGCTGACCGAAGTCTACTAAACTCAACTAGTCAACTACTTGGCAGCTTCACAATGCAAAAGATAAAGGTAGTTTTGTTAAAAATCTATGTCATGTGAAGTGGATATTCAAGTCAGACCGGTATAACCAAGTGTATAAATACATATAAAATTCTAAACCTTATTTAAATGGACTAAGGGAAAGATATATTTGTGAATATAAGATTATATTAGCGGTACATTACATTTGCGAACTATAGACTGTCATATTTGTCAACATAATAACTGTTATTAACTCTGTTATTTAGTTATTGGTGCTTAGACAAAACTTAAGCAACTTTATGGTACAAGGCTATATGATAAAGAATATAATCTGGGATAAATTAAATATATAAAACACGGATAGAAAATAACTTTCAATTATATTTTTACCGTTTCAACTAGAATAACCATTAAACAACACTATCGCTTTCGCCTTTTCAATTTAATCTACTACGCTTATTTAGCTCTTATCTGCACCGCCTGCGTTTAGAACTGGTTCTAGGTAACCTAATTTTGTCTAGAACGGTACCTGATCGAGATTTTAGTTTGGTTTCTGTTACAATATGGCTGAAAATATCTTTAAAAAGTCCTTTCTCATATCATGCTATGCCTAGACTGATTAGATTTACGTTCTATATGTTTAAAACATTCATTTATGACGAAGTTACACAATTTAATGTATGTTATAAACAAAGAAATACAACACAAGACTCCACGAACGGACTCTGTAGCACTGCCATGAGCGAACAGCGATTCTATAATGAGCCGTCACCGAGAAAACCATATTCGTAAACGGACGATAATCTAATTAAGCATACAAAAAGGAGCCATTTCGTTTTATACTATATACCCCCTTTGGAGGGCAGGAGGGCAGTTACTTGAAGAACTGGTCACAAATTGTTCATAATTATAGTTTCTAGAGCAATTTACTTTTGGCCTTATCCCTTTGGCACAGTTGTAAATTACGATACCCACATATTACCCTGAATCGCACTATAATTTACTTTACCCAAAAAGGAATGTATTATCAATAATGTACTATCAACCAACTTAATGCCTTTTTCTTCCAACAGACGAAACATGCTTTGGTGCACCTCTAACTTTGGTAATGACCTTCTGCCGTGTACATCAGTCAAACGATAATGACCCCTTAGTCTTGGGTGTAAGGCATTTATGAATCGCAAATGCTACGATGGTAATATAAGATTATGGTAATTTGGCTGTAAGCGGGTCACACTGAATCATAAATTTGACATTAGGTGCGATATGATGGTCTGAATTTGATACGAGTGTGATTGTTAGTTCAATCGTTTACCCAGTTCAAGTTAATACAGAGGGTTTTTTTATGAGGACTATAAGAGGACACTATAATCTGCTCGTGTTTATGCCGCAAATTATTATCTAGGAAGTTTTTCGATTGATTTTAAGATGTAATTACTAACCTGTTTCTCTATTACTCTCTCTCACTTTCTTCCAACAAAGAACAGAAATACGCATATATACGCAGATATTGATATTAAGAAAAAAACTAATAATAAGATTTTTCTTGTTCTGGCATTACGACACCACCGGCTAACTAGAGACGTAAAACACGTGAGAGAGTAAAACACACAAGCAATACTAAAAAGGGCTGATTTCACGGCACATCTATCTTAGAGAACTTAGGGCTCAAAAGGCTATAAAAAGAGAAAGGTAGGCGTACCTACCTGGCTGGTAGAGTAGTATACATTATACAGAATATTAACAATAGTTTTGCACGTATGAACTTTTAGTATTAGGCAGAGTAAAATCACATTGAGTTTTTTATAAGCTAATGTAAGGGTAGTCAATGAGTTTTAGTTTTTCTACTTTCTACTACCGCTACATACATAATTGCACTTTTATCTAAAACTACGTTGAATTGTCAAACAAGTTTAAAGTTCTGAGTACCTCACCTAATGGTGGTAATAGGGTAGAGTATCGCGATACACAGTTGACATGGACAACAAAGGGATGTCGTCACACTAATCTGCAACGCAGTGTCAATAAAGTCATGGGAATCACTTGTGGTGATGTAATGGCTGCACTGGAGCCACTATGCAGCTGATTGCCGTTCCAACGCGTGTTGAAACACGGAACTAACCGACAATGTTTTAATAGAATCGTGATTATTTTTTTATCGAAGATAAGATTTCAATGAAGTAATTTTATCGTGTGTCAATAGATTTTCCGATCATAATTTAATTAAACTGTTTGTGTATAATCTTTTTGCTAGGAGGAGGAGGCTGTTACTGGAAATCTAACGATCGCTTGAATTTATATAGAGCGTATAGAGTATTATGTATATGTTATAATATATAAACTAAATTTAAGAGTTTGATTCATACTTTAAAAATAAAATTGTTAAACAAATGTATGTTTTTTGTTTCAGAATAACCATGGGACACAGGTTTCTGGCAAGTTATTGAGTATTTCGACACAAAGAACAAAATGAAGTTATAATGGAGTCACCAGTAAGAATATCCTTAGGTGGGTGTTAAGGTTTATAATTTAACTTATTTTATGACTAACTTTAGAATATAAGTCATAATGAGAAGCCATTATTTATGACTTTAATTTACGTTTTCTTATATTTGAAAAGTTCCAATGGACTTATTCCATGTTTTATCCCAACATATTAATAAACAAAACACTAACGAAAACTATAGCACATATACTTAACATATTTCATAACCTACTCCTACATATATACTAACCTAAGTCCCCTAAGTTTAACCCGAAACCCCTGCATGATATACCTATTCTTTGGCCGAGGAATAGCCATTCAGTTGGGAAATGTAGCCAAACTTATTTATGAGCCGGCCTTATTTATGCTCATAAATAAGGTTGGCTACATTTCCCAACTGAATGGCTATTCCTCGGCCAAAGAATAGGTATAGTATATCATGCAGGGGTTTCGGGTTAAACTTATGGTTTATAGTTTAAAACCATAAGCAAGTTAGAATAATATTTGCTATCTGTTTCAATTAGTTATGTTATGACTGACAACACTATCTTATTCTTATAACACACATATGACATAGGTTTTTGCCTTAGATGACATGATTTTTATGGTATTAGTACGTCTTTCCATTCTATAATCTGTTCAATTATGTCAATAGTTGATTATCCCCACTAATCCAAAAATATATTTCTATTTAATAAACATTCAAATACAATTATTCAAATTAAATTAATTAATTAATTATATTATTCAAACGAATTCAAATTGCATTAACGTTTTCCCCATAATGTTTCCAGGTGCAGCATTAGTAGCATACCTGCTACTATTAAGCAGTACCCCAGCCAGCGGCAACGCGCTACCGCTCGAAACGACGCCGGCCACTGTCCGCGACGACCGGCCCCGCCCCGCCCGGCCCAACGCCACCTGGCCCCGCGGCCGGCCTCGGGGCCTCGACACCGCTCTCAACGAACTACCCAAGGGCTCAGTCTCCGAAGAACACACCGAGAAAAATGCCAAGTACAAACACAGAGGAAGGACCCGGTACAACTCGCGTTCCACAACTGAAAGTCCACTGAGAAGGGTCAAAACTTCCACAGTAGAGACGGTCCCGGGAGTGATCATAGTGACCCCGACGGCGGAAGTGAAAAAGCCTGGGCAGATAATGGATAGCATGAGAAACTATAAGAAAACTAAAATGCCAGTAAGCACAAGTACTACTACGGAAGATTCTAAAAGCGAGGAAGATGACGATGATGATTCATTTGAAAAATTTACTAGTAAATTTGATGATAATAATTTTTTTACTATACCTGGTTTCAACGATGACCATGAAAAAGATTCTCAAAAAAGTCCAAGTGATAAGTACAGTGACTATACGAGTACAGCGTTTAGCTTTTCTAGTTTCATGCCCAAAGAGGACGATTCACCTTACAAATCGAATTTCTTCGATTTTGATACTGATTTAACGACGCCTAAAAATGATTTCTTCGATAAAAAATATCAAGAAGTTTCTTCTAGTATTATTAAGAATTTGGAAGCTATCAAAGCAAAATCCCCACGACCTAACGTAACAAACGTACATATAAGTGAAAAAGTAGGTTTAGTCCCAAATAATACTAAGCCAGGTAATAGGTCAACTATAATAATAAAAAATACCAAAGAAACCCGCCTTATTGATAATGACGGTGCTGGAACTAACAACAAGGAACTTTCTGATGTGCACGGTACTAGTGTTTATTTTGAAATGTCAGTATTATCCACTGAAACTTACGCAATAAACAATTCTAATGAAGATGATTGTGACAATGATACAATACCTTCGGAACCCACAGTTCAGACCCCTGCTGAAGATGAGTTATCATCAATACAAGGAACTCCATCTAATCTTTTCCCAGTTTCCACTAAACCGTTATTCCCTGATCCTGAATATGTATCTACTGTGTCCCCCAACTTTATACCATCTACATCACACCCGCTTTTCTTTGGTTCCTCAAGTGCAATACCCTATTCCACTATAAATTCTGTAGCATCTACAGAAAAGAGAACAAGGCAATTCCCTAACAGTTTCACTAACAGGAATAGAGGATATTCTAAGAGATTAACTGGGTTTACTGGTGCTAAGGATTCTCCAAACAACGTCACACCAATAGCCGATAATATACAGACCCATGGTATCAGAAATTCTACCAGAAAATTCCATTATACAACGCCGAAATCAAAACCAACATGGATGAGTCCAAGGCGGAACGTTACCAAAACTTATCCAAAACCCACTTACCCTACCACGATATACGCAGAACATTTTAGTATTAAAGATAGAACGTCTACGACCGTCCGTCCAAAACAATTGAATAAGACTGTTCTAACAACTGTGTCATCGGATATAGATCCGGTATTGCAAAGCGATGTGAGTGGTGTGAAGAAGCTGGTGCAGTCGCAGACGATATCCGACAACAGTATTCCGTCCCTATCGAAGAGAGGATCTATGAAGTTCGGCACTACCACAGCCACATCCGTGGAAGAAGAAACGGCTAGTACCAGTGAATTAGAAATTCCTCCGACGCTCACAGCATGGGCACTTGCCAGCTTAAGAAGCCCTCCCGCTGGACCGGCAAATGGTACGAGCACGACGCAGAAGAGCGTCGAAGAAAACGAAGTGCAAAAAGTCAATGAAATTGCAGGTGGGTCTATGTTTGTTTAGTAATGTCTTATAACCATTACGGTTTCATAGCTTCGTCGTCAATACGCTGCCTACAAAGCTAAAATAAGGTCCCGGGTTTGATTCCTGGTATAGACATTAATTTGTTTCCTTATCACGAATATTTAATTATATTCTCAAATTATAAACGTTACCTATGTGTTGCATTAGAGAATGATAAGAATGTAGTACCAGGCGCATGTATGTATACAGAAATAAAACAATGAGATCAACCAAAAAACGAGAGCCAATATGCCATAACAATGAATATACCACCATTACCAGGTTTTTTTCAATGTAATACTTCTAAAGTACAGTATAAGTATATGTATGTATTGAATTAATACCATAGTCTACTACAGCCGGCGTCAACGATATTGTTTCTTAAATGCTCTGAACTACTTTGTAATGAGGTGATCTATAATTAAAGTACAAGCCCTATTGAAATTACGGCGAGACTTAAGATTATTAAGATTATCTCATTGCTTATTGTATTGTAGGTACTTTCGCATTATCATAAAGTTAAATTAGGTATGTAATGTCATAAATAATATATAAGTTAAAGTTGCTATGTTTGACTTTCAGACAAAAACGAAATTACGGCGAGTTCGACAACTACGAGTACAACTCGAAGTTCAGAAACGAACAATCTAGTTACCAAAATGGTTGCAGATATTGATCAAAACAAATTGCCTTGGCGGCCAGTGCTTCCCCACGCGTCACCTGACCCTGATATGAGTACGGAGGTTGCGTCAACGCCTACAGAAAATAAATCTGAACGCCTCCCAGCTGAGAGCAACATTTCAGTACAGAATAGCCCGCAGCCAATAGCCTCTACGGAAATAGATAAACCCAAGACAGAAGTTGTAGAGAATAGCACAAAAGCTAAAACAACTGTTACTTCTTGGATACCAGTCATTCAGAGCGAAGTAAATGCTACTGCATCTTTTGCTTCTATTACTAAGTTTCCTAAAGGAGTAACTACACCTGTCGATGAGACTAGTTTAAATCCTAAGCGGAATAATGATATTGTCACTGAAACAATTACTGAAGAACCAGTCACTACTGACTATGAAATTACGACTAGAAGATTTTCCTACATTCCTACAGAAGCTGTGACTGAAAACGTAGACGAATCTCCGTCCAGTGATTGGCATCCAGTGTCGCCGACGAGAACAAAAGCAACTACTATAGAAGATACTCCTATTACAACTTACAGGCCTAGATATTATACAACCACAGATAATAACGAAGAATTCACAACAAACATTCCGGAAACGACTCCATTGATTGAGGTGTCATCATTATCCAACGGCAATGAAACTAAAGTACAATCTGAGTCATCTGCACCAACTACTCAAGCTGTAGATACCACATCTGAACAACCAGTAACAAATCCCACCGTCACAGAAAAAAAATTGGATGCAGAGATAACAACTGAGATTACAGAAACTACTTCCACAGAAACTGAAGATATTACTGAAGTTATAACTGATAAATCAGTTCAAACTGAAGTTTCCAGGGCTACGGTTAATACTGAGGTCCCAGATACACCAACTAGCGCTATAAAAGAATATAGTTCTGAGGACAGTAGCGGTAGTAACGAAGTAATAACTATGGAGACGACGAAAATGGTCCCTTCTTCATCGACAACTACTAGTACGAGTACTACGACTACAACAACTACCACTACTACTACTACTACAACCACTCCAGCTCCTACTACAGAAGAAAAGAAAGAAACAACAACAGAAGAGGAGATGACAACTCAAATAACGATTGTCCCCGATGAAAAAATTGTGGAAACAGAAGACGGTAATGAATCGACTACTGAGACGGGGACTAGATCGATCGGCGAGTTAGAAGATGTCTCAAGCTATGGTGATGTGACGACGGAGCGATTGACACCGATGGAAGAAGCGGGTTCAGGCGCCGCGGTGGCTATCGCTGTTAGCACTATTGGAGTCATAGCCTTGATACTACTCATTGGATTGTTGGTAAGCGTTTTAAGTTTTTATACGTTTATTTCTCTTCTCAAACTAATCTACATGTAAAAGGTAAAACATATCGGTAAACTCAATGCCAATATATGTATACGTGTACTTTAACATTAAGACAACAAGGTGCATTTATACAACATGTTAAGGAACTTTGGGCGTATCGATATCTTCAACTTTGGCTGTACCTAGACGTAATGCACCAAAGAGTTGCAAATTTTTCTCATGGAAAGTTCTTAGTATTATTACATTTCACCTTAAAAATATCAATTTCCATGTCACTGTGAAACTTAAACATCAAAAGAATCGTCATCTATTGAACAATTAAGAAAATTGCTTAATAAGATAATGCCTTCAATGACAGTTTGCTTAATAATTTTCTTATGAGACTTTATACAAGTGTGCAAAAATTTTGAGAAAGGTCACAAATATCTAAACAAGGCCTCTATTGTCAAAGCGATAAAGTGCATGTTCTGATATTTGTGACCACCTTCACAGCTCCGATATATCTGATGGCGACAGAACATTGTTACGTGCTAAAGATGAATCCTTCTTCCTTCAACATATTATGACTATTTAGGTCAGGCTGTGCGCACACGCATTGTGAATGACTCGTGAGTCATCCTTGATTAATACTATAAGAGTTCGATAGAATAACAGGGCAAGGCAAGGAAGGATAATGCAATTTGTACCTATTAATTGAATCATCAATCATATTGTTTCTATCAAATCGAATGTAGTAGAATTTTTAGTTGTGAATAGAACTTATATTGCAGTATAAACCATTAGGAATAAAGAATAGATGCCATATTTGATATAAAACGCGATAGTTTAGATAAGTTAAAGCCGAATTTCAGTTTACGCCCTGGTTTACGACTATTCTAAATTCTAATAATTTCCTTTAATAGATTTAAAACCTGGAGTATTATTACAATTATCACGTTGAATATGTCGTGGGGTCATATTAAATTTTTAAGAGGATATTGATAATTTTAATATTTAATCAGACCTTAACTAAATACATGAAACAAAACAGTAAAATAAAAGGTATGAGAGATCACAGAGGAACATAACTATCAGTCCCCGTAGTCTAGTTTTTTGTATCACAGTATGAACGTTTCCGTATGACAGTATGATGAATATTCGTTTGTATGTTATGGACATTTCCAGTATACAGAGTGATTCAGGAGACGTGAGCAGGATTGACCCCACGATTTCCACCAAATTAATAATGTAACTAAAAAAGTACACAATGCATGGTCTCACTTCAATTTGAATGCTCCCTTCAAATAAAATATCATCTAATTTTTTTTTTTCCTTTTTATTTTTTTTATACGTCACCCATGATGACGTAAACGACGAGGGATAGATAGAAAAATTCGACAAATCTCAGCGGTACTCGTATAGCACAATTGGAAGTGCACTGGGCTAGTGATCCAGTGGTTGTGGGTTCGAGTCCCGCTGCGAGTCAAATTTTTCTATTTTTCTTTCGATTTAAATATCGAAAATGTCATCTAATTGTTGTTTTGTTTTGTTACCTACTTTTGACATTACACTTTCTTCATAATCAAAGATCGGTGAAAAATTTAATTCATTAAATAGTTATTGTAGGTAAAATAGGTGGCATTAATCTTTTAGGATTAAATTATTTCTAAACAAAAAATGCAAAGAAAAAAAAAGTGAGTGGTGTTTTACTTAAAGTGGAATACTAAACGATACAGTATAATTTACAGTGTCTGTGGGCTTGGTCCTGCTCACGTCTCACGATTCACCCTGTTTATAATTATGTATATATTCATATAATGCTGACTGCCGGCCTCATATAAATAATACATAAACGACTGGCGTGTACAAAATATGTGTGTAACTCATATAGACTGTAAATAACACAATAGAATCTTAGGAACTCAATACACAATTAATAAAGAAAACAGCACATAAATACAAAACTTTACCTGTAAAAGTTCACCGTTGTTCTTAATTACTCGTATGTTGCATCTTCTGCTATCTTCTTGTGTCTTTCATTCTTGGCACGATCTTGGTTTCGGTGTATATTCGTACAAGATATCCAAAGTAATGAGCATAATATCTTTAGGTCTGTCTCACGATAAATTACGTTCACTACTTTGGACACCATTGCAGACTAATATCATGTCATCGCCAATTACTGAAATTGTAATCGGTTTTGTTAATAAAATTTTATATTCCGCTTACGAAATAATTATTACCGTGATTCGCGATGATGAGTTTTGAAGAAATGTTTTGTATAATAATTGCACGGGGAAAATTGTATTTTGGTATTGTTTGTACCTTAAGTTGTTTAAGGAAGAAGGTTGTATTACTAAAAATGGAGAAAAAAAAAT
Organism: Grapholita molesta; assembly: GCA_022674325.2. Lineage (NCBI taxonomy): Eukaryota > Metazoa > Arthropoda > Insecta > Lepidoptera > Tortricidae > Grapholita > Grapholita molesta. The sequence goes on from CP053137.2 coordinate 8,829,854, forward strand.
TAGGAAGGTAGGAATTAATCTCGCTCAAATATTTTACTATTTCTAGACATACAAAAAAAATGTTTTGCACGACTGCTTCTGTCACCACTCACCACGTAATATTTGGTTCGCCTCGCCCCTAGATGTCGTATTTAAATAAATAATGGATGCTTTCAGGTGAGTTTGTCTCATAGGTATAAAAAATACAATAGATATTTGTATAACATTGCAAATTAAGAAATAAAATATAAAATATTTATGCATACTTACATTTTCTTTGCATGCTTAAGGTAACTGGACGGTGGCCGGTAACGGTGCTTACGATAATCGCTGCTGAAAAAAAAAAGAATATCAATTTTGGTTTGGCTTCTAAATTAAATTAAAATAATCTAGTTATAGTTTAATCAATCTGAGGAATTGTTTGAGGTTAAATTTCTGCCGTCATATATATGCAAAGCAATTCTGAGTCATAATAGAAAGCTAATAGAGTGTTTTATTGTCAGCATATACAATTGAACGTATTAATACTATATCATTATGTATTTTTTAATTTTTATACTGCATAGTGACAGAAATATGTATGTATCATACATTTATGTTACTAAGCAGTATAAATCCTTGGTACCATGTTCAAATAAACGGGAACAGTTAAACACTACATGTACGCTTGAATGCCGCCATAATAATAAGAAACTCAATCTGCACAAGGGCATTCTGCTGAAAGCTCGTTAGATAACGAACGGCATATCGTGCAACGCAAACGAAAACCACCTCTAATACAAAGTAATACGATAAAAAGTAAAACTACTTACTTGGCAGCCTGGAAGTGGCCGAGAGGTAATTTGAGTTCCGATGTGTAGAAGTTAGAGTCGAAATTGCTGGTGGTGTGTTTATCTTTCGATAAAAATTCCGCGGGCTACCCGAAGCTGCAAATGAAGACATTTGACACGTCAGATAAGTTTATGATTAGTGGGAACCTGTGGGCGATCGCGAATGTCGGTCATGAGGTGCGTTACAATGGCGTCTAAGACTTGGTTGATAGTTGTTAAAAAAAAAACGAAATCTCGGGGCGAAATTTTCTTTTAATGTTTTATGATTGTCTGATTCATCTTATGTGTAAATAGTGCTCACGAATAAAAAAATATTCTATTCAATTCTAAACGAAAAAAACATAAAACCTGTTTAATTCAATAAGTAGTTAAGAATCTTCATTAATAACCATTTAAGTTACTTCTTGCATAAAAACGTCTAATTTTCTATGAAACCATTTTTTGATTAAGTATATGCGGTACAAGTTAAGGAATCGGGTAAGTATTTCTATTTTCCATATTGAACTCTGAAATGAATCGATTTCAGTTTTCAAACGTTATCTGTTAAATCAGTTATCGACACTTAGTGTACGAATTATAGAGTATAGCACGGTTAAAATAGGTTTTTGGTGATTTGGCGGTCAGTCGGTCACCAACCTTTTTTTTTGTAAAGTAAATTGATTACAAAATCTCACTAAAATACTGGTGTACGTACAGGTCAATAATGTATACTTTTGTGGTATAAAATGATTCCCACCACGTTCACATATTGCTATCTTTTTTAAGTATTCAAATACTAAAAGCAACTAAATATACCCCCAAAACTACATAACTAAAAAACGGGCATGATACAGTAGGCGCTGGCAGCATTCCTCTTCGGTCTCCTGGGGGGCTGGAGCATATTGCTAATTAGGTTACGATACCGATTATTTATACCCTTAGCTAAACGGATCTACCATATTATATCAAACCCATATACCATATTATATTCAACTCTGAGTTTACAGTGTATAAATTGATTACGGGCGAATCTTTAACGGTGGTTAGCACAGTACATGCCCATATCAAGGTAATTCTATTTCTCTATTCTATACAATATAACAAAAATACCTACTCGTTGGCAGTTAGCTCCAAAAGCTCATACAGCTTAAAGTTCAGTGCATTACTGCTCGGAAAAACTAATTACATGACTATAATAAGTTTAATTTCAAAGCAACCTGAACCTCTTTTGTCAAGGCGATAAAGTGCGTGTTCAGATATTTTTGAGTACCTTGGCCGCTCCGATATATTCGATGACCAGTGTACTACAGTATTATGTAAGACATTTATTATGATTTATGAATTACCTATGATTTTATTGTAAGAACATTATGGAATACATTATTACTCTATTTACTCGTAGGTAAATATATATCGATTAGTAGTATAGTAGTAGTACCATAATAGTATCTATCTATAGTGTGATATCATGATTTATTCATAACTAGCTGACCCGGCGAACTTCGTACTGCCTAAAAAGCGACAAAAGTAGTGATAGCTTTCGAAAATCACGGGATTTTTGTGATTTTTTAGTACTTAATGTCACAATCAGGGCTTTGACGATTCCAACCAATCCAAAATATTTTTAATCGATTCAGCCGTTCTCGAGTTATAAGCGGTTGAACAAACCCCACTTTCTTTTATATAATCACAGTGGCAACTATATATTTCTTACTGAAACTTGGATTTCCTACTTAGTTACGAGTAAAGAACATACGCTAATCATAATATCTATTTAATATTATCATGGGTTCCCGCGATAATTATTAATGAAATAAAACTAGAAAACTGATAAAATAGCCCGTGATTATTACGTATATTATTATCTCTCCGAAGTCTAGTAAATCTTAACGTATCAAAACTTGAATCATTCAATTGTTGTACAATTGACACAATTGTGCTCAAAATAATATTTCAAAATATCAGATTTGTATCAAATAAATGGTTAATTCGCCAAGATCTGTCACGAAATAATATTATAAATTATTTTATTGGCGGCGGATCAAAAAACATTCTTAGGCAAGATGGAGCCAATGAGGCTTTTTAATTGTCTATGAGATGAACGACAATTGCTAAAATTATCAAAATTAGTCAAACCAACAGAAATTGGTTCTATAGACTCGCCCCTACTGACTGCTTAGTATGTTAATGAAATGATTAAATATCCAAAATAACGCAGTCATGGTTTCAGTCTTTTATTTTCTCTACTATTCAGAAAATTTTAAAATATTAGTCACTCTTTTAATAATATTAGTCTATTCTATCAAATTAGGTGTCAGACACACATGACACATGACACAACTCCGGTTTAATTAAAGATATTTAATGAAAATTCATATTTGCTGCTGCGGTTAATGTGCGCGTATGAAGGTACTTTAAGTTTTTCTTTGTTTTGAATTCGATAACAATTAGCGATTAAATAAATCTGGTATAAGATAAATATTGAATTCTTAACAGGGTCCCTGTCCAAACAAATGTGCCTCAAGGGAAAGGAATAACGTGTCTTATTACGAAGGATTTTGGTCGTTTAAATGTCAATGGGCAATGAACTTTTTAATAGCTTCAAGGTTTCATTAATTAAATAAAACGGAAAACTATACTACAGAAAAGGAAATGTACTATATTATATATTAAAACACTTTTATGAATATATATACATTTAGTTATACTAATAGATTCGTTGACTATAAATACTATTAAGTGGTCGAAACGTCGGAGTGTAATGCAAGTAGCGATATAATCCGTTTATATGCTGTTTAAATAACGTGACAGCACCAGTAATGGACAGGGAACCAATCATGAACATTAGTGCTTATTTCAAAGGAGTTAAGTGTTGTGTATTTGTTGGGACATATATTCAATTTATAACTTTATGATTTTTGAAATAAGAATTAAGTGTCCATCATCGGTGCCTGTCAGCTTAAAGTGTCCGACATTAGTGCCATTACCTTAAAACACGAACAACTGTAATATCTAAATATTTTAGCAGTAAGTAACATAGAAAATAAATTAAAAAAGTATTTATTTTATTAAACTTACCACCATCCTCTTCCCTGGCACGCCGCATGTGAAGAAATATCACTATTATTAAATCGAATTAATCTTGACTCACTCCCAAAACTATTTAGTTATGTTACCTTAAAAACTAAACATGCAAAAAGGAATAAACAGTTGAGTCCAGAAAAAAATTGGATCTTAAAAGAACCCCCAAAAATTAAATTCCAAAATTAACTAAAATTAAAATTTGAATAAACATAAATTGGGAAAATTGTTTTGGGAGTGGTCTAAACTGCGCGGTACGTTACGTAGATATGCGGTCTGTGCGCAGGGCGCTGGGCGGTGCTGGCCTCTAGGGCAGCGCACGCGCATGTACGGCAGCAAGAAAGTACTGGCTTAAGGGGTTTGATTTAATCGAAGTTTCAGAACTGCATGCCGTTTTCATTTGGAAAATTTGTCACACAAAAAGTCATGGGCTTCTAACTAGCTAAAATAAATGTTACTAAATTATTTAAGAAGAAAGATCAGGCAAGCTAATATCTGAAAAATAACTCATTTGGGCGTAATTCATTATAAATATATAAATAATCTATTAGTGTTGTAACCTATTCAATATTCCAAGCGAAGCAGAAAAATAATAAATTATAGTGCTGAGTGTCCGTTCGGGTCGCCGCTCGCGTCACAGGCTCATCACGCAACAACGCGTCGACGAACTATGTCGGGCGAGTGACTAAATAATCGTGACTAGAGCCGTGTTTAACGTTTTAAAAAAATACTAAACTGAAAAATTTAATAATGGACTTTTCCACTACTCGTAATTCTCGTAAACGAGAACACCACGCTAGGACTTAGACATGATAACGAAATGATGTTTGATTTTCTTGTCCGAGCCCGAACTGAGCACTTTCGTCAAGCCGTACCTACTAATAATTTCGCTAAGCGTAAGTGTCGCCATATCGCTCAGAGGATGTTTTAACAACGCGAATTATAAACAAAGCCCGATGACGGACCGATCACGCGTGTCCATTGCAACCTAGATGGCTATTCAAAGTTTAAAAAAAAAAACGAATTAAACCCACCGGTCTGGTTTAGTGGGTAGTGACCCTGCCTATGCAGCCGATGGTCCTGGGTTCGAATCCCAATCGGGGCATTTATTTGTGTGATGAGCACAAATGTTTGTTCCTGAGTCATATGTACGAGTATTTAAGTATTTATATGTATCTATCTATTATATACATCGTCGTATAGTACTTACAACACAAGCCTTACTGAGCTTACCGTAGGACTAGGTCGATTTGTGTAAGATTTATTTATTTATTGTAAATAAAGATTTATTACTATCATAATAACTAAATTATATAAATTAAAAATTTGTATTTACAACAATGCTAGTAGTGGTACTTTAGCTTTGTTTGCCTCGATTTCTTATAAACTGGATAGTCAAAACTGTATTCTAAGACTACTCCGTAACTAACTAAAATTGGCTTCTGCCAAAAATACAATAAAGATCTTGTAAAGCCTTATAAGATTATTAACAAAATAGATAATTACCATAAGAAGTCCCTTATAGTCATTATCTAGCCGACTAAGCTATTCTAATACCTATACCTGCTAAGAGCCCTGAGTGTAAGTTTTTAACGTAACAAAACATCACCATCTCGTTAGAGTTACCCATATAAATAACATTATCATTTATCACTTACGCGTTCGAGACGGTTTTTTACATCAAAGGAAACTTACACTAGAGCCTCAGGTATACGAATATAAGTCGTACCGTAACCAACTATGAAAACACACTCATTATAGGGCACTTTATAAATTAATTCTAAGTGGAACTAAGCGCTGAGTCTCCAATGGCTTCTCACGGCCCTCTCAAGTAGGTAGACGTTCGTAAGCATTTTGAAGAATTTGTTGACAGCTATACTAATTTAAGATTAGCCTATGAATGATGTCTGTGAGCTTTACAATCTTTCTTAAATTCTTTTTATATATAAACTTTCAGCAAATATTTTTACAATGTATGCAGATATATGTATCGAAGCGGGCACGGTGTTAGATTATACAGAATGATGGTGGGATTTATGGGTCGTGACCCAGAACCAGTATTTCTAACTTAGTAACTGATCAATATTATATAGTATTTGATCAAAACGATGTTAATTGTATTTGTATGGGAAGCGACAAGTGAAGTATAGGAAGTACACATGCTATCATCACACGATAATTTTTAAATTCATAATTATTGCAAACAGGAGACAAATATTACAGCAAGTTTATGTAATAATAAAGTGATTGGCTTATGGCTGTATATAGGACGCCAACTTGCGATAATGTACAGTCGCCAACACATATTTTGGATAGCTGTGGAGGTGGTCACAAATATCTGAACAACGCCTCTATTGTCGGCCGATAAAGTGCATATTCAGATATTTGTGATCACCTCTACAGCTCATGTATCTGATGCCGACTCTATTTATTATTTATGTTCTCAATGGTATGACAACCGATTCATTCAAATGTATAAGGTTCGTTGTTCAGTGCCCGTACCATGAGTTGTGACATTACGGTTTTCGATAACGAGTATCGAGTTTACTATCTGTGCATCTCGCTTGTACTATTTTAGTGCGAACGAGATGCACAGATAGTAAACTCGATACTCGTTATCGAAAACCGTAATGTCACAACTCATGGTAAGGGTACTGCTAGGAAGTTGTGACATTACGGTTTTCGATAACGAGTATCGAGTTTACTATCTGTGCATCTCGCTTGTACTATTTTAGTGCGAACGAGATGCACAGATAGTAAACTCGATACTCGTTATCGAAAACCGTAATGTCGCAACTCATGGTACGGGTACTGTATAATATATACAGAAAAAATTTGGCCCCAAAACATTGCAACTAAGTATTCATTATTCAATGTTTACTTCACAAAGTGCAAAGATAAGCAAAACCGGTCGTGTTTGAGTTATATTCGGTTTTTCTTAATAGCTGTAACAAGAATTTAATAAAAATAGTTTATAACGAACGTTCATTAATTACTCGTCCTAAAATATATATATTTTTGTGATTTTCTTATTACGGTAATAACCGTCGTAGTGCCAGATAGGTACCTAACTGACTCGTGACGTCCTTTGGTAAACTTTACATAAGACCTGTTATGATTTTGACTAGGTATATATCGGTCTTTTACTCGTTTAGTTTTTTTTTTTTAATATAGATAGTTGCATTTTGGCTTTAGCCTTTATAATTCTAATCTTTTATCTTAACTCTATTAAGTATTTGTATTAGACTCTTGTTACTTTCACGCTTTTGCAGGTATTTGGTAATTCCAGTACTTGTCTGCAGGCGCACATTCAATATTATTACCATTTAAAACCGTTAAACATGTAAAGGCATATTCATTCGTGTCAATACGAATGCGAAATTTAACGCCCAAACATCTGTTATCATGTAACTGACTTCGAAAGGCTGGTGTTCGGGGAACCCCTGATGCTCTTTCTACCAAATTTATGCCGCTAAGGTTTTCTGTTGTATTTTTTTAAATGTCGCCTGTGCCCTCAAACTATAATGATTAATGAAGCATAATATCAGGTACCGTACTTTCAGTTGGTGGTCCGTCGGCGAGGGCGGCGCGGGGTGTACGCGCAGCGTTGTACGCCGGTGTCTCTGGACGCGTATAGTTTGGACAGCGTCAGCGTTGGGCATCGCAAGGGCAACCAGCGCCTACGGGCCAGTAAGAGGAGCTATGGCAACCCGGCGTATGATGATGAGGTATAGTTCCGATTATAACTTCAGCTGTGTTTTATATGTAGGCATTCATAGGATTCAGAAGTTAAATTCGAGTTAATTAACAGGGCTGAATAGTCGCAACGAGTTAGTGAAAACCACTGGCGTACTTAAAGGCGCTACCATCGCAATGACAATCAGCGATTATGAAGTTTCTATGTCGTCTTAACCCTTTGGCACTTATGTGACGTTTAACAAACACCTATGCATTGCAAAGTCGCAATTATGATGTTGACAACAAGATTGAATAATTTGTCACGTGACCACGTCAGTTGCAGAGGGTTAAGAAAGAAAACACCGTAAACGTGTATAAATTACCTCAGTAATCAGTCATTAAGATGTTGGGTAGCATACCTAGACTATTTAGGTTTATCAGACAGAAAACTGAAATGAATCCGTGGTTTGATGATTGAGAATCCTTATTCTTAATAATGACTCAATTTTATTTATATTTATAATTTCAGGTGACATCCCACCCTATGAACTACGCGGCGCTAGCCAATTTCGCTCTGGACATGGAATCAATGAGCACCGAATTCGCGGAGATCCCCTCCGTCACAGTGCGGCCTGATGAAGTGCCTCCAGGGTGCGAGGATAAGAACAGATACTCTAATGTCCTGCCACTGCCGGAGACCAGGGTGCCGCTCAAAAGGGTTGGGAATGATCCCACGTCGGAGTATATTAATGCTAACTATATAACGGTGAGTAACAATTGTTAGAACTTTTGAGAAGAATTTTTTTTTAATATTGTGTTACATGTTGATAAAGTAAAATGTGCCGAGAGAACCTGCATACAGTTAAAAACATCTGAACTAGTAAATTGGACAAAAAAACACAGTATTGTAAGCAAAACACGAGTATTGTCCTTCCTAAAAAACCTTTCGTACCCCGTGTTATTATAGACCCCGTTCTGAGTTCAGGAGAATAGAATTCACAGTCTCATAGTCATATTTATAGGAAGAATGAAGAATGTCATATCCTCGTTTCCTTTATTATTGTCTTTCGCAACCACATTATATTTTTCTGCTTGTGCTCGGTTTTATATGGTTGTGATATTGATGAAATCTTTAAAATTGGATTCCTTGCATTGACTTTGAACAATTATTATCATTTTCAGGGCCCCGGCAACATCAAGAACTACTACATCGCATGTCAAGCGCCATTAGCTAACACCGTGGCCGACTTCTGGCGTATGGTGTGGGAGCAGAACTCACGAGTCATCGTCATGCTGACGGAGTACATGGAGAACGGCGTGGTCAGTATCATTCAAAGATAGAATTCGCGATGAGGCTTGCAGCGATTCCCTATAAACATTTACACACTTAATACCTGATTGATGAGCACAGAAACATCAAAATATTAAACGGTTATTTTGATAATTAGGCGTAATATTTTTTTTATATACAACGACGGTAGCAAACAAGCATACGGCCCGCCTGATGGTAAGCAGTTACCGTAGCCTATAGACACCTGCAACTCCAGAGGATTCACATGCGCGTTGCCTACCCTAAACGTTGTTGGAGCTCTGGGAATCTTACTCACCATCAGGAACACAACACTACATACCTGAAAGGTAGCAGTGCTATTATGGCTGTGGTTTTCTGTAAGGAGGAGGTACTTCCCCAGTTGGGCTTCCCAGACTCAAGCGTGATGGTACTTCGCCCTACCTCCTATTTGTTGGACGTAGTTTAAAGACATACCCGGGACAAAATAATGAATTGGTTTTCTCTTTCCAGGAAAAATGCTACGAATACCTTCCCCCATCAGAAGTATCGGACAACAAGCGAACCTTCGGAGAGTTCCAGATCATGCTCAAAACGCGCGAACAACGGGACAAGTACGCCGTCTCCAGCGTCCAGCTCATCAACCTGACGACGAGGACGTGGCGGGAGGTCACACACCTCTGGTACTTCTGGCCGGCGAAGGGAGTGCCAGACGATTATGACTCGGTGCTGGATTTCTTGTCGGAAATGAGGAGTTACATGAAAGTTTCACAGTCAGCCAAAGAGTATGATGAAGAAGGTAAGTTTATGAAGTTGTTTTTTGCTATTTCTACTGCAAAATCAGAATCGCTAATAAGGTGCGATAATACGTATATGCGGTAGTCCACATGGAAAGGCGTACCTTATGGCGCTTGGCGCCAACGTCACATTAGTACTGAAGTGTCATTAACAATACCGGGTAGATAGTTATACCGAATGTGCATTATATCTGCCGTATGTTTCCGTAAAAAAATCCGGTAACAATAATTAAACAAAAGTTTAAAGTATTTATCAACTGTCCCAGCATTAGTTACAAATCATCTTCTTTACTTTCCAGGTGTAGAAGTAATTTACGGCGATGGCAGCCGTGCCTCCTATGGAAACTTGTCCAAACTGCGGGAGGAGGGCAGTCCAGGAAACGGCGTGAACGTGTACTCGCCCGCGAAGGCCGAGGAGATGATGCGACGAGGCCACGCCACCAATGGCACGCTCAGCAGGATGAAGGCTGCCTCTGAGGTGGAAGGTAAAGTCTGACAGTACACCTGTAATTAGCAATTGAAGTCGAGATGATGGAGCACGGTCAGCGAGCTCAAGGGTGCGCTTGAGGTAAAAGGTAACGTCAGAAAGAATTACTTGGCAGCTGCAGAAAGTACTACAGGAGGGAAGGTGTAATTACTGGAGATGATGGAGCTATGCCATTGAGGGCATGGTCGGCGGGATAAAGGTTGTGTCTGAGGTGGAAGGTAATGTCAGAAAGTATTGATTAGCAACTGGGGACAACACTACTGGCGTTAATAAGTAAATAGTTAAATTAGGTAGGTACCAATCGAGGCTAAGTTTGCAGGTAGCGACCTACAAGCATTCAAGCGAGTATCGCCCTAAGGTTTTTTTTTAAATTACATAAATGGGTACAAATTGGGTGTTACAATATAGCTCCAGAAAACCATTATAGGTTTGACTGCGGAGTCAAAGTCTCTATAACCTAAGGATTACAATCTACTTAGTACTTATTCGCACCAAAAAGTATAGGGATCGTACTATGTAAATATTACTAAAATATCCATTTAAAATATCCAGGAGTCCGTCCATGCACGGTGGTGTGCGCGAGCGGCGCGGGGCGCTCGTGCGCGCTGATCGCGCTCGACATCTGCGCGCGCGCGCTGGCGGCGCACGCGGCCGACGTGCCGCGCGTCGTGCGCGAGCTGCGCGCGCAGCGCCCGCACTCGCTGTCCAACCGGCACCACTACATCTTCCTCTACAAGGTGTGTATGAACCACAATTTACGGAGATGTAAGCTGATTGTCTCATGACATCATGACTGTTACAATTTTATTAATTATTTGGTCCTTCTATAGGTACAGTCAGGGGCTTTATTTATTGAGTAATTAGAGTTCGCTTTACATTGGGCAATTCATACAATAAGTATTAAACAAAAGAACAGGTACAACCGTCAGTGGTTCTACAATTAAAGTGACTGTACAAGGATGCATTGAGAAATATAACGGTATTAATAACATAATCGCTTGCATGACACGCATTGATATAGTGACTAAGAAATATCAAAAACTTACTCAAATATTTTGATTGTTTTCATGTCTCCGAAAACAAAATATAATTAACTAAGATAGTTCGAGTGATTATCGAAACCTAATTTACAGATAAATAAATATTGCTCGTTTTATTAGTTCTGTAAATGCAATAATTTCATAACTGGCATTAATTTTCAGGTGCTGAGCGAGTATGGCAACAAGCTAAACGGCGGAGGAGTTGACACTATTTAAGCTAACTGCTGATTTTTCTCCATGACATACGATGCATACTTAGATAAGTACCTACCGACTAATGTCAATAACCTATTGTATTATAGCCCTAATACCGCACCGTTGTAAGACACATTACTTAGTTATATCAAAATTTAGTTGGAAAATTTACTTTATGGCAAAAGCGACAGGGTCCCAATTGCATTATTGGCAATATAACACAGGGTTGCTACAAGTACTAAATTAGCATTTTTTATGTCACAACGATAATGATAAGTTTTATATGAATTTTTCGTAGTTATTTTAGAGGAATGAAACTTTTTTTAGAGTTTTTGTAGTCAGTTTCCTGTTAGGAATTATTTTTTGAAGGCATTCTACATTCGAATATAATGTTAGATTTTAAAAATCTCATTCATATACCAGCATGGGAATGTTATCGGGAGTATTGGTTATAATTTTGTAACTAGGGTATTGGCATAAGTCGAAAGTGAGATAACTATTGGGAATATACCAAAGTGTAAGTTACGAGATCTCTATAAAATTTGATCGCTCAGATATACAGATTACCTATCAATGATTTACCAGAATTTTAGGTAATTCTATTGTACGACTATTTTGTGTTAAGATGGAAACAGATCTTTATGACTTGAAGAAGTACATTACCGTCAGTAACATGTGACCGAACTTTAAGGCCGTAAATTAAATTAAAAATTAAGTTATTGAAGTATCGGGATTCCTTTTTGTTCCTATAATAAGTTCTGTCGATGAATTTGTCATTTTCTATATTGTATTATAATTCTATTGTATCGGCACCTATTTTAGTAGGTAATAATTATTCGAACAATTTATATTTACTTACATTGAAGTTCATTCCACTAGTCTAATTTATTTTTAAGTACATATTTGCCAAAAACGTCAGTAATATCTATTCGATTTCTTTTCAAAACGCATAATTTAATCACAAAAATGTTAAATGTCATAATAATTTACAATGCGTAGTGATTATTGAAATCTGCTGTGATTTCTGTTTATTTCTAAGATGTTCTGTAATAAAAAATCTAGCTTTATAGTATTCTATAGGTAAGAAAATACCTACCTTGTAAGTAATAAGCGCCTTATTTTAAAATATTTGTAAGTTAGCATGACCTATGACTACGACGCAATTTTTTAATACTCTGAAATAGACTCTTTAACCTCTTGACCGCCATAGTCATCTAGTCGTGACAGCCAAATGAATGCATCACACGCCACTGTCATCATTACATGACAAGTATGCACAAAACTGTCAATTCGCGGTACCGAACACGTCACGTCATTTGTGTAATGGCGATCAAAAGGTTAATACTTGAAAATAATTGTTTATATGAAAGTATTTTTAAATACGTACGTACCTACTTTAGTGTATGAAATTTATTGAATATCTCAGTGCTGTTACCTTTTGTGTATAGTTTTCTCTATTCCTTTTGATTTTATGCGTAATTGTTAAAATTTTGTTGTTAATTTGATAATTTTAAGTTTGTTATAAATCGCAGCTGAATAAAATATCCATGAGATTTATTTATGGTATCAAGGCATTTATTTTATTTTAATATATGTATAACATGTGAAAGCACTGTTTGTTTAACACACGTAGAATATAAGGTATATGTATATTAAATCGGATAGGCTTTATAAATATTGATTATGACCAAAACATAAAAAATGACACTGATTAAATTGTTCTTCATTAGTTGTTAACGCCTTTTATAAACAACATAAATATTAAAAATTATAAAGGATAACATAACATTTTTACTTCGCTTTCCTCATACGGTAACAAGTATCAAGGTAATATAACAGAACAGAACTTAAATTAAAGTAGATTAAAAATAACTTCTTCATAATCTTTTTACGATTAAAATCAATATACTGTTTAGACAAGTAAATTATCATAATCTTCATCTGCCGAGGTGTCACTCACATTGCTATCCGCAACGGATTTTGATAGTGCATTGTCTGTGACATCCTCAATATCTATTGGCAGGTTGGCAGTAGTATCTTTAGCTTGCTCGTCTTCATTATCATTTCCTAAATTAGCTTCTTCTGGTCGTGTCGTCATATTATCATCCCAAATTTCCGGAATTAATTCTGTTTTATGCAGATGAACTTTGTCTACGTCAGCTTCTATCCAGCTCTCGCTTGACTCTGTTTCATCTCCTTTGAATTCACTAATAACTTTTGTTTCAAGTGTTGCAGCTTGATCATCATAGTCCTCTTTTAATATTTCATCAGCATTATCTTCTTCAGCAAAATGTTCGTTAAGGATATCTTCATCCAGCTCTTCAGATTCGTATTCCGCTTCTTCAGCTTCATCCGACACTTCATTGTCATCAAGTTCCACGACGTGAGTCAGATTGTGGAAACTGATTGTCTTCTTTCCTTTGACGTTTTCGGGTTCTTTTTTGTCAATGTCGCATTCCGATTTCTGGCAAACAGAAATAAATAATCCTATTTTTGTAGTTTAGAGAAAAGTTTTCATGATGAGCAATTACTGAAATCTGCTTTAGATAAACTTATACTCTTAGTAGAAGTAATAATTGTGTTATCTGTGTCATGAATTTCATGATTGGAATGAAAGAAAACTTTTAAATTAACTCTTTATAAGTAAAATTATTCGATCGTTTTAAGTAGGTATTCTTTTAATATCTTCACATAGTTTTGTTCACAATAAGCTATCAAAAATTGGTAAATACGACTAAACTAAACCACAAAAATGGGTAAAATATCAAAAATTAAATAAAAGTGTAAAAATATTAATAATTAAATATAAATAAAATAGAAAAGGTCTAAAAAAAGTCTTCGTTAGAATTTCCTTTCTTATTCAAATTGTGCATTGTTTTTGTATAACATCCATCCAAAAATAAAATTACAAAGGGGACTGAAGAATTCAAAACGGCCAAAAAATAACCAGCACTGTCATTTCTAGATACATAGTTCAATAAACCAAACATTTTTAAAGCTCTTTTTCTTCGGCAATAGGGATTACTTGTGCTTTAAAAGGATCCCTTACGTGCCACAGCATCTCTTTCGGATTTCGCAGTTCGTTAGTCAAGTAGTCGAAATTGGTGTGTTCCGTTTCTTTCTCGCCAACTTCGTCCACCTCCGTAATGTCCGAGCGTTGCCCAATGGAGTACGGTTTGTACAAGGGGAGTTCGAGGAACGAACCAGCCAGGGACACGGATGAACATTTGCTTGCACCTGCATATAATATTGAGTATACAGCGGGAAAAGTAGCAGTCTTTTTTTTTTATGATTTAGTATCTAATTATATTAAGTGTTTTTAACATTACTGGTCATAGTACGAGAGCCCACGACCAAAACCATGTCTCATAGCAATACGGCAAAAACCCTATAAAATCGTTAGATTGTAAGATTCTGAACCCGACTAGGTGTGTAGTAACGGTCGAAAGTGTAGCAACTGCGTGGGAGGCCATTTCTGCTGTGTCAAAAAAAAAGACTGTCGGAATTATAGCAATACGTCTGATAGTGAAAATGTACACAGATTTTATAATTGTATTACGAAAAAGTTTGTTTTCAGACATTTTGCGCGTAGCATATAGCCTGAGTGCATTTTTGAAAATGTCAACAAATTTAGCCAACCTGTATCATAGCAATACGGATATATTTTTTTTTTCAACTTATCGTATTGCTGCCATGATAACCAAAAACCTGTTTTCAGACACTTTAAGTGTAGCATATACTCCCAAAAACGAAAATAACGTTTCGGAGTCGCCTGGCCAACGCCTCTTTTAAATGTTTTTTTAAATTACAGCCTTCATAGATATTCAAGAATCTCCCCTGTCTATTAATTTTCAACTTCATCCCAGTTTCCTTTTGTGCGATTTATTTCAGTCCTTCAACTTTAATGTTACGGTTTCGGGTAAATTCTTTGTTAATTATCATCTAATAAATTCAGGGTCGCAACGTATTTATTGGTTTGTAACAGAAAAGTCAAGATACTTCAATACGATTTTTAAATGATATCTGAGTATCGAAAAGTTGTCTGATAGAGAAGGTGCTACACTTAATTTGTCTGATATAAATTTTTTGCACATGTGGACAACTTATTTTATCATGTCCAACAATTTTCAGACATATTGCTATGATACCGATCGGTAAAATTTGTTAACATTTTCAAAACGGTCTCAAAATTTAATGCGTTCACATTTCCGTCTGAAAATTGTTTTGTTCGCATCAAATAACCAAAATTTACTAATAAAAAAGATTTTCAGACGTATTGCTATGAGACATTTTTTTTGTCACATTTTTAATTTTTTTAAGTGATTTTACGGGTTTGCGCTACACCACTAACGTCTGAAAAATATGTTTCCGGTATCTCAGAACTATCATTCAACTACAGTCTGCAAATCAGACATATTGCTATGATGCAGTTCGGTAAAATTCTTTGACAATTTTGAAAATTCGGTCAGATCAAACGCTACGCGGAAAATGTCTGATATTAGTATTTTCGAGTTCAGGATAATCGTATCTATCGATTTGATGCGGTTTTGGCCGTATTGCTATGAGACAAAAATTTTGGTCGTGGGCTCTCGTACTATCATGATGTATGTTCACATTAAACTGTTACCTACAGTTGTTGTGCATCTTAAAAAGATAAAAGATCTTTATTTTTCAATTTAGGCACATTACATGCACTTATGAACGTCAAAAAAAAAATCTTACTAATGCTAAACTTTAGCTTTGCTTTGATAAGAAAGATGTGCTATGGTTTACAACTTTTCGACTTTAACTAATAATATTTTGTATTTTGCTTACATCTTTTTGTGTGAACCAAATCTGCCATAAGATGGTCCGTCTGCTAAGAAAATAATTATTAATATTGTAGTTAGCTGATTAGTTCATTCTGCCAGATGGTAATGAGATCATATAATAAGTTTTGCCTTACCTGGTGATCTTTATCATCATGCTGTAAAGAAAATAAAGAATAAATATTCTCTCATGTTCTCTATTGAAAATATCTGCAAAATAATGAGGTATTAAAGTTTATTGGGTAATTCCGAATGTATAAAATTGGTGGAAAATTCTGAAAATTTGTCAAATATCATCTGGCGCGGTACCGCGAACATCGAAGTTCGTATATTTCGAGCATCTTTCTCTTTTACTTCAATTAAGGCGTCATGAGAGTGACGTAGACAATCGTCCGAATTTACGAATATCGTTTTTCGCGGTAGTGCCCCTGTATGCCATTATGAGATTTATTTTTCGTAATTCGCCGTCCGTTTTACAAGTACAAAATTATGTGAATACTCTAAGATACTTATCAACCTGGTTTTCTTTCCAATGGCTAAAAATTTACCTTTTCTTGAAACCGAACCTTCTCGACTGGCTCTTCCGCTTTTTTCGAGGGCGGTTTGTTCGAAACTTTGCGGAGTCGGCGAATGTTGTACGCCCGATATGCTGCCTGCAACCAAATGAAACTTGTCTATTTTTTAGGTATTTTGACCTTACAATGACTCACTGACTTACACCAACCGAAAAATTTTATCTGGCAAATCAGCATTATCCGTAGAATATTTTTTTCAGGTACGATGAAAAAAAACAGTAAGTACAGTATTATGTCTAAACTTGAAATACAGAATTTCCCAACACAACTATATTATGTCGTTAACTACAAAGGTAAGTAGTATCTACGTGGGTAACACCACGTTCATGCCGTGCTGTATTGAAGACAATACCAAATTCATTCAAAGTTTTTTATTGATTCGTTCTAAACTCAAGAGTAAAGGTAAATACGCATGGATAGTCTGTCGCTTAAGTATATCATATACAACGGTCTATTCAAATCATACCGTGTGATGCCGGCTGACTAGAATAGCACCACCCCATCTTCTCCCACGGGTGTCCTAAGAGGCGACAAGCGACAATCTTACGGACGGGCAGCAGCGTCCGTCGAAACCTCTCTCATCTACAGCTACTGCGGTCGCCAACCCGCCTGCCAAGCGTGGCGACTATGGCAACTACCCCTCAAGATGATACAAGTCATATTTGTGGGAGGCCTATGTCCAGCAGTGGACTGCATACGGCTGAAATGTATGTATGTATGTACTCAAATCTTGGAATCGTAAAAAGGCTCTTATTCATATTTACCTGTATTTTGGTCGCCACACAATCATAGTTAATATCAGGACATTCAGTGACTTTTTTGTATATTTTAAGTGTATGATTTGCGGCTAGTGTTGTCTCATCAACCTCGCCGTCCGTCGACGATGACTGTGAACAATGAAACAGATGTGAAAAATTATAAAAAAATCTAATTTTCTTAGCCTTCCCAAGGTCAAACTTCAGGTTAAGTAAAGCCATCTTTTGACCATTATCTTGGAAAATAAGTATCTACCGTTTCCCCAAAAGGGTAATTAATGACCCTCAGCATTAAGGAACACCTATAGTAGAATAATCGTTATGTAGGTCCTGCTTTGGCTCAGAACTTTGCAATGGTAGATAAAATTACCACAAAGTATTCAGAAAGTATCAATATTTTCAAAAATCCTCAGTACCAAAAAAAGCACTTCTCATGTACATACATTGTACAATACAAATATATTTAAATACATGTTTGTTTGTACTTATGTTCATACTTTAGCAATATGTACACTTTACCTCGGATTTGTTAACCTGATGACGCAGAAAAGCGCGCCGCACCGCATCCTGAATAGCGGGAAGGACCTTCGGATCTACATCAGTTGTTTGCAGTAACTTCTGCAGCAAACTGGTTTCTTTCACTGAAAATAAGAAATTGCGGTACACTAGACTGCTAAACTATCCAAAGGATAATATCTCTTTGCACATGACATGATTTTTTATTAATATTTCCAATGCCTTGTATTATTTACAAAGCAATAGAAAAAAATAATTATAAATGGGTATAGTAACATAAATACAAGATAATTTTTACATATCGATACTATAACAAAATTAACCCTGGAAAAGTAAAGTCAGTATAGCAGTCAAGGAACATGTGAGACATGGGATGACAATGTCTACAGTCTACGCAAAGTCTCATTCCTCCGACACGCTGGCTATTGCTTTCTTTTCGGTGCCATATGTATGATGGCTCAGCGCCATCTAAGTATACATGTTGAGTTATTTTGACATCGAGATATCTCCATAGAACTAGTATAGAGCACTGAAATGTACTGCTGTTCAACATGATTTACATGATAGAATTGATAGATGTCGTTAATGTGTTTTCCAGGATGCGGGGAACGCGAATGTCTTAAAGGTATGTTCCGTGGCAGCAGTAGAGGATAAGCCAATATTCATTCAATTTTTATGGTAAAAATACTAGCGTGCGTAAAATCTTGTATGATTATTGATATCTCAGTCTATGCTTTAAGTAAGAATCCTTCTGACCTAACTTTAAAATACGAACTTCTACAAACCTTCACCATTCGAAAAATACTGTGAGATTATATTCAAACTACTATTCACATCTTCTTCACTCAGCGACAACGCTCGTAATTCTCCCTCCAAGTCGGCGCAGCACCGGTTCTTGCACACGTCGTCGCATACACGCGCTGCAATGAAGAGATGCTCTCGAGCGACTAGCAGCGAGGCCAGGTAGTTTGTGATGAATTGGTAGAGGTCTTGAGGTTGTGCACGTAATACCTATGAAATATTAATTCTGCATGCGGATCTATGGCCAAGCACCCATTATCAGTTTACTTTGACAGTAAAACAAATATGTGGTTATATATAAAGTAAAACAAATATATTATTAACAGCGCCTATAGTTAAAAGAAATGTGACACGTCATTTTAGTAAGACACTCGTCAGTAGTGAACCCATTATGGAAGGGGCACAAATATGCATGATTTCTGTATTTAGATGGCATAAAACTGTGGTGAGTGACCCAGGGTAACGTTACTATGGTAACGAGTGACAGTTAATTGAACCAAGTGGTAAAAGTGGGGTTGGTTATTTCTACTGCTCTCAGATCCGAAGTACCGATTAAAAATTCTCTTTCCGAGGAGATATAAATAACGATAGATTATGGGCATTATACCGGGAACCTACCTCTCGGGAAATATCAGCCATCAAGTCCTTGAGGCCCTCGGGTAGGGCCAGCCTGCAGCTATCTCGTATTTGGGATTGCAATAAGTCCTCCATTATAGGTTAAATATTTATTGGTTACACAAAAATTACATTGACATTAAACATGACGAAAAACAAGGCAGCCATGGCTGTAAAAGTAACAAACAAAACTTTTTTTTATATTTATGTTATTGGCATTATGTTTGTTTTGTTGTGTAACAACTTGTTACTACAAAAAGAACCTCATTTCATACCTACTCATAAGCATAAAAAAATTAACTCAAGAAACTAGTAAAGTAAAGAAGTATTGTAATAAACATGTAGTTATCCTTCTTCTCCTTCTTGCACGTCTTCATCCGTGGCGTCTGTGGCGTCGGTTGCCGTGGCGTCTGGCACGGTGGTGGCGTCAGAAATGGCGGCTTCATCACCTTCTGTTGTGTTGTCACCTTGTGTTGCTTCTGCCAAAAAAAATAGAACTAAATTTTATTACAATATTTAGTTGTACTTGGTATGCCTCAAGTTGAAAGGTTCAAGTTCAAAGAAAATTGTCCCGGTAAGAACACGAACACACAAACAACAAAAGGTTAATACACCCTGCTAAGATTTCGTGGCTTGTGAAACTGCTACAATCTTTGATCACGTAGCTGCTCGTACAAATAGGTTCTATATATCACAGGCCCTGAGGCGCTACCGCCAAAAACGATATTCTTAAATTTCGGGCGATTGTCTCTGTCACTCTAATGACGTCTTAATTGGGGTAAAAGAAAAAGATGCCCGAAATTTACGAATATCGTTTTTGGCGGTAGCGCCTCTGGTTTAACTATACAGGGCGTCCCAAACTTATGGGACATGAAGGGGAAGTACCTTAAATATCGTAGATAGTGTACTTTGCTGAAAGAAGACTATGTTATTTTTAGGCTTAGAACTTTTGGATGCTTGCCGTGGTTCTAGGATCCAGGGAGTCGCCATTATGTCCTAACATCCAAAAGTCCTAAGCCTAGTTATTTTTAAAAGTTAGTAATTTATAAATAATTAAAATCTATGAATGCAGGATTCATAGATTTTCTAAAAATTACTTGCTTCGTCTGGGAATCGAACCGACTAAAATGTCAAAAAAAAATCACACTACTTTTATGATGCCAATCGAAAGAATAGCTAAAAAATAATAACTCTGCTTAAGTAACATTGTATTTTAAAAAAAAGGAACAGCGGTTTAAGGTACTTCCCCTTCATGTCCCATACGTTTAGTATGCCCTGTATAGTTGTGCGTGACATGCTATATCGGACATGCTTTAGTGTTGTGTTGTATTCCTATCGTCAAACTTGTGAGGGTTACCACGCCAGACGTTCTGATAAGGATTAAGGTATACCTACGCATACGCAAATCGGTCTCCTATAATCGCCTATTATTCAGGGTATATAATATTTTAATCAGTTCATATAAAGCTTGCATGTGATATGGCTAACCCGTTGTTATGTCCTCGACGACTTCTTCGGCTTCTGCGTCGGAATCCTGCGCCGCGACTAGAGTTGGCTCCTTCGGTAATTTCAGCGATTCGGGCGCAACATCTCTATGCATCATCATCGAAGGTTTCTGCAGCAAATTATTATATCAACCACAGGAAGAATGTATGTATATAGAACTAGCTGTGCCCTGAGGTGTTGCCCGCGGTTTATTAGGGAAAAAACGTAGCCTATGTGTTTATCCAAGGGCCTATTGCATAACAACTTGTAACTTATAATATTAGCGGAAATCCCTTTCCAATTCCTTTTATTAGCAAGAGAGTTCCGTTAATATTATGAGTTGTAATTTGTTATGCAACGGGCCTTTGGGTGTCAGCTAACTCCATACCAAATTTTATTAAAATCGCTCCAGCCGTTTAGACGTGAAGAAGTAACAAACACATACACTTACACACTGACAAACTTTCGCCTTTATAATATTAGTGTAGATTATCCAGCTTCGTATATCTGAATGTTTTAGTTACCATTCTTCTTTTGAATGTTATATAAGCACACTATCTAATATTACAAACGCGAAACTTTTTTATGGAGTTTTATGGAGTGTGTATGTTTGTTGTACTTTCATGTGAAACCTGCTGAAGGGATTTTAAAGAAACTTTACAGTAATATAGCTCATACATCACATAGCAAAGCTATAATTTATACAGATATTCTGTAAAGTGGCCACATTACAAAATAGTTTACTTGATTTTGCGAGATGATATCGCGGGTAGAAGCTAGTCATGAGGGGACGACTAGACAGAGAGAGGGAGAGAGGGGAAGATAAATTATTATTATTATTATTTTTTATGACAAAGGTGGCAAACGAGCAGACGGATTGCCTGATGGTAAGCAATTACCGTCGCACATGGGCACTCGCAACACCAAGGGAGTCACAAGCGCGTTGCCGACCTATAAGTGGGTTGGAGCTCTGGGAACCTTATTCACCATCAGGAACACAACACTACATACCTGAAAGGTAGCAGTGCTATTATGGCTGTGGTCTTCTGTAAGGAGGAGGTACTTCCCCAGTTGGGCTTCTCCAGATTCAAGCGTGATGGTACTTCGCTATGCCCTACCTCTCATTGTTGGACGTAGTTTAAGGACATACCCGGGTCCAAAAAATTAATAGAATGTGTGGTATAATTTTCATAGAGATGGCTTTATTTTCATACAAATCGGTATTTAATATGGGTTACAATCGGTTGTTATTGTATATTTTTGTAGTATATTCTAGGTATTATTTATTTATGTGGTGTGTATATTTAGATTTTTAGTTTTACCGGTAAAGAACTTGTGAATAATAAAGTAAAGAAGCACAATTCGATACATACCGGTGCAAAGGAGATTCTAGCCCCAGTAGGAATGCTAGGAATACTCTCAGATTGGTCTGATTTCACGGAGCCCACCATAACACTCGGAGACGGAGTCCGTGGCGCCCCGGGGTGAGCTGGAAATGGAATTTAATATAAACAAATAATTCTCCCGAGAATTGTCTCTAAACTGCGACCAAAAACCATTGGAGGTATGGCAAGAGCGTCCTACTAAAGCCACCGCTTTAGAACATAGTATAATCGAAAATTCCAATGCATAAAATCGTTTTCATACCCCATGTAGTAACACAAATTACTACAGTTTACCACCGATTGTATAGATTCATGGATCCCACAGTCAAACTGTGTTGTTGTAGACGACCGGTCTGGTCTAGTGGGTAGTGACCCTGCCTATGAAGCCGATGGTCCTGGGTTCGATTCCCAGTCGGGGCATTTATTTGTGTGATGAGCACAAATATTTGTTTCTGAGTCATGGGTGTTTTCTATGTATTTAAGTATTTATATGTATCTATCTATTATATATATCGTCGTCTAGTACCTACAACACAAGCCTTACAGAGCTTACCGTAGGACTAGGTCGATTTGTGTAAGATTGTCCCGAAATATTTATTTATTATTTATGTATTTATTTATTTTTAAGTAATTGTTCATTGTTTTTATATATAATAAATAATAAAAAAGGCCAGAAGATTATGGAGTTCCTATCTTCATGCTCAACGATCATGCCGTGGGGGTCTATTAGCGCTAAAAGCGCAATGGGTCCTCGTCTGAACTAAAGAACTTATCTTGTCGTAGCAGCACTCGGTTTAATTGAAGTTGGAAAGTTGAAAAGTCTTTCGTCTTGATTATATGAAATGAATGAAATGGAATAAAAAATGTTTATTTGGTGAAAAATATTGAACTTAATCTAATTACATCTTATACTAAAGTCTATAACACCAAAATGGATGCCACTCAGCATATGCCGATGACTGTTTTTAGTCATGGCGTTGATTTTCAGGGCAAAATAAAATTCTAATTGTAGTTACGTCATAGCGAACCTGAAAAGTTGATTGGATCACAGATGCACTCCTTCACGTCATCTGTAACGTGTGTAAGCATGCGAGTGGCGTCGTAAGGCAGGCCCAGCTGGTTCCTGACGTCCACCTCAAACATCTGACTGACGTCGTCTTTACCCACTTTTATACTCTGCAAACATAATGAAACAACAGATTGTAGTAAGTACAATAAACAGCTTACACCCTTAACCTTTTGAACGCCAAGCACCACTGAAATGGTGGCGTGATGTCGTGCCTGCCACGCCACCGACCACTAAAGTGGCTATGGCGGACGCTGTCAAAGCAATTGTCCTGATGACAGATAAAGGTTTATATTTGTTCTTCACAAGTCATACCATGGCGTACACGTCACATTTTGACGCGAGAGGAAAAGCGTTCAAAAGGTTAGAACTGACCATCAGTAGACCTTATACCGTTGGAATACAGTTTACAAATATAGTGAGTTAACAGTACAGGCGATGGAATAAGTATTCGAACTTTTTAGTTTCGTGGAGTCAATGTATAGGTATGTAACAATATCGAAATATTGCTTTTAAAGGTATATAATAGGTATCCTCCTGAGGGTCGACATACAAGGAAAAGTGCCAGTTGAATTTGTTCTCAATGGTGCAGGAAATAAAATAGAATTTCTTTTGTATCAAAATCGAACGAAAAAAACAACTATGTTTAAATAAAATTTAAAATGGTATCAATTTATTGTAATATAGGTACTACAGGCAGGTCTGTGGTGTCTTTGACCCCTAGAAGGATATACGCAACAATTCATCTTTCAAGATGCTTTCATACGCTATATGCATTGATATATGATAGAATCGTATTGATAGGATCGAAGAAGAAAAACTCGATTATGTAAATAACTTCCTTGTTTAATTGCTGGTTGGTGGACAGGGATTCATTAGTCCAAGCTTCACGATTTAGCACTTCTTCACATACCTACTTATATATATCATGTAAGATGACAATAATCAAATTAGTGGCTTACAATAACGCGTCCTAGGTCAACCTCCCTGGATCCCGCGACGTCAATCGGTGGTCCCGGCAGCTTTTTCTTTGGTCCGGGTCTTTTCTTGTGTGTCAACAGGTTTCTGCGGATATGGTAGCCCCTGTACGCTGCCTGTAACACAATACTTGTTTAAGTATATGCTTAGTTAAACTAAACTGAAAAAAAAATATGAATAAAAAAAGTCGTGTTCGTTCCGGCTTTTACAACTCGAGAACGGTTGAACTGATTTGGACGATTTTCGGTTCGTTGTGATCGTCTTGGTCAAAAGTTTAATAGTATACTTTGCTAGAATAAAAATCACAGAAACTAACCCCAAAATTCAGGTGGTCCAAGTTCGGCGACTAGCTAGTTACCAATAAACATGTTATCTTATGGTAATTAAATAAATTGACAAAATGTGAAAATTACTTACCGTAGTTGTAATGTAATGTAAATACTAAGAGTTCACTACATGATATAAATTGTGGTGGATGATAATAATATAACGCCAGTGTGTAAAACCTGTATCTTCAGGGCAGCCCTGCTGAGCTCACTGAATGTCGGGTTGGTTCTCTTGTAGATCTCCAGGGTATGGGCCGCGGCAACCTCCCATGGCTCTTCGGGTCTATTCGCTAGATTCTACAAACAGAACTTAATTTAAAAATTTAATTTTTAGTGAATATAAAATTCATCAAGAACTCAATACAATATTGATTTCAATATTACGCAATTAATTCACTTTGAACACAATTCTTTTTTTCCGTAGCTTATGTTGTATTCCACAGATGGCCACAGGCCTACCTTCGCATTTGCCTCTAGCCACGGCTTCAGGCATGCTCCTGCCGTCACTAAAAAAAACCGTCTTTATCGACCCGCCATCTTCTTTTAAGTCTGAATCTGCCCCACCTGACTTGTTCAGTCCACTTAGTGGTTAATTTAGCCCATCGCATAGTCCCGGGTCCATGCGGCAGATGCAGAATCCAGCCCAGTTCTACATGACCTTGGCGGCCAGAACGACCACATCCGACAGACCTGTCCAGGAGTTCTGTACTTCTAATCTGAGCGATTCTGCGGACTTCTAGTATACTGCGCTCCATTACTCGCTGGCAATTTTTTTTTTATATGTGATATCCTATATATCTTAATCATAAACCAATATAAATTTATTACAAGTACATAACTTTCGAAAACTCTCTGCTATTAGCTACTCACATAGTAACAATAATATACATTACTACACAAACCTTAGCTAGCAATTGCTTCCTATACCAATAGTCGCGGTAAGCATTTCTTGCAATTTGACATACTTTTGCGGTCATGTCCTCATCTAGGGGGTTCATTTGCAAGATTCTCTTCAGAATCTGTGTCTCTTTCACATTCTCTGAAATCAGATATACAGGAACGCTCTTTTAAACATGACATCGGTGAGTCCAAATATGCATGCTTGCTTTGTTTGATGCAAAATTATATACGAGTAAGTAGGTTGACAGACAATTTGTAAAAATATTAGACACGTATTGCTTCTTTATTGCATAATCAAACACACCTAAATATATTAACATGTGAGATGTTTCATCTTTTACAAATTTCGCAATTGTTATTTACTAAAAGTACCACACTTCATATCACTCAGTCGTCATATTTTCAACAGCCAATTACACAATGTTATCTAGACACAATGATAAAGACAATTTGGTATACATAACATGAATTTTTCGACGATTACTCGAAAGCTCATAAAGCCTTTTTGGCATTAATATGGAGGTTGTTCATAAACAAACGTAAGTTTAAAGAAATAACTCAGCAGCCGGTTAGATTATGATATTCGCCCAGTTTAACTAACGTCAACAACTAGGCACACTAAATTATTATTTTGAACACTATTGACATGAGTTATAAGATTCAAAACAGAACTGGATTGTATTTGCACATAATGCTATTTAGATTCATTATAGTGCGTACCTATACATGTAAAATATCAAATCCGAGCTTTTTCCGTATTCACAACAATGCTTGATTACCGGTTAGATACTTTACCAAAAAGGACCAGTATAAGCTTGACCTTGGAGTACGCATAATTCTTTCGTACTTCGGGACAAATGGTTCGTAGGGTGAGTTGATAGTTGATAACAAAAATCTTTATGAATAGAAATGGTACAGGCAGTGTAGGCAAAGTGAACTGAGTCATTTGAAAATAAAACAGCAAAAGAAAAGGTCGAGGCCAAGAATGTCGCTCGGAGCACGCAAGTGCGCGTGCGTTGAAACAAATGTAAAGTCTTACATCGAATGATAATGTATAAATTATTATGAAAAGTAGAGTGTTTGAAACAATTGAATATGATTGAATGATCAGTGGCTGTTTGTATTTTTTAATATCATTTACACCAATAACTTCTGTCTCTAGCTATTTTATGTGTGCAGTGTGCATTAATAAATAAATCTGTAAATGGGATAGGTAAATGGATGGAACTTAATGGTTTGAAAATTAATGTAGAAAAAACATGTTGTGTCCAATTTTCAAATCTCAAGTCGCAGCAATCGTCACTAAATTTGAGTTATAAGGGACAAACTATCAAAAACAACTGTGAGGTTAGCTTTTTGGGTATCACACTGGACAGATTTTGTAATTGGAAGGCACACATTAGTAAGATATGTGGAAAACTGAACCGATTCGTATACGCGTTAAAAAGGCTAAGAAGCGTAGCAGGAGAACAGACCGCTTTAACAGCATACCATGGTTATGTGGCGTCTCTTCTTCGTTACGGAATTATCATTTGGGGAAACTCAACAGACATTCAAAGAACGTTTTTGATTCAGAAGAGATGTGTGCGCGCTGTATGTGGTGTAGACCCCTTAGCTCCATGCGAACAATTATTTAAAAGGCTTGGTGTGTTAACTCTATGTAGCATTTTCATATTTGAGCATGCCAAGTTCGTTAGAAATAATCCTGAAATGTTCTCCAGGCCGACACAAAATCCGAACTTACGTCCGAGGGATTTGCTTCGAGTAATGCAACCATTCATGAACACAGCCTTGCATCGCAAAAACTGTTACATCATGTCCATGACAATATATAATCATGTACCTCTAAAATTCAGAGCTATACCTAATAATAAGTTATTTTTAAGAAAGCTTGGCTGTTGGCTTAAGGAAAAATGTTTTTATACCGTCAAAGAATATCTGAACTTCAATGAGGAATAATTTATTTTTAATAATTACTGTTATTATTTTAATACGATTGTTAACGCGAAATAATTATTTGTACCTAATGATAGTGACTTAAATTTTATTCGCTTTGACATATACTTGTAATTAATTTTGATTGATAGTTAAAATGTTGTTTCTATTATTTTTATTGAGCTCTCTTTAATTCAAATTGACATTGTATAATGATATTAATGATATAATTACTTTTTAGTTTGTGTAAATAGTAATAATATATGACATCTCATATTTTTGCATGCCAAGAGATTGGCGAATTATGCTGACCTGAATTGTTAAACTATACCATCTGTATTGTAACCATGATTCTAGCAAATAAAGAACTATGACTATGACTATGACTATGACTATGTCGCAGTTCCAAGAAAATCTGGTAAATTTTCTATTAAAAATTACAAACGGTAAAACTTATGAGCTATCAAGTTTCTACCATTCCCCTCAACCGGCTCAGTCTTTTCAATCTCCTCGTGTATAAGCGAAGCGATGGTGGATGCCTGCACTAGTGGGAATCCCACGGCCTCCAAATGCTCAGTCACCGATGGTCGGCAATCGCACAAATCGTCTAATATCTTCACTGCCATGATGCCATGCTCGCGTGTAATCATGAGCACTGAGAGGTAGTTTGCTATGAAGTCGAATATTTTGTCTGGTTGTGCGCGGAGTACCTGAAGTTACAAGTTATAAAATAATTAAACAAGTTTTAAAATTTCGACAGATTCATTTTTAGTCCAAGCAGAGCACTGCTGAGGGACACATAAGATGGATACTCTGATTAGAGCTCAATAGTAATTTGCATGATATATATCGTCAATACTTTGAAAAAACCTAGTAACTCATACTGGCAATTAAAAGAAAAATGACGTAACTATATACATGATGATGAGTACAGAGTTACTGCGTTTCAACTTGGAGTATCTGTGTCAGATACGAGATTTTTTCAAACTAGCGACGATTAATTAATTATTAAAAAAATATTTTTGCTAATTTTTCTTCAACATTGCTATTCATTCATTACCTCTCGAGTGATATCTGCCATGAGTTCTTTAAGGCCTTCTGGTATCGTAAATACGTTAGCACAACCATGTTTTTGTAGTAATTCGTTCATATTACTTTTTTTACTCTGAGCTAAGACATGAATAATTTTATTTGTGCAACTTTGACAGAATATTAGTGACAATTTGACAATTACTCAAAATTATACGAGAGGCTTTAGAGGAAGGTTGAGAATGAAGGTTTTATGAATTGGACAGATCATGTTGACTAAGAGTGTTTTCCCCGAGAAGATGGCAGGGTTTAGAAAAGATTTTAGCTTCCGGATATGCTTGTGTACGCTCTTTATGATAAAATAATTATTGGTACGTCTATCATGTAATTTAGATGATAAGATTAATAAGTAAAAAAGTATTATAATATGTCTAGTTTACTGAAGTGTATTTGTAAAATGTAGCTTATTTTGTATCGAATCTAGTTTAACCCCAATTTAACTTTCATTATACTCCCAATAAGCTTCATAAAGTTGGCTTTCGTCCAGAACGCAGTGTTGATCGTAATTACTTCTTAGAGTATATGAAGACGGTTTATTAGTAAAGGCTTTTGAATTTTACTATTGCATTTTGTAGTTTGCATTATCGGTATGTCCTTGACTCATGGACCATATGGTAATATTTATTAGACCAGTAGGTATAGCCACGCACGCAGCAGCAAAGTAGGCGCAAGGAGAGACGTCGAGTCGCGGAAAACAGTTTGTGTTAATATATAACTATACCCCATTTATGAATGAAATGATCTCTAATCAAGTAATCAGGTATGGAATATAAGTATTGGGTTTAACACACGGTCGTGATGTGAACGACCTTGTCTGGATACTTTAGACAATAGAAAGAGAGCGGTAGTGACGAATTGAGAGACAAGCCTTCAACTTGTTGGAAACGAAACATAGCAGAAACAACTATTGCATAAAAATATCGTTAAATATTTGCAGTAAGATGATAGTCAGAATTTGGTAAAACGTCATACCTACAACATAAAGCCGATGAAAAAACGAATCTCAATGGTAACATAATAGTAGGTAGTTTTGTAATCCAGATTATTTTTAGTTTCTATCATTTTAAAATTAAAACGTTAAAAATAAATAGAACCATGCGTAGATGTGGTTTCCCGTTCTATTTAAGCTACCATTAGCCTTTCTTATAGCTACATTTGATTTTATATGGTGTTTAATATCTAATTTTACAAAAGACCGCAAAATTTTCACTACCTTCTAACCACACAACACTGATGATCGTGACACACTATCTTTTAACCTCAAGTGTAGACTGTCGAGTAAATAATAAATATAAATAATACTCATATCAAACTCACACCACAGTGAAAATTATGTTAAAAATATTTGTTGTATGGGTTTATTTCTGCTCGCCAGTAGATGTAAATAACGTAAGTATCGATCAAAAGTTGTTTTTCCTCATGGAGACAGGTGGCTTTCTTGTGCGTCTAAAAATACCAAACCAATAAGGAAATTTGGGAGTTATTTTTATTCAAATATCAATGTTATGCCAACGTTATAGTATAGTATTCGCATTATAATTGATGGGCATGTCCCGACGTCATAGATTATGACGTTTTTGTGGGTTATTATCACGTTGATTAATACATTCGTGATATGAGGTAACTTATTTACTTTAAAGGTAAGTCCGTAGGTACTGTTAAATGTTTATTGGAATTTTGAAGTATACCAGAATTTAAATAGGAGTTGTCAGATCTCACTTTGTGAATATTCTCATTGGTGTCATTACACATGGGTAACTAAAAATATTGTATAACATAAGTGTACATTATCTATATGAAAAAAATGAACTATTAGGTGGTACGTATTTTACAACTAGCTCGCCAACCAAAGTAATAAGCAAACGTGTAACGAATAAAAAAATATATGTTTATTTCATTTTGAAACAACCCATCAGAGGGCCTATCCCGAAAATCGAAATTCCAAAATTTCGGGCATCATTCTCTTTTACTACAATTAAGGTATTTTACTATAATTAAAGAGACAATTCTTGTTGTTGGTAATCTTTAATAAATTAAAAAAATAAAAAATAAATAAATTGTTCGAATGCGGATAGCCTTCAGGTTAGTCACTTCTACTACTGACTGGAGAATACCCTATTTAACCTTATGTAATATGTACTGAAATGCGTTTATGGCGTAGGTAATTACTAATTATACACCTTAATTCAGTGTGTGCTTGAATTTTATCAAACTCTCCCGTGTTTCCTTAACAAGTGGCAACTTGAAATAGAATTGAAGTGATTCACAGAGTGTGAATCAACATTGTTTACGAGTGCTCCCGAGACAATAGCTGTAGTAGCTAGTTCTACCAAAACAACGAGCATTTGTATTTGCTCAATGTATACTTTATTATTAACGTTTCCGATTCAATCAAATAATAAAAAATGCCTCACTTTTAGCAACATTTCGGACGTGTTATTTTGGTTTCTGTGCATGTGTTATGTCATGTATGTTAATATACTGAGCCGATTGATAAATATTGAAAAATAAATAGAAATAGATTTACTCAACTCACTCAGGCCTTTGAAAGTATATATATACCTACCGTACTAACGCTGTATAGGCCTGTAGGTGCCAACGCGTTGAAAATTGATTAGTTCAACAATATAGACGTTAGGTTATAAACTCATTATTTAACAAATTACGTAATATGAAAATTAATTTAATTATTTTAATAGTGCAATGACAAAGAACTTCTAACACGTATTTCCTTTTTGTCTATAAACCAATCTAACTTGACCCCTACACGTTCATTACGCACCAGTTCTTCCTAAACATTGTTAGCGCAATGCGAAATTGACCGGATCAAGTGTAACTGGAAGTTCTATTCCATACCGCTCATGATCATTCTATACACTCGATTGAATTATGCGATTATGAATCATATTATCTACGTACAAAAACACATAATCTATGTGTTCCATTTGTTCTTTAAGTCAAGTTTTGTGCGCGGTATGTTTTGGATAATTTCACTCCATTACGAATCTGCCGCGCCCGCGGGTGGACATGGAATATGTTATATTGTAGCAGCATTTATTAAATACATGTGCGCACGTGAGAACATTTGTGTTTTGATTGTGATAACGGTGTGTACAAATAGTACAGATAAGGTGCTGTTGAAACAGCAGACACGTTTATACGACGTAACGGAAGACATGTTTAGAAGCTATCGAATTACTTAGACATTTAAGTGTGAACGTGTTTCAACAAGAAAACACAAAAGATTTTTGTGTGTCATTTAAACGAACAGTGTCATTGTGTGTCCTAAAAGATGGAGATAATAACGGCAAAAACTATAGCATGCTTGGCGTTGGGTATAGGGTCATTCCTCACAGGCATGGTCCCAGCCGGGATATCGGAAAGTACCAGACAACGCCATCCTTTGACCATCTCCTGCCTACTCTGCTTCGGTGCTGGTGTTCTTTTAGCGACATCTCTAGTGCACATGTTACCAGAAGCTCGAGAGGACCTTCCGCAGTATTCAGAACTACTTCTTTGTATTGGATTCTTCATAGTATATTGTGTAGATGAAGTAGTGCATATCTTCTACGGAAATGGAGACAGACCTGGGCACCAACGGCAGAGTTATGGCACAGAACAGACGAGTTTGCTGCGGCATCATGACGACTTGAGAGGAGCTGACGGAGAGATGGACCCTAGAAGGTGCTGTGGGGACACGGAGAACCCGAGGATGTGTCATGTCAGCCACACTGAACCCTGTAATAAGACTTCTTCGGGGTTCCTTGGGCTGTTGTGCGCGTTGTTTGTGCACAGTGTGCTTGAAGGACTGGCAATAGGATTGCAAAAAAGTTCCGCACAGGTAGGTGTTATTATAGACATTCCCTTTGCCTGAAACCAATATAATGTAGGTACTGTTTGCGACATTACTATTAAAACTCGAAATCTCTCGAAACATTATAAAGATTACTTAGTTGGATCTCATTCCTTAAAAATTACCTATAAATTGTCAAACAAAAGTGACTTAGCGACATACCCAAATCTAAACAATAAACATGAATTGCTTATAATGGGGCCCTATCAAGATTATATTTAGTTACGCATTGTTGAGCCACTTGCCAATGTTCATAATTTAGTCGCTTAATAAATAACCGATGTCTCCCGATGTTGTGTCAGGTTCGATTTGCGTTACACTGCTAAGTTACGAATAAGTAGCTCACCAAAGGAGCATCCCGAAATCATGTAGATGATGACCCATTAGTATGCTGTCCCACTAAAATAGGCCAGACTCGAGCTACCCACCAGGTGTTGGGTGGCCGCGGGGTCGGTTTTAAAGTTTCAGCCGCATATCAAAGGGAGGTTACGATTAGATCGATTCGCCATCGTGAAGTGGCATTTCATTTCAACCATTGCAAGGCCACTTGGCTGGCCCAGCACTGGGCCGGCCATCATGTAAAGGAGCCAATACCGTCATTGACATGGTCACAATTTACCGTCACGATGCAGGGGATCAAAGGATTTATTAAAGACGCTTTTTGTTTAACGCAGACGGATTCCTTGGGTACCTAATTGTGTTTTAGCCTGTTCGGTTGTACCTGACAGTGCCTTGCCTACCCTTTAAGTAGTACTTCCCCCATCGGGCTCCGCTCCAGATCTGTGCCAGATGTCATTCGCTCAAATCTACTTACAAATATTTATGGTAGTTTAAAGTTTAAGGCAACTTCACACATCTAATACATTTGTTATAAAAAATATAATGACGAACAACAAAGAAATACAAGTAGGTACTAATTCAAATATATGACGAACATCGCCTCCTCTTGTCAATAATTGAAACAATAACGTACCTATTTATTCAAATGGAACGTGGTCCATTAGTGTTTGACGAAGTTGATATCAAAGCATTGTTTTATTAGGTATTTAACACGCAATTATGTTGTAATATTTCACAATGACTAAGTATTATCACTCCTATAGGAATTTACAGATATGTAAAACAACATTTATATACATCAACACAACATATAAATCAGCTTAGCTTTGAATCTGTATCTATTAGTTTTTTGTACCTCGTTGATCATCATCATCATCAGGCTATAGTAGTCCAGTGCTGGACATAGCCGTCCCCTAAAGAGCATCAGCTTGCCGCATCCAGCATCTGCTTTCAATCTTTTCAAATTGTTATCCCACCTGGTTGCTGGACTGCCCACACTACGTTCTCGTACTGAAGAAAGCGTTTACGCCAGCGGTTGTCAGTTCTTCGTGCAATATGGCCAGCCCCCTGCCACTTCAACTTCCTAATTCTTTGAACTATGTCGATAACTTTGGTTCTCTGTCGTTGACTGTAATTGCCAAAAATCACATTGTGTTTCCGGCATGAGGGCCTGGAGGTCTGTAAACCTAGTTCAGATTCCAATCTCGATCAAACGCTATGTTATAAATGTTAATGATATAACTAATATTGTACATTAAATAGTTTGTAAAATTTTCCTTTGTGAGGTGAAATTAAGATGTTTTTTTTATTTGGGCAGCACTCTGTACCCTTACCATGAGTTGTGGCTTTGAGGTTTTGGATAACGAGTATCGTGTTTACTATCCGTGCATCTCGTTCGCACTAAAATAGTACAAGCGAGATGCACAGATAGTAAACTCGATACTCGTTATCGAAAACGTCAATGTCACAACTCATGGTAAGGGTACTGTACTATATTGGAAGGTGCTTTAACGTTATTTTACGTGAACATAGTTAGACTAGACAGAGGTCTGCAACAGCTTGTAGTTCACAAAATTTGATTCCTTTCGTATTTCGAGAAACGTCGAAGTTTATTTAAGTCAATTTAAAAAAAGTATATTTTATTAAATGAGTCTGCATGTCTTCACTTGAAAAATTACATCAATTTACTTTTTATTAATCATTCCTTCGTACTCATACGAGAGCGAATAACTGTAATTTATACATTTTAGTCAAAATAATTTTTACTTAATCCTTTAAAGGGCAAGTTCAAACTTGCAATGCAAAAATGACCACCCAGCAACATCGTCTTTTTGTATTTTTTTCTTAACAAGAATCATTAGGACAATCGAGCCGCGAGGAGGCTTCGACGCACGACCACAGTGACTTTTGGGCGGTAAAGTGTTAAATAATAACTACATTAGAGAAAAAAAAAACTTAACATTAAAACTGTGTGTCTTGTATCATATTATTTACCATTGCATTAATTATAGCAAGTAAGTACTTCCATCTAGGATTTGATGTAACCTACTTGAATGTGCTGATGCAACAATGTATTACTCGTAGGTACTTATAACGACTAGGCACTCTTACTTACAGTATTCGAAGCGACATTAAATAACTGAGTAGGCACTCAAACTATAACAATCAAGTGTCAAGTCAAGGCAATGAAGTGCATGTTGAGATATTTGTGACCACCTTCACAGCTCCGATACATCTGATGTCGAATGTACAGTAATTCCAAACTTTTTTGACACAAGGACCGCATAGTCCTTGTAACGCATTATGCCGTGGGTAGGCATTACGGTATTTAGTAATACCGTAATACCGTATTTAGTAGTTATGTGTTTTTCTAAAGCTTCGTAAGAATGATATTCATCAGTTGCCACGATAGTCATTCATGATATATCGCGTATAAACATACGCGCGCTGCTTAGTTTGTTTAACGGATAAATTCACTTTAAACTGTATAAAGTGTTCGAATAGTCGGATATACTTTTTTCAATATACGCAATCTTTAGTTGCATTGAATGCTGTAATTCCTTAATTGAATTGTAAAATCATGCGTAATTCATTGGTCGAGTGTAAAGTATTGTAACCTAGATTTTTGCCGACGTTTTGGAAGTGGTCTGTACCCTTACCATGAGTAATGACTTTGAGGTTTTCGATAAGGAGTATCGAGTTTACTATATGTGCATCGCGTTCGCACTAAAATAGTACAAGCGAGATGCACAAACAATAAACTCGATACTCGTTATCGAAAACCTCAACAACTCATGCTAAGGGTAGTGGTCTGGGGAGGCGGGCAAGTTTTTACAACTCTCGATCTTAATTAGTCACTTGTCTTGCACACTAAAAATCTAGGCAACAATATATGTATTTTTAACCGTATTTAGTTCCGTTTAATTTGTGAATATGTGTGAAAATCGCGGGGGTTTTAGTAAAACATGAGGTTACTTAAAATTAAAATAGTGGCCATTTAAATGTCACCAGTCGTTTTGCTATCACGTCTCTCCCATATAGGTCAGATGCTAAGCCACTGTGATAACGCATGATAACGATTCCTTGCGAAGGTCAGACTTATTCGTTATTAAATATTTAAATTGTAACTAGCCTCCGTCTGCTACTTAGGTTTTCACCCTATTATAGAGATTTAATTTCCCAAAATGTTCTTAGTTATTCAGAATATTTCAAAGATTTAACATTTTCATTTTAAGATTCTAACTACAGTTTGGGTTGTGTGCTGCTTGTCAGTTTTTAGTTTAAAACGTCAGTAGTTTACCTAATTATTGGGACATTATTGAATTTGCATGTGTGTGTGTTAGAGCGGTGGTGGCCTAGCGGTAAGAGCGTGCGACTTGAAATTCGGAGGTCGCAGGTCCATAGTATCACTGATCTGAACTGATGCTGGAGCCAGAGGGTAGCAAGTCCTAAAATACAGAAGATAAACCCGTGATAAGGCTCGTTCGAATCCTGTTTGTGACTAATTGAGGATTGTGCAAAAATGTACAGTCGGCAAAACTTGTACCAAAAATAAAATGTTTGATAGAAACTTATTGAATATGGAACCTACAACGTCAACATGCGTTATACATACATTTTACATATTTCAGCCGTATGCAGTCCACTGCTGGACATAGGCCTCCCACAAATATGAATTGTATCATTTTGGGGGGTAGTTGCCATAGTCCCCACGCTTGGCAGGCGGGTTGGCGACCGCAGTAGCTGAAAATTGGGTTTCGACGGACGCTACTGCCCGTCCGTAGGATTTTTTCCTTTGTCGCCTCTGACAACAACCGCGGGAGGGGATGTGGTGGTGGTATTCTAGTCAGCCGGCACCACACGGCATGCGTATACAGACACGTAAATTGTAAATTGTCTAAAATGAATATAGCCTAGATCCTTCAGTTATGGTTTGACGACCGGTCTGGCCTAGTGGGTAGTGACCCTGCCTATGAAGTCGATGGTCCTGGGTTCGATTCCCAGTCAGGGCATTTATTTGTGTGATGAGCACAAATTGAGTCATGGGTGTTTTCTATGTATTTAAGTATTTATATGTATCTATCTATTATATAAATAAATAAAATAAATAAAATAAAATAAATAAAAATGTATTTATTTCAAGTAACAATGACTCATACATTATATTATGTTAAACACAGCATTCAAAATAATTAAAATTAGACAACACAAAAACATTTACATAAATTCTATTTTTATCCTCAATGGTTAACACATTGATTGATAATCGTTATCTTCTCAATGTGTTAACCACAGAGCTGCCGGGCGCATGAAGTCCACAGCAAAATGTCATATACGGGCAGAACCTGCCCGCTATCATCGCCAGGGCGGTGTTGGAGCCAGCGCGCACGCGTCGCACCAGGGACGTATATATATATCGTCGTACCTACAACACAAGCCTTACTGAACTTACCATAGGACTAGGTTGATTTGTGTCAGATTGTCCCGAAATACATATTTTTATTTATTTTACTCTAAGATAAGATACACACAGTCTTGAGTCATGCGCATGCGTAAGTCGGCCACAATCTGCATTATGTAGTAGGGTTACTAACGTAATGACGTAAGTGCATGAGATGTGTTAAGAATATAGATTAGCTAGGTCGAGGTCCATGGGGTTCCAGCGCGCACAAACTATTTACAGAAATCGCGAAGCGTCTGGTTGATGTTACTGGTGACCGAAGAGCTGGCGGCTTCCTCGCATAATGTATCATCATTCTTGGTACCTCAAGGGCCTTTTTTTAGATTTTATGCAGTAATTAGTTAATACTTGTAGTTATCATAAAATTGTAATATATATAATAGGTTAGCTTACTTTATAACTTGACTTACCTAATCGTTGCACAAAAACTTCTTGACCTCAGTAGTTATATTTATGAAAGAATTTGTCGTAAATGTATAAAATAATGTTTAATTGCACAAGATATACAATACAACAAAAAAACTTAAAACCAATTATAGCTAAAATAAGTATTGCTCTAAACTGTTCTCACTCAGTCTGATGTGATTGAAGTGAGCCCCGAGAATACCACAAGTTAAAAAAACAATATCGTTAGAGTTTCGACCGAGTGACATCCCTAGTGCGCAAAACGTTAAAGTTGATAAACAAGATGAAGTGCGGGTACTTCTAAAAACTCGCGCAGCTAGAAGATGTTGATGTGAACTTTAGCCAGTACCGCACTAAATAGTACAAGCGAGTTGCACAGATAGTAAACTCGTTATCGAAAACCTCACAGTCACAACTCATGGTAAGGGCACAGGGTCTTTATCCGAGACCTCGAAGACGTCGTTCTCGAAACTTCAGAGGTCATTTTTAAAGTTAATATACGCAGTTAAGTCCCGTTTATTTGTTGTAATAATGTGTAAAAAGCGTAAAATTACATAATATTCGATTACCATGAGTTTGGGTAATAATTACAAATGTTTGGTTCAATAACATAATTTCTAAGTTGCCTGCTTGCCTAAAAGTCAATTCCTTATTAGACACATTTTGTGCTATTAATGCCTTATTAATAGCGAAAAATGTGGATTTAAACGGTTTTCTGTGAGTCAGTTGCTCGAAGACAGATTTCGTATTCATAATACGTCCCATTTAAGTCATACCGTTTTCCTGTCGCAAGGGTTTTTCAGGAAAAAAATGCGGAATTTAAGATGCGTCATTAAACATTTAGGTTGTTCCAAACGTAAGACGCAAAGCAAATTTACGTCGTGGAAAAGGTATACTGCAGTTTAGCAAAATATTTTTGCCAAACATGACCTCCCAAATAACTTATGGCATTATTATAATATTACAAAAAAATACATTTCCCACTATATTCATTTGGTAAAAATATCATGAACAATTATTTAGGTAATAAATATCAGATACAGTTTTTTCGGGTCAAGTCGTTTGGGTTATGCTAGTTAGAACTGCGACCCTAGGGAGTGACCATAAACAACTGCTCCGATTTTCCAAGGTATTTCTGATGTTGTGGTTTTAGATTTATTTTGATCAAGTAATTATTTGCTAAAAAAGAGGTTTCCTAAATGTAAAATTGCGATAATACGATTGAGTTGCAGCCGTATAAAAATTTAGGAAAAAAAGGTTTGCGATTTAGTTTCGGGGATATTTCTTACCAAATATTGACCCCCGTGGAAAATGGTTCCCACCATTTTCACTCTAGGGCCGAATTTGCGGATGTAAGTCTCACAAGCTCCTTCGCCGTTATTCTAAGTATCATAATATCAAATTCTGTCAATCCGCGACACTCTTACTACTTTCCGGACCATCACCGCGAACTTCAAGCTAGAAATTAAACTCGTAGAAAGAATCAATAATAACTAGTAAAACTGAAATGTGCCTAAGCTAAGCAAACCGTTAAGTTACATTGGTTCTGTTTGAAAATATATGATGTGTTGCGAATTTTGCCACATGAGATGTATGTAGTGTTTCTTGTTGTTTCCATATTGGAATATACATTACATTAAATAATTCTCGAGATTTCGCTGTCGATTTCTAAATAAGTCTCGTTTTATTTGAACTAATAATGTTGTAGAAAATATATTCAATTAATCTAGTTTAAATAATGTAGTTTATACAGTGGTAAATATGATTTCTGTAATTATCCATCATTCATATTATCATTTCCAGGTGCTGCTACTTCTCGGCGCAGTGGCCTCACACAAATTCGTAGTCGGTTTCTGCCTGGGCGCAGAGCTGTGCGCGGCGGGGCGAGGCCTGTGCGCACACGTCGCTTGCGTGGCACTGTTTGCCGGCGGCTCCGTGGCCGGCATCGCGCTCGGCGCGGGGTTGGAGGCCGTACAGGCCATTCAGAACTCTGTGGCTGTGCCTGTTATGCAGGTGAGTGACCCTACTCTCAATGGAGCGTAGGTAAGGCTCTGCGGCGCTACCGCGAAACACGATAATCGTAAATTTCGGACGATTGTCTCTGTCACTCTTATGATGCCTTAGTTGGAGTAAAAG
Organism: Grapholita molesta; assembly: GCA_022674325.2. NCBI lineage: Eukaryota > Metazoa > Arthropoda > Insecta > Lepidoptera > Tortricidae > Grapholita > Grapholita molesta. The sequence continues at coordinate 8,869,637 of CP053137.2, forward strand.
AGAAAGATGCTCGAAATATACGAACTTCGATGTTCGCGGTACCGGGCCTGGATACGCTAACGAGCGTCGATAAAGGTTGAGCATATCGATAAAGGTTGAGCATATCCGAGCAAAAACTATGTATTTCGCTACGTTGGATGTTAGACTCGTAGAACAAGAAGATTCACATTAATAAAATCCGTTCAATATGGAAAAAGAGATTAACCATTTAATCAATTATGTTCATGTTTTTGTTCATTGCTTTAGTCAACTCGAATTTATGTGAAAAGCAATCCTTATTTTACAATTACGGAAACAGTGTAGGTAAGTGTAAGTTTCAAAGATGGCTGAGACATGCACAGTATTTCTGTTAAGTTTGCTAGTTTATTTACTAAGGCTAACTATTTTTGGCGCCTTCGTAGATGGTGTTTTATTTACCTACATCTTTTCGATTGTAGGCATTAGCAGCGGGCACACTTCTCTACGTCACAGTCAGCGAAGTGTTGCCTCGCGAACGGGCACGTTTCCACGAACAGAAACGCTGGAGTGGTATGGGACAGCTGGCGGCCGTGCTAGTTGGCTTCGCGGGCATGTATCTCAGCACGAGATATCTTGGTAAGTTACTAACGGTGTGATATAAGAGGTAAATGGTGAACAAAGCCTGAGTTCAAGAGCAGAAGCGCAAAGCGGCATGGCATGTCAGGCAGCTGTGCAACACGCAAGTTACTAACTATACGTTAGTTATAGGTAATAGGTAGGTAGGTACTCTGAAAGATATTGACAAGTTTGAAGCTGTGCTAGCCTGCTTTGCGCGCGAGCTACGACTACTCGTACCTAGTTACCTATCCATTTTTCATTGTTGATGACATTGACAGTGACATCAGAAAGGTTTCCGATCTTGATTCTCCACCAGGATTGACGGTTGAACCTCAAAATGGCGAAGTCGTCTTGAAAATATATTTTTTGTTTTTTGTTCAAACGTAGTTTAGTGTGCAATATTGATAGCGTATTATGCAGTGATCTAACGCAGAATTGTGCAGCTAATGAAGAATAGATTTCAAAACGTGTTTCACCACTATTTTTGGTCATCACCCGGCAATCCCGGGGTCACGGCCGCCTCTTAGCTTTCTGTAAAGTCCAGCTACCACTTTACAAAACGCAAGGCCTACTACCGAACAACGTCATGCTCTAAGGGCAAACTTATATGTTATTATACTTATTTGTTATTCTACTTGACACTGGCGAAATCATCGATTGATTTATTGATGGTAGCCATATTTTTTTAAAAGAAGAAGAAGAAGATTCTCCACCACTGCTTGTCTGTAAGCGAACCGTCCATAATATGATCCCGACTTTCTAACATAACTTGCGTTGTCCTTTGAGACTAAGTCTGTCGAAGTACCAGTGCAACGCCATACTCTAAGGAGGGCCATCTGCAGGCAAGTGCCTTAAACCAATCATAATAATTATAACTATTAAAACGCATTTAACATCGCACTTGAGCAGTTCTGTCAGTGCCACCTGTACAGTTACTTTGGAAGCAGTTGGACGATTGGTGTTGCCAGTGTACTTTACTATGTAAGTGGTTCAATTTGTTACGTAGAAATCCTACTCGCTCACAGATGGCGCTAGTTTTAATGATGGATGATAATAATAAAATTGTAAGATATAATCCGTGTTCCTTAATGGAGAAAAATAAGACTAAAGTTTTACGAGATATACGATGAACAACTTAACTAAATAGCTAACCCAGTTACCCCTTAAATTCATTGGTTGTAATTTAAACGAATACTTGTGGTAAAAGTGGACACAACTGAAATAAGCAGTCCTTATGACATTAATACGGGACCGCCAGTGGTTTGTGACTAAGAGTTTGTCTTATTATATGGTCCTTTTGTAGTTAAGTCTATTAAATTTAAATTCAGATACATAAATACTGTACATGTATCTCTCTTACAATCAGGGTCTTATAGATAGCAACAGTCAAAGTTACAAAATGTTACTTAATATTTGACCGATATATTTGGCTACTTAGTTTGCTACTCGACTGGAGTACTCGACTCGTTACATTTTTAAACTCTGTCAGAAACGAATAACAGTATTTTAAAAACATGAATTATAGAAATTATTAATCGTGGGTACCGAAATTATACATTTTGTGTAAAATAATGGTGAGAAACCTTCGTGTCCGATTATTTTCGGCCTCAAGGGTTTTTGAATTCGAGTGCACGAGCCTCAAAAATTGTCCGCCGGCAATTGTATCTGAGGAGTTTTTTTTTATTTTTACAATTTATTTTCAACTTTAACAGTTGCATATTTTCTTTTCAGATCAGGACTGAGGTTAGCGGGACTAATTTTAATAATAAATTTAATCTAATTAGTTATATATAATGTAGGTTACGAGCTCAAAGTGTTCTAATAGTTAGTAATGTAGATCTCTGTTTTATAATAAAAGATGATACGATGACGCATTTCCTTGTAAGTAAGTTTACAATAAGTACTTAATTTGACAATGTACTATGTTTAAGTACAAAAAAATAAAACAAATGTTCTGTTTGAGTTTTTTTATTTCATTTAAAATTTCATTTTGACGGCATAAATTGTGAAGTATATTAATAATGCTGAACAATATACTGTTTCTTTTATTTATTTACAAAATATTTGACTGAGGTATGTTTGAACTTATATTCTGTATATACGCATTGTAGTATGCACCTAATTATTTGTTATTAATTATCTATTAAAAATTCGGTGGCAGAGTTGATGTACGTATAAAAATCTAAGTACAAAACTGACTACATGATATTACACAAATGACAAATTCACATTTAAATGAAAAATGGCTTACACTAATTACGAACATGGCACTGTTTTGTGATACTAAAGTAATTAACAATACAAACTCGTCGGTCTACTGCCATAAAATCGGAATATATTTTCTGATTATCTTGTGTGTAACAACTACAAGGTTACAATCATTTATTTTATTTTATATCCATTCGTCATAACGCAATGGGCATGTTTAATGTCTTAATATATTACAGTTGTTTAGCTACTCGTCAACAGATGGCGCTAAAAAGCAGTGTTGTGAAGTTTTGAACAATTAAAGCTTTGGAGTTGACCACCATTGTTGCTGAATTTTACGTTACTGTTAAAATATCTGTCTTGCTATTAATTACACATCTAAATGCACAAAATAATCTCAGTCAACAATACTATTGTGTTAATTATTTACATTCATAAAATTTTATGGAAGTGATTTCAACATACATTCAACATTCATACTGAAAATCGGAATACCTCGTATTAAACAGTATAAATAAATGAATATCCTTAAACTAAGTTTTAAATACAATAAAAGTATTAGAAAATAATACAGATCTTTGACTCGCACTTATGCCTAAACATAGTAAGTACCGTTACAATGATAACAAAAAATCTAAAATGTTAACTTTGAATAAATATTCTTAATTTTAAGAGGAAGAGAGCGTAATAATCAGTGGAACATCTCTGCCGGTTTATTTAATATGACGATACCAAACTGGTAATGGGAATTATTCTCTCGTAAATGAATGTCTTATTCTTTTCGGCAGCAAGATAATACTTTTACAATACTTCCGGATATTAGTTTCTGTTATTACTTAATTTGAAAAAAGATAAATCTTCATTCACAATGAATGTAAAATTAAGAACAGTAACATTTAATAAAACTTGTTTAACAATGGTAAATAAGGCACATCAGTTCCACAAGGCACCGCAGATCGTCCTGTCTTATTCTTTCAAGACCAACTATACAATACTAACAAGAAGCGTAACTATATAGACGAAGTTCCGAAAATAAATACAATAGATAGGTACAATCAACCGATAGGCTCATACCAAGCTTACACCTGACTTTTGCATCGGTAACATAACGTACATTTACAAGACGAAGTAACACAAATTACAACTCATTCGTGTAGACAAAATATGACTGAGTGGTTTGTCGTGTAGACAAAATATGACTTGATTTGTCGTATTTGCTTGGTGTATAGAGTACCTAAGTGCATGCGATCAGTTTATAATGGCTAGGACACTAGAATTGGTTAGAAGTATGAAACCATTACGGATACAACACCGCTGTGACAAAATGGTGATTCCATCAACATACTCGGTTTCTTAGTCAATCACAATTAACAATCGGAATGTGTGATGGAATCACAGTTGGGTGTCAGCGTTTCTGTAATGATTATCTGTAGGTACACTAATAATACAATACCCATAGGTAAGGGTTGGACATTTGTTGAAGTGGTGAAAGGCTACCCCGCTTTACCTTCAGCTACTGCGTAATGTGAAAGTGACCCCGGAAAAGTAGTTTACATGCTTTACAATCACAAACGTCTTTAACTATTTTCGTGATAGACTTGATCATCTGAGCCACTTCGTCTTGTAATCTAACTCAAATGTCTCCGCATCTAATTAACTTAAAACTAAACTGTCCATGGACCCCCCATTTACGGAAGGCAAAATCACGAAAACCAGATGCGAAGACACCTCCGTAATACTAAATCGAGATAATTCCTCGTAAATTTGTTCAAAGTCCCACTGGATTATACTAGCACTGAGTCTCACAATCAGGTTTCGTCGCCCTTGTCGTATTTTCTTCTTTCTGATAAAATAGGGTCCTTTATTCTTTTCCCCTGCTTGTGCCAGTTGTGCCGTTCACGTTCTAGTTTGTTTTTGTGCTGGTTCTTCTTCCTCGGCTTGAGTGTGGGGACGATTTGGCATTCGCAGCCGGAGCGAACTTGGACGTAGTCCATAGACCAGCCCCCCGAGACTGTAATTTCGCCATCCTTGAAGGAAATTCCTTGTCGCTCTCGTCTGTGACGATGTGGATTTTCCGTGGCGGCATCAGAGCCGTAGGGACGTACTAAGGCGTAGGAGTAGGAGTATTTCTGGACGCATCGAGACTCGTTGTAGAGTCGTGCGTCAACGAACCGGCAGGGTTTGCCGACGACGCCAGCCGCGCAGGAGACTTCGTAGAGCTGCATGTTGTTCTCGCCGTCGCGATAGAGTTCCACGTAGAGGCCGCTGGGGGTGCGGCCGCCCTGCGGCGCGGTCATCTCGTGCACGGTGGGGCAGCAGTCCACGCCGTCGCTGTGGTTCTTGCCCTCATGCACCAGAATCTGGTGCATCTCGCGCCAGTGCGATCTTTTCCACTCTCCTCCTTCTTCGATCCTGTAAATTTAAATTATATTATAAATTGAGATTTTCTGCTTCCACTCACTAGATATGCCAATGAAGCATTCACAGACCACGATGGTATTGTTTGTATTCTACGTCACATGAAGGATGAATAGCAAATACTTACGGCGCGCGGTGATGCTCTCGAGGCGTCCGGCGCACGCGACTCGCGTTCGTCAACACGTCGCCCGCCACTGCCCCACACAGCACCTAGAAGAAGGTAGACATATTTGTTTAATATATATGTATTAGGTAAATTATACCTAGAGGCACGGCAGTAGCTCTCTGCCAAAACACAATTTTACTTTCCAACTTCAAACCCAGAGGAAAAACTAGTTCTTAAGGGTTTTTACGTCCAGTTTCTTCACTATTTTCGATTAAAAGTTGTTTACAATGGTTCCTTAAAATTCGTAGCTGTATTCAAGTACATAATAATATTTTAATGCTCAATATTTAGTAGTACCAGGGTACATGAATAAAGTATGTTTTTATCACGACTCGGTGTATAATTTTTTCATTGTTTTAAATTTTGTCATTTCGGCTAGTGATTATGATGATAATATAATGTTATACTCTCAAAAAATTGTTTGGAAATTCCTCGTGATCGACTAAATGCTGATTATATTATATTCGTAACTAGAATTTAAGTTAATAGGTTTGGCCGATGGTACATAAACACTGTTAACGTTCATTTTATGATTCGACATTCATTAAGTAAATGTAATGCGTTAATTTAATGCTATTAGCAAATTCCTACTGCTGTAAAATATGTACACATAAATTAGGTTGTAGGCAATTTACTAGGTACGACTCAATTATGATTTGTACAAAAATTAACCAACGAATACGACAAAATTCTAACTGGTATTTTACAACCCTTTACTACTCTTTATTTACAATAATAATAGGTAAAAGTAAAGAAAGAATATTATCTTTTAGATAATAAGTATAAGATAAGGTAAGGAAACTAAACCAAAAGGTCAAGGTTACGACTCAATATTTCGGTTCTAGCGAAAATTTTATCGAGATTCAGATCAAAGGTTGCCAGTGCAGCAAATTGTTAATAGGAGTAGCAGGTATTCAACGATGTGTGTAATATCATCAATATAATGTATCATTATCTAGGAAAAGGGACCTTATTGTCGATGGCACTTACGTCGAATCGCGTTGTGTTTATATTGTATCATCTAACATCTTGAATAACGACATAAGCGCTATCGACAATAAGGTCCCTTGTCATAGATAATGTCACATATAAGTAGTATCCAATGCTTCGTAAAGTATAAGCCATCGCCGACTGCAAGGAAACTTAGTTTCTTTAGAAGAAACAAAGGTGTCCATGTTGTGAAAACATTTCCGTTCGGTGACTCGAGTGACTGACACGCGATTTGAAACATTGAAGTCATGTGACTTTGTTATGTAAACCAGTTACACTTTACAAATCAAGTCGTTGAAATTTAAAAACGGTTTTTTTTGAGTAATGAATGAGATACATACAAATTACATTAAAAGGGGTTGTGCAGTGAATAAGGCGCCTTTTTAAAACCTTTTAATATTAATTAATTATATGCTTAATAAGGCTGTTTAAATTATATAAATTTATTTATAATAACTGTTCTCATTTTGAAACATTTTTTTTTTATGACATAGGCGGCAAACGAGCAGACGGATTGCCTGGTGGTAAGCAATTACCGTCGCCCATGGGCACCCGTAACACCAGAGGAGTCACAAGCGCGTTGCCGGCCTTTAAGGGGGGTTGGAGCTCTGGGAACCTTACTCACCATCAGGAACACAACACTGCATACCTGAAAGGTAGCAGTGCTATTATGGCTGTGGTCTTCAGTAAGGAGGAGGTACTTCCCCAGTTGGGCTGCCCCAGATTCAAGCGTGATGGTCATCGCTTTGCCCTACCTCTCATTACATTTTAAGGACTCTTCAGTATCTACGCTTTTTGTTTCATTCTTGTATTCCTCTTTGCCCTATTATAAACTGATAGAGAATGCCGTTTAGCATGAAGTCACTTGTGCATTAATTTTGTACTTGTAAAATAATATTTAAATTAAAAAATAAGCAGGCGTAATAGTCTCTATGCACAATATTAATGAATTAATTATGTACAAGAGTTCTATGTATTTATTCCTTGACCAAAGTTCGCACGAATTGTGCACGCACCAGAACTCGGTTGTCGACCCTATTGTTTCAATATCTTTTGTATGGACGTGTAAAGACGTCAAAATTGTTATGACATTGAGTCATGTTGCGGCAGTTGATTTAATGCGACCCATATCATTCCATCACACTGATACTCGGAACTGAGTTTAGCAATTGGATTGATGACGGGATTTTCAAAATTTCTACTAACTTATTCAGGTTTAATTTGTAAAATGTTCCATCTACAATATTCAACGAAATTTTTATCCATGTGGCATAGCCGCAGGACGCCCTGTTAGTATAGTAGTTTTTGAACTTTTTATATACCATTGTAATATTATCTATGTTTTTAAAGAATATAAGATAAACTTCGTTGCGAGATGTTGCTAAGCGCCTCCTAAGGAGCATTGAATGATATTGTGGAGAAGGTTCTTCAAAAAGAGGTGTATAGGTTTTTAAAGGGTGAGCAGAAGTGCGAGTACCGTTTTACCACATTTAATTTAAAAATATGATTAACTTTAATTATTGTAACTAGACAAGCTGTCGCTATGTTGAGTGTATAGCTTTAAGATTACGACCTGTAGCCGTTGGAGGAGCAACTGAAGTTATTAACCACTTTCATGCCATTAGCTAACTTTGGTCATAAAATATTGATAAATCGATGTTATTATATTGTGTTGTTTATTATTATTTTAATAATAACTAGCGGCTTTTATAGTTGAGAAAGTAATTACCTTACACCACAACATCAACATAGTGTGATGGGATTACTCTCTTTCTAACATAAGTTAGGTATTTGTGGGAGACTTCAGCTAATATTACAAGTTACAATTTATTATGCAATAGGCTTCAGATTTACGTGTCGGAATAACATCAATATTTGCTCAAATATTTAAACAAATTAATTAAACAATTAACACGAATAGAACTTCCGTTTCTCAACACAACGGTAGACAGGTTACATCAGACCTCGACGTCATATACACATGTGACTCTATTCCCTACAACTGTTAATAATGAGCAAATTTATAATCACTGCCATAAAGAATTGAAAACGATCGATTTTTTATTAAAAGAACATAAGTTAACAAAACCAAGTATCAATAAAATCAATAAAGACGGGCCATATGAATATGAACTAGATGAAGATAAGTATTGTAAAACATGAGAGAATTCTGGGAAATCATTATAAATTCGATTTACAAAGCCGTTTTCTAACGCTAATTCATAAAGTATTATATGATTAAGGACACAGACTTAACTAAATGATTTTAAGAGCTACATTCGATTGACAAGTTTATCATGCTACATTTCTAAAGAATACAAGTTGATAAGCATATATGTTGTTGGTAATGGAAATTGTGAACTCAGTAACAGTTCCTTATGGTTCATTTTGGCGTCGCATTTTCGATTTAGAATTAAAATAGTCAATCCGTAATTAGCGGGAAGCGGTATTTTGTTAATTTATTGATATAGCAATCAAGTAGTGATTGGAATTCCGACACTAGATGTCGTAAAAATGCAGATTGGGGGGGACGCATGTGAATGGTGAATTACGCGGCTGCGCATACGCCAGCCAACATAACCTAGTAACTGACATTTTTGGTAAATACTACTTTTAATTTGGTTCGTTGATCATTTCAATACCCAATTTTTGGATTACATTTAAATTTGGATACACATTTCCTGGTCGTCTTTAGAAAAAATCCTTTCAAATTGTCTGAGCAATAATAAATAAAAGATACTATCCTTATCCACTATTAAACGGCGGGAAGTCTTGTACTTCAAATTATATATTTTGAATCCGTGAATGGTAAGTATTTCCATACTAAAACATAGTCAATTTCAATTTGCGCTCAGAAAATATTATCTACCGTTAAATACATACGCATTCTTAACACTTTTAACGGACGCAGCGTGAGGCGTTCTTAATAGCATTCGGTGATAGCACGTGAAATCTGACGCAGAACCGTAATAGCGTGATAATGAGGAGATTCGGACTGGGAACGCCACGGCCGGACGGATGCTGTGGGAATGACAGGTGGTTGCGAAACCAATCGTCATTTTACATCGCTTTCGGTTAGCTGTGGTATTTGTTGTTACGACGATAGGTAAGTCAAGTGTTAGGAGTGAAATAGGTACACCCGTGCCCAAATGGCCTGGAGGCAACTGGGCGTTCGAAAGCTAAACATTTTCATTTTAATTTAAAATATGAAGAAAGTATTTACATAACACAAAAACACGCATAAAATTGTAGCCTTATGAAACTCCTTTTAAAGCGGCCAAGAAAACGTATCCTGATATTCCTTATTGGTAAAATCGATATTTAAAAATCCGATTACTAATTAGAGAATAAATCATTCGGATGGAACTATCAATGTAAATCGTAAAAATTTAAAAGGATCTCAGTTATTCCAAAGGCAAATATCACTTTTACCCGCTTCATACATCAACAATAACTCGCTTTCAGATAGAAAAAGGTATTAAAAGTTTTTAAAATGGACCTGAGCACTAGGTACATATATTTTAATGTATTCAAATTGGTTAATCCCGAATTAAGAAATAGCACTCGTAACTTAAAAGATTATTGAAATTTATTGTTAAAGTTTTCAGTATAAATAATATTATGCATAGATAAACTTTAAGGTGATTCACTACTGTGGCAGGTCAAGTCGTTTATTGATTTTATTACATATGCCGATCAGTGTAAATTTAAACCAAACGCCAATTAAATCTGGTGCTTAATACATTACAGCAAAATAATTTAATGTTTAAAAATAAAAATAATATCCTTTGCTCTGTAAATTTATATTTATACAATGGCCTTTTTTAGATTGAATGAAGATTACTTTATTATTACTTAAAAATAAAGTCGTGTTATAGAAAGCAATAATTAGTTCCCAACCCTATTAAAATAAAATAAAAATGTTGGGATGTGAACTATGCATTTTGTGACACAAGTTCTTAAAGAATCTGAATACAAACTTCATTAAGGGTGTGGGGATACAAAGCATTTGTCCCGCGTTTTCTCCGCGTTCTCATATGAAATTGCACGGTACCTCAGTAAATATTGATTAATTTACAGATATATGAACAAGTAACTAACATTTAAAGTCATGGATCATGCTATATTCAATCAAGAATATCGTGTAATAAGCTTGTCAAACAATAATAACTAATGGCTTCAAACACAATACAAATCATGAACGTGGATATCGTATCGCGGTTCATAAATTACTCTGACAAATATATCCAAGCATCCCGTTTCAGAATACCACGTAAACAGCAGATTTAAGATGATAGACTTAAGATTTAAATTAAGAATCATGGTTTTAACGGCTACGGTGGGTGGGATTTACACCTATATGGGCTTTTAGTCTACTTTGATTATAAGATTCATATAGTCAATATTTATTGAGTTTAAGTAGTTAAATTTTACCTACAGAATTATTGTTATCGTATTTTCTTAAAAAAAACACACACACTATAATATGATTTTTTGAACGTTGACAATAGTTATTTGTTATGGAAGGCTGCAAAGTGGTTATTCGGCGTTAGTGTTGAAATTGAAAGCTGAGCAAGCGAAGGAAGCTGAGATTGAACCATGAGCGAAGCGAATGGTTCAAAGATAGATTCCTGAGCGTAGCGAGGCTTTCAAGACACGAGACGCCAAATAATTTTGCAGCCATGCGGAACACACAAGTTTTCACCTCACTACAGCGAGGAAAATTCGAACGGTAAGAAAAACAATAAAACAAAACTTATCGCGCGATTTTTCAGGGAAATCATATCGGCATCGCTACTAGAATCATTAATTTTTATAGTTCATACGTTGAGTTCAAAGAGCTTAGCACAGGACAAATCCGACAAATTTACGTGAATTCTGATAACTTAAAACTTAAAAAAAAATATTTTCGGTTGCGTTCAGAAATTACAATGTTAAGTAAACCTATTTTTCAATTTCTTTATAAAAAATTGTAATTGATAACATTGTAATATTTATAACTAACTTACACAATTTAATATACATTAAAAAATACAATAATACACAAAAAACGAATACAATCATTTTAGTCAAATAACCCGCCCCGCGTCACTCCAGGCGCAAAGGTGCAAAGGTGCATTTCTTTATCAAATAAACATTGAAATCGTGTTTTATTTAATGGATTAATTAGTCAAAATATGTAAATTAACTGAAATACTATTATTATATATAATAAAACCTATTTGACATAAAATAAAGTGTAGGTAAAAATAAAAAAAGTTAAAATTCTGTAATCATAAACATTTTTCTGATTGGTTATTATCTATGGTTATTATGAACTCACCGCGGTTCTGCGAACGTCGAAGTTCATATTTTGCGAGCATCTTTCTCTTTTACTCCAATGAAAGTGACAGAGACAATCGTCCCAAATTTACGATAACGTTTTTCGCGGTAGCGCCCCAGTCACGCGTTGAAGGAGTTTTATACTTAAAAAAAAGTTACATGCACCACAGAGAATTACAATCATCGGCTTCGAAATTCGAATAACTTTTCCACGCTAGCGGATATAATAGGCTTTTCCACGCAGATTTCGCTCTATAAAGAAAGGTTTTCCGAGCGAGTGAGGTGAAAAAATTATATGATATCCTATATAAGTGTTTTAATGGTGTCCTAATCAGATATCTTTATGTGTCAACTACCTAGCGCATTTTGCGTCTGCGTTTGAGATGGAAGTTGATATTCTTACTATTCTTAATACTAAGGTGTGTTATTCAGTGGTTGAACAATTTGTACATAATATAATGTACGTTCATAGAAACAATAAGATATATTGGTCTAAGGAATATTGTGTTTCAAGATCTTTTCAAGCGCTATACGAAATACGAAAACGATATTGAGATTATAAGTAATCCACGTTATGTGGATCTTGTTTCGAAAATATTATGTGTAAGTAAATGTGCTGCTTCAAATTACAAAATTGATAACTACGTAGAAATAATGACATCGTTCCTCAGATCTTCGTATGTCATATTCATATTATAGTTTCAGACTTTTCCGTACTGATCGATCTAAATGAACAACCCTGCATAATGATGAAACTGCACACCTGCTGCTTGTTTTTGAACCCGGGTATGTCCTTAAACTACGTCCAACAATGAGAGGTACCATCACGCTTGAGTCTGGAGAAGCCCAACTGGTGAAGTACCTCGTTACAGAAGACCACAGTCATAATAGCACTGCTACCTTTCAGGTATGTAGTGTAGTGTTCCTGATGATGACTAAGGTTCCCAGAGCTCCAACCTCCCTTAAAGGCCGGCAACGCGCTTGTGACTCCCCTGGTGTTACGGTGCCCATGGGCGAGGGTAATTGCTTACCATCAATCCAATCTTTTCTTAAGACATTCTTATCCAGCCTGCAGGTGCACTGCACCAGTTCTGTGATCGTGGTGTGTTCAATTGATTGGTGCCTGCCGCCCGGCAAGCAATGCTGTTTGAGTCGCGTAAAATCGGCTTCCACGTCTTTAGCCGATCATGACTCAAATCTGACACTAAGGAATGCTGTTTACTGTAAATGAGGACCAAATATTGCTTAAATAAATATACTTAAGTTATGGTCCAAAGCTGATAACTCTCAAATTTTGTATTCAAATTTCCATCGTAGATTTAGTATACGTTTAAGTGAACTACTAAAATACGGTCTATCGAAATTATACCTAATCTAAAATTTGTCATAATTAATGAATGAGCAGACACTGTTAAGTGTCTGCTCATTCTGATGACGATAATTATGTAAAATATTAGTTCTGTTTATTCATGGCTAAGCAAATGTATAAAGTTTTGTGGTCATCTGAAAAATTGTCTTTATTTTTAACAAGACTTGCCAAATTACGCGACGTTGTATTTGTATTGATATATATGTTATTATTAGTTAAAAGCAGTTTGAAGCTAGAAGTTTATGACTATAAAAGTTCGTACCCGACCGCTATTTATCTGTATAATATTTTAGAACTATTTTATTATTACCCTCAGTAAATGTTATCTCATCAAGTGAAGTCCTATAAAACGCGAAGTACTATAAAGACCTAAACCCTAACTCTGGACCACACATTTGTGGGCTGTAAATAAATCGAACTTAAATATAATTTATAACGTTTTTGTATCATCCTAAAACACGATATATCAAAGTCCTCGCCGCTGCTTTTAGCGTATCTTTAGTTCGGAATGGTCAGATAACTTCGCGTATGTAAGCCTTACAACTCTTAAATAACACTTATAACACCAATAACACTCATCGATGAGATGAATCACCGCTCAGATTAGTTGCTTTAAAAACGCATTAAGACCTCGAAATGATATTTGGCATGATACGGGAGTGACACCCAATATAGATATTTCTGACATAAATAATGGAGAATTTATTAGCATTTAGTTTGAATAACCTCTTGCTCGTTTGAGTTTACACATACGCTAAGTGGGACTAATCTCTTTTTGTTTTTGCCTTACTGTAGGTATCAAACGATTTAAACTAGGTACCAATGTATATTAAAACAAACAAATCGCGTCTAGTACCTACACCAAACATGTCCGTTATAGTTTAAAATTTTAAGCAACCACACAGGGACATTCCGCGATGTGACCTAGTACATACGACAGGGCGAAGGAAATAACTGCATTGATATAAATATTTATCTACGTACATGTCATAAGTGCTCTAAAATGCGTCCAGAAACCGTAGGCACCGGCATTACCGACCATCAGAAAGATTTCAGTAGGTAATGTTAACATTACTTACTGAAATCAGTAGGTTATGAATTTAAATTTGGAACAGCTGTCAAATTCAAGTGGGGTGTCTAATCTAGTATTTATTTATTTATTTATTTAGTCTTTATTGCACAAAACACAAAAGTACAAAAGGCGGACTTAATGCTACAAAGCATTCTCTACCAGTCAACCTTTAGGCAAAGCAGAGAGGTTGTATCTATAGATATTAAAACAGCCATTGATACGAAACGCCAATTCGTTATGTTTTTTAAATATAAATCGAACGACATTTGAACTCGAGTGACAGGAGAATAGGGAGTACATTCGCTTGTCTATGGTTTAAAAAAAAAATTGACTGAGATACGAAATACGCAACGCCGCCGTTCCAAGCTATCATTTGTTTTATTCGTTGACTTTTTAATGTTTACAAGTAACCCTAGTAATAAGTCATTTCCCTACAGTTTCTGAACCCATCTTAAAACACTTAATGATATGTGTGTAGATAAAGTAGTGTATGTAACTATACATAATGCCCTTCATTATGCACAAATACATAAACTACTATTACATTTTCTTTGAGCAGCCGTAATCTTCTTATGTCTCCTTGTCAGGTAGCGTGACCAATCAATATGTCAAACAGAGATGCAGCTATAATGAGGTATCGGATTAAGGACTTTGATATCAGGATTTAAGGACCTGCGTACGTCAGTATTATAGCGTGTAAATAAATCTGCAAAGACATTACTTATTAGTTTGCATTATTGTTATTATCTTTATTATGTTTTTATACTTAATTGTAATTGTTTTTGTTTCTTAATAAAGTTTGCATTAATATCCTATAAAAATTCATAATGCGATTATCTGATCTATTAGAACTTAGTTTCAGGAAGGCAAGTCATATTTACGTACTTACCTATTTAGAAATGAGCCAATATGCTGTAACATTATACCACTCCATTTACAAATTATTAACAACCTATCTAAGTAATTTATAAGTTTATACTTTAAAGTTATGTCTTAGAGCCGAGAGCGGGACAATTACTACCGCGTTTAACTGTAAGAGCGACAGTAAGTGAACCATTTAGAAAGTAATGTTTATTCATACTTCTAATACATTACCTATAGTAGACATTGTTTAAAAATGACCCAAAACTATTTTTGAGGTTACAGTTTGAATAATGTTACTTTATATGAAGCTTTCCTGTTATTATTTATTTCCATTAGTCTTAATCCCTGAGTTTACTTTGACGCAACATAAATTTAGTTTCTCTGTAGAAACTCTGACCTGGTTTGGTGACGGTAATTTATTTGATATTGGGTGACCCATATTATAGATTGTACAACTTGGGACACCTACATAAATCTTTTCCATAACAGCTCCGTTTTAAATGACCCTTAAATTGTTACATAGAAGTAGTAGGAAGATTAGATACTTTTTATTTACGCTTTCACGTTACTAATGAGATAATTTATAGTGCTGTTATATGTTTGTTCTATATGTACTCGTATAAGTATACGAACCTTATTGAAGGTAATAAGGCAATAGGTAAAAATGTTTAAAAGTCCTTTACCTTTAAACATATTTTGTACTAAAGCTTATAACAATTATCATAAAGTGCTATAAATGTGATATACTAAAGAAAAAGTAACCTCGAACTAGCGTTTTCAGCATTTACGACACAAAAAAAAATTGTACAACATTAAAAGCCTTTAAGCCAATGTTAAACAGAAGACCTATGTAAACTTTAAAAATTGCAACTGGATTGAATACCCATTCTACACGTGACAAGCGCTTGCTAGTCGCATTGATACTAATGTTAAACAAGTATCATATTAAGTTATATGTTTCATGTTTGAATAGGCCTCCGGCGCAGTTGTAAGCCGACAAGCTGCCACCCGAACCCGACACTTCGTATAAATCAATTTCCTTACAATGTAAGATTGCCACAAATACGAGTATTATGTGAATTATGTCATAATTATAGACCTTTCACTTAATGAGAGTCGGAAAATGAGCGGTTACTTTAAAAAGCTTAAGCTAATGTTAATCTACACTAATAATTATAAAGGCGAAAGTTTATGAGTTTGTTAATTCTTCACGTCTAAATGGCTGGAGCGATTTTTATAAAATTTTGTATGGAGTTAGCTGACACCCTGGGTTAACACATAGGCGACGTTTTACCCCTATTAAACCGCGTACAGCTAGTTGTCAATAACTTCCAAAAATTTAGTTATATTTGTTAAAAGCAACCTAGATTGGCGGATAAGGGCAGTATTTAGTAGTTATGATATTCCCAGCAAATTCCCCAATCGTTGTTACTTACATCTGATAGGCGATTGGGCGAAATCGACTCGATAGAATATAATTAAAAATTTTGGGTGTACTCGTAGAGCGAAATTTTAATAATTAAGTTTTATTTTGTTATACTTCTAAAAACTTCATTATTTTGTATTACTCAATAAGTGCTAATTTATTTTACTCATTTATTTTCTGTTTCGGGGTTTCGCTCGCCAACTTATTTCTACACTATGTTTCTCTTATACCTCGGCCACACTATGCCCCTCGCGCTGCCACTCGCGCTGCTCCTCGCGCTGCCGCGATGTTGCCCCCTCCGGCCACACACTGCCCTACTTGCGCGATTAATCACGACGCTCCTTGCCGGCCCTTTGACTCGCGCCAAAAAAACCGACAAAATAGGGAGCAGTGGGCATGACGAGGAGCATGACGAGCGGCATGACGAGTAGCGCGGCCACACTATGTCTCTGCCTATGCCATTCAAAAAGTTATGTTGTTCCCAGTCGTCTGACCAGAGGGCTATGAAACGCACGCACCGATTGTTTAAAATGAAATGTATGGTGGTCGGTGTCAGTGCGCAAGCTCGGAACATTGTTTGCGTTGTTAAGAGTTGTTACAGAATGGCTAGAAGTTTGTTGTCTATCACGTCAGGGCACGAACAGGCTTTCATTTATAGCCATGCTATTTTACAGTGTGTATTTTTCATACGGGCGTACCTATATTGTAGTGGCCATTAGTATTGGACCTCAAGAACGTATTTACTTTCATTTTGTTGAAAAAATTAGGTTATTTTTATTTCATACATAAAAATTAAGCACGCAATGTATTACATCCATAGCAATTAACGTACCCATGCGTCATGTGATGTCAGTTTTACTTGTCATGTCAAAATAAGTTGGACTGCGTACATTGCTACCCGGTCCGACTTAAAAAATCGTTACAACTATGTTATAACACTATTTAACAAAATTATTAACATAATACTGTGTGTACATGATACTGTATGTGGGCAACTTATACGCCCGTATGAAAAATACACACTGTATATAAACTTGAAACGATTTTCACACATCTAGGTATACCTTACCTTTAGTTTTAGCATGATTAAGTCCTGTTTAATTTGTTAGATCCAATTTTCGAGGTGATAACAGACAGCAACAATTTATATTTATATTCGTACTTCACTGTTTGTAGGTATAACAAGGACCTTGCAAATTTGAAGTGCTCCTATTAGATAACAAAAGTTAAACATTATGAGCCCCTTTTGATAAGTTTCAAGTGCATTCGGGCCTTCGTATTTGAACTGGACTACTTATACCAAAAATTACTGCGATCAACTTCATCAAATTGTCCGTGCCGTCTAGGTACTCTAGGCGTTTAAGTAATTTTATACTCATCTTTACTATAACCGTACTATATGCAATATTGAAAGTGCTTTAGTGCCTTTTGCTATGAAAGCCTAATAACCTGCTTAGCTCCATAGAACATTCTTAGCAAAAACTGCAAGCGTACATTTGTTATGGCACATAACAAAACCAAAGTTGCATTTAACATGATTCTTAAAACGTAGTAACAACGAGTTACTTCAGCTTATCAACTCAATGATAAACCAACCGCAACATAACTTAGTGCTTGACAGCTAAATGTATTCTTGACAACTCAATGTTGTTTCTGCCGATATTAGAACCATATTCTTTGACCGAGATTTTGCCGCCACTAATATTTGAGTTGAAATTTCACCATCCAATGACTAGTGCACATATTTATTTGACTAATAAATAAATGTGTCTATCTATCTTATTCAGAATGTTATACCGTGAATAGTAACTATATTTAAGTTTGCTTTATAATGTAGACATGAAAACGAAATTCTCCATCTAAAATTACAGGTAATGCTTTTGGTTTGAAATTGCACTGTGAGTTAGATAAATCTGGTTTCTAAAATAAAATAAAAGTCACACAGTATGGAAAAGATGTACAATATGATGAGAGATGTGGGTGGTGACCTATGAAGCCGACGGTCTTTTGGGTTCAAATCCCAGTACGTGCATTTATTTGTGTGATGAGCATAGGTATTTCTTCCTGGGTCATACTCAAGTATTTATATATTCTAACTATACATAAGTTGGCATATATATATATATATATATATATATATATATATATGCCAACTTAGGTACACTTAGGTTTACTACTACTTACTACTTAGGTTTTAGGTACTTAGCCAACGATATATATATATATATATATATATATATATATATATATATATACAGATATCTTTGGCTAAGTACCTAAAACGCAAGCCTTCTTGTGAGCTTACCGTGGGGCTCAATAAAGTGTATGGATGTCTTGTAATATTTATTCATTATTATTTACAATGATATAGTAAGTGTTTTGCCACAAAATATTGATTGTCATGGTCTTACTTTGCTCTTTAGCTGAAAAAGTTAAAACTATAAGAAATATTTGAATTTGATGAAACAGAATAACTCCCCGCGTTCATTAGGCCAAGGGAGTAAATACAGCGGTATTGTTAAGACATGTTTAGACAGCCCTGACTGGCTGAATGTTTCCCGGAATGTTAATTGGAAGCTGAACAATTTTTGGAAATGTATCAGCTGGATGTTTACATTGTGTATCACATATCTACACAATACATACTAACATAGCGGAAAGTAAAGAGAATCGCTTGATCAAGTAGGAGTACAAACTTGTATATGTATACCATGTGCAAAAAAAAAAAATAACTAAAATTGTAAGCTGTTACAACACATACTTTCAAAATCCAATATGAGTAAAAGTATAATTCTTTCAATATTATTTTATTTAGGAGTAAAACTACATAAACAAATATTTAAGTTATATTTCATTAAACATTAAATGTTAGTCATACTCACCATAAAATAGTTTACCTTACAGAAAATCTTAAGGTTCAAAAATAGATATCAATTGTTTTATGCAGTACAGTCGCCATCATATATATCGGAGCTGTGTAGGTGGTCACAAATATCTGAACATGCGCTTTATAGCATTGACAATAGAGGCGTTGTTCAGATGTTTGTGACCACCTCCACAGCTCCGATATATTTGATGGCGATTGTACTATTATCAATGTAGTGGTAAATAACAGCACAAATCTATACGAGTATACGACGTGTGGTTTACGCTGAAGCCTTGTCGCGTCCCGTTGTCGTTAGACATTACTACTTTTTTTAAGTTATTTAATTAAAATCAACATTATCACACGTAATGGAAATAAAATGGAATATGAAAGGCCTGTCAGTCTCGTGGCACTAAAACTTACAGTCAGTTTAGATTGAATTGCAGGAAGAAACTTTCAACACAATTTAAATACAATTTGATGGTACGAGAATAACGCCCGATGTTTGTTGCTGTTGCTGTATCAGTTACGAATCGAAATGATGTCAATTCCGGGTATAATTATAATTACCGTGTTTAGACTGACTTCTAGGATTTCCGTAAGCTTAGTCTAGACATCGCATTCCACATTAACCAAACATTCCAAATGTAACCTTTTAGGCGCCATGACATTGTAAAAACAATGCTCTGTGAGGCAGACACGCAAAATTACCTATTAGCCTATTACCTATGTGTAGTACGTACCTCGTACAGTCGTTTTCTTAAATATCGGAGCTGTAGAGGTGGTCACAAATATCTGAACGTGCACTTTATCGCCTTGACAATAGAGACGTTGGACAGATATTTGGGACCACCTACCTAGTAGAACCTTACACACCGTATAGGTTTATCAATATTTTTCTCGAGTTTTTCGCGTTTGGTGGGGTAGAATTAAATTACATATTATATAATAATACTTTTAGAAGGACTTGTAAACAACTTTAGGGGTCGCTACTATACGAAAATTTAATGTTAATTCCATTTTATTACTATTTTTTAAAGTTTAAATCTGTTTTTATTAGAGCGAATATTTTAATAAATATTTGTTTCTGTCACGATTCGAACCCGCGCCGAATATTCACTTTTACCTTAATATTGACTCCATTTCTCAATGTTTAAAGAGACAGGTCCCATCAAAGGGTTCCGTGGCGAGCTAATATTTGGTAAAACTTTTGGGCAAACAATTGGACACCAAATAGTTTGGGCATCCCGACGCCTCCGGCCATTGGAGATCCATTTCCTGTTTGTTCAAGATAAGGGATGATGTTCAAACATGTTCTGGAATGTTCAACATGGGGGTTAGGACACCGTTCATGCGGATAATTTGTACAATTTACTTTTTTTTATGTATTTGTTTACTTAGTTGCGGGTCTGGTTGGAGGTTTGAGCGAGTTGTTTATTTTATTTTACCAATGAGTTTTTCGGAACTTATGTACGAATTATCATTTGATATTTACCAGTTGCTTTTCGGTGAAGGTAAACATAATGAGGAAATCGGACTAATCCCAACATGGCCTGGTTTACCCTCTGGGTTGGAAGGTCAGATGGCAGTCGCTTTCGTTAAACTAGTGCCTACGCCAAATCCTAGGATTAGTTGCCAAGCGGACCCCAGGTTCCCATAGCAAATGCCGGGACAACGAGAGGAAGATGATGATAGTTGACAAATTTTTACATGATTTTTTGCTATATGACAAATTTGACAAATTATTACATGATTTATTGCCATATGCTAGGACAGCGAAAAAATAAATATGATTCTCAGGATAATTATAGAATTTTAAACAAGTAAAGAGATTAAAGTATTTGTAACTACATACATATATATTCTATAACCCGACTCTCTCACTCAATCAACATAAAACATTATTAAGTTAACGACGAGATCATTGTTTGATTTAAATTAAGCGAATGACTTTATAAACAGTATGTCATATAACGTGAATAATACATATCTGATCAAAACATGGAAATAACTACATACATTATAAAGCTTATATCAAATGGAAATTTTACATACAATCAGGTGATTTAATCCAATAAAGATTATAAAAACGAACTCGTATCTATAACCTGGGCCGTTCTGGGCCTTCATATCAATAATCTGTAATTAAAAAAAAATACAGAATAGGTACAGACACGCCAAAAGTATTTATTATGCAGATACATCTAAATAATCAAGCATTTATCAATATCATAAAAACTATAGATAAATGTGAATATTTGTGGATAGTCGTGAAATAGCAATTATTTAGTATCGATTTAGGGTTCCGTAGGAGAGGAGTGACAATCTGAATCCTTTTAATACTAAAAGTCCGTTCGGTGTTGACAAAAAAGATACCAACTTATTATAAAAAAATCTGTGATGGCACGAATCTGATATAAATAAAATAAATAAATAAATATTACAGAACATTCTTACACAAATTGACCGAGCCCCACGGTAAGCTCAAAAAGGCTTGTGTTGTGGGTACTCAGCCAACGATAAATAATAAACAAATACTTAAGTACATAGAAAACACCTATGACTGAGGAACAAATATCTGTGCTCATCATAGATATATAGGGAATGAAATCCCAGTAAGGTCAAATGCCGTGAATGAAATGATTTAAATAAATAAATAAATATTTCGGGACAATCTTACACAAATCGACCTAGTCCTACGGTGAGCTCAGTAATGCTTGCGTTCTAGGTACTAGATGACGATATTTATAATAGATAGATAAATATACATACTTTAATACATAGAAAACACCCATCCATAACTTAGGAACAAATATCTGTGCTCATCACACAAATAAATGTTGCGACTGGGATTTGAACGCAGGACCATCGACTTCATAGGCAGGGTCACTACCGTTGAATTTAGTTCCTGCAATGTAATTTTGGCTATGCAACTTTTAAATATGCGTACGAAAATAATTTATTATATAAATAATAAATTCAGCGATATGTGACTTTGCTTTTGATTAATTACAAAAAAAATAAAATAAACGCCATATCTTTCTCCCCTGTGGGTGTGTCTACGAGGGAGATATACATTAAATCGCATACCAAAAGAGATTGTTAAATAATTATCAGTTGTGTATCTCACTCTGCCGCGTCAATTGTTATCGTATTTTATTAATATAAGTAATATGTTTAAGTAATAAACATATAGATATATACGGGAAAACCTTTTTGTTTAGTTGATAGTGGTACAAGTTTAAAATGGAATGGAAACATACAAAAATATAAGGTTATGTATTTGACTAACCTTGCATTATGCGCCACGTTGCTAGCTCAAAATTATATAGTAACTAACATGGCGACCGGTTTGGTATACTATACCTAACCTAACTCATTAATCAGCATTTATACTGCTAAAATCAACATAACACAACTTTATGGGCGTTCTCGTCTGTTACGAAATCAATTTTTCCGCCAATACCGTTCCGTTTATGCAAATTTTATGCATAAGATGGTCGGACCATGTTCATAGATATAAGATTTCATAATACTACTACTGGACAGATAATTTGTTAGAAGATCTATGCATTTTGAACATACCCGCAATTGCGGCGTCAGACTCTCAAGTATTTAAGGAGGTGTGCATTATCCTTATATTTAGCCTATGCTATCGGTACATTACTACAAATCTTGTACCAACACTCGGGTTAAGCTTTAATAGTACATTTCGATACTAGTAAAAAAAAAATTTTTTCGACGAGGGTGAAAGTTGGAGCCCGAGTAAAACGAGGGTGGCTATCACCCGAGTCTTAAAGAAGTTTTTACACGTGTATCGAACCCATTTTTTCATAACAAGTGCCTTAAAAAGTGAAATTTACGCACGCGAAGCGTGCGCAAAGTGCACTGTTTACGCACTAGTTAGGAAATAAGGTTTATAGTATAGTAACTTTGAAGACAAATTTAACCTAGTGAATAGTGACCCTGCCTATGAAGCCGATGGTCCTGGCGGACTGTCCATATTTCTTGTCATTTCGGATTTGGATCTAGGGCAAGCCTTACCTTATTAGTGATACTTGGTAACTCGGTGATACTGTATTATACGCAGATCTCGCTATAAGGAAATGCAAGCAACTGAACAAACCGAATCGATGGCAGCTGTCAGTTTTTGATGCTCGCAATCGGATTGACCGCAATTTATTTGTCGCAGAAAAAAATGATGAGTTGAGAAGGTAAAAATGCAGTGCAACCCATTCTTCGATAAAGTAAGGTTTGCCTTAATTAATCGAATGACAAAAAGATAATTATAATAAGTAATACGTAGTGAATAAAACTAATTTGTAAATTGCATTTTTCTAAATAAAACTAACGCTGGAATTGATAACTAGCTATTTGGGAATCGATTAATAGTCAGTATAACGATTGATATGATAAAATATGAATCTGACATAATTAGCATTCAATAAACTGTTAATGACATTGAACAAAACCTTAATTAACATAATTTCTAAATTGTGTTTGGTTCTTAAATCAGTAACTTGACTATCTTGGTAAACGGCATCTAATTATTGAATAAAAAATTGCAAATACACGTTTTGAGATGGATCAAAGTTGGTTACATTACTTATTGCATAATAAATGCTGCGAAAATAACTAATGGATTTCGTCTCGTACGGATAGAGTTCAAAGGAGTCTTTAACGATTTTAGAAGATGTCAGTTTTAGCCCCACTGTGATCCAGAAGCAAGTTACCCGAGTTGAACCTGATAAGGCCATATATATAACCCTCAACTCTGGATTAGGTGGCTAACCCTGGATGGTGCAACTGGGCTAAGAAAAAAATACCACGAGTTTGACAGATCTATTACTTGTTATCAAAAGTCAATACAAGACATATTACTTATAGTACAACTGTTAAGTTTTTTTTTTTTTTAATACGAGTCTCATTCTAGTAGCACCTACGTATTAGAGTCCGATCATTTTATATACCGTACATTTCTGTTCCACTAACCCCTTTGATGTTAAGCCAGTAACTTTATGCGATGAAAAATGCATATGGATAAATTAGTACTTGCCCTGCGTTAACTAGGTACTAGAAATTAAATTACACAATATTTGATTGGACTTTTGTCAGTTTTTAATAACTTCAAAGGTATAGAATTTACTAGATTTTTGAACCAAAGTTATTACCTAACTTTAAAATACGATAAGTAACCATACACTTACTAGACTTTATGAAAGAGCTCAAGTAGCTATAAGGAAAAATCAATGTACACCTACTGAAATAAGTAGTAAGGTAAACAATGAAGTGTATATTACAGTTTATAGTATTAAATGTCGATAAGAAAGTAAGTTATACGTGTAAGTTAAGTTTGTATTTAATTATATTTCCTATTGAACCTAAGACTTTCAATGTATATAATATTGCGATTTCTACTGGCTAGACGGTTACATGAAGTTAGCGTTGAGTTATTGTGTAGTTTAGCATTGCAAGTTACACAATGCACACGAGAGCTATAGTTTCATTCCCTTCAAGATGCGATTGTTAGGTGTTTGTTATGTTAACAGAGCTCCATTTCGTGATATACTTTACGATCTATTGAAATACAATATTTAAGTTTCATTTGGTTCGTAGTAACGGCTCGTTTAATACGCCATAACATTTTCAATATTATTATACCTCAAGGAACCTTTATCATTTGTAAACAACCATAAATTCTGTAGTTATGAATTATAAATTAACCCGATGTTTAAATGCAAGCAATACCAATCAAAATATTGACACTAAAATTAGATGAAATCGGTTAAAAATATTATTAATTCACTCACCATTTTAATTGCTATGAGCAAAATTAAATTTGTCCAAGGTCTTGAATAAATCATACATAAAATTTGAGGTCAACACTTCCGTTCATTTGAAAAATTATGTCTTAACCACTCGCGTGCCCTCCTAACGTTCGTTTTGACATATTTTAATCACTAATTAATTAACTTATAAAGTTTATAAACACCATAGGAAAATAAATAAGTCGGTTAAATTTTAGAAAATTCCATTTTCGAATTTTCAGTTTCGCCGCGAAGCTACAGCTGTCAGCGTACCGTAACTTTTTCTAAGACGACTAGCGTAGGCCACGGCGCGTAGCATACTGCCACGATGGTCTGGGCTGGAGGAATAAAATGTAGACGATTTGACCGGCCTTATTGGAATTGGAAATGCCACCGGTGAGCACCGCCGCACCAAGACGAGTCTGATAAAAATGTTTCCGGATCATCATTCGATTGTAATCGTCATGTTGGTCAAACCGTTTGGGAAACTAAATTGGCGTTACCGTTTTTTAGTGTTATTGTGTCTCAGTCAGTAGGTTAATAGATGTTGACTTAATTAAATACTTTTAATAGATATTGAGTTTTTTATAAGTGTTCATATTACAATGAGCTGTTTAAAATTTTGGTTTCAAAAACTTCCTAGTCTTTTTGATGGTTGGCAATCCGAATTACTCTAACCAGAAAACGAGTACTGGTCGTAAACTGCTTTCGACGGTTTTTGAGCCAAGATGTACATTGGCTTTTGCCCTTTCCTTGGCGTCCCTATACCTGTAGATATTATTAAACTGCATTTCTGTACAATTAAAAATAAATTCAGCCTAGAATACCAATAGAATAGAATAGGCTTAGTCACTTTTTCTTTTTAAATCACAACTATTTCACTTTGTACTTCTGTAATATCCCTGTATTTATATTATCATTTCAGCCAAAAACTTCTACTGTTGGACATAGGCTTCCCCCATTGAACGCCACAATGACCGGACCCGGGCCACCCGCATCCAGCGGACTCCGGCGACCCTCACCAGGTCATCAGTCCACCTTGCACCTTGTATTTTATACTGCTGTTAGAAATTAGCATATATTTTGCAATACTACGAATCAGTCAGAAGTTAATAACAGCTAGTTATTATACTATTAACATGCTACGTTACCGTGATGACTTATTTTTTATTGTACGTCACCGCACAAGAATGCAGATTAGATGTCAAACTGCATTGAATGACTCTTTATTGACATCATAAATTCATTTATTCAGAATGTAGTTAAAACGTCAGCGGTATAGCAGATAGATAACGCTCTAAGGCTTGCGTATTATGTAACTATGTATAATTATACACACACACGTACATAGTGAACTCAACGGGAGCTAAAACAAATCCGGCCTTAAGACAAACGACTCAATAAGATTTTAAGACTTTTAAGAGAAGAATATGGTTTACTGATTTTTGCTTTATATTTTATTTTTTTAATCTCTTTAAAACGAACGATCCAAACCACAATATACATAATCATTGAATGTCAGGACACAAAACTTTATACACTAAGTTTTATGGAGAAAACTATGAAGTTTTCTGAAAAATACTATCACGTGTATTAACACGTGATAGTATTTTTCAGAAATTATCACTAACCAAATAGACCTATTTAAATTAAACATTGATTAAAAAAGCTATCGTTGTGAACAGTAAAGCAAATGATTTATGTGAGTGTTATGCCAAAAGCTTTAATGTCATGTCAAAAAAGGTACCGTATGTATTATATTCAATACAACCAAATATTAGGCATTAAAAGTTAACTTCCATTATGTCCACAGGAAAAAAAAACGCGAATCTAAATATCTGGATGGATCTAATATGTCATCATCATCACAGTCCACTTCTGGACATAGGCCTCCCCAATTTCACGCCGTCATGTTCGATTTTCGGCTGTTCGCATCCTAATATATGCAATTAAACACATTCAGAAATTCGACATTAAGTAACTTAAACTGCTAGTTCACTAAATTAAACAATTGTATCAATGAAACTAAGAACAAATCAAATTTTTTTTTATGAAATATTTCGATTTGCTTTGTTTTTTAAGTAGTAATACTACTCGAACGCTGGAGGTTCTCGTCGCTTTTTCTTAATTGTATCAATGTTACTCGTGTTGAAATCAAGGAAAATTAAGTAGAAGGATGTGTCAATAATATAAAAGCAAGTGCAAGAAAATATAGTATTCAACTTTGTACGTGTGATAAACGTATGCATCACGTCGTCACGTGTGTTTGACGTAATAATCGTGAAAATTATTAAGGAATTGTATCATGTCCAATATAATAGCTTTGTCTTTTAACACCAATCGATTGTTACATTAACGGATTTTTATCCGAGAATTTTCCTATCGAATTACACACATTTCTAAAATTACTTTATTGCGGTAAATCATAGAAAGCTGTACCATTGTGTACTGTGTTCACATTTGTAGCACCGTAGTGAGCGAAATCAGCGTAGCTCTGCAAGTCTAAGATGGTCGCGTTATTATAATCTGTCACTGAGGCTGTCGCTTTCTAATAGTGTAAGTGCAAAAGTGATGCAATTTTGATACGCGATAAAATGGTTCTGACGCGAGACGGCTATCACCAGTCCTACATCGGTGTGATATCCATTGTAGTTTGGAAACGAATGTCGTCATGATGGAATATCTTATTGGGTCCAAACTGGATCGGTATATGAGGGTAGAGAGAATTTAGCCACCTAATATGGAAAGAAGCGAGGCGTCCTAAAAATGCAGTGAAATAATTAGGTAAGCTATACAGTACCTAAATATACATACACTAAAATGTTTCAAATGTGGTTGAAACTAGACGGTTGAATGAAATTGAGCGTAGCATTCGACAGCAGATGTACAGAATACATGGGTGCATGGGCATACATGTATGGTTGTATGTATTTCCAGATTGGCTACGGAACATAGAGATAATTTCAAAAGAGTTATATTTCGGTTTCGAACCTGAGACCTGCAGCCTCGTAGGCCGGCCGGTTACCTACCCGTTCACATTTATTAAAATGTTTATCAGAAATAATTAAATGTTTAATATTTATTCCTGTACCTTGGTATTTAAGTAAACAATTATAATATTATGTCGTCGTTAATTACTTATAATAATTGATCTTAAGTAGTTTAAGTGCATTAGGACTAGATCAATTTGTGTAAGATCGTTCCAAAATATTGATTATTGTTAGACTCACCGCGAGCAGAGTGGTGAGGGCACTCGGCATGCGCATAGTAGCGGCGCGGGTCGGCGCCGGCCGTGTGCTCGCGGCGCCGGCCGGCCGCGCGGGCGCATCCGCCCGCCGGCCCGCCGCCGCCGCCACCGCGGCCGCCGCGCGCTCATCGCCGTACTTGGAACAAAACACAACATATTTTATTAATATAAGTCATAAGATCGTCTTTAATAGTAACACTGTTTACTATATAAATTAAAAATTGGGATGTACGTGATAGGCCTATAGATGACCATATCATCTATTTCAATTTATAACACAGGTATGTATAACACACAACCTATGCTTAATAATATGTTTCGTTCAAATTCAAACTGGTTTTTCTAATGCATCAATGTGTGTAAAGTAAAAAGTCATCAGCGTATCTAATTATATATCTAATCATTGTTAATTTCTGCCTAATATGAAAACGTGCACAAAGTACCTAAATTAATGAATATCAGTGCTCTTGAATCATTACAAGATATTATGAATTCTTTCACAATCGATAAGCTAAGTGAGGTATGCGATCAACGACCATTAATCTCAGATAGGTAAAATTAACACTGAAATTAAATTAGGCAACTTGGAATGTGACCGTACATTTACAAACATGAATGTGTGTAGGTATAGATAATGTTACCATGATTGATAGATGGATCGGCTGAATGCAAGTAGCTAACTATTTAAGATATTTAACATAAATAGACATTGTCCCTTAAGTTGTCGTCATAATAACGTTACTAAATGTGTTTTGTATGTATATATAAGAATAACGATGTACGAACGATGACATGATGCTAATGAATTATAATAATTAATTTATTTTACTAAATTCTTAAAGACTTAGAAAAAGCAAAAACTAGCTGCGCCAGCTGGCCAGCATTTGTCAATATAAATGGTAGAATTGATCTATTTTTAAAGTTGTACCTGTAGCCATTTCTTTAGTACGTACATTATTAAGACGTTAGCTACGTAAAAATCTGGGAAATTTAATTTTACAACAATAAGCAGGTTTTAGGTAAGGTATCCCTTATATAATAGAACTAGACTAAGAAAAATACCTATACACCTATGGTAGGTCCCTCTCTTAGTTTACGCTCTATGTGAAAAACGTTTGGTTATTAAGGTAAAGCTTTGGTATTTTAAAAATATTATATAATAAGCTTACGGGTAGGTACTTAAGCTTTAAGGTATGGCAGATGATAGAAAAAAAGATGGCGTCAAATGGAATGCGCATGTGCAAATTGGACGAATAGAAAGTTGACCACGCCCATCGTAGTTGGAGGGCAATGCAAATTTGGTAACTAAATGAACATTGGTTGGTCAGAATTGGTAAAACGTCAGTGTGGCACCTCCCAGGGAAAAACGATATCGGAAAAAAAAGAAAGAATTTGAAAGGAATATAAAAAAGACATGTAGCAAATTCTAAATTTAAGGTTATATGATAACAAGCATAATTTAAAAGTTGTCATCGCTTTCTACAGTTTATACCCATAAACTGTAGAAAGCGAAAACAATGATGATTTGTTATCGAGACTCAAAATCATACATTATACAATACAAAACAAATGAATATATAATTGCTTAATATCTTCATGTTTGATGTTTTGGTAGTGAAACACTTCCTTGTACAACTAATAAAAAATATGGCAAGGAAAATATAGCAACCATTTAATTTTGTACAACGGAACGGATCCCTTTAAGGCGGTTTTCACAATTTTGCGCGAATTTCGGTTGGGGCGACGGAGAGCGATGCTATGGGAACGCAAATCACTATCTCTTTCCTCAGCAGTATGACATGATATTCGACTAAGCGATCTCTTCCAGTTAACCTTTGAGTAATTGAGATTCAAATCGAATCTGGATCATGGTCTTACATAAACCTGAACCCAAATGACTCTGCACTACACATTATCTTTAACTGCCTGTGATTGTTCTATAACATGTCGATAATCATGAATGGTGAAACCGTCGTTTTCATCTATTGCACTTACATTATCTGACATAATGAACATTATTTCATTTTCCTTATTACTCTTAGGTCCGATGACATCACTGGCGCCGTTCACACCTACTCCTACGTCATTAACTGCGAAATTGTGTTTTATCTGTAAGATAATCGATTGACTGGCGCCGGTTATCTGATTAGTGTAAATACTTTATTCATGATTCAGTTCATTTTTACGCATAACTGTCATGTCACTGACATGGGGGATTTTACTAAATTTGAGCACTGAAATCTGTTTGATTAAGAATGTTAGATGCGCATTTATCTATTGAGTCATGTCCGGACGTAAATGTCTGGTTTCCACTACGCTTCTGCTTCCTTTTGCATGGTTTTTGAATGAAGCTGCCACCTAGATAAAGAGTCGGTGATGCCAAGAATCTTCCTCAAGCTCGTAGAGATGACGCGTCATCCATAGCGTGTAATGTTCTTGGTCTGGCCCTAAGGAGCCCAAGTGAGGCAATAAACAAATCAGGTCAGAGGATGTCGCGACCCCACCGACATAGGTGCTAAATATAAGATTTACTCAATTTAACTTGAGGTCTATCTCAAATTGATGCGAAACCATCTAGGTCTTTAAAATATATTTAGATGGATGATGATGGTTTAAGTGGTATACGGTCTTGTTAGCAATACTAATTTATAATCTATTCAAAGTTAGTTCGTCAACTGATCTGGACAATTCTAAGAGGACATTTGAATAAAATATGAATATTATTATTTGGCAAAACGGGTGGGGTGCGGCATTCCAACTTTGAAACAATTTTTATCGGCAATATTATCTCAAAATTGTCAGCGAAATAGATTGTTTATTGGATAATTTATAAAAAACTGCTTCTCTAACGATTATTTAGTCTTTTTGTGTATTTCTGTGATATAACTTAATAAGAGCTATCGGCCCTACACAAGAGGGCAAAATAGTATTCTGCACTCAGCGGGTATTTATTCATTCCGCTGGCCGTTGAAACTTCCGGTACGTGGTGTAAGGAAGCAAAGGTTTTCCTGAAGGAGATGGGGCGCCGCCTGCGAGATAAGGGCCTCGACCCCCGCTCCGGGTCGTTCCTATTACAAAGGTTGTCCATTGCAGTTCAACGTGGCAACGCAGCGAGTGTAATGGACACCTTTGTACCCGGAACGACGCGGGGTGGGCTATTTGAATAGTTTAGTTTATTATTATTATAATTTTTTCTTTCCTGAATAATTTGTGTAATTTTAGTGTATCTTGTTTTTATACATAATATTTATCTTATTGCAATAAATGATTTTATAATATTAATAAATACTTAATTAAGTCTTTATATGTAAATAATAAATGAATATACTTAATAAAATTCTACGTTTAATATTTGACCAATAATCGTATCAGAGAAAAACAAATTTCTTCTCCTGCGGCCTTCTGGGTCACAGAACATTTATAGAAAAAATATTATTATTTAAGTTACGTAATAGTACAATAAATTATTAAACAAAAAAACACAAATTACATGATTATCGACTACGCAAGCAGAGGTGCGAAATATTTCGTATATGGAAATCACTGAATGGCAATAAAGTTTGATGAATTAGTAATTATTTGCGTTGTGACATGTTCGCTAAGAGTGATGTCACTATGTTACAGTTTGAAAATGTACCGGATACGGTGCAGGATATACTCGATTATTGGTACAGTTACCAGCAATATTTTATGATGTCACAAAATTCTGACAGAACTTTATGGCCTTGACATAAGATGCTATCAGATAATTTTGCGGTCTTGATCGTAAGATACTACTCGAATTGCCGGTGACTTTACAAGTATGGCTGTAGAGCGGGAGCGTCAAGCGACGCGTGTAGCTCCAAGGGATTAGAGCAGCGAGCAGCGTGCATCGAGGCCACTTATATTCACTTGCATTTTGTAATATGTACGGGTCAATAACATTGTATACCTTTATTTTTGTCTCCCCTGTGGTCAAAAGTTATCAGCTGTTAAGGTTTTGTCACCCATTAATGTCACTCATGGAACATGAATGCGGATTACAGACCATTAAAAAAATTAGGGCTAGAATCCCGTAACTTTGGACACGACCGCAAGATAGTCGAGAACGAGATTTCGTTTTTAAGCCGTACGCCGCTGCACGCTACGCATGAGCGTCTGTTCAGTGTCCCTTACCAAGTGCAAGCGTCAAGCATTCACGCTTGACGCTAGCTAATATTGGTAAGTAAAAACTGATAGACACCGATCGTCACATATTCGCCTAGCGTCGAGCTTTCACGCTATACGTGCGTTTTATGGCCGAGGATAGACCTTTGAGATAGTTTCATCATCATCATTATCATCTCAGCGATAAGACGTTCACTGCGGAATATAGGCCTCCCCCTTGAACCTCCTCATGTACCCGTTACTAACGTCTTCCGGCGACCGAAATGAGCTTGTTTTTATTTCTCGTCATTAATAAATTAAACATAATAATAATAATAAATACGTATAGCTTTTAAGAATGCAACTGCGTGTGTACCAAAGGTAGGTGTGTACCAAAATCCAACAGACACTGCTTTAAATTTAAGTATGAAATAAAATAAATGTCAAAATATATACTTGAAATAAAGTAACCAAGCCAACCGAAGCCCCAGGCAGGATTTAAACCCGCGCCTCCAGCATCCGGGATTGTTACTTAAGTAATTATAAAAGTAGCGCTTAGCACTATATAAATGTTTGCATACCCACCTTTGAAATAGGTACCTTTGTGTACAGTCAACCAATTTGATTTATGGGCCACTTCGATCCTTGTCACAGTGAAAATCTATATGAAAGACGCAAAACATCTCTTATTAACGTCACTGTGACAAGGTTCGAAGTGGCCTAGAAATCGAATTGGTTGACTGTACACAATATTCATTAGTTAATGTCTGTTTTGAATAATGCGTGTGACAGATAAAACAATAATAATTGTCTCTTCAATCTTTAAGTAATTGCGACGTTAAATTAATAGCTTTGTTACATAACATGTGTAACATTTACACAGAACAATTATATACAATATATCTACTGGGGCATATATTTAAAGCTATACATACAGGGTTTAATACATCGGACCCTAGAACTAAACTAGATAAAAACTATTTTTTATGAAGGGTGTAAGATCGATTTTCTACTTCTATGTACCTTGAGAATTCCACAGAATCAATTGTCTAATGAATTTGTTATATAATAATAAATTATGCCTTCATACTACACTTTCGCAAATTATGATTGAAGCCGATGGTCCTGGGTTAAAATCCCACTCGGGGTATTTATTTGTGTGATGAACACAGACATTTGTTCCTGAGTGTTTTCCTCTCATGGGTGTTTTCTATGTATTTAAGTATTTATAAGTATCTATCTATTATACATATATATCGTCGTCTAGTACCTACAACACAAGCCTTACTGAGCTTAACGCAGGATTATGTCGATTTGTGTAATGATATTGTCCCGAAACATTTATTTATTTAAATTAACAACTGTTTTTCTTTTTTTTCGTGTTTCACTTTTGCACTTATTTATGTCTAACAAAATGACTGGCGAAAAATATCAGACTTCTTCAGAGAGTCTTGCAAATATGTATATAAAGGAATTATGCGGCAAGCAATGTCGCTAGGCTAGGCATAAACTCTATGTAATTTGAAGTAAATACACATTAAATGTTAATAACAACAGCAATAACCTTTGCCCACGCATATGTAAGTATTACTTACCAATAATCCCTAACCGACAACGGTCTTAAAACTAATTAACATTACAATAAATAACGCCTAACTACTGTCCTTAGATTAAATAATGACTATGATATTGACATCAACAATACATTCCATTATGAATGTATACCTTAAAAGCACTGCCATACGGTTATAAATTGCAATTACACTTTAAACAAAATACGACATTGCAAAGGTAAGTAGCAATTTGAATTAATTCAATTACGGAATCAATACTGAATACTCCGTCCTGATTGGTTGTCCCACATTTGACGTCTATCCTGTCTCAAAAGCTGATTTATGATTGGTCGATCCTTGCATACTTAATGTTAATAATAACGTGTATATCTTAATATTATTGTCATTCAAATGTAGATCTTAATTAAACATGTTCTAGAACTATATTGTTTATATACCATATTATGAATTATTTGTTACGAAGACGATATAAATCAAAATGATATGTCTATTATTCGTTTAATAAAGTTGACATTGCAATAGCGTCAGCATTATTAATCCTGCAAAATCACTAGGTTATACCGTGATTTTATGCGATATGGGTACCTAGATAAATTTAGGTAATATAATAGGAAGAAATAGAGGTCTAGAAAGTAAAGTCGTCAAGAAAAGTGTTTTAATAATTTAAATGGATGTTGCTTTCAGCTGTCTGCGGAAGCTATGCCTTGTATTACAAAATAAACTCTATATTTTATGTTGCTACATTTAAGAGACAAGCATTATTATTAATTTATAAGATTTCACACATAAGTAACACACCTCATTAAAACTACGCCTAGTAAATTTAAAATGATTATGGCGGAACTTTAAACTTATATTTATCAAATAAAGTGTCTACAAAATGGAACTGATTCAATTAAACGTCAAGAAGTTAAATTGGAAATCCGGATTAATGAGAAAATTAAATTAAATTCGTCGCCATCGAAACCAATTAGAGCAATTTAGAATTAGTTAGAGTTGATTTAGTAATTCAGCTCTATCAATTAGTGGCGCAACGTAGAGCGTTTACAAATGTATAAGATAATACGCAAATCAGTCCAGCGAGGTGATGAAGGCGGTTTGCCTCTTCCATTTGAATGGAACTGCTTCTAAACTAGTTATTTTAACACAAATTACGTACTGTCTATTCATTTTTTTGTTCTAAAGTTACAATGGTACAGTCAACGTCAGAAATATCGATGCGAACCACAAATGTCACTGACTTGTCTTCTTTAATCGCAGGATCGAGGCTCTAGTGTAATTTACTTTTGGCGTAAAAAAACGTCTCAAACGCGTAAGTTGTAATGTTATTTATATGGGTAACTGTAATATATGATGGTAAAGTAATATTACGTTAAAAACTTACACTCTGAGCCCTTAAGATATGTCATTTTTGATGCCATTAAATAACGTAATATATACGAATATATTTATTACGCGAAACTAGGGTTGGTGCTGGGGATAGGCAGTGCATTATCTGATGCCGACATGTAAATATTTAGAACTTAAGGGAGGCGTCTATATGACTTATGTTTATTTATTTATTTAAACTTTAATGCACAGTATATAAAATACACGGTACAAAAGGCGGGCTTAATACCGTAAGGCATTCTCTACCAGTCAACCTTAAGGCAAAACAGAGAATTATAGTTGGTGCGTGAAACAGAATGTTTGTCTGAATTATATTTTGTCTGTACTGCGAATCAGTCGAATCAGAGAGTAGAGTATGCTAAAAGGAACCAGGAGCTACCGCCAAAATCAATATTCGTATTTTTTTAACGATTGTCTCTATCACTCTGATGAGGCCTTAATTGGAGTAAACGGGAAAGATGCTCCAAATTTTCGCGGCAGGTTTACAACACAGAAAAAAATGAATAGTCCTAGTGCTCGAAATATATGCTACTGCTCAATGGGTCACCCACCGTTATTGCTTACGTTTGAAGTTGACATATATCGACGTTTACTTACTTTTTTTTTCTTTTACTGGCGTTGCTGAAGATAATGGCACTAATATATATATAATTTTACGCTGACAGGCACCAATGATGGACACTTAGTTCTTATTATTTCAAAAATCATAAAGTTATAAATTGAATATGTCCCAACAAATGCACAACACTTAACTCCTTTGAAATAAGTACTAATGTTCATGATTGGTTCCTTGTCCATTACAGGTGCCGTCAACT
The DNA here is from genome assembly GCA_022674325.2 of Grapholita molesta. Lineage (NCBI taxonomy): Eukaryota > Metazoa > Arthropoda > Insecta > Lepidoptera > Tortricidae > Grapholita > Grapholita molesta. The sequence goes on from CP053137.2 coordinate 8,905,871, forward strand.
TAGCTAGAATATACTGTATTATCTTAAAATTGTAACCGTTAAAGCTGCTCACGCAAATGTATATAAATTATATTTCGCTAAAGGACACAATAACTTAATTAAAGTATGATTTTTGTTTTTTACCTCGCTTAGTCGCATCATGTAATTTAACGCACTTTCGCATGCGTAGGAGTCATTATGCGCAGTAGCAGGTTAACGAGGTGGTTTGTTAGTGCACTAGTTTGTTAGGACTGTCTTGGCCTAATATGGAGCGCGCGTCTAGACAAATCAGACGCAATGGGGTAATGGAACGCTACTCGTGTTGGTATTTGAAACGTCGTTCACAGTTAATCAACTTGACACTGAAATAATAATGTTTTAAGGTTTTATATTTAAAACTGGTTCTATATTTTTCATTTTACTAAGATTTAATTAAACTTCATCCCGACGATTAAATTAGTATACGCGACATAATCCGTTTTAGTTGTTTTATTTCATGAGTACTTATCGCGGCAACCAAAGACAATATTAAACGATTTATTTATATTATATCAGAAATACATAAAATAGCATTACAACTAGGCGCCAATGCGCTGTAAGAGAGGAGTAAATGCTCTGTGCACTCATATCGCTGCATAAAAATGTAAATAAGGCACTTAAGTTCGATTTGGACCTCTGTTCTGATACAGCAAACATCGAAGTTCGTAAATTTCGAGCATCGTTCGCTTTTACTCCAATTAAGGTGTCATGAGATTGACAGAATGATTCGTTCGAAATTTACGAATATCGATTTTCGCGGTAGCACAGGTTGGCGAGTAACAACATATTTTTGAAACTAAGACTGCCTTTGCTCTTTATGATATGACGTATTTCCTATTTACCATACCGTTTCGACTAACCCGTTTGACACCTGTAGTAATACCATTTTCTGTGATATTTCAATACTCTTTATTTTTCTGATATTTGTCAGTCTGACTGAACGTCAAAGTTACTTTGTTACTACTTCCGTTGTGCCTTTTATTTAAGACTTATGTCTTTTTCAAAACTAATTTATCGATGTATCACCTAAGATACAGCGGCGCCACTTTAAAACGATGTTCGTAAATTTTGGACAATTGTCACTCTTATGACGCCTAAATCAATTACTTCTTAGTAAAAGACTTCGATGTTCGCAGTACCGGGCCAGTTCTCCAGTCCAGACTGCCCACAGTTCATACTACAGCATATACACAGCTCTCACTCGTGTCATAACAATGAGGAAAATAAATCCATATTATGAATTTTATTACCTTGCAATTCGCTGAAATTTTTAATAAGAAAATATGAACATACTCTTAACACTGCTCGCACTGTGTCGTCTGAGTAATGTATCAAGCAACGCAATCAGCAGTAAACGAGTTGCTGCATTTACTTATTGTGAGTTTGCAGTACCATAGGTGGACTATTTATTGAATAGCTTACTCACAAAATTTAAGTAATTTTAAACTGTCACTCTCATTTAGCCGAAACACGAAATCATTGTTAAGTGATTTCTTTTAAGTAGCCCAAAGGAAACTAACGACACTTAATAATAAACTGAAAACCTATTTTTCTTTATTTATACGTTAAGAATGATTTAAGTTATTATGCCACGTCATTAAGAAATTTTGTGGCATTTGATAATTTGTGTCAACCACTTTATTTTACTTTAAGTTAGGTCATTTAAAATTTTGTTATATTTGTATAAGTCCAGATACCACTTGAAATAAATTAATTTGAATTTGGATTTGAAAGTAAATTACTTATTTGTAACTTTGGAGCGTTTATAACATGTCTAATAATAGCTTTTTGAGAAGAAAGGAAAATATTGAGATAACTTATTAATCTTATTATTCTACAGTTTTTACAATTTATTAACATTTATACACACATATGATTGTAGGTTGTGTGAGTATTGTATACTTTGACTTTTCACTCACAAGCTTGCGGTAAGCCGAATCAATTGTTGAAAAAAAGTCATGTCACTAGGTTTTAACGGAGCAAGTCCAAACAGTTCCTGATTACTAGAACTATTAATCAAAAGTAATAAATTGCAGCCACTGCAGATGTCAACGACTACTATTACCGCGAGAGAAAAAAACACGAAACGGCCTTGTTATGCCGATTTCATTATAACATGCACTAAGTAGTAGTAACATGGCTCACAACAGTTTTAATTATATTCTTTGGGGGAGTTCTAGTTATGTAAGAGCATGGAGAGTTCATTAGATTATAGCAGAACTGAATATGATAGATTTAAAAAAAAATAGGAACACACGTTTTCATGTGTTTCAAGTATGCTTCCATACCTGTAAGCTCTAAAACCTCCGCTATTAAATCAAGTGTAACTAGCCTTTATAACTTTAACGAATGCCTGGACCCTCACCCGACCTTTAATGAGCAGATTAGTCAAAACGCAATCAGCCAGTCTGTGCAATATCTACTGGTGTTTCTGTTTATTTACTTTTTAATGTATACTACGTTTCAAATAGATAGCAGTGGTGGCATGGCGCCTATAGACCTAGTTCCTATTGGCTTGAGTACTTTTAAAAGTTTTGTCAATTTTACTTACACTGTCTTGCATATTTAATACGAAAATGCTTTGCTAGTCGGAAGGTATGTTATATTTTAATGTAGGTAGTCTGTACATATCTTTTTTTTTGCTCATAATTTGATAAACGTCGGGATGAAGTTTAAATTAGTATACGTGATTTATTCCGTTTTAGTTGTTTTATTTCTCGATAAAAAAGCGTTTTTCTAAAGTATTTCATAACGAAACTAACTTTAGTTTGCTTCCTATCTATACGGCATCTTTTATTTTTACGATGGTCTATGTAAATTTCCATACTTCGGACTTGTATGGCGCCTCGAAGCCTTTTGATAGCATATTGATATTGACTAATCCACTTATTACCGGCGCACTGAGCAAGCCCTTACGTATCTTGATATCATAACCATAATTGAATGTGGATTTAACGCTTGAGTTACGTGATTTTAATTAAATTGACTGGAGCGAAGTTAGGTCGTATACGCAATTTTTTCCCCAGTTCAGAGCATGTGCGGTTTTCCATGGCGCGTGATACTTTCGTCTATTGATAATATACATCATCTTGTCGGTGGAGTAATTTCCAATCTTCTCTTTTTTGAGCCAGTCTTTTGATTTCCTCATACGAGGCCTCGCTCTATATTTGTTATATAATATAATACACATAGATGACAAATTAAGTCTGTTACCCGCCTTCAGAGCACACATTTTGTGGTGTGATTATGGGGGGTCTAAAAAAGTGTCCTTCAAGTCTAGTTTCACATCTCATAATATCGTACAGTCAGCAGCAGAAGTTGCTAAGCGTTTCAGGTGTTCAAATTTAGGTTAACACATCTCTATTGTCAAGAGAATAAGAGCGTGCGTAGGTCATTTTGAACACTTCAAACGCTTAGCTACTTTTGACTGTACCATCGCGCATGAGGTTTGACGTATGACATGTTATTTAAGCATCTCAGAACTTAGATGAACCAATCACAAGTTTTTTTTTAATAGCGGGGGTTTGCGTATTGGATACTGGGTGTCTGTAGAATATTTTTTGGGACACATTTTTTACTGGATATCTATATTGTAAGTCTATGTATATGCAGTCACTGAGTAAATGACGTTTTTTTACTTGAAACACATAAAAAATTGCTCTCATTTTGGTAGGAATAACAGTGCATCAAAAGAGTACTAATTTTTTTATGCCACGTGTATCTTTAAGCAGAATTCCGGAAGAACAATTTACACAAACACCTCAACTTTAATTTATAACACTTCGTAATTGCTTAGAGCAATTAAATTTTATAGCTTAAGCAAAGCGACTACGTCAACAGTTTGATTAGATCTAAAGACAATTACATAAAGGCTATAATAGTCTGGCTATTTAATCAAGTGACTAAGTAGAGCTGAGGTATTAACACCGTTAATGATCTCGCCACTGATATCCGATTGATCTCAATCGAGATCTCACAGTCGATTACGTTAAGAATTCCACTTGTTTGGTAATGCAGAATAGGGTTGGGCTGCGTACTCTGAGGCACAGGACAAGGTCTCGTCTAAAGATTTGGCGAGTTGTATTGCTAAGTTAAATCAAGCTGAGGTAAGTTTAATGGACATTATAGTCACTGGACCCCTTGGTTCGTTTTCGTAACTATGGTTTTCGTAACTGGCTACCAAAGAAGAATTATTTTTCTTGTTTCGTAATTGGTTATCAAACAAGAATTCACGTTCTGCTTTCGTAATCGAGTATTTTTTCCTTGTTCGTAATTAATTATGAAAACATATTACTTTTTCTTTTTTCATAATTGGACATTTTCGCACCTTAGAACAATTCACCTCTTTGCCCTTTTTCGTATAAAACGATACACTCACCTGTTTTTAAGGAAGATACATTTAATGTTATTAATATTTGGAATCATGACTGTAGGAGGATGGCCTCCTACGGCAAAGTAGGCACATTTCTGAAACACTTTATACGTTTCATTTTGCTTTCCATAGTCCATTTCGTAACCGCCGTTTACAAAATTGTAACGGAATGTGAAAATAAAACTTAGGATGATTTCTTTTTTTTTCACTGACACTGCGGCTGTTATTGTTCCACTTATGTATTGGATTTTGTATTAGATGAAGCTTAGAAGAATAATTGTTATGGATTAAAGGCTATATTTTTTGTTAAAGGATGTTATGTCATATTTTTTTCTTTTATTTTACTGTTACGTCGGGTACTCTGTTTTAACAAGCTTTTGTATTGTAATCTTTAAAAAAAAGTATATTCAATATTTTTTTCAATATTTTCTTCTTTTTTTTCTCTTAGGGTAGGGATATATACGTAACTAATCTTTTTCTTCTTTCTCTTTGCCTTGTCCCACATCAGGTGGGTCGGGTCTTGGATCTGGGCTTTTTCCATTAGTTTGGTCATACTGGACCAACATGTCGCCGGTACACGTCCTCTGCCTCTGCTTCTCCGGGATTTTGAGTGCTTTTTGGACCGCGTGCTCCTCTCCCCTCCAGACGCAACGTTAAAGCAACAAAAGGGGAACTTACCTAACAAGAACAATTTATATAAAAATAATCGTAGCTAATAACGAAACTCCATTACTAAAATAATAATTAATTCTTATTTGATAACTAATTACGAACCAGTAAAATAGAATTCATATTTCGTAGTATCCCTAAATCCAGGCGAAAACAGAAAAAGACAATCTTATTTCATAACCAGTTACGAAACTCGATTACGAAAGCAGAATGTGAATTCTTCTTTGATAACCAATTACGAAACAAGAAAAATAATTCTTCTTTGGTAGCCAGTTACGAAAACCATAGTTACGAAAACGAACCAAGGGCACTGGACTACTATCCGGGCTACTCAGCCCTTAATATACCTTGTGGTGTGGCGTCTTTGCGTGGAGAGGCACAGTGAAATATCACCTACAATACTAACCTTACAGAAGACTTATTCCGTAATAACACTACGCTGTACAGATGTTATGTTTAGATAAACGAACAAGTGTTTGACATGTTAATGCCTGGTAGTGGACACTCAGATGTCGCCTTTTTTGTTTAACTAATGAGTAACCAGGACGTTTGCTGCCTAAAAAAAATACTTTATTTATTATATTTTTACGTGTACGAGGTATACTATAGCGTACCAAAAATTTAATAAAGTCATCATTAAATTTTGCCTCAGAACAAAGGTTGATTCCATGAGAAGGTTACCATACATACACGTACATATTATCAATAAATAGATTGGCATGTTACCAGTATCACCTAATTTTAGTTACGTTAAGGAAAATACTAGAAATAACTCTGTAAACAAGTAAATTCATAAACATAATGTAAACGAAGCGCCGGCGCACAAGCTGCGCGGGCGCCGTCCGTCACGCGCCGACAGGCGCCGCGCACCGACTTTGTAAAATTGCAACAGTTACAACTTGCAAGTTACTATAGCCTTGATAGTATGACCAAGCCTTGATATGTTACATATATGTAAAATGCGAATAAATATCTTTATGTGTTAATATCATACGTTATGCAAATGCGCGGTGGGGGAAATTATACGATCGTTTATGAGACAAATGACTTACTTTAAGACTAGCGTCAACCATCGGAATACGTCATGTGTGATGGAATGATATTTGATTTAAGATATATTAACGATACGAACGTTGCTACCGAAGAATCAGTCGGAACAACAAATAAAAAATATATATCTTTCTATACATATTAGGTACATATAGCGCAGCTTCAGATTCGTATATTGTAAATACACGTAGACTGAGTTAATTTTGAATGATATACCTAGTTACAATTATTATTTAATATCTAATGATAATCATGCTAATAACTTTTTGAGAAATATATGACCCCAAATGTACTAACCTATTTATAGAAAATAACAATAACAAATAACTGTCGCGATATCCTGACACTGTGATAATCTGTTCCGCCCTATTATAATGAAAGTAGACAAGGATTATCGATGCACCTATTTTTATTACTGGCCAAGGTACCCAGGTTGTTAGCCTCTGTAGTCTAAACTGTTAACCTATTAACATTTGATAAGACAGTGATTACAACCTCATAACTACTATCCGTTCAATTGCATAGCCTCGCCACGCTGATTAACGCCTCCTAGCGCCATGAGTAACTGCGGCAATTTGCCTAATGGCTGATTCTCTGAGAAAATGACACGAGGATAAATGAAGTGTTTTAGAATGTGACAAGATGTCAGAGGTATTAGATATTCAAGATAAGTCAGTGCTAAGTAACGTGAGTGTCAAATACGACGCATCATATATATGCAGATAGTTACATACAAACGCGAACAGTCGCCATCAGATATATCAGAGCTGTGAAGATGGTCACAGATATCGGAACAACGCCTGTATTGTAAAGGCGCTAAAGTGCATGATCGACTGCGGCTGTACTGACGTAGAGTATATATCTACTGACACCCCATGAGGTAAATAATCATTAGCGCTCTTTTTTGACATTTATTGCTTGGATCTCATTCTTTTAAGCCAAGCCACAGACTGCTGGACATAGGCAATAGACCCGCCACATTGATCGATCTGTAGCTCACTGGGGGTACGAATCCCTCCCATACGAGGTCCTTCCATCAAGTTTGTGGACGTCGGAATCTGCTTTCCTGTCTGTATTCCGCTATGAAAGCCGCTAAATAATTCAGGGTTTACCAGGGTTCTACGTTTATGAATTGTGTCAATTGCAGTATTTGATTCAAATATCAAAATAGAAAAATCCTTAGCCACGTTGATCGATCGTCCATCGTCTCCATCTTTGTGAATCTAAGTCGCAACAATCTTCCAGGATTTCATTGCATTACTTATTTTTTAACAAATTATAATTATAAATAACTAATCGAGACTAGTTCGCTACCTTATTCGCTACCTAATTAAATATATATATACCTACCCGAAACTTAAAGAGAATAAATTTTAGTTTTTACAGCTTCACAGCTTTCGTTGATATTTTTCACCTTACTCCCAATTGACTTTACAATTGGCAATTTTTTTAAATGGTGTCAATCGTTTTTGTTTTTTATTAGGATCTGTATTAGACCAAATACGTCAAAGTAATACAAAGGGTCAAAGTTTTCCGATCCGGCGCCACGAGCAAAACGCCTCTAACTAAATGCCATTGTGTTATTACATTTTATGTTTTTAAAATTCTGATTTTTTTCATAATTTATATATGTACTTTTTTAATTATGATTTTTTTTTAATAATATATGAGTGATTATCTACTTAACTAAGTTTTGTTATAAAATTCAACATGTACCAAGTAGTTACCCAATTATATAGTTGTAGGACCACTAATCAGGCGACAACTGGCTCGGTTAAGATCCGCGATAACTGAACGACCTTAAAGGCAAACCACGGTCCGAATTGGCTAACGTGTCAGCTGCAGATAGAGTAATGGCTTCAGATAATCGAAGGCGATTTGTTTCCAGCCAGCAACTAAGGAACTATACTTAGTCTAGCTTACTAGCTAAGAGAGTTATTTGAAAGGAATTAATTTTCTGAATTGAAACTTTAAAGGAATATTATTGGGATATTTTCATAATACAACGACGGTGGGAAACAAGCATACGGCCCACCTGATGGTAAGCAGTTGCCTTAGCCTATAGACGCCTGCAACTCCAGAGGATTCACATCCCTTTAAGAACCTATACAAAATTATTAAGACTTTTTAAACGATTACTCAAATAAAATAAGGCAGGTCTTTATTAAAATACTTATCGTCTTCTTTTTTGGTCTTCTGTAAGGAGGAGGTACTTCCCCAGTTGGGCTGCCCCAAATTCAAGCGTGATGGTCAACGCTGTGCCCTACCTCTCATTGTTGGACGTAGTTTAAGGACATACCCGGGTCCAAAAAGAGTATAGTTACCACAAAAATGTATAATGTGTTTAGATACATTAAAAGGTGGTTTCAAAAGTACCAGGACCAGGGACCGTAACCATGGCAATGAGTGACGTAGAATAGTGGATTAAGAAAGGTATAGTCAACCAATTTGATTTCTAGGCCACTTCGAACCTTGTCACAGTGACGTTAATAAGAGATGTTTTTCGTCTCTCATATACCTAGATTTTCACTGTGACAAGGAGCGAAGTGGTTAAAATAAATCAAATTGGTTGACTGTACAACATTGAATTTGTTATACCTATATATTTTTCTTTACTTTTATTGAAGAATATTAGGTATATCGGTGATTTTGTCAACTCTTAAAATAAAATAAAAGTATTTATATCAAAATTCTAAGAATCCATATAATAGATAACCTATATAACTACTTTGTTACAAACGGATAAACTCACGTGTAATTATATCGCATTAGGCGACATGTTTCGGGTAAACCCTCAACGCGATCGGTGTGTCCTGACTCGGCTTGAAAGAGCCAGAGCTTACCCGAAACATGTCGCCTAGTGCGAAGTAATTACACGTGAGTTTATCCGTTTGTAACTAAGAAGTAGTAACATGGTTCACAACAGTTTTAATTGTATGGTAACCGATATGTAACTTTTTTTTTTTTTATGACAGACGGCAAGCGAGCAGCCGTCTGCTCGCTTGCCGTCTGTCATAAAATGCCTGGTGTTGAGCAATTACCGTCGCCCATGGGCACCCGCAACACCAGGGTAGTCACAAGCGCGTTGCCGGCCTTTAAGGGGGGTTGGAGCTCTGGGAACCTTACCCACCATCAGGAACACAACACTACATACCTGAAAGGTGGCAGTGCTATTATGGCTGTGGTCTTCTGTAAGGAGGAGGTACTTCCCCAGCTGGGCTGCCCCAGAATCAAGCGTGATGGTCAACGCTGTGCCCTACCTCTCATTGTTGGACGTAGTTTAAGGACATACCCGGGTCTGAAGTCAACAGTTGAATTCTGATTCAAACACTTTCCATTCACAGCGCCTAAAACGGAGCTGTATTGTGAAAGATCGTGTAATACATATCGTGAACACCGGCCGATGACAGGACAGTAGTCCCTCTACAAGTTAGCACAGTATAAGTAGTGCCCCCAGTAGGACGAACATAGGGTAAGCTCGCATTATTTGGTGATACTCCTAATCCGGAGATAAATGTTGACGGGTTATACCTAAGCTAGTAAAATAGAGCCTTTTAAATTAGACCTTACTGTCAAGTATTTAAGTATAAATCCGTTTTTCATGTGGGTCAAATTGGAAGAGCGAAATAGTCAATATTTGCAAATTTCTTGTGCGAGAAATTGATTGATAACAACATAAGACTTTTATTTGAATTTCGATTTTATCACCCAATTAGATGAGATAACCCTACACCATTTTTTTATAGTTTTGTTAACTTCCGGGGAAGATTTTTCATATCAGTTAGAGTTGATTTTAATATGAAATTAGTGCTTTAACGGTGTGAGTTTAAAGTTTAAGGTTCTTCTATGTTATAATAATTATTGTGTATGTATTAAAAATATATTTTATACTTTTATCGCTAAAGATTACCGAAAAGTGACCAGGTAGCTTTTATATCAATAAAAGCTGAAACGAGCGAGATGAAAAATATTATGGCTGCCCTTTGGAATGGATCCATGGCGGTTGTATTAAATACAGACCTTAATATATTTGGAAATTAAAATACGAAAACCGCCTCTAGCGCACACTCAAACAAGAATTAAATAGCCAAGTCAAATGAAAAATCTTATTGCTATCGGCTAACTTTTCAATAATAAGTAATACTAAAGTAAAACAAGGTCAAGCTACTGCATATTATATTTGTACTGTTAAAGTAGACCGTACAAGGGTAGGGTATTCGGTTTTGTAAGCATCTGGGTCGCCGTGCAACCTTTTATGTTTAAACCTTATTTATCTACCGACGACTGAAGTACTAGTGAGGTTTGTTTGTGTAGAACTTAAAGCTAAATATTTCAATTTGTCGCATAAATATTCATTGTTTTTCATTCGGGGAAAGGGTTTCCTAACCCTCATTTTGAATTCATTACACCAAAACAAAAAAGTTTTAATCTATACTTTTTATAGAAAGTATAAGAAATCACTAATAGGAAAAATAGAAAAGTTACCATTGATTTTGTCTCTTTTAATTAAAATCCAGAGCAATTATGTGTACAATATTCCATATCTTATTATAGGTACCATACCATAATGTTTGGTTTATGTACCTTTTAAGACGCTCACAAAAGTTTTCGCAACTTAACTAAAACGACTTTATCTCATATACGCACATTGCTTCTACTGATTAGTAATTTATTATATTAAAATAATAACTAAGAGTCGTGTGTCATATCATAACGAGTATATTTGTGATTTCTTGTCGAGTAACAAAGTAGGTTTAGTATCTTTTCTTCGTTCGCAGCGCCGGTTGGCGACATAAAGTGGTCACTCTGATTGTATCCTAGCGAGAGAGCGCGCCTCGTGGCGTGAACTTAGTAGAGGTCGATCCTGATGATCCAAACCTGACAAATCTGGCACGGTCCGGTCCTATCCCTACGCGGTGTAAGGTGATGGCCGTCATAGACTTAGCAATCTACTTGATCCACCACAGCTTTAAAAGTATATTGATCTGGAAAAAAATCTCTTCACCTTGGACTATGAGCTAACCTTAACACTGACAGAACAAGACATGATTGGGCCACTATGATAAGTTTTGTAGTGATCGTTACATGTGGTCTGAATCCGACAGATCTAGGGAAGTCCTGTCATATCTCTGCAATGTAAAGATAACCTTAACACTAGCCTAGCCTAGCTATCATAGACTTGAAAAACTATAGGATGTTCCAAAAAAAGAATCATTTCCGATTTCCATCACCCATCCCTTTTTATTAGGGGTCAATCGACGCTGATATGAAACCAAACAATGTCTATTTCATAGGCATACACGGTATATCCGGAATAAATCTAAGTTACCGACTCTAAAATATATGTGACGATCATTAGGTAGAGACAAGTATCCAAATTAAGAAGTGGAAAATCGGAAATGTATATATTTTTTTCTGTTTCTTAAGATATTGTTGGTAATGTGTAAGTTTTGGCAAGCTGCAATAAATGCGTTTTAATTTATGTGATAATTATAACTAAGAATCAAGGATATTAAAGTGTAAATTTAAAGCCGTGTTATATTTTAACGATTATAATTAAGTATAATTTACTGAGAGTAGAGAGCCCATCAATATAGCAGGTTGTGATATGCCAATCTAATGAAATGATACGGTATTGTTTTTTGTTTGTTTTATGATACATGCTTTACAGCCACTGACGATAACACTGTGATTGCATAGTTTATCTTTTAAACTTATAATAGAACAGAAGCGTTACCAAGAGACTAGCTTAATCTTTGAACTTAGAAACTTTAAATTAAGAACATATATTTTTCAAATGTCCATACGTTTACTATAGGCATAAAACAATTTTATGATGACAAAATACAAACAGCAACAGGAGACTAGTGTGACAAGTCAAATTAAAGACAAATATAATGAATGTCTTGATACAAGTATAATATATATATATATACGTTCAAAAAGGAGACTATAGTAAACACATGTAAAATTAAGAAAATGTAAACGCAAATGTAAATTAAAAACATATACTATGTTATAACAAAATTTAAATGCGCAGTCAATAAACATTTTAAAGTTTTTTATTTAACTGAAAATAAGACACACCACGCCAGTTCTATTCGTTCTAAGGCCTTAAGGTGTCGGGTACGCGGAAGATGCTAGTTTATGTGACGACTGGGTCACAAGAAACGGTCACCTGATATCTGGTCAGAGTCATGGACGCTACTAACAGGTCAATGGAGCCACAGACTTACTATTACTAACCTATTGCACTTCAGGTCACATGATAGATGCCTCAATTTTATAACTTTGTTGCTTTGCAGTCTAATGGGCCTGAGATGGAGCAGTCGTTAGCTACTATGTTGCTTTAGATTTATTAAGAATACAAAGCGGTCGGTTTTAGAACTCTTGTTAAGTTAAGCGGATTTTTGTCATCCGATCCTTTCTGGCAAGTCTGTATTAGTAAATGTGAAAGTGACGCATGATGGAATAGACATTAAAATAGTGAGGATCCTTTTCGTTCTTATTTACCAAAAGATTCTAAAGTAGTAGTAGGTATGTACTAGATATTAAAGTATACATTTGTATATATGACATTTCTCATATAGTGACCAGCAATTGTACTGTGTATTTTCTGAGCGAACATATTACTACCATGCGTCTTTACGTGATTCGTAAAATCAGGTTTTCATTTTATGAATGAATAATATTCTTATTATACTGCAGGCGCCATAGTTCTTGTTCATATTATGAATTATAATTAAACTATTCAATATACGTGTTAAATGCAAACTGCTAAAGCGATTACGTGCAAATATTAAGATATTCTTTGTGGTAGTAATTACAGCTCTAATGGTACATTTACACTATATACTTCGTATTAATACAGATGGAGTAGGGGTGGAAATGCAAGACTGGATTAAAGAATGTAGCTTCCTATATAACAATGATCTTAGAACACATGGATTGCAATGTCTATACAAAAACGCACTAGCGCCATCTATAATAGCAATAGCTCGCAGTACCCTTACTATGAGTTGTGACATTGAAGTTTTCGATAACGAGTATCGAAAACCTCAATGTCACAACTCATGGTAAGGGTATAGTTATATATTAGTTTGTCGCTCTTACTGACCGGCTTACCCGAATTCGCGTCGACAGAACGGATAGCATGGTTGGCATTATATCGTCTATCGCACTATCCGTCACTTTTGCACGCGCATACTTGTTGAAGCTTGACAAATATTGTGTCAACAGAAAAAAACCCGGCCATATCATGCTAGGAGATTCTTGAAGGCCGACATTTCAATCATCGATTTTCGCGGTTAGGCGTACAGTGTAAAAGAAACTTTAATCCTTACTGCGACTACTTTGTCAAGCTGTCGATGCCTCGCTTAATTATATGCGACAGGTACATATTAGCTATCGAACAAGATTACAAAACCCACGTTATATTGTAATTCAAACTGTGTTTACCTTTTAAGATATTAGAGCGTAATTTTCTGTTTTGCATAATGCCATACAATTTGTAGTAACTACGAAGCTAAATACCTAGTTTATGTGATGTAATGGATACCATTTGTTTATTGTCATATTGTCTACTATATATTTAAAAAGTAAAATAAATTGACAATACATTAGGTGCCACAGAAAGAGTTTACTCCGTTTACTCTTATTATTCAGATTAGCCTAATACTAATCTGAATAATAACAAAATCATAGGAAGCAGACACAGGTGAAAATACACATACAATTAAAGTTTAATACTTTAATTACACCAAAACCAGATGCAAAATATGTCTAATTTCCTATTAAGCATACCTACCTATAAATCCTATAATTAATCAAGAAATTAAAGGTTGTCGCCGAAAACAATCAAATATTTTCTTAACGCCTTATTTAAAGCGTCTTCGAAACTTTTTTTAATGTACAATTAAGGGCATAAATTGGTAGGTAACTTTATGCCATTATAATACGGCTACTTTACATCAATTTTTACGCTATTGAAATCCCTGGTTAGAGACCCCTCTCCCTGCTCCTTGTGGCGGCCTATGGCGGGTCTAAGTACAGCTGTGGTGGCATAGGCATAGTTTATACACATTCTGACGTTTTCCTACAAATTGCATTCGTAAGATTTTTCCAATCGTCTAACGTGCAGAGATATGTCTTTAATAGTGAATCAATTTGGTGCATGCTGATTGCCGACTGCACCCTAAGCAGGTATTTTATGATAAGAAAATTCAGCCTTTGCCTTTTTGGTTAAATAATGGAGTGTTAAATCCCTCAAATAATTTCGCAAAAGTAACTGTTCGATTAAATACGTGTCCAAAAGATATACGGTAGACATAAAAAATAATTGCGATCCATGACAGGCCTGTCACAACTGCGGTGCGCGAAAGCGTGTTCAATCGTGCCCCTGCGCACGGTCAGGCGTATCATCGCGTGCGCAATCGCTTATTTATTACTGCGTGGTTGTTGTCGGTAATGTTTTGTTTGTTTAATTATTGTTACGGATCACATTCAGGTATAAAATATTTTATTTACACGGAATGTAATATAACGAAATGTGTAAAATATCGAAATGTATATTTAGGTATATAATAAATATAAACAATTTATAAATAGAGTGCTTATAAAATTTAATTTATTGGTTAACCAACGCAATACAAAATCGCTTGGATCTGTCATATAACAATCAGGCTTTTAACCTTATTCTTTGATCGCCAAATATTTTCTTCTACCCTCAATTTAGTAGATTTTCTCTAATTACTTTTATTTAAATAGGTACCAAAATTTACAGATTATAGACATTATTTGTTACGTAAATATTACTTCTCGCGAGTCACATTATCTTTGCTATTAGTGATATATTATTGTTTTCTAGCAACTACAATGATAACAATTATGTATAACGTGTTATGCTGCAAATTTCATCAAAACTCAAACATCCCCAAGGTCTCCAAGGTCGATGTCCAAAAAATCCGTTCTGAAACTTTTTGGTATTTTGTTAGTCTGAAATCACAATTTTGCCATTTTATAGCAATCTGTATATTAAATGTCGTTTTGATTTAATCGAAAATGGTACCCACCAAGACCACCAAATTGTTTTTAATGCTTTCACAATTTTTAAATTAAAGACAATATTGACCTAGAGGTCAGAAATATAAATATTTTTTTTTTACATTGTCAGTCGTGTAAATAATTCTCTTCAATACCTAATTGATTCCGACAGTTTATTTCCTTCATAAAGTATTAACTCTGTAATGAGAATGAATACCGAAACATAAATTGAATATTTTTATTACTTTTAAATCAAACTTAGTTTCAGGAACTAGGGCAATAATTATATCCGCGATGCGATAATTATGTGCAGGTTTTATTCCAATTTTTGTTTTGTGTATCAAATTGTTTTGAAGTATCTCAAGACGAAAGTTTTTGATCAGTTTGTGTTGCCAAAGATGCTATTCCATGACATTTTTAATTATTATCCATGAGTTTCATGGCAACCAAAATTACATTTGGCTTGGCAGGTTTAATCTACGGGCCGCTAGTGATATAGGTATGGCTTCCTTGACATTCCTTTTCCTTAAATTTTGATGAATCCAAACTTTCTTTTATAAACACTTCCGTGCATCCCTGTAGGTATATGCTCCTGCTGACGTCGATATTTGCATATTGAAATATCTCGATAATGGCAGCAGCGGTAATTGATACGCGTGCATTTTTTATAAAACTGGTAAGCAAAGTGTTTATAAGTCTTATTTGTATGGTGCGAACAGCTTTAGGGCGATATCAACACAGTAGAGACAAATGCAGCGGGCGTGCAGGTCGCAAGCAGCGCAGCGTATGCGCTATCAGTAAGTGTAAATATTTATTGACATTATGATATTTATTTAAATATCATAATGTCCATCGGCTTGGTGATTAATGATTTTCATATACTAGAAGGCTTATGATGGATTTAAGCCTATCACGAATTAATAATTATTACATACATTGTTAGATCTGCTACGTACTACCTATTGATTTGATTCGTTATGCTTTCCATAAAATAACCGCAATATGTGCCGACATCAACTTATGACGATGCAAAAATAAGGAACGGACGGTGCGAAAACAGGGTAAAGTATCTTTTCACGCCAATCACAAACAATTTGTCAAAACAGAACATCAAAGCAGCCCTGCTGTGCCTAGATGTATAACGGGCGGTGACCTGTTCCTGATTGCTTGCGTTTATCACATCGGCATTCATAGCTGGAGGGTGTCGGACGCTACTTAACCAAATATCTGCTGTGCTGAGACCGGCAATCTTAAATGATAGAATCGCCTGTACCATTCTCAGGTCTAAAGCTAGTTATATTATAAGTGTGATAGTAGCCTAGTTAATTTGTCCATCAGGTCAATAACACCTAAAATCAGTTTTTATTTGACGAAGAAAACGCATAAATGCTATACTGACTACTTCAAGGATCGCGGCGCATTTTTATTGCGATTCTCATCAAGGGACACCTACTTTCTGGTTATTTTTTGCTTAAGTTACGGCAGTTTTACAAAAGGGACAGTCTCCATCGCAAAACTAATAGGTTTCTGGGTAAATGGTCTAAGATTACTCGAGACCTGCATTGCGTTGTCGTGTTAAAAGGTCTTAAACTGCAGAGAAATTCGCGTCGCTTATGTATGTTAGTAACGTGATGTATTTTGAGGACAAAACGCAGTAACGAAGGTAATATTAGTAAAGTAACCTTTATTACGTTTGAAAGAAAGGGCGGTAAAATGTAATTGCTGCCACCAGGGCAGTTCGCATTTTATTATTGGGTCGGAATATTAATATTTTTGCTTAACGGCCGTCTTTTATGGCGAAACGTGGGATGTCATGGGCGCGTGGAGTTGTAAATGTTTTGTTTTGGACTATTTCTTATACGTTTTGATTAGTACTGTCGCGCTTGAAATGAGACGTGTAAAAGTGTAAGTACTATTAAAATACTTTTGAAATTTATGTAAATTACGTAGACTAGAACTATCTCTGGTAGAACCCAAGGAATCCCTGCAAAATATGTAAATTAAAGTCTACTTATTCTCAAAATACCTAAATTAAAGTGTTTTAGTGTAAGTCTCCTAATTAAAGCAAAAACAATTGATAGGGTAGGTGTTGCATGATTTTGGATGACCATTATGATGGGTACGTTAGCTTGTGGTCTCTTGTCGACACTAATATCATAAAGGCGAAAGTTGGTGAGGGTGTGATTGTGTATTTTTCTTGCTTCTTCACGTCTAAACGGCTGACACCCTGTATTAACACATAGGCTAAGTTTTTTCCCTAATAAACCGCGGGTAACACCGCGGGTTACAGCTAGCATATCATAATCATAATAACATGTAGGTAGCCCTGACGAAAGACTGCTGAAAGCTGGTTAGCACCGCCATTTCGTGGCAGCCATGTTAAATCGTCTATTTCTAAGTATGTTATATTGTGTCTAGAATAGTTAGGTAGGTTTGCATTTTGTGATTTTTTGAGGATGGAGATTAATATTTTTCCTCAGTCCACCCGATGACCACGAACGCTGCTAAAGGGTTCGTGGTCATCGGGATGAAGTGTAAATTAGTATACGCGATTTTAACCGTTTTAGTTGTTTTATTTCATGAGTAATTATCGCGGCAACCGAAGACAATATTATGTATAAATTCAATTAAATAGCAGTGCTGTGGCAAGGGAGTTAATGTATAGGTTCCAAATTCGCCGTTGCTTAGCTAACGTTCCAGACGTTAATAAGTCGTTTGGAACGTCTTAGGTGGATTAAGACGCATTTCCTGTAAAGGATTGACCTCTCAGACGTATTCAGATAACTGTGTAGGTAAATGCATCATAACGATGCCTAGTTACATCGAACATGGTATTAAAAGAAGTGCAGTTTTAAGAGCCCGCATGGACATTAAACATTTTTATAGTATTTTATACGAGTCGGGCGTTTTTTAATGGGATCTAAAGAAAAGTTTACAATTGTACATGGTACAGGATGGTCCCGGGTTTCTGGAGCTAGTAATTAACTTAATGACTATGAGTCATACTCATATGTGATAGTCCACATGGAAAGGTACCTTATGGCGCTTGGGGCTTACGTTGCAAAGTGTCACATTAGTACTGAAGCGTTATTAAAAATAGCGTAAGCGCCAATCGCCATAAGGTACCATTCCATGTGGACTACCACATATAGTATAGCTTTAAATAATTATTTCACTATGTCGTGGGGTTTTGCTGACTATAATAGCACCACCTCATCTCCTCTCGCGGGTGTCGTAAGAAAACCAACGGATAGTCAGATGCTACTGCGGTCACATGGCGACTATTACAACTACCCCCCAAGATGATACAAGTCTTATTTGGGGGAGGCTAATGTTCAGCAGTGGACGTTTTATGGCTGAAATGATGATGATGAATAATTTGATCAAGTTCAGCTAGGTACCTGCTCCTATTGCTACAAAAAATTGGCATTTAATTCGAGCGTCTTCCGTAATGTTGAAGCCCTAAGAAGGATAGATACATTATGTTGAAATAATGGTAAACTTGCTACAAATTGGCAAGATTACATAAAAGCTTGTAAACTAGATCAGTGTCCGGTGCCGCTCAAAGCGCCGCCATATAGCAAGGAAAAGTGCTAAAACATAGGACTTTCATACTTACTTGTTACCTGTTGGAGGTGAACAGCACTGATAATAAGAAACTAATAACTTAACAAACAACACGCGATGCTTCGCGTCGGGAAAAAAGCCCTAATTATAGGCATTTAGCGGCATCTTAGCTAACAGCGTGCTATTTGCGCAAATTATAGTTGAGCAGGTTAGATAGGGCAGTCTGGTTGAGGGAAATAAAAACGTTTTAGGCTCCCTGTAGTCCGGAGCACTACGAGTACGGTATTCCAGTATTCTGTCTTAGGATGTGACTAAAAGGGAAGCTTGGAGACATCAATAGGGGGCTGAAATGCACCATAAAACAAAAAAATAATACATACATAACTCAAAGTTAAGTAGTCATGTCAGAGGTTATTGGATCGGTTCTATGCTTTGAATGTCAAATATTATTATTTGCATTAAACAAATAATTTGCAATGGCCGTCAATAGGCAGGCGTTGTCAGGTAGTAATAATTGTACCTACTGAGTACTACCTAACCTGATTTTCTTAATTTTTTACTATGTGTCTTCATGCTTTTCATAACTAGATAAAACGATCGTTGCATATTTTAATGAGTGGGCTCTTCTTTCTGTTATCCAAAATAATTATTAAGTAGTCGACCCATGTCAGTTGGCAGCAAATTATGTTTCGACTTTGATTAAGACTTAATAAAATAAGAGGTTATTTATAGTTTTCACAGAAATGGACACCCACATTGTTTTAATAACCAGTACTTTTCTCAACTGAAATTTTATGTGACTGTTAAACTTCTTTTCTGTTTATTAAGTGCACGGTCAAGGAACAAAGTATCTAATTACGGGTTATGGTTATTTAAATATCTAAGGGTTAGTGAAGATCTATGTATATTTTACGCAGAAAATAATATCATTATGTTGTATTCTGATCAACAATGCGACAGGCAGGGACCGAGCCAGACTTTTAGCCGTGTCAAGTCCTGAATCAGGCCACTGGCTCCATGCCTACCCATCACCCAACACTGGCACTTTTATAGACCCTTCCACACTACGTATAGCCGTTGGTCTCCGACTCGGGGTTGATGTCTGTGTAGACCACAGCTGTGACTCCTGCGGAGCCCCTGTAGACCGCCTCGGCCACCACGGACTCGCATGTTCCTCGGGCGCCGGGCGCCTGTCCCGCCATGCTGCGTTAAACGACATCCTCAGAAGGGCGCTTGTCAGCGCGAACGTCCCCGCCGCTCTGGAACCCCAGATTGTGCGGGGTGATGGCAAGCGACCAGATGGGATGTCGTTAATACCCTGGAGAATGGGTCGCGCTCTGGTGTGGGACGCCACTTGCGCCGACACGTTGGCTGCGTCCTACCTCTCTTTGACCAGCAAACGTGCCGGCGCTGCGGCTGACGCCCGAGAACGTATTAAAATCTCGAAGTACGAGTGTCTCGACACCCAATACGAGTTCGTAGCGTTTGGTGTCGAGACTCTCGGCTCGTGGGGCAAAGGTGCGAGTGGGCTCCACAGAGAGCTTAGCAAGCGGCTCAGGGAGGCAACAGGCGACCCTCGCGCAGGCAGCTTTCTCGCACAATCGCAATCCAGCGCGGGAACGCTGCCTGCATGATGGGGACCCTTCCTAAGGGTCCAAATTTAGGTTATTTGTAAGACTTTATTTTTAAGTGTAGTTATAAGTTATTTTTAGCGGTTTTTATATTAGTTTTCATTTCCTTGATACATGTTCAATTATTATTCTAATAAATAATTTCATTCTAAGCTCGGTCGGTGAAATATCATAAACTTTACATGGCGGCAGTGAACATTGTTTTGGCTCTCAATTTACGGTTATATGGTTACGGACCTACCCTAACCATAAAGTTTGCATTTACTGGCTAGTAAATAGTAAAGCGTAGCCACACGAGGTGGTCCCCATCATACACTTGCAACGTATGTTGTTCGCGTATAGCCTGAGTAGTCATTCTAACAGCGTACCAAGCAAGGGAAAAGTTGAGACGAACCAATATGTACGGGCTCATAATATTTTAAATTACTCCTTACTTGATGCGTTTTTAATACAATAAAGTAATAAACTTATATATTATAACTTATATACTATTTATATAGTACTTTATGAGTCCAGCAGAGGATGTCCTTAGGTAATGCAAAATACATACATATACTATAGGCTGGTATGCCTTCAAGACGCCGAGTATAACTACAATTCCGTGAGCTCGTCAGAATAATACAAATAGCCAGGTCAAATAAAATAAGATTGTACACAGTGTGCACAGCCCAAACAATCTGATTTGGCTTTACAATTCACACACATTAGTCAAATTGATGGCCGAAAAAACGAGAGCTTTATTAAGGAGTATCGTGGTACTAGTGTTTCACCGGTAGCGCTATAAGTGTGTTGGTTAATTCACGACACACGACAGACACTTGTTGTTCTCACGCAATACTGTAAAGTTATGATATAGGTTTCTTGCTAATGTAATAGGTCTGTCGTCTGAGATAATAGGTTCATATTAGTTGGCCATAGAGGTGCCATAGAGAGTAAGCGGGGACTGAGTTTAGCCGTCTGACATTTAGATGGATTTACAGAAATGCCAAAACAACGGGACCAAGGAGAAACGATTTAAATCCTTGCACATTTTGGAAACAGCAAAGTATAGATTATTCATCAAAACGTGGGATATTGTTGCCCAGTTTTGTGACGACAATTAAGTATTAAATTATAATAAGGACCTGGCTTTGGTGTTCTTTTCATAATCCATAATCGACATTACAATGTCAAAAACTCAAAAAAAAATACATTAAGATTAAGAAAAATCGTCATTGTACCTCTACCGGTGTAACTTTTTACAACGCAAACAAGTTGGGTGTTACCAACACAATTAATTGAAAACTCCCGTAAGTATATAGCAAATTGTAGCATTGCAACGTGTAGCTTTTGTATCGTGGAAAACGTTTGTATGGCGAAACTTCTCGTTTGAGACTATTTCCCATACAATAAAGAGAACATATTCGAACAAGTACAACTCTAAATGGAACCAGGGTCACGTTATGCTGGTAAAACAAATAACTCGACTCGAATGCACAGATAATACATATCCTCCTGTCATGTTACTGGCAGGATTCGATGCAGATGCCATTAGATAGCGCTAGTTACGATAGGATGGAAGTTGGAACGGTGACATGACGTTTTGAAAAGAGAACGGTAATTTGTTCAAGACCGTTAATGTATTTTATTTACTCACGTACACTCGACCATAAATAAACCCTCTATGATGCTTCAATAACTGCAAATAACGACCCGCATAAAGATGCACCATTTTGTTATAACATATTTCTTATCTGTGTTAATGTTATATTTGTTTTATCATATTAATCATATTAGTAAATATCAAAATGATTATAATCATGTCATTCAAACTTCGAACGTCTCTGAATACAAAATAATTTGTTACTTAAAATGATATGAGAATTAATTAACAAACTCTAGATTGTCACTGAATTAAAAAATAAAAACTACGATTGCTTGGAAAAAGTCTTCATTCGACGCCATTTGACATTCGTTTTGACTTTTCGTATGCGATTTCTGGAACTTATTACAGAGGGCTTACAAGTATATCTATATATTAAGCAGTGTATATAAGTGTACATAATAAGGCATAAAAATTGAGTTTGATTTATGTAACGAAGAGACGTGGAGTCAAATTATATACCTATTTATGCCCTTAGCTGTATATGATGGAGCACAAAATTTGATATTTACGTTTATGGTTATCCGAGGGGGCTAAAATCCACAGATTCGTAGCATATAGAAATTAAGTTGTATACGTATTTCAAAATCATAATAAACATATGAAATACATGTATTCCTTTATTCATACTGAAGTGTAAATCTATTCAGGAAGCAAGCTATTTTATAGAGCAATAAAATAAACAAACACCAATAAAGAACCCCGAGAAACACAAAACAAAAGGAATCAAAGGGAAATCTAAGTAATCCTAGATGAGGTTTGCTGTTATCCGATTGGCTACAGTAGCTCTTTATTATTCATATTAATTATTTAGAAAATGTGGTTATAGGCAAATGCTCAACATATGTAGGCGAGATAAAATTTCAAACCTACGATTACGAAGAAGAATGAAAAGCTTAGTTTGGACCTCTATTACATTTCAGCCGTATGCAGTCCACTGCTGGACAAAGGCCCCCACAAATATGACTTGTATCATCTTGGGGGGTAGTTGCCATAGTCGCCACGCTTGGCAGGCGGGTTGGCGACCGCAGTAGCTGTAGATTGGGTTTCGACTGACGCTGCTGCCCATCCTAGGATGTTTCCCTTTGTCACCTCTTACGACACCCGCGGGAGGAGATGGGGTGGTGCTATTCTACTCAACCAGAATCACACGGCACAGTCAGCCGGCATCACACGGCACCTGGACCTCTATAAAAATACATTGCTGTTATATTAAATTAAATTATTTTTTGTGGTATTGTTAAATATATCATAGTAAGGTAATTCGAAGCTTTTACCTTCGAGACAGAGGAAAAAATTAACATGGATGAACTGCCTCGTGTTGGGTGGGAACTTTGCCACACTAGGACATAAAGACTGCGGATAGAGAAGAGGTCCATACTATGGTATCCGACATCCGTAGAGGATGTGGTACCTAAATAAGATTATTATTACCTGTAACATGCTTTTATTAATTAGCTTCTAATACATTTTCTTTCCTTAGTTCAGATCTGACACATTAACTGTGAAAGTACAATCATTAAAAATACACTTATTATAGCTTCCCATTAACAGTATTTCTGGAAAATGTGTTTTTTTTTAGTTATTAAGTCTTTCGTACAATCAATAGGAAGGTTATGTAAAACACTCAATTTAAGCCCTAACTCGTTAATTAAGCTCGTCGAGTGTGATTCGCATTTGTTTTATTGGAGCCTGCTACAAATTGGCCGTGCCGCCTTAATTGAGACATCGGGACCAATGAGCCAAGATCAAATCTTAGCTTAACCGGGTACCGTTGTGTGGGAAAGTGTTAAAAGTTAATATTCTGTATTGTTTTTTTTTTTTTTATATAGGAGGTAAACGAGCCGGATTGTCTGATGGTAAGCAATTACCGCCGCCCATGGACACTCGCAACACCAGAGGAGTTACAAGTACGTTGCCGACCTTTAAGATAAACCTTCCTTGTTCTAAATCTAAACCTAAGTCCTTCTGTGTCTGAGCATTGAAACTGGGTGGAACTGAAACGTGGTCGCGTACTGTGGGCATCATAAGAAGCCCCAAAGTCACCCAAAAGGCAATGGACAGGGCTACGCTGGGAGTATCTCTGCGTGATCGCACCAGAAATTATGTTTTTAGCAGCAGCAGCAAACTGATATAGCCCTCCGGGTCGCTAAACTTAAGTGGCAGTGGGCGAACCAACCCATGTCAGGTACCAGTGTCTGTGTCTAATGTCCTAAACTGTGAAAGTGACGCATAACGCGATAGATACTACAGCAAAATTGACTGTGGCCATAAAAGTTGTACTTTAATATACGATTTTGCTTCTGTATAATGTCTTAATTTAAGTACCTAACAGCGATATTAATGTGCTAGCTTTATTTGTTTTTGAACCCAATTCCAAATCATTGGACTTAACGAGTATTAGGTAAAAAATCCTATAACAACCTTAACGAGGATTTAGATAGACACTCCTGAGGCTCTAGTGTAAGTTTCTTTTGACGTAAAAAACGTCTCGAACGCGTAAGTGATAATGATAATGTTATTTATATGGGAAACACTAACGCAATGGTAAAGTAATATTACGTTAAAAACTTACACTCAGGGCTCAGGCCGGCATTCTAATATTCGTATGCAATAAGCGTAAAACAAAAATAACTTGTAAAAAGTGTTTGAGCTTAGCCTTCGTATTAAATTTTGCTATATCGATATAATTAAATGTATTACCGTTTGTTGTATGTTTTATAAATATGTATCTTTAAAAAAAAAAACTAACACCTTAGTGAGTAACTGTACAATCTGCTCATACCCAGGCCGCGCCACACCCCGATGCATATCGCAAAGATTACGAGTGTCTGCAAGTGCAGTGAATTATGAGCCCGACTGTACATGTATTGGACTGTACTACAAGTTATAAATACATCATAACTCACGGGGTTAACTGCCTTTTAAATAGTATGAGTAAGTACTATTAAGTTGTATTTTTGTTTTTGCTGCGGAGTTTTTACTACTTATTCTACTTTATTTAGGAGAAGTAAAGATAATAACTTGTACGAGTATTTTACTTAGGCGACTGTAAACTATTTATCTGATGGTACTTAAGTCAAAACAATAATTATCAATATTAAGTAGGTATACAATAGGTACTTACGTGATTAAGGCGTATATTTTAGTCTTGTAACTTAAACAGTTATATCCTAGCTAATTACATTACAACCCGGGACCCTGATACTGTACCAAAATGTGACTAGATACCACCGGAGGACGGGCAACACCTATTAGAGCGGTGATATATACTGCGATCGCTAACCCGCCTGCCAAGCGTGGCGATTATGGCGTTGAACCCCCATGCTCTGAGACCCCTTTTCCGTGGCAACCTATGGAGAAGGCACATGTCCAGAAGTGGAAGTCCGTCTCCTTCTTTGGCTAAAATATAAGTGTGTCATTATTTTATTGCGCGTGAGATACTATCGCGTCCTTATTCTACACTATCACATCAAGATAAGTCGTCTAACATTTGTATGAACGACGATAGAAGCTTGCACTTGATAATGGCATTGCGGCTGGGGTCGCTCGGTTCTCTTGCACCCTACATAGTAGTATAGAGGCCATTGCCATACCTCCCACAAACCGCGACCGACTTCAATATACATGCTCTTGTGTTCTAATACAATAACTCATACGGTAAACTACCAACCGTAGATTACCTCCCGCTCGATCCCCCGATTGTTATAATTTCAGCCGAGAGACGTACACTGCTGGACATGGGTCTCCCTTAAAATATTTCCAGAGTCATTTGCTACCCACAACCTTCACTAAACGACCTTCGGGACGGACTTTAACACAGATAGCAGTCGCCTCACGAGGGTTATTTGTTTTGGGTCCGAACGGACGTAGGTTCTGCGAACTATGTGCGCTGTACAGCCACTTAAGCTAGGAGATTCTGTGGGCTATATCGGTAACTTTAGTTCTGGTGCCGTTGGTTTTGCTAGCTATGTGTGCCGTTCATTGCTACTTAAGTTATTTGTATTACCTAGCGATAAACTAAAGTTACTTAAATTAATGTTAGTTGGCAAGATAAAAGTTTAAGTTTAGTAGTTTAAGTTAACTAATTTTCAATTTAATTGCTTCCGTGTTTAATCGTTTGTTTTATATAGTAGTTATTTGCTTGCTTTTGTACATAATACCCAACATTACTGTCATTAATTGCTTCACTTTCATATATGTCTATTTCTGAGCACAATTGTTTTAGCTGATGTATTACCTACTTATTATTAAGATATACGTGTTATTGTTGCTGTATGTTTCCCAATACAATAAAAATAAAAAATAGACAAGACTACAGACAATAGGTAGTCTTACTTTAAATTTAAAGTTTTCACAATGTTGTATTTCTAATCCACAGCTCCATCTAGAAATATAAGTGATCATATCGACTGTCGTTCTATAATGACATAACTTACAAATCTTTTCCATTACATACCACCTTTCTAAATCAAATCATATAACCTCATAAATTATACAAGCTCACTTGCATTTAAAAATAAACCTTACACCAAGATATTAATGTTTATATTTGGAAACGTACAGCACTTGGCGAAACTTTACTGTGCTGATGACGCGAATCACTTTGGGTTGATGATGAGGAAGCTATTTGTTATAAGATTCTACGTGTGATTGACTGACTGTATTCGCAATATTACGGTCCTCGTTGACTTGTCAATATTGATTATTTACGACCGCTATCCACTTTTCTTGAAAGGTACTCTGGGAAATATTACTAAAGCTCTTTTTGTTTGGTGTGTACGAGTAACACTAGGTAACCCAAGCCTTTTTTATACAAGAATTTAGTTGAAGCTCATCAAGACCCCAGTAAATTAACTTAGGAATGATGAAATTACAAGCTGGGGTTAAAACTTTTTACCCCCGGATTGACTGTTGTACATTTGCTGTTAGTAAAAACGAGATCAAAATAAATAAGTTATACATGTATGTACAATACTTACATTTTTGTTGTTATATTTTTTTTTGTGTACGTTCTTACCATATTTACTTTTATAAGTCATGCATAGATGCAAGAGCAGCAATATCAACTATAACTATTAAATAAATTTGATCCTCCAAAATTAGGTATACCTTATAACTTTAATTAGGTTCGAGTTTATATATATCATGTTTTGTGGATGTTGTTGACTTTACTTCTAGATCTGTTTATGTGGGATTTTCCTTTTTTGCAAATAATCCAACACTACCCTACGTAATTCCGAAGTCACGGGTGGCTTAAATATATAACGATATAACTAAAAATAACCGACGTATTAGCACCGCCGGTGGTCGGTCGATAAATTATGTCGTCGCCCCCGGTCGGTAATAAACCGATTTGTTTTTATCGGGAGCCGACATGAAAATAAGAGTTTCTGAAATTGAATATGTGGTTTCGTGCGCTTCGTGCGGTATTCGAATGGGAAGAATAACTGAACATGTTCTACAGTATTGGTAGACTTTTAGAATTGTTTATAAAAATAGAGAAATGTGAATAGAGAAATGTCAACAATTAGCCATAGTCACTATTAATTAACCCTACTTGCATGGGGTCAAATTGAATCGATACCGTGATGAACGTGTTACCATCGCATCGTTATTATCACATAATCAATCATAATTTAGAAAATATAAGCAAAAAGGTGCTGGTTATTGTGGGCAAGCACGTTTCCTTGAGATTGTGTCTCGAGGTGGATTTTTAATAATTCGTATAGACTGAACTAACGTTATTTTCTTACACATACTAACATCAATATATTTTCACCTAATGGTAATTTGCTATAGTTATATTTGAGACAACACTTATTGTATGGGCATATTAGAAACGCATTCTGAATTGCAGGATTCATTGAGGTTTCATCGAATGTAGGTATATGGGTTTTTTGTGCTCATAACATTATTTTTTTCGGTGTTGTTCTGACCGCCTTTTTAATAGAGTCACTGAACCAACTTGGTTATGTTGTCAGTCCGTAATTTTACTTACTACCAATTACACAAGTTACGTTAGAATTGGCAATTGGCACCTGCCCTTTTAGCTACCTTAATGTACTCAGTATTACGCCATAAACACGTCGGGTTAACAATAAAATTAGCATTTCTAAATTAGTTTTCTACTAATGACTACTTGTTTATTAGTTAATGAATAACTTGCCTTGATTGGGTCTAAAGAGTTAAAAATATTATGCCGAATGATTTTCCACATTCAAGAATATAACGTAAATCGCAAGTAATTCATAAATATATTATAATATTTGGTACTTTCAAAATAAACCGAGTTGTAAGATTAATAAGCTCTAGAAAAAAACAATTATTTAAAAATGTTGTCTAATTACATGACAAAATAATTAAAATATCCATTACAAGATGCTGTATTTAATTATATTTAATTAAATTCTATGAAATGATGACTTCAGTCACGTATATTTAGTTAGTTAAATGCAGCAATCGCCACGCTCAGCAGGCGCGTTGCCGAGCACATTATAATCCGGCAGCAGTTTAAGGAGAATTCCGTGTCAATAATCAATATAACAAGTTATCTTGGTTTGTACCGGTACATCAAAGTTCGTAAAATTTAAGAATTTTTCTCTTTTACTCAAATTAAGGTGTCATAGCAGTGACAAAGACAATCGAAATTTACTAATATAAATTTTCGCGGTAACACCAGTCTCTCTCAGTCGGTTCATTGCAAATAGCTGGTTCATTAAGTGTGCGCTTATAAGGTTTGCTGATCCATTAATCATGGCCATGTAAACAGGCCACACGCAGAAATAATTATTTAACTGTTTTAGGTTAATCACTCAATCAATTCTCACATGCAAATCAATCAACAAGTAGTTATTGCGTTCTTCCATTTTCATTTTAAGGATCGGCACGAACTTTAACCATAAACGAATAAATAGCAGGCAACTATTGCTTTTAGAATAAATATAAATATAAATATTTCGGGACAATCTTACACAAATCGACCTAGTCCTACGGTAAGCTCAGTAAGGCTTGTGTTGTAGGTACTAGACGACGATATATATAATAGATAGATACATTTAAATACATAGAAAACACCCATGACTCAGGAACAAATATCTGTGCTCATCACACAAATAAATGCCCTGACTGGGAATCGAACCCAGGACCATCAGCTTCACAGGCAGTGGGTAATGCCACTAGGCCAGACCGGTCGTCAACAATAAGAATATACTGCTACTTTTGTTTCGCACATAACCTCTATCAGAAAATATAATAACGTATTATAAGAGTTAACTGACAAACGCCTCGTATTTTAATATCGCATGAAAAAACTTTCGTTTTCTATCTTGATAAACATCGGCGTTTAAAATTTAAATTATCAACACGTACCTATAATAGCTATTCTGGGCTTAGTTTACTAGAGCAATTACGGTGTAATAGTAACTGGTGTATACACAAAAAGGCATATTTTCCGTATAAATTCCTAACACACTTGTGCCTTTCTGGATTGTAATGGATAATTGTACAGACAGTGGTTATCGGTTTGAAATCACGTTTATTAGTGTGCCCTTTAATAATTGAAAATGGAAGGAACTGTATATGAATCTCATAGGTTCTAAGGACCTTTTATTATTAAAATATCGGTGTGGAGACTAAGTAAACGATGTCTATTGCATTTTATTCGTATGGAGGCGCCACGTTTATAAACGCCACGTCTGTTGTGTTATATTAGCATAAAATAAGATTAGGTACTTACACAATGTTTGTAGGGACGGTATTGCATAGAAAGCTAAGGCAGTGGTCCCACCGCGAGCTAGTAAGCTATGAGCTAACTATAAGTTCCTAAACGCGTCAAATTAACAGCCCTAGCGAGCTAAAAAAAAACATTAGTCTGAGAAGCAGTTATAATAATGGAAAACGAAGATAATGTTTTTGTTTTACATTTTTTTAATGTAATGGTGTCACTGACAGTGTAAACACATCATTACTTGTCGCTTTTTCGCTAGCAGTTGAGCTTCCAGCATAGAAGGCAGTAGTCTTATACGATTGAAGTAACTCGAAGCTGTTAGCTATCAAATAGCGACTGAGTTCAGACCAGACCAATCTGCGATAGTAAATAGGTATATAGCAAAGATTAAAAGTAATAGCTATAAATGCGTAATGTGTAAGATACAATCGGGCCGCGAGTTTGATAGTTGTTGATAGAATGGCCAACATAAAAATTTATTTGTTCACAGATATCGCGCACACTTCTTTTATTTTGTAACCTCCGTGCATCGGCAAGACGGAAGGGCCTGCGCGAGGATTGGCTCTGTCGCACTAATTACACCCTTATTGGAGTAAAAGAGAAAAATACACGAATATTTATTACAATTCTAAGTACTCCATAAACTAAGAGAAATATTTTTACATACGTTCTCTGCCCCCCAGTTTTTACATTTGATTGTGCAACGCTATCTAATTTGCTGGCAGATTTCATAGGCGTTTTCTTCTTGGATTGCACACATATCAGAAAATCAATAAATCTTTGGTAAATCACAGTAAGATACTACAGTATTTATGCTAAAACATGTAACTATGCTATGCTTCCCTTACATCGTCTAGACAGCGTCTAAATGCCGAAACTCATAAACAATATCTAACAATGTAACTAGTGAACGCAGTGACATTGGCAATTGATGACGGGCATTGTCACGAACCTCGGTGACAGTGAACTAGATGAAAACATATACAAAATTAACAACCACCGTCAAACTCACTAGCGAACTTATGTTACTTAGCTTTAAGAGCCAAAATAAAAGGGAAAGCTGATTTTCAACTGCATATAAAACTTTGTTTAATTAAGAGAGAGCAGTGGAAACATTATGATCAATTCTCTTCAATAGGAGCGTTAAACTCAAAGAAATGCTGACGTCACAAATTCGCACATTAGCGTTAAATTTTATGGAGTATATTGATTGCCTACGCCTATTCTGTACGGCTGAAGTACAGCATGACGTTATTTTCATTTGTTATAACAAATTTTTTGAGTGACTACCAGACACAGTTTGTTTTAGAATATCTTAATAAAAATTCTTTATACTGTAGTGTATTTATACATAATATATTGTCGCCTAGAACCCACAACTCAAGTATTATTGAACTTGCTGTAGGTGTAGGGTTTGTAGGACTAGGTCGAGTTAAATATGCAATGTAACTATGTAACTACTTAAAATGGAGGAAGAGTTAGAAGCAAACCTGACTGGAAGCTGGAAGTCGCGGGTTTGAATCTTGGAAAGGGCGTTTATTTGTGTGTTGACCATGATTAATTTCTGATATTTGGGCCGTATAAGTATTATGTATTTATAATTATTTGTAGTACCTAAAACTTACGCGTTACTTAGCTTGCTGTGGAACTAGTTCCATCTGTGTATGTTTGTACCACAAAGTTGAGTACAATTTTTGTAATAAAGCATACTTTTATTAACTATCAGCTAATATCGGTTAGCCAAGGCGAACGGCTCATGATTATGCTCCTCTTTACGGAGTAAAACATGTTGAGCAATATAAAACGACTTATAAAACGTGAGTTACCCGCTTCTATACAATTAATATGTGAACCTCACAATAGTTTTGTGTTTAAAATATCGGCTAGATACCTATTCCATTTGAGCAATGAAGTTAAAATTTTGCTTTATATGTGAACTTTATAGCTTCAAAACAATAATGAAAACTCGCTCGACAAATATAACGTATCGTTAATTATAATTTTACTGTTTATCTATTTTCAAAGGTCGTATTAATAAATATTTATTACGCTTTTAATATCAATGACAAATCATTTCCACCATGGCGTGATCGTATCGAACGGGTCATAAATCTTATCTAGTCAATCAAACTTATTATTTATTACATCATCCAATTATATGATCTTATTAGTTTGATATAATTGTCACAAATTGTCGTTTATAACTTTAGCAAATACATATTTATACGAACACCAATAGATCATGTAAATATACAGCTTTTACATGATCTTTTGGTGACTTCAATTAGTAACAGACGGCGCCATATAAGGACTGTGTAAGAGAATCAAGTTGGTAGTAAATTCTATTACGAGCACGTGCTCCGTTTAATGATAATATAATGGTGCCTGCGTGATTTCTTTGAGTTGAATTGCCCTTCCCCTCAATCCCACAATTAATAGGAAATCTCAAGAAAATCACTAAAATAAAATAAAGCAAGTTCGTATAAGATAACACACATTGTTATCAATGTTATCATCATAATAATTTCAGCCGAACGGCATTCACTGCTAAAGATGGGACTCCCCCAATTATAATATATGGATGATATTATAATTATATAAAAGCGAACATATGTTTTTATTAGTATGTAAGTACTCCTAAAAATAATGGCCTACTTAAACATTATATTTGACGAATATGCAGACTGACTCGACGTTTTTTTAACATTAATCAATCAGTCACCTATTTCGAAACATCAAACGAATCCCAAAAAAGCGTCCGTCATGTTCAAGTCAAGTTTTTATGAATGAACAATCCTTTTTTAAATGTTGAGTGACACGATCATCACAACACATGCAGTGAGTGACATTAAATCCATCTTTATTGAAATGTAGCGAAAGCCCATTTCAACTGAATTAAGAATTAGAACAACATGCAAAAATATATATTAAAGCTATAGCAGTAAGGTCCTTGTCAGTTTTCATTATTTAGTAATGGATCCAGTGAAAACAAAAGAATGATGAATTAACGCGGACGCGTGTGAGTTGTCATTTCACTCGTTCAAAAACAAAAGCAGCATAATACATCAGTCTACCATTTGGGAAATGAACTTTCAGGCCTTATAATAAGGAGTAGTTTTCCATATCCTGGTCGTCAACTAAAAGTGGTTTGGCCGTTGGTGCGTTTGTCATTTGTCTCTGAGTGGTCACGCTCGGTATGAGGATAATTGAGGCGTCCAAGACTTGAAAGATGTCAGTTTTGATTATAAATGTTGTAAAGCAGGCATGAAACAATTAGGAAGTGATAAACAACTGGTACAAGGGAATATTATTATAACAAGTTTCTTGCTAGGCTCGTTTAATCATCATCATCATCATCACATCAGCCGCCCACAAACCGACCCACAATGTCTTGGCAAGCGGGTTGGCGATTGCAGTGTTACACCGCTTTCCAGGGATCCTGCTGCCCGTCCTCCGGTGGTCCTGGCCGTAGTTTAAGGGCATACCCGGTTTGATTAATAGAACAGGGTAAAACATTAGATCGTGTCTCGTGTCCTCAGTACCTAATGTCTGTCAGAGTGCTTTATTTTAGCTGTTTTGAAGGGTTTATCATATCACAACTTTAAAACGTAAACTTATCGTTGTATGTATTATTCAAAGAAAATAGGATATTCTACCATTTCGCTCCTGCTAACTGCGATAGTATGATAAAAATGTTAATTTAGGACAGTACGATAAAATAGTTTAAGCGACAGATAGAACTGACGTGGAAAACTTGAAGTTAAAAAATTAACGGCCATTTTTTGCAAAAGTAGGTAATATAATTTAGATAGTTAGTTATGGTATGTATAAAAAAGGCTTTTAGTAGGTGTTTAATCAATTATACACTTGTTTTTTTTTACGACAAAGGTGGCAAACGTGCAGGCTTGATGGTAAGCAATTACAGTCGCAACACCAGGGGAGTCGCAAGCGCGTTGCCGGCCATTAAGGGGGGTTGGCTCACCATCAGGAACACAAACACTTCATTCCTGAAAGGTAGTAGTGCTATTATGGCTGAGGTCTTCTGTAAGGAGGAGACTTCTACAGACTCAAGCGTGATGGTAGTTCTCCGTGCCCTCTACGTCTCATTGTTGGACGTACTTTAAGGACATACCCCGGTCTGACTTGTGTTTGACTATCTTAATTGTTTTTGCATTACTTTTTGATGTTATGACGGCATTTAGTAACAGCCTACATTTGGTCAATTTATTAATGATACTTGTGATGTCCAATCTGTCTACAAATGCAAGTAAAGTGTGATTTAGTATGGCGAGACAGGTCAATGACCTGTCAACCAATTGCAAATATTAACGATTTCAAATAAGAAATGCATTATCTAAACAGATTTTATGGCTTTTAAATCAGTTTTATTGAACATCGAGAGTCTTATGTTCATCAAAATGTCATTATTATCAGTTCTAAACGTCAAGCTATCGGCGTTAACTGTAACGGGCCAATTGTTGAAAATAATATTACATCTGGAAGTGGCCAAAAATAATTAAGGTTAATATAAAGTCATAGTGGTAAAAACACAAATGTATTAAAGAACACTCAGCACTTGAAATTAATTTAAACTACTGAAATAAACTTGGAAAAATAAGAGGCCTTAGAACCTGCAAAGTAGAATTAGCTAAAGGCGCGCTGCGAAAATCAAATTCGCGTATTTCGCACGATTGTCTCTCACTCTTATTACGTCTTGATAAGAATAAAAGAGATAGATGCCTGAAATCTTCTTACGTCGATTATCCAGGTAGGTCTACTGTCCCTTTAGTTGCTTGTGATTCAACTCACATGCCGAAGAATTGTAGTTTAGTGAGTTCTTTATAGAGGTATAACATACATTGAGTTTCTCACTTTATCTTTCACTATTAAACATACCTTGATAATTTTGAACTCCTTAAGCGATCAAGCGTGTGAGACGTATCTGAAACAAACACACAGGTTTATAGAGATTTGTAAAGTCACAATATAACGCAATATTGAAGGTACAAAACAAACGCCTTATTTTCAATTGTCTACACACATATAACAAATACAAGTCAATTTGGTCAAATAATGTAATATAAAATATTGTATGTATGTGATTGATAATAGGTACCTAAATTTTGCTGTTATGTTTATCCATTATACATTTAACCACGTATCTAACAGTAAGAAAGGTTACACAATGTTAATAAGGCCATGTCAAAACAAACGGGCCGCGTTTTCAATGACTGTGAACATTTGCAGAAACGCCTGCTTCTTACCATATTCTGATCAATTCAAATGATTTCGCCGACAACCCTAACAAACAACACAGCAGGAGCGCTCATAACTTCACTCGTAATCCTAAGTACAAATATATTTCTAATTCTATCTTTATGTCCATTAAAATTAAGTGCATAATCCAATAATCAGCTCCAACACGTGTTGGATTATGCAGAAAATGCTGGCAGAATTTCCGATGGTATTAGCAAACGCAATGAATTGAAATTAGTTTGCAAATACTCCAGCGTCTCCATTCACGAAATATCACTCCTTGACTGAGCAATCGCGTCCGTAAATACAAACCAAACGTTATGATTTGTGATAATTACACTTAATACTAACGTCGAGTGTAATGCATTCATAAATCTAAGGATATATTTAGATCCACAACATTGTTAATAGTACACATTTCATACGAGCATCATTATGTTGACACCATTATAAAGACGTAGGAGCTCAGACTGTAAACCAAGTTATCTAATGTCAGAAGAGCGTAGATTTGACTACGGCAGGTAAGGCTTGGTTTGTTAAGTCGTTAGACAAGGATCAAAAGTGAAGAGCGATTACACAAAAATCCAATCCAATTATCACGTCTTTTGTGGCCTAAAAGCCGCTATTGTGGCCCAAGGGTTACGTCGAGTAACTGAATAATCAGTATCAATATTTGTGCTTCAATTTGTTTGTGTACGGCAGGCGCCCTGTAGTATTATATTCGACAACGTAGTTTTATTCTCTGAGAAGATTCGTCAGGACACCGTGGGAAAGCGGAGCTTACGCAAGGGTCAATATTGGTTCACACAATTTGATTGTTGCACTCCGAGGTAGTTTTCGGAGATACCGTCAAACAGCTCTGCAGCCCGACCGTACCTTTTACACCTACGTTCTTAGATGTTTGTGTTTGTAATTAGTTGTTCTGTCGCGTTGCCGATATATAATGGTAAATAATGCATTGTTGTGGGTCATTTTTATGACTGGGAGTCCGGAATTCGTCATGGGTGGCAGTCCGCGCTTGCTTCAATGAAATAATGTTTTCCTACAGTAATGGAAGTTATGTGTTATTCGTTTTATTTCTCACGATATGCGTGCATTTAAACGTTTGTGTTTTATCTATTATTTATTGCATCGTGCTGGCTGAATTTGGTTTTACGATAAACGATAAATTCATCAATCTTCGAGTACCAGTAATGTGAAGCTCTGCAAGTGCATGTAATATCAAAATAAACATGAAATTAACAAAACGATACCTACATGGGATTTTTACAGAAGTATATGAAATAAATTCACACACACACACAACATTTTTTAAAGTCGATTTATAAA
The DNA here is from genome assembly GCA_022674325.2 of Grapholita molesta. Taxonomy (NCBI): domain Eukaryota; kingdom Metazoa; phylum Arthropoda; class Insecta; order Lepidoptera; family Tortricidae; genus Grapholita; species Grapholita molesta. The sequence goes on from CP053137.2 coordinate 8,942,176, forward strand.
GTAAATGAATGGATAACAATTTATGTTTATTTTACATCAGGTCTGTATTTATTGCATTTTTCTCTAACATCAGACACATCTGATGACCGGTTGTGACCAACACTCCTGGAACCTATGGAAAAGATCACATGACTTGTCGCTCGATCTGTCATTCCAATACATTGTTTTATCGTGTCGACTGCGTTTCTACTTTTTGCAATCGACTGGCATCTCGGCTACTGTAGCAAAGTACGATACAAAACTAAGAATATTACTCCTCATAACATGGTAATATAATTTGTGTCTATGTATTTATTTAACAAGTTGTTGGTTGTATTTATGTGTGTGTTAGCTATTACAGTAGAACTTGCTGGAACTTATATTTATCGTAGCTTTAGATTATAATCGATGTAACTAAGAAGTGTTAGTCATAAATTAATTACGGTACGACTAATATAAATAATCTGGATAGGCTTGAAGGCCTAAAGTAAAGGGTCGGATGGCAGGCACGATGCAATTTATCTGTCAGAAGGCAGAGTGATTTTCTAATTGCTTCTACTGTTTCATTTCGGTATCTTGAGCGGATTTGTATGTATAATCAGGTTCATAGAAAAGAAAAGTAAGGTAAACAGATATGGCGGACTGGCAACTGAATTTCTAAGTAAAAAAGCATTTGACATAAAGCAAAAAAACATAAATTTGATTGCAATGAATAAATGTAATTATCGCATATTTTAAATAAACAAGTATGTAAGTAACTATTGTGTACAATGTAGTATACAATGACATTTAACCCATGGTTGATTTTTAAAATTGCGTAATTGCGAAGCCATGAATGAAAATGGGTTTGCTTATTTACATTGTTTTCTTTTTCTATTGACTCCGAATATAAGAAAATACTTTTGTTTATTTAACAGGGGCTACGAATTCGCGCGAGAGCGAGATATAGTTATCGCACGAACTCCGACTTTTTGATCATGAATGTTATGATTGGTGGTTCTCGCTTCCGCTAAAGCATGTATATGTGGCCAGACTGTGTGTTTGCCGACGAAGTTTACATATTAGTTTAATGTTATACACCAGTCTTTAAATGGGATAAGATTGGATAATATATTTGCAAGTGGTGACTATTGGTATTTTTATTTTTTAAATGTATTTGTAAATGTTTATAACAACATTTTGTATCCTAATATGTAGTTCTTAAACAGCGTTCATTACGAGTAGTTTATGAATGAATGAATGAATGATTAGTTTATTCACAAAGAATATATGGTAACATAAGATTTTACAAGTAATATAGTGCCAAAATATTTGAAAGAGAATCGCAAAATTTAAATTGGTGCGAATATTATTTCGGTGATATAATTTTCGGCAGTGATTAAAAGATATCATCGCGATAATTAATCACGATTTAGCGCCGGAGTAGTACCGTAAAACGGGGTGAGTTGGGTGGAAATCGAAGTTCAAACCTGGATAAAAGTTTATTTTTATATGTGGCACATTGATTTATATACAAAACACGAAAACCCACCTCACCCCATAGTGCCTCGTATTTGGGGTGAGAGGAGTTTTCATACGAATGTGATTTTGGAAGATTGTTGGTTCCATTTTTTTTTATTATGCGTATTACTATAACTCCATTTTAAATTGGAATAAATTATTTTTGTAACAGTAGCCTTAAAATTCCCCCTCACCCCGCTCTCAAACTTTCTCTCCCCATTCGTAATCCCCTTTTCCCCGCGAAGCCTACTCACCCCGTTTTACGGTAACGTATTTTTAATCCGTACTTATATAAAGTTTTACTGAAACATTAAAAAATAAACAATAGTCCAAAATTGACGAAAAAATGTGTAAACTAGTCAAGGGGAAGAATTTTTAAATAGTTGTGCACTAGACTCTGAGTGATTTGTAACTCTGTCAGAAACGCTGAAAAGGTATTTTAGAAATATGATTCACATATTCGAATGGAAATTATACATTTCATGCAAAAGTCATCATGGTGTAAATATTTTGAGTGCGATTTATTTATTGTCTAAAAAAATTTGAATTCAAATATTCGTAAGTAAAAATCGGGCCCAAATTCTTTGTTCATATTCTAGTATCAATTAATAATTATCGCTAAGTGGTAGTAACTTGTTATACAAGGGAGCAAAGTTAGTGTTTACCTTCTCGTGGTAATGTTGAGACCCGAGCGTTGGGAGGGTTTTAAGGTACAAGAGAGGAACAAACTTTGCTGCCGAGTGTAAAACAATTTTTTTTTTGAAAAACAATTACTTCTAAATCATTAATACTTACTCCAAATCATTAGTATCAATAATTTATCATACACAAACGTCATATAAAATTACATCCAATCTTGATAACGGCAAAAAACATACAAAACTTGTATGAAGTTACTTTGCTCCCTTGTGATAGAAATGCAGTTTGCTATCTGTTTTAAAAATACAAAAACGGACTTTCCGAGCTAGTGAAAAAAAAAAATAGTCTACAGATGTTAAAACAAGTAGTCAAAAATAATCTTGCAGTTTTATGAAGATTGATTTGACGCTTAGATGGATTGTTCAATCTCCGAAGCGAAGAACTGGCACATACCAGATATTGCACTAGTATTATATTGAACTTGAATTAACCTTTCCCACAGCATAAAAGTACAATTTCTTCAGAACTTGTGAAATTGATTCGTCGTTGAGAAAGGTTAGGTGCAAGCAACTTAGGCTGGGTTTACACGAGTATAATACAAGTACCTACAGAGTGCTATCGCACTATTACCGTGCTACTACTAGGTATTATGAATGAGCCTGCTATTTCATAGCTATGCTCTACATAGGATATAAGTAGAGTCAGTCTACATAGGATATAACCACAAAGATTTAGGCAAAGTCGGTAGACGAATAAATAGTTATGTAATGGCATCCGGTCGGATATAATTCAATAATTTGCCTTAGCCTGAATAAATAAATAAATATTCAGGACAATCTTACACAAATCGACCTATTCCTACGGTAAGCTCAGTAAGGCTTGTGTTGCAGGTACTAGACGACGATATATATAATAGATAGATACATATAAATACTTGAATACATAGAAAACAACCATGACCCAGGAACAAATATCTGTGCTCATCACACAAATAAATGCCCTGACTGGGAATCGAACCAAGGACCATCAATACCCACTAGGCCAGACTGGTCGTCAAATAAAAACAGTCGTATTACCTACAAGTAAGAAGTAAGCGCTCAACGCACAATATACTAAACTATTAAAAATTCAATCAGTTATTTAGAAGATATATTTTTAATATATGCGGAATTTGGGAAGATTAGGAAAACAATATTTGACTATCTCTGATAAAGAGGTAGAATGAGGATTGAGGCACGTGAGATCACGGGCGGAGACTAAATATTCACAACAACATACTAACAGTAGTTTAGCATTAGTGTCAAAATAGGGAGCTCGTGTAATCGTAGCATTATCAAATAATATACTGGAACTGACTAGATTTAAGTATAACAGTAACTCGAAACTATACTTCAGCAAGACCCATTCAGATATTAGTAACGTGATACTAACATAGTAAGTAATACACGCAAGTATGAAAGGTAATGAAATTTGATATCGTGTTAGTATAATACTTTTAAGACCTGAATGCGCCTCTATCAAGATCGATTCGTTGAGGTGATCGCATTAGGTCCACCCGACTTGAGAAAATACTAGCGCGGAGTAGAAATGTTCACTCGTCCTTAAATCAAGTAATCGTTGGGTGTAAAACTTCCTAAGGTCAGGTCAGAGGGGTTAGTACCGGTTAGTATCGTGTGTTCAATTATGAAAGAAGAGATTTTTTTATTGACAATTGTAGCAATTTTGTGTTATCGCTCATTTTTTGTTATTATAATTGTAAGCTTTTAGATTTAATATTTGTCATGATGCATGCAAACTAAGGCAGCGGTGGCGGAATGTCATCGCCAAAGATCTGAACGCCTGTGGGTTGGATGAAGACGATGTCCGAGATAGACCGAAGTGGAAGCAGAAAAGCCGGAAAGCGGACCCCGTCACTACACGGGACAAACGCTAGTAGGAGGATGATGATGATGATGATAGATCGTTTAGTATGGCCAAATATATCGATACAGATCTTTATTTATATAGCAGTAAGGATGTGTATCGATATATTTGGCCATACTGACTGCAACTAACTATATGACGCTGACTGTATATATTAGTGGTAAAAATATGTTAGTTTTTTTATCGAAACGTGTGCAAAACTAAACGCTATTCACAAATAATATAGTTTAACGTTGACAGAAACTTTATGTGGACTGCACTACACCACGCACAATCAACGAAGTGATTTTCCTTCAATATGGCGGCGCAGCCATAATTCTACAGAAAATTATTCATACCAGAAGATTTTAAGTATTATATGTATTACCATGTCGTGCAGACGATTTGGTGCAGCAACCAACGAATGTTTCAAATCAAAAACTGAGCTCAAGAGCCAAGTTTTTTTGTAAAAACCCTACACACACAATACAAGTCATAGGTTGTTTTGTAAGCAACTACAATATTTTCACTATTGTTGTTAAACGGCATCTTCACAAGGATTTGTCGACTTGACGCGGTAATCAAATACCCGTATAATGTCGATACCAATAAAAGGTTTCTCGCCTAATTATCACGTTTCACACTGCTCTAGCGCGGGATAATTACCAAGGTTCTCATAGAAATATCACCACGCTATTCACCCGCTTTGGATATGCGCGTTCGTGTAAAGGGTTAAAAATTGTTACAATGGATCAGTTCCGACTTGTAAAGTAACGTTTGAAGAAGGCGTCCGGTTCCTTAATGATGTCAGCGGCAGTAACAAAAATATCCATTAAAGTTAAGCTGTTTTAGAAAAATCGCAAGGAGACTAGTCCGGCATCTAGTTGCCTCACATGAGACTTACACCACTCGTTCGTTTCAACGTGGTCTGCTAATTTAAAGACTTCCTTGGCCTCAGGATCACACTTGAACTCCATCACTGACCTATATCGCTCAGCGTTAATGATCGTTTAGTTTACTGCCCTGCCAGAGGCGCCGCCTCCATAAACTCGCTCATAAACTTCTAATTGCTCACACGTTTGTTAATGTCTTGCTCCTTTTGGGTGATTTGTGATCGTATAATGTTCTGTTTTATAGGATGGCTCACCGACGGATGCTTAAGCGAAAGCGACAGACTAGGGGTAAAGGGTACGGGGTTTTTTGGCAGTAAAATTAAATCCTTGCTAATATCAGTTTTAGGAACTACGATCACTGTCTCTAGAATAAGTACTTAGTAGGGAGAATAGAGATGACACAGCGGTGAGGGTAGTTATAGGCCACTGCTACCTAAATAATATAGCAGTAAGGATATTCTTCATACTCTTATTACAAAAAGAGCTAATTTAATATTCATTATCCAAAACTGCCCATCCTTCAAATCACCTGAGTATGAAATCCTTATCCTACGGGGTGGGATGGTATTGTCATGTTTTTACCTAAAATCATTAAAAAAAACTTAAATACAAACAACGGGAACACTTATAAATAAAATTAGGTTTACATAAAATTGTACTGTATTTATTGACCCTCTTTTACAGTAACTAGAATAAGTCTTGCATAGTTGAACTACAATTTGGCGTGCAAAGCCATAGGTTTAATAGGTAAAACTCTATATTTGTGACCGAAATGCTATTTGGTTTTAGAAACCGCGAGAGATCGAAATAAGTACCTACAACTAAAACCTTTTATAAGGCACCACGGCCATAATAATCTAGTAGGTATGATGTTAGAAATCGTGTGACTAGATTATTGGATAGGGTACAATTTGTTTACTGTTTTTTTTTTAGGCTACGTTGTGATAAGTTAGATATAATTCACTATGCTAACACAAGTTTATACATTTTTTTATCTTTATACAGCGCATTAACTTCTATATTTAAAGTAGGTCATAAAATTAGTTCACAATCATGTTTTAATTATAATCCCGATATTAAGTAATTTGTTAATTTACGACTAAACAAAATAGCTTTTTAATGGCGGTTGTAAAATCGGGAAGGGTTTTTATTTCACCAAAGTGGTTAACCTAACGGTTTATTTACTGCTTTTTAATTCAAGTTTAATAATAGAAAATGGAATAATTTTACAGCAAAGTATTAGATTAGAAAATAATTAGTCTTAAAACAGTATTATAAAGAATAATAAAGAAAACATAAAGTAGAATTACAAATAAAAAATATCCAATGTGCCCAGAAGGCTAGCCGCATTACCTCTTTGGATGGCAATGCTACTTCACTGAGCAAAATATAGGAAAGCCTTCTGGTCACCTGTAATGTCAATTAAAAGTGACGCCAAAACCATTTTGTTGCAGGTCCTGTTTTTATATTATGAAACCGTCACAGAAATGCCTCGCGATTTTTATTTAAATCTAGCTAGGTCTTTTGCACTTACATTCTTGCAGGTCATCCAGCCGTTTACTCTAACCTATATCTACACTTAAGCATAACTTTTGTACGCTACAGTTGTTAGCGAAAGTATTTCTCGATAATTTCACACACAGGTTTCAGTGGTTATTTTTGTAGATATCGCGTCTAAGCTATTTCAAACCAGGCGAACTAATTACTTAAATATATAATTTGCGATAGAGCAATCTTTTTTAGTAATTTATACTAAACTGTTAATAATGCAACCAAGTTAGGTTGAACCCAACATGGTTCAACAATTAAAGACCGTGCCCGTGCGAGTGTTTCGATGTAGTTCTTACACATACTGCGATAAAACTTAACACTTTCTAGTCGTTAATTAACAAAAGTTAAAAGGCTATATTTAAATTTAGATAAAACAGTTTTGTCGTAAACAATTTATTTAAATTTAACTAAAATTTAAACTTTGTATCATTGAGCAATCGAGATAAGATTTAATTCCTTCTATGAATACTATAAATTGCCGTTTAAATGTGGTCTGGTTTGAAGTTTTACAATGAGTTTTAATGGACAAGGTGCTGTCAACTAGAGGCTTGTTCGTCCATTCTACAGGGTGGTTTTAACCTTGGGAGTTGGAATCAATGCATTTAGTGCTTTTCACGAAGAAATACTACTTACTATGATACTAACATATTTTGTATTCGATTTTCAAGATAATTGAGACTTTGATTTTCGTTTTCAATTTTTTTTATAAGTTTTCCACATTAAATATGATGACACTGTTGCTAATTTTGGAGCGTATACACTAATATGAACTATCTATTAAAAAAAAAATAGTTTTAGGACTGTATTTTTTTAATGAATGGAATTCATCTTATCATACTTTTTAACGGTCCCAGGTCATTCATACTCCGCTTCATATAATATCTGAAATTCTTATTCAGGTCACTCTGGTGCCACTATGAGATCATCCTCAAAAAGTGTGATACTGTATAAATGCGTTAAATTACAAAAAGTAGTAGGAGAAGGACAAGTAAAGGACATAAGCGACGTTCAGTTGGAAGCCCCATGGTTAAATCCACTCGGTATATTATGACATAAGTAATGAGCATTGCTTGTTTTAAAGGACATTACACTAATACAAAACGATAAGACGATGTTGTGATTGTGACCTACTTTAAGTTTAAATTAGTTAACCGGCGTGATACAAGCTCAATTTGTTGTAATTATGTATATTGTAATAATCATTAGACTACTAATTCGATGTTCGAATGTTATTTATGACATCCGATTTAAATTGAAGATTGCATAAAAGTATAGATACAAGGTGGACCGACGACCTGGTATAGATCCGCTGAATTTGATCGCTGGATGCGGGTGGCACAAAACCAGCAATTGTGGGTCGCTTTGGAGGAAGCTATGTCCACCAGTGGACGTCTTTCGGCTGATATGATGATGATTTTTTTATATTTATTTATTAAATATACACGAACAATACAAACATTGCCCTTTAAGACCTGCAAAACTGTTATGTTATCTTGTGTTCTTATATTATGATCCATCTATAAACATAACAATACAATCATGATTTCCAGAAGCTGGTCTATGAAGAATGAATAAATAAATATTAAAGTAATAAATAAATATATATATGTTTTATGACATAGGCGGCAAACGAGCACACAGATTGCCTGGTGGTAAGCAATTACCATCGCCCATGGGCACCCAGAGGAGTCACAAGCGCGTTGCCGGCCTTGAAGGGGGGTTGGAGCTCTGGAAACCTTACTCACCATCAGGAACACAACACTGCATACCTGAAAGGTAGCAGTGCTATTATGGCTGTGGTCTTCTGTAAGGAGGAGGTACTTCCCCAGTCGGGCTGCCCCAGATTCAACCGTGCGGCTCCATTATGTGCTAAGGGGGCGATTACTAAATTTAGGAAATGTAAGCCGGAATTGACTTTTAATTGAATAAAACGTGAGGAATTCATTGCGAAATAAATTTAAAAAAGACAGAAGATCTCGATTTTTTTACCTCGATTTACCTTGTTTTAATTTCCACTTTTTTATGATAAGTACATGTACCGTGGTCCTATTCGCGTTTGGAGCACGCTCATGGTATTTTTGGACTGGCTGACAGCTCTGTGAGCAGTGTGAGCCTGATTCGGACCATGGCTATGGGTTTTTATCCATATACGAGTAGCTAGTAAAGATAAGTTTTGTAATTTATCAATATCAACATGTGTCTTCAAGTGGCCAATTATAATTTAATAAACAGTGGCGTTGGGTCAACTTTTTTCATAGGTAGGTAAGACCCAACCAATATAGTTTTGCCTATTCTTCATGAGCTCAAGTAGATATTGTTATATGGGGAAAATACCGGTTTCCAGTCCTAGTTTAATGAATGAAAATCGTTCTTCCCAAGTGCACTGCACTGCACTGGAATCTGCGCGGTTATGCCGCCTCTACCGGCAATAAATGCACATGATGCACCACGTGTAGCGCTTAAGCCCTTATAGATTTGATAACTTGTGTTTTTTTTATTAAATAAACATGACATTACAATCACGAAAACTTTAAGTATACAACACTTGCATAAATAATATTGCCATAGTCTAAATATCTAAAATTACAACTTTAATAGAATACCGGGCTTAATTTGTAATAGTGAAATATATTATCTCTTAGTACTTATAGGTAGTGACTTTATATTATGGGTTTATATAAATACACAGAGGAGTGTATTATTTTTTATGCCTTATTTAAGTCCCACCCGGTATAGTTACCGAGGTTTTTTTTAATAATTAATATATTATTTTTACCCTAAAACCCTCTAAGAAATAAGTCAGCACTAACTCGACTTGTACAGTCAAGTTTAAAAATTCGTTCACAGCCAAAGTCTCAAAAATATGTACCGAGTAACTCTATTGTACAGTAAATAAGGTTGTAGGACGTATTTATGAAATGATTCTTTCGGTACATATTTTTGCACTTGACTGTATTCGACTATTCCAAACAAATGCATCAAAAATACAATTCATAGTTTTTTTTTTCCTATTTTAACTTCTAATATCTGTCAGTCTATATTACGTATTTAACAAAACATCTGACATACTCCATATTTTTGTACTGGATTTTTTATAGTAAATTCATATACAGGTTCATACTGGTACAGAGATAGGAATGACTTTAATTTTTTGCTAAGGTAATAAAAGTAAGATCAGTTCAGAGGTTATGGGTAGATGAAACTACATCTCGCTGCTTGTAGTCATTCACAGATATAAATCACTTAGGTGACCCGAACGGATTTCCTGCAAAAAGCAGATATAAAACTGTCCCCAACACGGATATGTTGTCTAAAGATTATCTTGATAAGTATTAATGTTTAATAAAATAGCTAAATGCAATTTATTTTATTACAAAAACACTGGTTTTATAGCAACTATTAAAAAAAACAGTGAAATTGCCACTAATCCCATAAGCGGCTCCGGCTTCGGCTACCCTGTATGTGGCATTATATAACTGACAAACTATTTACTGCGAGGTAATTTCTGAAGACTATAAATGGTTTAATAATTAAGTTCACCATCCGATTGAGTTCAATATTTGTATATGTTAACGGAAATGTATGTAATTCCTAAAATCGCACGGAAATTGTGAAATAAATTATATTATACTTACTCATTACACATTTCCTATACATTTCCTAAATCGCAATCGGAAATGTAAAACATTTAAGACATTGGTGGGTACATTTCCTAATACGATATTGGAATTATATACAACTCCGAAGAAATTTATACATTTCCTAGGATATCGATGCATTAAATAGTTTTTCAAACAATATTTTATACATTTCCTACATAGTATCGGAATTGTACACATTTCCTAGGATTTGTATACAATTCCTTGATTTCATACATTTCCGGTAACATATACATTTTTTTTTATGATAAAGGAGGCAAACGAGCAGACCGATTGCCTGATGGTAAGCAACTACCCCCACATATATCCTGATATACATGATACCGAAGTTTATGAGTTGGTTATCAAGTTTTGAGGTGGTTATAAACTTTTCATGTTGACGCCACACTCTGTTACGGCGTGCGGAGCGAGGATTTCGTATGGGGCAGCGACGCCCTACCATACCGCGGCGCACCGCGAAACACGATATTCGTAAATTTCGGGCGATTGTCTCGGTCACTCTCATGACGCCTACATTGGAGTAAAAGGGAAAGATGCTCGAAATATACGAACTTCGATATTCGCGGTACCGGGCCTGGTCGTGCTATTCATATCTCTATAACAAGAGTCGGCGCCCGTTTGTTACATCCAAGTTACATCATGCATGCAGTTTTACCATACATGCCATACATTTTACAGATAAAACGACCACGAACGCCTCGCTTGTGTGCAGGCCGCAGTGTGTGATAACCACCTAAATCTATTGATGGTTATAATTTACATTAAAATTAGACGAACAATAGGCCGCCATATTGTCATAAAACAAACAATCTGACGGACTAACCAGTAAATTAACGCAGACACGGACGTTAATAATTGCTAGTAACAAATTCAGTATTTAACGTTATAACGAATAATTATTGCCCGATGAAAGATTTGTACTGTAGTTTGCCTTGAGATGTATTCAGGTATGAAAATTTTAATACTGTTTTGCTATAAATATCAATATATCTTGTTTCTTCTGATTTGAGAGCGCAAATGGGACGAAGTGATATTAAAACTGTGTTGGTATTGTGCTGCACTTGTCTGAATATGCTATTTTTATACTGTGGCCGCAAATTATGGCAGATACCATCTAAACGGCGCTACGGTGAATATTATTCGCTTTAAACAACCTTTGGACATTAAAGTTGCTTAATAAATATTGGTTATAATAAATACTAACGTGTTGACAATATTACCAGTTTACACTTAAACGGAGTTTAACTTTGAATGTAAAGCTACTTAATTATACAAAAACAAAGACTAAACAAAAAACAAAACAAGCAAATAAAAATATATACACGGGCACCAAGGGAAAATTGGGGCCTATTTTGCTGACTTGTCTGTCTATATCGAATATTTTCGGACCCGGGTATGTCCTTAAACAACGTCCAACAATGAGAGGTAGGGCACAGCGAAGTACCATCACGCTTGAATTCGGAGAAGCCCAACTGGGGAAGTACCTCCTCCTTACAGAAGACCACAGCCATAATGGGACTGCTACCTTTCAGGTATGTAGTGTTCTGTTCCTGATGGTGAGTAAGGTTCCCAGAGCTCCAACCCCCCTTAAAGGCCGGCAACGCGCTTGTGACTCCCCTGGTGTTTCGGGTGCCCATGGGCGACGGTTATTGCTTACCATCAGGCAATCCGTCTGCTCGTTTGCCACCTTTTGTCATAAAAAAAAAGAATAACTTGTTAAGTTTGTTCTATATAGTAACCAATTTTCTCAAAGTTTTTTAATTCATTTGTCAGTTTTTGATAAACTCCTTCACTACGATATAGTTAAGTAATGATGAAAATCTTCACATGCGAAAAATGTTGTCCGACTGTCCCCATCCGTCACTCAAGGTGAGGGTCAATGCCCCGGTCCAGTTGTAACCAGACGAGAACCACCTTGCATCAGGTGAGACAATGGTTACACGTTCGCTGCAATGCCAATAATGCAATTTGTCTACAATTTAGTGCATCGCAGTCCTAGTGACGGGTAGTAGGTGTAGACCACATTATTGAAGACTCGTGATTATGAACGCGGCGGTGTTTAGCGATATTATTAAACTAGATACAAATAAAATTGTCATATTGAATTTTTTTGATTTGTATTGTTTTAAGTTGAAACGACTATATGTGTTGTTTAACTTCATAATCGGGTAAATCCATTCTGATTTAAGGTTGATTTTATAAATAGTGTATAATAATCTGAAAGCTAATGAACCTTAGAGTATAATGGATTTAAAGTTAAGTGACACATTTAAATATAAATAAATATTACTGGATATCCTTACACAAGACACACCCCACGATAAGCTCAAGAAGGCTTGTGTTATGTGTATTCAGCCAACAACATAATATATATTATATATGATATACAAATACTTAAACATATAAAAAAACACTCATGACTCAGGAGCAAATATTTGTGCTTGTCGTGCAAATAAATGCCCATGCTGAGATTAGAACCCAAGACCGTGGCATCATAGAGATCGTCAGATATATATAACTAGAAGTAGATGTCATATAAGTACTTAAGAAAATGCTGAAGACGCTGGTTAAAAATTCGGTCTCGGACATCCATAAACATATAAAGAATCTTAAAAAGAAAACATATATTTAATGTGTCGAATATGTAGCAACAATTCTTTTGCCATGGTGTAGTCTCGGATACATATTTTCGTCGCATCAAATGTATCCATATTTCAGACTTAACCGTACCAAACTCCCTCCAAATACGTGTTGTAGTCTGGACTGGACTCATATATTTTTGACAAGGTTATAATTGCCTCACCTCTCCGTACCGCTTAAACTTCCAAACAAACAAAATGAGCTCCTCAAACAAACCACCCACACGACTGCAATATAAATGCAAAACCAGACAACTGACAGACGGTAATATTAACATTACATAACCCGTTGGGAAGTTGCAATTTCTCGGCCCTTTGAAAAGGTACAGTTGGCGTGAAATGTGTCTGGCTATAACAAGATTTTTGTAGTAGGGAATTTATTTATTGTAAACTGTGAACAGTGTAAACAACCTACAGAAAGGTTGTTTAAATTTAATGATGACTTCAATTTTTATTGTCATATCTTTTTGAACTCGACGCGTTTTTATATAAATATTAACACGTAAATTACAATTGCATTGTTGACTTGAATATCGAACCATTTCTAATGAAGATCCTTCTGTAATAAAATATAAAATTATTTACATACTTAGATTTCGCTCGCAACTTCGCCTGCGTCGGCTGCGTCGAACCCTGTTTCCTTTCCTGAACCACAAACACTCGCCATACCAAATTTCATCTAAATTGGTACAGCGATTCAAGTGACATCTAAAGTGAAACGGTAACAATCAGAAAGAGCGACTTTTCCATTTATAATATTAGTATTGCTTTGTACTAATTATAAACAATCACTTTAAACACATTACGATCATTATTACTATGTAATCCTGATTTAACTTTCACGGTTTTTTACACATAATTACAGATAAACGAGACTGAACCGCATATATTAACTCTATTATATATTATACAAATATTTGAAATTAGAATACGTTACATGGTTGATATTTAAACTAAAGATGACTAAATATTTTAAAGTAAACATTATTGGAATAAATTTCCATACCGCAGTTAAAGTGTTAACGAAGATCGAGTGTTGACATAAAACATAAACAGGATGCCAAACCCAAAGTGAATGGGACACTTCACTACTGGACAGTTTGTGCATTATTCCTAAAATTATCAGTTACATTAGTATACTAGACCTAAATGCAACATGATTAATGGTGGGAATTTCTAAAAAAGCTTATGTCAGTATTAAACTTCATTGAACATACAACATTTTGAAGTACCGACGCTGTGAGGAATAGAATTGCATTCGTCATTGTCACTCTTAAACTAATACTGTTATAGATAAAATTATCACAGATAATTTACCACCAAAAAAACCGTAGTTCTTTTTAAGCTTCTCTAACCAGCGTTGTAGTTCGTCATTGCAAGGCATACATTTAGCCGTAATGTAACCAAATTTCGAGTTCTGGGATTTTTTTATAAAAATTAACCGCTATTCTTTTTGGATACCTCAGTTGTTATTTTATAATTATATATTGAGCTGTAGATAATATGTTCTAATTGCTTCAGCTCCATTTAAAAATATGAATTAAATAATAGGAAATTACAGCAATATGTAGATTTTTAGCAATGCTTACCATTTTGAATTGGCTATATAAATAACTTCAAGGATCAAGTTAGCGTCAGACGCATTCACTTTAATCAACCGTCAAATTAATATTAAATTATAATTTTGAGAGACAGCGTATAGCGTTATAGTTGTGTGTGTATCTAAATTCTATCATTGATAACTAGGCTGTCGGGAAAAATATGTATCCACGCCTTGAGGTGATAACTAATTAATGAATTGGATTAGGGATCAGGCAGGGAAAGATACTACTAAATATCAAGTATTAATGATTTTTAGTTGATATTCATAAAGAACAATAAATTACGTTTTTAACTGGACATGGTTCAAAAGTATACAATAATAACCGATATACCTACTGAAATCGGTTAACATGTATGCAAATAATACCGGCTTTCAATCCCTAAGATCAATTCAAATCTCAGCGGTTGAAGCGTTGACGTCTCAGGACTGGAGTGCACATTCTGCGTTTATCACAGCTACGTCGCCCTTTGCCACTGTTGGTGTGACAAACAGCCTGACAACTGTCAACGAGACGTGACTCCACCTGTTTGCGGACGAGTGTAAATTTAACCATTCTGTTATCTCGCATGTTAATGACGTGGGAACAAGCTGTGACCCTGTGGGGTCAAGTATGATGTAGGTAAAATGGGTCAAAGAATAATGTGAGCAGAAGTTATAATATACTTTAGATATATATAAATAGTTATTTAGGATCGATCAAGTCTATGACGAATTGCCTATTTAGTACCTAATCACCTATCACATGTCGCCTGCATGGGTCTCCCCCATAGACCACAGGCACCTCCCATTAAACCAAACTCCTGACTCCTGTGTTGTCTGATATTATCTACCTATTCCGGTGTCTCTATTCCCGTACATATTTGTAAATGAAATAAAAAAAAAACCTAACTTTTAAATTTAAAATATATGTACAATAGTTGCAGTTTATAATGAAAAATATATATATATATTTTTTTTTATGACATAGGCGGCAAACGAGCAGACGGATTGCCTGATGGTAAGCAATTACCGTCGCCCATAGGCACCCGCAACACCAGGGGAGTCACAAGCGCGTTGCCGGCCTTTAAGGGGGGTTGGAGCTCTGGGAACCTTACTCACCATCAGGAACACAACACTACATACCTGTAAGGCAGTGCTATTATGGCTGTGGTCTTTTTTTTTTTTTTATGACATAGGCGGCAAACGAGCAGACGGATTGCCTGGTGGTAAGCAATTACCGTCGCCCATGGGCACCCGCAACACCAGATGAGTCACAAGCGCGTAGCCGGCCTTTAAGGGGGGTTGGAGCTCTGGGAACATTACTCACCATCAGGAACACAGCACTACATCCTGAAAGGTAGCAGTGCTATTATGGCTGTGGTCTTCTGTAAGGAGGAGGTACTTCCCCAGTTGGGCTGCCCCAGATTCAAGCGTGATGGTCATCGCTGTGCCCTGCCTCTCATTGTTGGACGTAGTTTAAGGACATACCCGGGTCCAAAATAAATTAATAAATATTTTCGGTACAATCTTACACAAATCGACCTAGTCCTACGGTAAGCTCAGTAAGGCTTGTGTTGTAGGTACTAGACGACGATATATTTATAATAGATAGTTACATATAAATACTTAAATACATAGAAAACACCCATGACTCAGGAACAAATATTTGTGTTCATCACACAAATAAATGCCCCGACTGGGATTTGAACCCAGGAGCAGCGGCTTCATACATCACTATAGACTAGGCCACACCAGTCGTCTAATAAAAATTGTTTAGTAAAAAATATATTTATAGTGACACGGTGTGTGTGGTATTTCTTCACTGTTAAGTGATGATTTTGTAACTAATAAACTGGACATCATTCTTTCTTTTTATACTCGACCTACTTTTTTTGATAACTTTCAAGAATGCCTTGAGAAGTAGGCACACATTGAGATTTTATACTTAGAACAAGGAGAAATTATCAGGGGCATGCTAACAGGGTGGCATGCGAACCGCGCTTTGGATTCCGAGAATTATTTTTTGTGACGATTCTTTACTTAGGAATGTTTCGATTTTTAATCTTTATAACCATGCATTTGGAATTAAAATGTTTGTTTCAAAAATATTATGCTCAAAAATTAGGAATGTGATCTTCCAACTAACTGTATTAATTGCACTTAAATAATATGTTCGTTCGTAGGTATGACATATCGTACTTGAATGACATTGTAAATATTTCATGTTTGAAAAAAAATCTTGTTAAAGTGCAGTCAATTGTAGAGAGCTAAAGTGAACCGATGTCCACTAAAACACTTTTAAACAACCGTTATACAATGGCTAAAACAAAAAATCCACCATCGTTTCAGCCGTAAATCATCACTGCTGGACATAGGCCTCCGCCAAACATAACTTGCATCATCTTGGGGGGCGGTTGCCATAATCGCCGCACTTGACGGGCAGGCGGGTTGGCGACCGCAGTAGCTGTAGATTGGGTTTCGCCGGACGCTGCTGCACATCCGCCGGTTTTCCCCTTTGTCTCTTCTTACGACACCCGCGGGAGAAAATGGGGAACAAAAAACTATCAGACACTAAATGATCACAATATCATCCAAACAAACCTATTTATTTAGGAGCAATCGAATCTTGAATTTTAAATCCGAAGGTCGGACAACCTGTACGCTATTACGCCTTAAATATTGAAAATAAATAAATAATTGCTTTGAATATAAACAAACGACTGTTAAGGACATGCCCTCTTATCTTATAACCTACTTTTCTTACTTCGTAAGTTTTAATAATATAAAGAGGGATAGACACAAGCATATTAATGGCATAGAAGTTTTGACAGACGTTCATGTATAACACCTAACCAAGGTTAGTGCTTGGGTCACAATCTTCTTAGAACTTGCGCTCTCGGGTTCGCATTCCGACCATTGTTGTGTGTACTTTTATTTGCCATCACGTACCTCTTCAAAAAGGCAAAGAGACGACATTAGTTTTGTCAAAACTTGTATTTTGTTCTTATTCGTTTTGCGGAACTTGTTTGTTATAAATATGAAGGCATATTTGTTGTTCTCACAATAGGGATCATGGCTGAGTAAAGAAAACTAAATTATATTAAATCCGTCAGTTTTATGAAAAAACTATACAATGTTGAAGCGAAGTTCGAGGTTGCTAAAGGCTTGTGACATTAACTTCTAAAATTTAAATAGGTACACCAAGGCGTCAGGCCATCTTTATTATTACTTACTAAGTTTTTTTTAACTGTTTCATAATTTACCTAGTCATCTTTTTTGCATGTATACTAGCAAATCATAAAAATACCATTTATTACTACTTACTGAAGTAAGATTATCAATTGGAACTACACCTACTTAAGATTTAAGTAATTCAAGTAAGATAGATATTATGACGACCGCTCTGGCCTAGTGAGTAGTGATCCTGCCTATGAAGCCGATGGTCCTTGGTTCGATTCCCAGTCAGGGCATTTATTTGTGATGAGCACAGATATTTGTTCCTGAGTCATGGGTGTTTTCTGTGTATTTAATTATTTATATGTATCTATCTATTATATATATCGTCGTTTAGTACCTACAACACAAGCCTTACTGAGTTTACCGTAGGACTATGTCGTATTGTGTCAGATCGTCCGGAAAATATAATAATATATAATTTATAATTGTGAATTTCGAAAAGTGAAAAGATTACTCTGGGTCGACGATATAGAGCAGAAATTCATAAATTAATTTATCGCGATTTAACTGTAGCAAGTAACACATTGTACGTTATTGTAAAAACTGTAGTCAAAACAGTATTCATAGGTTGCGATACCAATTGAGCAAACATTTAAAAAGCGGCGGGGATCGCAGCCTACTAATCGGTCATTGTTTTATTTAACGGCCGGGCACTTTGTATTTCTTACTTAGACCGTGTAAAACGATCGATCCGAAATTGTAACGATCCAAACTGTAACTTACGAGTCTGTATACCTTTTTTTTGTGCAAGACTGACCAACGTTTGACTTCAGTCGCAACTGATGGTAAGTGACGACGAGGTCGAAGGTGTAGCACGCTGGTTTAGTAACAGCCTTTTCACTCTTGCCTTGAAGAGACCCAAATTAGTTATATAGTATTGTTACCATTTAATGTTCGAATGAATGAACAAAATATTATGGACGTATCTATCAGGTTCTTTCAAACTTAATGCGGTCCCAACCCATATGCCAAGCGTGGTTTTGGCAAATCCCTCCCAATATGAACTAAATAATTAAATAAATATTTCGGGACAATCTTACACAAATCGACCTAGTCCCATGGCAAGCTCAGTAAGGCTTGTGTTGTAGGTACTGGACGACGATATATATAATAAACACCCATGACTCAGGGACTGTCTGTGCACATCACACAAATGCCTTGACTGGGATTTGAACCCAGAACCATCGGCTTCATAGGCAGGGTCACTACCCTCTAGGCCAGACCGGTCGTCCTCTACTCATATTTAGGGAAGGCTTATTTGAGAGATATAAGGCCTCTGATCATAGGCCTCTTATCTTACAGCTGAAATGATGATGATTATCTATCAGCTTTATTCTTTAACCCAATAGTTAAGGTTGTGCGTGTGTCAAATGTAATATGTCGTTAACGCCAGTATCAAACCAGGAACAACTAAATTATTTTATTTTCAATCACACCTTACAGTATACGAGTATTATATGAATGCATTGAGTCGCTACAGTTAGGACTTAGGACGCTATCAGAAGCGATAAACTGTTTCTCTGACACACTTAACTGATGTATTGCACTTAACAGTAGCATATAAATATAAACAATATCGGCTTAGTTCGTAACTTCCGCGTTTAAGTTTTTGTGTCGCCGATACTTTATAAGACGGGAAATAGGTACATACCGTAAAACCAGAATTTTTCGCCAAGATACCGCTTTTGTGACACGAAATATTATATATAGGTAGTACTAGCGTTTACGAAAAGTCATGTGGTAAATTTTAAATATTGAAACTATAAAAATAGTTGTTAAATCTCTTAAAGCTACCCCGTTTTCCAATACAGCGTCAAATTAGTAACCAATGAAGCCAAATCTATCTTATATTGGTACAGATTTTTGTTTGTATGACAGTCAAGCATTATGTTACTACTTATTAGGCAACGATGAATGCTACTAACGACTAAGTATTGGAAGAATTGGTAAAACATTTTTTTTTCAAACAACGAACATAAAAGTTTCTTAACACACGACAAACTGGAAAAATCATAAAACTACTAGTTTAAAATGTCTACATAATACCATATTTATTATGGACTATGACTAGCTATGTCTATGTGTTTCACTTACATTATCCATCTTGTAAATGGGAAGATTTGTGTCTAAAATTTAATATTTTACCGATTAAATAAATCTTAGAAATATTTAATTAACAACATAAGTTACTCCTTAACACCATTTATAGACTCAAAGTACACATTATGGTACCCATAAATAATAAACCCGCATAACACTACGACGACAGTTCTATAGGGCTTATCGGTCTAACGACTCTGATCATGTTGCTAGTTTTGTAACAAAATATCGATACCGGAATATCGTAAATATCGATAATATCTCCGAGTTGCGAAAATGTCACAACACTACCAATGGTACTGAAAAACTATAGAATTATAACGTAGAAGGTAGACTATTCGATTATTCGAAGTTTATTAAACAAAACTGGCGTGGCCTCTTTGAAGAAGCGATACTATAAATGTAATTGTTATGCAAACATAGTATTTCATTAAGTCTAAAGGATTCGGTAGTCGTCAGCCAGTGTATTGGGCCATTTTCAATTTCTGTGGTATGACTCTGTCACTTTCGTTCTCCATATTAAATAAAGAAATTCAACACAATGCTTGACCAAATCTCGATATCAATAACGATATGAGCGCTGTTAAGAATAC
Source organism: Grapholita molesta (assembly GCA_022674325.2). Classification (NCBI taxonomy): domain Eukaryota; kingdom Metazoa; phylum Arthropoda; class Insecta; order Lepidoptera; family Tortricidae; genus Grapholita; species Grapholita molesta. Next base: position 8,962,450 of record CP053137.2, read on the forward strand.
GAGTGTATTATGTGTCCACAATAACTTAAACGTCACTATAATGGTGTCTCGTCACATGCATACTAGAGACTTTACAAGTAAATATACTACAGACACAGAGCAAATCATACGATGGTTTTGCTCTTCACAAACCAAACACTTGTGGTACTAGTAACCGCAGGTAAACAATAACACAATTTTCCCATAACACATGTTAAGCTACATTGGACAAGTACATATTTCTTCTGTTTATCCATCTTTCTCGTATCTCAGTCAAAGAATTTATTATAAAATCTAATGCCTTAAATAGTATAGCATAAGACACGAAAAGCTAATAACTGATGATATCTTCTACTACCCGCCAAACACGGTGACAAAAATGAAAATTAAATACCAAAAAAAATCAAATCAATATGATATTAGTGCTCGCTCGCACACAGTGTTTTATAAGGGTTAGTGTACACGACTGAACAAATTCAATACGTCAGAAGATATTTCGAAAATAAAGCTGTTCAATGCGTGTATACAAACACTTAATGAGGCGAAAAGTCAAAGAAAACAAATACAACACCTACGCAAATTCCTTATCTACCACCAGTCAATTTTGACTTGATGGAACTTTTCTCAACGTTCATGATGGTATAGACAAGTGATGATGAAGGGGTCTGGTTAACCTGGACATTGGTAACCTCTCAAGAAGACGATACAATTCACATATTGGTGACATTAAGTTTCTTTGATTGGATTGCATAATACTTAAATATTTCGGTTCTGAGGCGCCTTGGCGTTAAAATTGATAAAGTTTTAGAAAATTACCAAACTTATTAATTTTTCACATAATGTTGTGGCGCCAATATATTTAAAGAATAATTACAATACGGTAAGCTGTAATAGAAAGCTATTTTACCGAACTTAAGGCAAATTAGTGCAAAACTTACATAATCCGTCCATCCGTCATTACATTTTTTTCCAAATCGTTTTTACACACTATCGGTTTCACTGTCCGTGTGGAAGACCGTGCCTTTGCTGTCTGAGTATCTTTAAGTGACGTCTAAGGGCTCTTAAGGGCGCCACGAAAACCTTGGGAATTGCTACAACTTCGAAGAAATACTAATATTACAAGTTGAATTGTATGAAGATCATGTTTACCTAGTAAATTAATAACATAAATTATTAAAGAATAGTTAACAAATTTGGAAATTTATTAATAAACATATAAATTAAAGTGAACACTTGGTCTACCTCTGCTACTATGTAGGTACATATAGTAGCAGTAGGTACAGGTGCCTACGTTTATTATGAAGTAGATGATGCCCGCAGTTTCATCCACATGGTTAGAAGAAAATGTAACATATTGAGTCTTCCTGTGGGAATGAGATGTTCTCCCACTGGAAAAACTAGCCTATGTCATTCTTCATTCCTTTAACTATTTCCAATTGAAAAATCACGTAAATTCGTCGCTCCGTTTTGCCGTGAAAGAAACAGGTAAACAGACACACTTTCGCATTTATAATATTACTATGGATACATTTGTTTTCTTAGGATTACACTCTTGGAATGTCAAAATAAGCATATTGTAAGATGTAGTTGACCGGTTTGACAGTTTTAAACCCATTAGTGAATTGTCAACAGCAAAATATTCGGAGTTATTTGCAACCGCTCAGCGCTTCGAACTTCGCAAATAAAAAGGTGTTGAGTACTTAACACTATTGACTCTCTTTAAAAGATCCTGAGCTTATTTTCACAGCATTCTTGACTTAATGAAGGAGCCTGGTCAAGTGACATACTTACTTGAGGAGATAACGCAATATGAACTTTGACACAGAGTAATTACTTAAACGATCCTCTTAATTCATTGCCTGAAATGCTCTTTGATTCATCCATCACTTTCAAGTATCATTTCTGTTACACCAAAGTGAGTGATCAATCGATGTCACTATTGATTAACTACCATTTAATTTGTGATCCTTTCACAACAAATATCATATTTGTCTCTAAGGTAAACTTGAAACGATTTATTTTGTCGTTAATCAATTTTTTTATGACATAGGCGGCAAACGAGCAGACGGATTGCTTGGTGTTAAGCAATTACCGTCGCCCATGGGCACTCGCAACACCAGGGGAGTCACAAGCGCGTTGCCGGCCTTTAAGGGGGGTTGGAGCTCTGGGAACCTTACTCACCATCAGGAACACAACACTACATACCTGAAAGGTGGCAGTGCTATTATGGCTGTGGTCTTCTGTAAGGAGGAGGTACTTCCCCAGTTGGGCTGCCCCAGATTCAAGCGTGATGGTCAACGCTGTGCCCTACCTCTCATTGTTGGACGTAGTTTAAGGACATACCCGGGTCCATTTGTTTAGACTCGTAAAAAATGTGCAATTATAACGCTTAACAAGAAACTGACATATATGTATACATACATAAATATATGTATGATAAATCTATTTGTCGCATAATATATTTTACTGCAATTCGTAGTGAAAGATAAAATGTTCCATAAAACATGATATTATATCAAAAATACAATTGTTTTTTTGAGTTTACTATACATTTATTTACAGAAATTACAATCGTATTATGATAACTACAAGTACTTAACTAGTTACAGTATAAAATCTAAAAAAGGCCCTTGAGGCATTGTACCAAGGATGCTGGCGGCATTTCCTCGTCGTATCGCAATGCTGATACGTTGTGCGAGGAAGCCGCCAGCTCTTCGCTCACCAGTCAATTGATTTAATTTTATTCCATATATGTAATCAGTCAAGGTTAATTTCTTAATGGGTTTATCGGTTTTTTTAACCACTTGAATTTTGTCGACAGCTTAACAAGTGGAAACGAGAAAAACACTTTAAATGTCATCACAAATAAACGTACCTAAGTAACAGACGACGACAAAGAAGCGAATGTTTAAATAATGCTTCAAGTGCTATGAAGATGCACTGATAATAATGAATTAAACGTTCCTGCGGTATTAATGTTTGTCTCTGCTCGTCTTGGTTTTATTTTATCTCGAGTGGTAGCAAAATTGCAATAGCGCTCATGTTTATTATTGTACATTGCAGCTTTCAGTTTAGGTACAAAGTTTTTTTTTTATATTCGATTGTTTTGATTGCGTTATTTGAACATTTTTAATAGTACAAATACAAATGCGTTCAGTTTGTTACGTTTACGGTTTTTACCGTTCATGCTAGAAGTAAAGGTTAGAAGAGTTTGCAATGCATCTTAGGTAAGTATAAAGAGTTAGTGTTAGTTAAATACAAAACACAAATTTATTTATTAAAAATATTTTGTAATGAGATAGATTCGGGTACAGCTTGCTGGTTTTTAATCCACCCTTGGTAATTGGAAAGTTATTAAGTTAACATTTCAGTTTTAATAAAAAATAAAATAACAAAAGTAGGCAATAATGGCTTACGGACTACTTAACATAGGAATAATAACAAGTATTCAAAATATTATCCTTAATATTTACTACTTAGTATTTACTCAATTAAATACTAAGTAGTAAATATTAAGGATACGTACGAAGATAATTCTTAATGAATGATACTTATTACAATTTTGTTTTTATCTGTGTAATCTACGTGTTTATTAAATAATTAATAATGAATTTATTAATACCAATATAATTTACTGAATATTTTTAAATATATTCTCTACACTAATGACGGTGAGTATTCTTTAGGGTACAGGAGACCTATTCCTTATAACTTGATCTTTCAAGTTGCAGCTTTAGTTAAAGAATGTGACAATAGTTCGAGAGCTCTTGACAACGCCTGAGTAAATAGATAGGACAAGTGGATCATAAGAAAGGATCGAATTTCATTCTGGCGCCATCGAAATTGATATTTTGCGGTCCGGAGACTTCCTATTTTGTCGCTAGCACTTATCTAGACTCTATAAGACAACACAAAAGTATATGTTCTACCTATACAATTTTAACGCATTAAGATACTTACATGTATCGTTTAACAATACTTATGTTGTTATGAGGTACGATTGAGGAAGAAACACTTTAAAAAAGTTGTTTTTTAAGTTAAATACTATTTATATAATACCAGTAATACTGGATAGCTTTCAAACACTTCGATTCGGGGATTTAGCTATTCGTGTATATGGTAAACTATGGAATATGGCCCAGCTGTGTATGGTGGTCAGTTAATCTGAAGCTAGGTATGGACAACCATACCCAAATAAAAAAAAAATGAAATTCTATTACTAAGTTTTTTAACAAGTATAAAAAGTTTTATTTTAATGTTATCAGTAAAAAAAGATAAAGCGCCTCTAATTGGGGACCCATGACGTCATTTCTTAGCAATACATTGTTACGTCATGCGATGTTGTAACTCATTGTATCTCTGTATTTTTTCAGTTAGATGAAAAAAAAATGTCTTACTGTATAATAATCAATCAGATAAATAAAAAAAAATACTTTCAGTCCCTAAATACAAAAAAAAACTACCTAAAACGTATTTTACAGACAAATCCAATCAGTAGCAAGCGTCTCCTGGTATACTAATTTATTCCCCACAACAACTAAACGAGGTAAAGATTTATTTAAACGATCTTTCAATCAACTTCGACCGCCCAAAATACGCCTTCCCGAAACACATGTGAAGGCGTAGATTTACAAATGGACACAAATCGATTAGTTTTATAAAACATCTTAAGTCTCAGAGTTACAATGAGACATAAGACTTTTCTTCAGATGAAGTTAGTGCATGTCGAATGCGAGGATTGTGTACCAATAAATCAAGATCAGTCGTTTGTCGGCTATGGGTCCGAGTTACAAACGTGAACACGTAGATGTAGTACCAGATTATACTATGTTTTTACAATGTATGTTCATGTCTTTCTTAGAATCGATTGCCACATTCTTTCACTTCAAATTACTTATAACATATTACTTCCGATGTTTTAAAATTTTTAAACGTTTAAGCAGATAACGTCTGCGAACCCTAAAAGGGTATTTCATGCCGTAACCGTTGTCCTTTTTCTAAGAAAACAAAAGCCCGACGCAAAACATCACGGCTTTTGGAATACTTGGAATAATGGATGTAGGTAATATCACCGTATATTCACAGAAATATTCTTACATTTTGTCTTTTACTATCATATTTCTTCGCATGCCTTTTTTACGTTGACCGCTAACTTTGAATGTCATATCTGCCAGGGAAATTAAGTTAAGAGAGGACACACCTAGGTAAGCGTAACACTTCATAATTCGATCTAACTTGGAACAAATTAAATATTAAGATTGTAGTAATAAGATGTCGTCTCGAAGTTAGGTTACCTATCCGAATTGATAATTGTTAACACAAAAATTTCGCACTAAAATTATCTGGTCGCTAATTATGGATGCTGTCACCGAAGTGACAAAGCCGATGTCACTTTTTAATACTGTACGCTAGAAAGAAATAGATAATTATCTCGCTGCACGTAGACAATTACCGACCACGGTTGCCCATCGGTACAGTTTAGTGTTAGTTTACGAAAGTTCCATTTACACTGGGTCATTCGAACCAAATTCTCGGTATTTGATGGAAATAGACCAGATAACACGTGTAAGTAACGTATTAAGGGCGGTCAAGTGCGCGTCCAAGTTCCAAACTCATTGAGATAAAACATTGTCATCTCATTAGTCATGATTCTACCGATTTTGTCAAGAGCTCATTAACGAGACAGGTAAACTTTAGTGTACACTGTCTATTTTATGAATATCAGTAATGTTGTAATATGAGTAACTGTAAATTATTTGAAATTTCAGCTTCTGGTCCACCTTTTCTACATTTACAGATTTGAAGATCAAATTTCAAGTACTTATCGTCTAGTGTTGCACAGAACTTGTCACAATAAAAACAAAAAATAGATTTTCAACGGATAACATCTGCCTTAAATATTAAAAAGTCAAAATTTTGCTCATAAAATCATAAAAAATGCATGCAAAATGTCGATACTTTAAAATAATAGGGCAATGGAACAAACAAAATAGACGTTAACTTATTTTTTTCTATGTTTGTGCATAAAAGAGACCTCACACGTGCCAGTGCTAAGTAAACAATCGCAAAGAAAAAAGTAATTTATTGTTCCGGGCAGAGGCTAAAGGTAATGCTTTTTATGAGTTTAAAGCTGCTAGGAGCAAGTTCTTGACAAGTTTTATGATATTTCCATAGCTAATATGAATGGTTGTAGAACTGTAACATTCAAAATAATGTTGTTGTAAGACATGCCGACTATAAATATTTGAAGAAATATTTATTTAAACTTACGCATCTTGATTAAAGATATTTAAGTAGGTAGTCATTTTAAATGTACCTACTTATATATTGTAGGTCCCTATGATCATATAATAATATTTACAATAGAATAAAAATGGATTACATTAAACTATTAGAAGAAAGTACCAACTTTTGACATATTATGTACAAGTTTTGAACCTAGCTACTCTTTTGCCTTTTCTAAAAGTTCGTCTGTTACACACCTAATACTAAGCAAAGATACAAATGGCTGCCGGTCAAATACTAATGGGCAATTGTTTTCGCGCGTAGACCAGACCCATTACCGTAAATCGGGCAATAGACTGAGAAACGTGATGTGTAGGGTAAAACGACCACTCAATTGTAGTCTATAATTGAACTCTCACATTGACTATTTAATCATCATCTTACTATATTTCTCTTGACGTTTTGCCACATAACTAAGATATGGTGTGACATTAATATTTATGAAAACGAGATTAGTGGGACTTTTTAGGATTATTGGGTTCGGTTTCGTCGCTAACGTCGTAAACGCCGCTGGTTAAAAATATAAATTATTGATAGTTTAGTGTGGGATTAAAATCTAGCGAATCCATTCGAATTACAAAGAATATTGTGTAGTATATTGCTACGTCGGGTATGTTTCGCGAACGTCGATGTCCTCAATGCATCTGAAATAATAATGTTATGATCTGATATTACTCGATCTTTCCATTTACATATGCTTCGTAATAGAATAAGTAAACTGTCTTAAAAAATGTTTTAACATATGATTAATTATGTATGTAGTTACGTTTAGTTATCTATAGGATTCTATACGTACATTAATTATGCATTTCAAAATACAAAGAACAACACCATTATTAACTATCTGTACACATATATAAGTATGTACAGCGAAGCGCACTTGAAACTACTGTCAAAAAATCACATCCTAAATATTCTGACATTAAGACAACCCAATAATGAAAAACCAATTACGATTAAAATTAAAACTAATAGTCTGATAACGATACTCTTACCCTACTAAACGACTTTAAAACGAGTCCCATAATACATTTAAACGCCGTATTGATAGAAATCAGATGAACTGATACCAGGTCGTCGACACACGAGGTGTTGATTGACTGATAAATTATATCTATCAACTTATTTAAATAGGGAAGATAATATCGAAATTGAATGAGCGTTGTAATAGTAGATTTAACTTACGTTTGTCACTTCAGGATGTTATTGCTGCTCGTTTTGTATTCAATATTACCGGAAGATAGTTGATAAAAGAAATAAGGAGAAAGGGTGTGGATTGACAGTAGAAAAAGCAAATAATGATCATTTGTTTGCCTTCGTTAATATATGGGATTTTACCTTATAATATACTAGCTTTTCCTCGCGACTTCATCGGCCAGACATGCCCATCTGTAAAGTATTTTTGCGGGATAAAATCATCAGTTGCGACCGAGATCAAACGCTGGTCAGTCTTGTTTAAAAAAAAAAGTCTCTCCATACGAAATTGTATCCCAATTGGTTCAACGGTTTAAACGTGAAGAGGTAACAGACAGAGAGAGTTATTTTCGGATTTATAATATTAGTATGGAATAATAGAGGTATGGTTTTAGTTCGTTCCATCAGTATTTTATATAGCTAAATTCATTGCAACAAACTTTAAAGTATCGCCACGTTTATGATAAAATGGAAAGTTTTCTACTATAGTGTGTATTTTATTGTATTGTGTGTATGAAGTATTTAGAGGGGAACGAACGACCAATCGGGTACTTTACTCGCATCGAATGCGCTGACTTTATAAATATATTTTAATTAACAGATTCAGTGGATCAGTCTGTTTCCGATTCGACTTCCTTTGTCAACGTTGCTCAACCACACGTGAACAGAACCAGTCGATAAATCTTTTCGTATTGTAGGTAAGCCTATATCTAACCATGCAGCGAGAAGCGATTCGCTATAACGTCTATTGGGCCATATTTACTATAACCTACAATGTAGCAGTCTCTTATGTGACACCACATTAATTGGTAGACCGTTGTCACTTACTCGTACGATAAATACTTGGGCCCGAAACTACTAAAGTTTTTGCAGTTGCGATGTTCACTGGCACTTGGCAGTTTGGAGATTTGATACATAAGTCAGGGTGTTCGCCAATTCAAATCAATGTATGGAAATACAGATCAAATGTACTTCACATGATCTTCATAAATTATTTTCTTTTTGATTTCGTTTTCAATGATTGTCATCTTCGATATGGCCCCAGATCAAATATTCCTATAAATATTACTTATCGAAGTCGCTCTCGCTTATGCCTTCTTATGGCCATGACCTTATACGCTCCAAGCGTGTCATAATCGCCGCATGTGGCCAAGCAGATGTGACGAGGTTTCACGCGCTTCTTGATATGGTAATTTTCATTATAGCGGAAAAGAAGACGATTAAAAATATAAGGTCAATCATTTACAAGTGATATGTTTATCAGGTGTGGCTAGTTCCATTCCAATTATTTTTTTTACGAGTTACAGGTTTATGGTGTCGTATAAAGTATTTTAATGTAACATGGCTTGCATAGCTATTTAGTACATCTGACGCGTTCCGTGGAAATTCCACGGTGGAATCTTTCATTATTCTAATGTTATATCTGATAGGATGGTTATTTTTTATCATGCAGAAACGTCTGCTGGCGAATATCTTCGATATTTAAATCGAAAGGAAGATAGAACAATTTTACGCACTATCAATTGTGCTATACGAGTACCGCTGAGACTTGTAAAATTTTTCTATCTATCCCTCGTCGTATACGACATCACGGGTGACGTGTAAACACATCTACCGCCGGCGTATTGAACACTAAAACTGATAGGATGGTGACCAATTTATGTTACTATGTCCCTTTCGCACTTGCTTATTTGTTAGATTGTAACAGTCTTTATCAGACTATTGCGAAAATAATATGTTACTTGTCGATTAAATAGGGAATAATATGCAAAACTCTTGGGGCTCCACTAGCACACGCTAATCGCTATGCGTATTATGTCATAACTTTATTCCATCGAGGGATACGCTAAACCTAAAAGAAATCATACTCATATGAAAGAGATCGAACCAAAAAGCGGCAAAATGAATATGTCCCATTTAAAAATATTAATTTACTGACAAATTTATCAAATTTGACAAGCAGAACATTGCAGTGATACTGTATATTGATGGTGGCTTAATTTTTCATTATCAAAAATGTACTTGACTAAAAGTCTTAATGCTATTTCCATTAGTTTTATGTATCTACTTCAGAAAAGTTTGACTATTCTACAGCAATGAAATATTTGTGGCTTAATGTACATTCATGATACATAAATATATACAGTTAAGTCGACATACTTAAGCTCTTACCATTTCTAGACTTATCATACTAATTCAACGCATGAATCATGATTCATGCGTTGCACCCTTTCCAAGTGGCTAGAGTTTGTCTGTACATCAATATTTTTGGGCTAACTAACTTTATAAGTATTCTTTTATGTAACTTATATATTTTATTTTATACCAAAGAACAAACATTTTAAAACATTAAAGAACAAAATAAAAGTATACCATGTTTCATTTTTATTTTGTCTTTTGTGTATTCCAGTTTTCTTTATTGTAGGCACAAAATTGTAGGCCCGGTGCTTTTGTGCAATAAATTTTTCATCTCTAATCTAACACTATCATTTATAACACTTCAAAAAACTATCTCTTCAAAATAAGGAGATATGAACTTTATATGTACTTATTGCAAACATGCTTTACACAGTACACTTAGAATGATCACTATCCCTTTCTTCTCATAAATGACACCACCACAGTCATTGACAAACAGCATAAAATACGGCTACCAATAAATCACTCAATAAATCTCTCGTAAAAGACTACTGTATGGCATAGTCATCAACACCACACATGCTGGGATAGGTCAAGTTCACATACTCCCCCATTACTCTTTCAAGTGTGCCATAAATTATATTAAGGGTTAAGTGTTTATTTTCAATTATTATACTTGTTTTGAGAATGTGAAAAAGTAGTACAGCATGTATATCACTTACGTCATTATGCAGCAAGGCCCTATCTAACAAATTTAATTGAAAGGGCGTATCGACCAGTTAATTTCTTTTAAAATAGGTCGTTCTTAAAACTGGGATCGCATCAGGGTTTAAAGTGTTTATTTTATTGAGTATCATAGAGCTGTGAGATTGATATGCAGCGTATTTTGTCACTTAAAACTACGTTAGGCTCTTCCTAATTGATAAAGTTAAAAAGAGATACCTAGTGTATGTAATCTATCTCAATTACTACAGATTATATGTGAAGGAAACTATAATCTTCGACAAATTACAATAGGTAATTATTACAGCGATAGCGACACTAATATTAGACCTCTAGCAACTTTCATATAGATTTAGGTAAGAAGGCCACTTCTTGTGATGAAATTGAAATGTAATGAAAACGTGTTAAACCTCGTACACTTTTATGGAGTTGGCACTGAAGATGAGCGATGGAGATTCCTAACAAATAATTGTTATTAGAAATAACATTGGAATTGAAATCTTATTGGTTTCCTTAGGTCTCACTCAGGTGGACACTTAAAGGACGTTTTACAGTACTAGTTCTAGAACCATTTTTTTAAATTCTATAATTAATCAATATCAATTAATCTATACCAATCAAAAACTAAGTCTGGCAATCCAGAAGGGCAACGCCGCCGGTATTCTAAATGGGCAGCACACCAGGGAGGGAGGGGGATTTGGCGAGGTTTTTTACATTTAATTTAATTTTATTATAATACCAAACTGCATGTTTTAACACTAAGTTGTAAATCTACGTTGTATTGTATTTTTAGAATAGCATGCATTTAAGTATTATTAGATAAGAAATAATAATTTTCAAATTAACTGGTAAGCCAGTATCTATCCCTTTAACAACTCATATTAGATTCTGGAATTTTTAGAATTCACAAGATTCAGTTTTCTACGTTTATGTTAGTTAGTTACTAGGTTACTACATATAATGCACCGGTGCTAAGTCTAGACTGCATATTAAAGCACTTTAAATCTCCAACTCTAGTTGACACTCCATAACACAAGCCTTAACGAAAGGGTTCTGTACGAAAATAAACCTCAATAAAACTATAAATAGTCTGTAACGCCCAATGAAACACGAAAATCTCAGTAAAAAGAGATTAAGTGACTTTATGCTATGAGTTTACATATGCCCTTTTTCTATATTTGTTCTTACAATTTGTCAAAGAGCACATAATTTTGTCGTTGCGTTCACGGGATTTTACATGAGAAAGTCGGCGCAAGTTGAAAGCAGAAGCGACAAATGTCAGTAAATTATAATAATTGCCTATTGTGTTGATTATTTCACACAAACTAGACATTAGCCAAGACCCCTTTCATTTATACAATATCGTTGCAATTTTTACGACTTAAGAAAAAGAAAAGCAGAAAATCTGTGAAAACACTAGTCTGCATGCATGTCAATATACTTGTGTAACTACTTTCCAAGTCTGTATTTTCGGCAAATCACGTGCCCACCAAAAAATATTAAGGGCTCGTAATCTATAGAACCAAAAATTCTAACAACTCAGTCTAACCTTTCGACTACTAAAACTAAACTAGTATTTATGTTTTATTTAAAAGTAGTTGTCATCATTATACGGCCATTACATTGATATAAATAGTAACTTACTATATTTAAAAAAAATCTCTCGTCAATCAAAACTGGATGAACTTGTCGAATGTTGAAAAGCCATGCAGTCGACATGCCCCTCACTGCGGTTAAATTAGTTTGCACATTTGATAACAGGAGCAAGGTAATACCTACCTATACTTCTTTATTCAATTATGGGTGTCCTTGTCTGCAAAATAAAACATTATTAATTTATTTTAATATTTTTAGAGCACGTGGTCCGTACAAGGCAGTAATTTCAAAATGAATTCACTCTGCGGACTACCAAATTAATTTAAACTCTAGCGACGAATATAGCCGATTGATGACAATTATATATAAAGTTGCAGCGAGTTTATAAATAATTTATGTATATAAAAAAATCCCGAGAACTTCGTATGGAAATTGTGGTTGACTACTTTATATAAATAGCCGGTTGTGGAAGTTTGAGCTTCGACTCGTCTTGACATTGAGTTCTGTATGAGTTAGCTGCTGTTAAAATCAACTGTTCTTATTATGGCCGCCATTATAGAATTTTGTAAGTTTTCGCGCTTTTGTGAATGATATAAAGGACTTAATGACACTGTTGGACGTTTATAAATCATGTTCTTTGGTATCGGTGTATAAGGTGCCTTGATGTAGATTGTAACTTTTTATGAATAAATGCGTTAGAATACCGCTGGAAGCCCGTCGCTTGCGCACCCTGGCGCGGCAATCAACATTTCAGCGCGGGGCGGCTGCGCCCGCGCGCCTTGATTTATCCGCGAGCTGCTCTTGAAATCGTCCGCACCCGTCCAAAACCACACTAGCATTTGTGTATGTATTTGTAAAAAAAAATACATGTTTATTATTGAGACCCATATCCGTTTAAGTTTTCTATTTTATTTATTGCTTAGTTACATCGAAAAATACACGAGTCAGTCACATACCTACATACTAAGTAGGTAATTTTTATTTACGCTGATCAAGAAAACAACCATATTTATTATTATTTATTATTATTTTGTTTTTGGGCTATTATTAGCGCCGCATCGACCAGGTATGATCTATTGTGGCAGCCCTTTTTTTATAGTTCATTACTGATTCCCGTTGAGTTCAGAAAGCTCCAGATTCTTTGGGCTGTAATGTTGTGTACCTCATAAGGTTTCAGTACCTGCCTGCCTAGGTGGATACTTCTTTTATGCATTAGTGGCCCGCAGGAGCAGAGGATGTGCATTGCAGTTTCCTCTGATTCCTGGCAGAACCTGCATGTTGCATCTTGTTTCTTACCCATTAGAAACATATGTTTGTTCAACTTGCAGTGCCCGGTTAGAATTCTCGTAACTGCACAGGCTTTATGTCTTTTGAGCCCAAGCAGCTCTTTAGTGACATTGTTGTTGAACCCTTGAATTAGAGCTTTCGAGTGAGCGTTGCCTTTGACGGACTTCCACTCTGCGATTGCTCTAGTTCTTTCTAGATTGTTCAGCAGCGAGTAGACCTCCCGTTTGGTGATCCCGCAAAACGGTTCTGGGCCGACCATGGGTGTGTCCGCGCCCTTCCTGGCGAGTTCATCTGCTGCTTCGTTTCCAGTAATGTTGGAGTGTCCTGGTACCCATCTAAGTGTAACTTTGTTGGAGTTATATATATTAACCATATTTATAGTACATATGAATAATAAAGCTGGTGTCGCATCATATGAAAAGGTCAAAAGGCTGGCAAGCGAAAGAACTAATTGGCGAATACTCCACCGACAAGAGCATGGCTCTTAAATTGTGATGATGATGATGAATAATTTATGTTCTTAATTTACGAAGTTTATTTAGAAAATAGTTAGTATAGTTACTCTGACTATGTTGACGACAAGTATCACATAAAAGTTTACCTTACCTAATAAAAATATTTTTAGTACTTATAGGTATATATAATAATATAATACATCATATTATTATTGATAACAAATTGGCGACTTTAATCATTCCATTGGTTTGGATCAGTCATTAGGCTTTTACTCGTTCGTTTTATCATCTAATATTTACCTATATATTATTAATTTTGGGTTAATAATTTTAATTAACAAGCCTAGTATATCACAATAAAAAAAATAGTATATCACGTTTTACATTTCTTTTATATTTTACTTTTATAAAAATGTTATAAAAAGCCAGCCTAAGACTGAAATTTAATAAACATAATAATAGTATACACATAAAACGTAAAAAAAAAACAACGGGGCTAAGTTGCCAGTAGTTAAAGCCACTGCGGAATACGCACGCCGTATCAAATACCCACAGCGACCCACCGCAAAGATCTGTGAGCAATACTTTTATTATCTTCCTCTCTGTCGTAGGTACTAATATGCAAACGGGATAAAGAGGTAAATAGTTAATTTTGTAATTTAGATGTTGGCGTTAAACTCCCAGGATTACTACACTATCAGTATATATGTAATTAAATTAAAGTATGCTGAGAATAAGTACTATTTCAAATCCAGTCTAATGATGATAATGTCCTCCACATTGGCCTACAAATCATAAGAAGAATTCATATCATCTAATTTACAATCAGAATTTGCTCGACATTTTATCGCTCATTGCGTCATGCGTCACTATCACACTCATAAGCTTGTTAGAAGGTGATAGCTGTAAAAACCCAACCATCTTAGGCTAACACTATTTGAAAAAAAAAAATGGACTTGACCGTTTCTTAGAAGAGCTTTATAAATAAAAAATTGTACTTGAATAGAAATATAAATGTCATTGCAAAATACATAACAGTATAAATTGTTTTACGAGTATTGAGACAATAGGTACTTATTTGAAAACGGGTTAAGCACCAAAGAACCTAAATAAAACATATAAAAAAGGTCTGAAAAAGTGACATGTCGACGGGTAGTATTTTATTGATATGTTTATTAATAATCTATAATAGCAGTTGCGTGAAAAAATATTTAGAATATGCTTGTAAAACTTACTGGGTAATCTCAATTTGTATGTACTTGTAGGTATTAAAATTATGTAGCCAACTGATCATCCGTTAAATTTGGATTTGTTCTAAGTAACACGTGCAAACGATACATACAAATAAGTTTAACATAAACGCTAATAGGTTCTTGGGTAAAAATATTAAAATTATACATACTTATATCTAAATTTTATAAGCAGTATAGAAATACCGAAAATATATATTAATATTGGGTAAGTAAAAATAAATTAATATGGCGTAATATCAGTAATAATATATATTATATCCTACTGAACTGCACTTAGTACCTATTTTTATGAGAAAACTATTTTTTATCTTGAATAATACTGCAAGTCAAAGTATTACTCCTAAGTGAAAAAAAAAAACATTTAAAAACACGTCTTACCTGCCACTAACTCTTCACTAAAACAAACAATTATCACAAACACTCACAATCACCATCAAAATCACCACACAGTTAATCGTTTAAGCACTTCACTAGTTCTAATAAATCGGTATCGCAATATCCGGAAATCAAAAGCACATAACTGATTGTTCTGAAAATCGATATTGGTATCGGGGAATCGATGGCATCGATTCTCTCAGTCGATGCGTGTTGACGGGGGGCGAGTATGGCCTGCACTGTAGCGTGCGCCCGCGCACTGCCTATTGAACTTGGCAATGGCGAGCTTTGCATGGACTTAGGAGATTAGAGTTTAGGGATGTGCCGAATTTTATTACCTTTTTTTGTTCCGGTGAGTTATACGACAAATGAAATAGGCCTAATGGCAGAGGCGTTGTTCTGTTGTGAGTTAGAATTCAATAGCTACATCATTTAGTTTTGATTATGTTACTTTGTGTGTAAGATACACATTCATTAATCGGTTCTTTATTTTCCATAAAACGCCTAACAGGTAAAGCAACAAATAGAAACCTGCACCTATGCGCAGGTATAATCTAAACATTACAGTAGATAAAAACATAACGTAAGACACTATTACTATTTTACAACGAAATCAAATAAGTGTTATAGAATTAACTTAAGCAGGAAATTTCTAACTTTATTAAATCTGACATTTTACTGCCGGCGCCAGGGCAGAGCTTATAACATAAGCACCTCCATTTTATTACAGGAATAATGAAAATAAACTTACTTATTTATTGTGAACACAGATATACATCTGATCGTCATAGCATGAAACTGCACTACAAATAAAATTAATTAACGTTTTCTTCACACTCTAACACTAAAATTCATACTCCTTTAAACCACAACGTGCATTACTTCCTCAAAACCAACCTCAAAAACAAATGAACGGCACTATTTTACACAAAGCCTAGGAAAACACTATCGTTCCGGAGTACCATTATTTGCTAAGTAATAAGAGCTACTTTGGGTTAAATAGTGTGCTAAGTTAACGTGGTATTTTTGTGAGGTATTGTTTCATTTCTACCTGCGCGTACGATGTAATTGCGCTCATTGTTGTCTTATACTTTACAACTGGGTACAGTTTAGGGGTTCCGTAAACTTTAACTATAAAAATGCATTGTAATACGCTTAGTGGGTAAGGTATAAATAAAATAAAATTATTGCAAAGTTAGTGTAAATAAAAACAACCTAATATGTATTAGTTTACTTTATAAGACTGTTTGGATCTTTAATTGCAACGTTATTTTTAAATATTTATAAAGCAAAAGATTTATTATATAGTTAATAAAAAACAAAATCACGTCTGTCTTCGAATAGAGACTAGATCTCATCGTACGTACTGGTACGATCTTAAACATCTTTAAAATCGTATTTTAAAGATGCTAATACATATTATATTTAACCATTACTTTTTTATGAATAAAACAGAATTTTGGTAATAATTGTAAGTTACTTTAAAACAAATTACGCTAGTACGCACATGGTAAGGATTATCGCAGGTCGGAAGGGGCTAAACTTTTTTTAAGGGTTAATATTTATTGTAGGCATTGTTTTGAGTCTTATACCTTTTTCCATATTTCCGGATGCTGCAAATAAAACCTGTTCATTTGGGATTCTTGCTTGGCAGTAGAAAACATACTAGAATAAAAAAGTTGCTTCCCATTGTCTGTTCTTATCTTAGATTATCAATTCAACAATTTCCTTTAACAAAACAATAGAAAAAAGTAAAGATATAAAAAACAATCGTCCTAATTGGGAGTTATACTGCAATACTCTTACCATCAGGTGTGACTGACGTCAAACGCTGGTCAGTCTTGTATAAAAAAATGTTGTGCTGTCAGAGCGCAGCACTTACCCACTCAGCTATAAGTTTAAGCTCTCAATGTAGGATTAAATTTTCTTTCGTTTAAGCCTATAACAAGACAAATACTGTAATATTTATTGATATCGGCATTGGCACTTACTATCTAACCGAGCCAACAGCCGGATTTGAACTTTTGAACGTAGTTTATGAACGCACCCCGCGCATTCATCACAGATGAAAAAATGTAATAAATTGTCATTAAATCAACAATATTATAATAACTATAAATGTCTTTGTCTGTTTTAGGATGTCGTCATAATCCCTTCCCAATTCGAAATTCTGGCACCGAACATTCGTGTTAAGTTAATAAACGTCGTTATTGGCAAAATTCCCTTTGCCTAAATAGGTGGACAAAGCCACAATAAAAAACAAACAAAAAAACACGCGACAATACGTATTTTGCCGATATAATATTATGTTCTTCGAAACTGTTTATTTTTTTTGCTCTTTTTTTTGAGTACAATTTCTTCCGGGTCCAGCGTAACCCTTGATGCACTTATTAATTATGGGTACAACATAATGCGTCCTAGCGGTCCGCTTGTGGAGTCACCTACGAAGAGCTTTGAGTAATATTCCCTATTCCCCTGCCTGAGGCATGGTTCATCATACTTATTATTAGCTCTTGTAAAACCCTGAAATCAGTGTGTAAGCAAAAAACTGCTTATCATGATATACATTTCAAACTGTATATTCCTACCCAATTTTGCATGTATATATGAATTATTACAAATATAAGCCATCAGCTCGAATTATATAGTATATTATGAAAGTGCGATTTACACGTTGATTTCAGGGTTTCACGAGAGCTTATTGTTACTTAAATTAGTACCTATGCTAAATTGCCTCTTTGAATCACAATTGTCGATACAATATTGTCACTCAATTAGAAATGAAAGTACTTTGTTTCATGTCTTAAATAGTTTATGAATTATGAAGCAGTTAACATCATAATCTTACATTGAAAGTAAAATAGTGAGGGTCGTGTTTCGTTTTTAGTGAGAGTAAGGAGCAGTCAATTGCTAGTTATTTACAAAAATATACCACTGATCATGATATAAATTTCACCCTGTAGTACACAAGCCTAATTTCAGGTAAAATGCGTGCCTACAAATTCACAGTAAGGTAAACGTCCGCTCGTAAACTATATAAAAATAATTCTATACCCGTACCATGAGTTGCGACATTCCCGTTTTCGATAACGAGTATCGAGTTTACTATCTGCGCATCTCGCTTGTATTATTTGAGTACGAACGAGATGCACAGATAGTAAACTCGTTACTCGTTATCGAAAACCGTAATGTCACAACTCATGGTACGGGTACTAATTCATACGAATTCGTCAGACAAGTCAAATAAATGCAACCGGGACATTAGGAAACGGGTCGAGTTACAGTTGTGTAACATTGTCTGTGGATAAATAGATTAAATAGTGCTATAATAAGCTCGTGGTCTTATTATAGTTCTCATCATCATCATCATTTCAGACGTAAGAGGCCACTGCTGAATGCTGGACATCGGCCTCTCCCAAATATGACTAGTATAATCTTGCCGGGGAGTTGGTAAGCAGGTGGGCGACTGCAGTAGCTTTTGATTCGGTTTCGACGGTCTCTGCTGCCCATCCGTCCGTTGTCCCTTTTGTGCCTCTTACGACTCCTGAGGGAGATAGGGAGGTGTTATCCGGCGCCACAAGATATCATTATTAGACTATTACCACACCATATTATAGTTCTGCTACAGGCCAATCAGACCAAACAGTGTTCATAGTAAATTCAGACAACAGACAACTAAAAGTAACGCCTGTTATAAAGAAGCGAAGAAAGCTAGTTCATATGACGTCGCTCCGATGACTTTATTGACGTAAGGTTAGACGAATTCGCCACGAGAAACAAATTGAGAAGATCTTTTAATCTATAATGTTAAGTATTTTTTACTTTTATACACATGTGAGGTTCTCGAGTCGCAGCGTCGGCAGACCCGATGACATGGCAAAGATTAGGTGAATCCACTGGATGTGGGTGCCGGACAAGCCTGCAGTGTGAGTCGCTTTGGGGAGGCCCATGTCCACCAGTGTCCTTCGGCTGATAAGATGACGATGATGATACACATCTGATTCACATATCATTCGAAACGTATCCAGATTAAATACAGATAAGATTTTGTAGTGTTCTACATCTCAAAATCTGTAGCAAAGATGTCTACCGTTTATATCCATTGACGATCAAATTATGAACCAAAAGTGTTTGGCCTAAGTATTGCTACAAAATCCAGGGGAACGAAGGTGAAAAGTTTAAACAATTAAGTACTTCTTTTTGTACCTTAAATGACCATTATATTCGAATGTTTCTATTAGAGGCAAAGTTTTTTAAGTCCCATATAGTCGTAAGAAAACACACGATAGCAAGACCGTAACGAGATACGAATGTCCCCCAGCACCGTACCGACCGAACCGTACGACTCATAAACCTAGTTTAGTCGTATCAATACCGGTGTAACAGGACTGCGACAGTCGTGCAAACTGCGGGTCAACTGCCGATATGAGTATGCTTAAGAACATCGTAAAGGGTCGATTTTTATCTAGGAGGAATATTGACTGGAGAACGCACCCGCTAGCGCCAGTAAGGGACTATTATATTTTGGCTTTTGTAGCCCAAAATGTAACAATTCACTGATAGTTTTGCTTTACACGACACTCTTTATAGCTAAGATATTAGCTTATTCTGTATTCATTACCACAACTTCGGTTGAAAATACAAGACAACTCCAATTATATTTGTTTGTAACCCTCCAACTTTGACAGTTCTGAAGGGTTCACTTTGGAGGCGAAGAAAAATTTGTAAGACTACGGCGAGGATGGAAGAAAATAACGCCGTCTTTGCCATACCTATGGAAAGTTATATAAGACCATTACTTTCGATCCTGGTATTATTATTAGCATGCTCCGTCTAGTTAATTGGTATGTATATGATTTTTATGGAAGAGTACACGTAGCTTAATGGCATAACATTTGTATCAAAACTCTGCATGTTTCCTTGGCTTTTCTTTTGATCTTGGTAGTGGTGTACCGTATTTCGTACGGTTTATTGTGTCATACTCCGTAACTTCACTCACATGTGGCTCCAAAAGAAGGCGAGAACTGGCCTCCAAGGTCTGGCTCCAAGTCATGTTATGTCCCCTGTTCAATGTATGTAATATGATATTGGATATGCCTCGAATAAATCTTTCTTTTTTTCTGTATTTTATATGTCATTTAATGCCGAAGTTGGTACCTTGACGCCAAGAGTTACTTTTGACACAAAACTACGTTGAATTGCAATAGGAATGTGTTCATAAGTTTGTAACGCAATAAGTTATAGCATCCTTATAAACATGTATTGCTTTATACGTCCAATCTTTGCCGAAAAATAAGCGTTTTTTAATCCTTAAATTTATATTAATTATTTAATGATTTAGTGACATATTAAAAATCGTCGTTTAGGTTTGTAAGTGGGTGGCTGATTGCTATATTATTAATGAACTCTCGGAAATATCAGCATTAGTAGCTATTAATCCATATTAAGACGTTTATTCATTCGTTTAATTACTGATTTCGATTATAATTTAGTATTGATTAATTTAAATTTATGTTAGGACAGATCTAATATTAACAGGTGTTCCATTTGCGTGACTTAGTTTGTCTTGGCGAGCGTAATTATTGAGAGAAAACGCAATTAGATTTTGAATAAATACTATTGAAATAAAATATTACTTCTACCTACATTAACCATGGATATCCACTGCTGGAAATATATCTCCACCATGGCTTGGGAGGTTGAGCAGGATGGTAATTGCTTTAAAGTATTTAAGATAATGGTAGGTATGTGTCGTCAAATCTAAATAATTATATTTATTTTTGGTATACAATAATATCCAAATATTTAAAGTATTTTTTTGCAAGATACCAGTATGTATAGAAGAAGAAGACGCTTAGTAAAAAAAAATACATTTGTCAATCTATTATATTTTTGTTTTCCCTAAGAAATTGATCACTATAAAACCCTAATTTAACACTTGTACTATAAAGCCTTGGCTGTTTTGACTGCTATCCGATGAATTTGACACTATCTGCGCGATAACGAACACGCAATACTAATCAGTAACTATTAAAATGTCGTATCGCCGTTAAAGTTTACAATGGAATTAGAACTTTAACTGAATGTAATACAATTCGTTTTTAGTTAAACAGTATACAAGATGGATGGTAATGAAAATTACAAGTTCACATGAAATATGCATTGGTAAAGAACAAGTGAATAATGAAGACTGACAATTCTGACTGTAGACAGTTGAGTCACTTAAATTCAAACTCAGGTAAATCCATCTGTCAGATCATGCGATTTTGGTATTATGAAAGGGTCGAATGGATTTATCTGAGTTTGAAGTTAAGCGACACAGTTATTGATTTGTTTTCAAATTCTAAAACAAACCTTATCAGCGATGCTTGGTAAATTTGTGATATCGAATTATTATCATATACCCACAGTTTACAATGGTCAATTACAAACGAGAAATGGCTGCCAACCCGATTGCAAGCATCCAAACTGTCGTATCAATTTTATAGCTTGCATTTCCTTATAACAAGATCTGTGTAATATAATAATGTAGGATACCTGAATTACTATCATAAAACAAATTATCGGTGGATGAGCCTAGTTTGTACTCCTTAAAATTTTGTAGTTATGTCAAAAAGCTATTTATTTTGTACAATGCATTGAACTGATTTTTAACCTATGTTTATTTCTAATGTGGTTAAAGCGAGGGGAGGCCTTTGCTCAGCAGTAGGACATAACATAGGCTACGTAAAACAAAAAAAATATTTCCCTGTCGTTGTCAACAAAGCGAACAGCATGGTTGTCATTTTATCATTTATCGTGCTGCCTGTCACTTTCGCACTTACGCACTTGTTGGAACGTGACAGGTATTTTGACAATTGATAAAAAACCCGACCACATTTAGGCTAGGGTCGTCTGTTTGTAAGGGTTTAGCCTTTGTACGTATCCTAGTAATTCCAGAAGGGTTTGTGGCTTAATGAAGTTAGCTAATCTTTATTTTTTACTGGTTTTTGCAACAGAAATGAAGTATTCGCCCGTTATTACCAGTAGCTGTGAAACAACTCCTTTATCTAAGATAGTATTGACGACTTGTTGCATTCCTAAGGTAATATAATGTGTTGATTAATTCATTATATTGTATTCTGATAGATTTATTTATATTACAATTGTTTCAATACAAGTAACGGCGCTAACAATGTTGATAATAACGTTATTTGTTACTAATATTGAACGTTATGTGACCGAATAATCTTTTTCAAGCGAATAAGCATTGCCATCTAAAGAGATAGCGCGCCCAGCCTTCTGGGCACACTGCCCTGTGGAGATCAGAAAGACATGTTTTATTTGTAATTTACTGCTCAATTGTTTTTTTAGTTATAACTTATTGTATATTTATGCTAATAAATTTAATTTATTTGACGACCGGTCTGGCCTAGAGGTAGTGACCCTGCCTATGAAGCCGATGGTCCTGGGTTCGAGTCCCAGTCAGAGCATTCATTTGGGTGATGAGCACATAATTATATTTGTTCCTGAGTCATAGGTGTTTTCTATGTATATAAGTATTTATATGTATCTATCTATTATATATATCGTCGCCTAGTACCTACAACACAATCCTTACTGAGCTTACCTACCGTAGGTTAGTCCTACGTTAGGTAAGCTAGTAAGTCTGATCTGGTCGATTTGTAATGTTATATAAATAGTATAAAGTTGAATCTTTATTTATATTATAGTGCTATTTGACTATTACTTATATGCTTCCCCAGTCGGGCTCTACTCCAGTTTCGTGCCAGATACCATTCCCTGAACGTAGCAAGACGATATTTTCAGTGGCGTACCTGTATTTTGGACACTTGGGCCAAGATGCGCTGAGTCCAAACCGGATACATTTGTAAAGCAATTAGAAAATAGACCCTTCAATGCTGACTGTACTAGCGTGTAGCGCCTGCGACTCTGCCATAATATTTATTCTTCAATGTCAACAACCAACAGGACTGCGTAAACTAAACGCTATACAATTTTTCTCACTTTCTACCAAGTGAAGCTGGATTAAACGTTTACAAAACAGCTTAACTATACCTAACCTCGCCCAGTTCGGCGCACAATAAAAACGCCCCGACCTATTTAGTATAGTATGTGTATGATAGTTACATATATATCCTGCGCGTATCATATCCTATTTATCGGACCTCCACTGCCAGACATAGGTCTGGCCCATAGACCGCCACACGGAACGATCTTTGGGCATGAGGGCTTCAATGCCATAATAACCACACGGGTTGGTGATCCCACTGTGTCTGCTTTAAGGGATATTGCTGCCCGTCGTACAGTCATACCCTTGGATCCAATAATTATGTTTATTCTTTTATATAGTGTAAAATAGTTTGAGTATTTGTTTGTTAACAACTCTCTTGCTTAAATATTTGGTAACCTATTTTAATTTCTAGCCCAATAAAGAATACCTCCTTACGTACATCTTTTATAAGTGTAGCATAGTTTAAAATGTTTGTAAACACCTCTAAACTTTAAAAAGTAATTAATTAATCACCATTTTCCGTCTACTAACAATACCAGAAACCGCTCTGTTATACAGTTGTCAAGATAAACACAAGTGCATAAAATAAACACTCCAAAATGGCCGATGACATATTTATGATCTGTAGGAAGGTCACTGTTATGACTACAGTCTATTCTCCAAACTGTGATTGATACTATTAACACCAATTCTATTATTAGACAGAGAGTGAACTGGATAATAAATAAAAGCCTGGATATAATCATTCAGTGACACCTAAATGGCAGTGTGACTGAAACGGTGATACGAGTAAATAAAATCAAAAACCTCAACTTAATAAAAACTTTTTGGGACCGGAAACTAAACAATAGTAGGTATAGCCAAGATAAAGTAAAAATAATTACCTCGTTAACAAGTATTCTACAATACAATTGTAATACAACCAATAACTGTGAACAAAGGCTATAAGTATAAAATATCAATAAAATACGTCAAATATACGGCCATAATAATATTGATTTTATTGCAGGTACCTATAGGGTTTTTGAATATAACTAAAGATTACACATAACCAATCGCAGCTATATTCAGAAAGTAATTTAAGCATGGTCTAAGGCAAGCTGCGGATCACAAGTAAAAACAACGTCGGTATTTACTTCTGAAGCCATTTGCAAATCTGCAATAGCTCGGCGCCCAACGCGCCAGTGATTGTGAACAATTGGTGTACGGTTAGTACAAGCTTTAGTTTAGCGTGAAACCTTTACTTATTTTCCACTAGTACTATAAAAGCAGTAAAACTTGAGTAGTAAATGTAAAGTCAAGGACAAAAATATCTATACGCTTTTTCACACGCTGCAAAGCATGGCGACTATGGCAACTCCCAAAAGGTGATACAAGTCACATTTGGGCTACGCTGTCCAGCAGTGAACGTTTTACGGCTAAAATTATGATATACTTAATTATATGCCCTTGATACCGTCTGCACCTTTTATGAGTTTTGTACGCATATGTATGAAGCAGAAGGTATAAATAATTACATACAATAATGTAAGAATTGACTTATTCTGCTAATCTTGCTTGTATGTCGTAAACTTCAGAAGTTCTGCAATCATTTATCACTGTATGAGTATATTGTTTGTCACTTGGTATAAGCTATTGCAATAAAGACTTTATCTTAAAGGTATTTTGTAACAATATCCTTAAAACACTGATATTACAATAGATATTTAGAATGGTATTCCATGACTTTAGCTTCCTTATTCAGATTACGCAATTACTGTAAACTGTTTAAGTTTCAAAGCTTTTAGAAATGGTAATTGAAGCATGTATGTATTGTATTGTCTTTACAAGTTATTGTACTCGCGGACATATAGTTCTACGGACTCAATAAAACAGTAAGAACAACTACAATAATCTACATACTGTGTCATAAGGTTTATACAATATGCCATAGTTCACTGATGCCTTGAGATTTAAGTAACAGTAAACGTTTTATTCCTTTCAACAGAACTTAAGTTTTAAAGGAGTACGAGTATGTGTAGTTGTCATACCAAATGTTAACGGAACACGACATTAGTTGTTTTCAGACATAGCCTAAAGGCTTTTTTTACTAGGTAGACGTGTACTTTGTTATTAGTTACATTCGTATAAATTATAATAATAAACATAAACACAGTTAATGGAACAGTGATCAAGGGCCGAAAATTTTTTTTTTTTTTTTTATGACAGGCGGCAAACGAGCAGACGAATTGCCTGGTGGTAAGCAATTACCGTCGCCCATGGGCACCCGTAACACCAGGGGAGTCACAAGCGCGTTGCCGGCCTTTAAGGGGGGTTGGAGCTCTGGGAACCTTACTCACCATCAGGAACACAACACTACATACCTGAAAGGTGGCAGTGCTATTATGGCTGTGGTCTTCTGTAAGGAGGAGGTACTTCCCCAGTTGGGCTGCCCCAGATTCAAGCGTGATGGTACTTCGCTGTGCCCTACCTCTCATTGTTGGACGTAGTTTAAGGACATACCCGGGTCCAAAATACTTTTTCACTAGGCGTTTTCGTCCATCTTTAATGTAACGTCAAATGAGATTTTATATAGATAAATTTTGATTTTAAATCCAAGCCACTACAGGCAACATTTTGGTAAACATAGAACTCTTAATTCATATTTTCTTCCACCAGCTGGTTCTATTGTGTATTGAATTTTAATTTTTAATTCATGTGTAAGTCAATTATTACAAAAATTGTTGCCGTTTTCTGTACAAAATAATTTTATTTCTACAACTGGACTTATAAGTCATCGACCCTAAGGTTTCAGTATGTTATGAAAACAATTTTAACCGTTTCATTTATTTTACAGAAAACATTAAAACATATTTCAAGTCAAAACAAGAAAGCAAGCTAATTTTGTTCAGGATTTACTTGTTTAGGACAAATGTTTTGCTACGGGTCTATTGTACTTAACAATGTATACCTATACACCGGCTTTATTTATATCTGTGTATTTAATATAACATATAGGTTTGTTGTTTCTTTAATAATTTAAATCGTATTATTGGTTGCAATATGTGCTGGTTAGGTTAGGTTCTATGTACAGATTTCATACAAACTATATGAGCCATGAGTTTTGCACTGGATGTACATATAAACAGATCTCAAAAAATGCTGGTGATCCGTTTTAGAGTCAGATTTGCTACGAAAAAAAATGATATGCAAAAAACACAGAACGGGTTAGTGGCGGCAGGTCAACTTTTTTCTTAGGCAAGATATAGCCAATATGGATTTTCTTCATGGGCTCAAAGAAAACTGTTGAACTAAGGGAAAGTTAGTTAAGCTAATGGGAAGCCACTTGTACCTATAGATGCGCCGCCACTGTGGGCCACGTCATCCCTAGTAGGTAAATCTTCCGCGTCATAGTTTTCTTCTTTTTCCTAATCAGTATATGATACCAACTGGGTTCTTACCATACTTTGCATACGCTTGCAATGAGCTTGTTTTATTACTGCTATACTTCCTTGAGACTGCTGCGGGTGATGCGAACACGTCACTATGTGCGGGCGAAAATAAAAATTACATAGTGTACATGTATTGTCAAACTGTCAAATTGAAAACACAGTTTACACAAGGATTTTTCTTTTTGGTTTTAACCCGTGCGGTACATATAATATGGACATCGAATACAAGACAAATATTTATGTCGCTACTTGAAATTAATTTGGAACAAAAAAGCTACGGTATTCGGTGATTTGTCACTGCGCCGGATCAACGAGCGCCACCGCCATCGGCGGAGATCAAAGAACAAGGAGGTTTGGGTGGCTAGGACTTAGGAGATTATCTACATTGGGAGAGTACTTGTTCAAGTTAATGGAACTGCGAATAATAAAGAATAATATTGCGCACTAAGTTAACATACAAGTAATGAGATACAAGAAAAAATTACTTTAATTGTATTCGAGGTAACCACAGACGGTTTTATCGTTAAAGAGCGATTTCTACTCGGGAGCCTTTTGTTATGAGCGAAAAGAAATATTAGTATTTGATGGTAGGTGGTAGAAAATTGTGACATATGTAAAATATTGTATCTTAGATAAATTAGGATTTGATACTTTTAGTAACTCACTCAAGTAATCGTAAAATGTATTGAACCTATATACATCATTAACATGGCATCGTAATTAAATGCAATTCGGTGATTAAAAAGCTAAATTATTGAAGAAAAAATGCATATTATCTTTTACATTTTTGTTTATGAGCACTGTCTACAATAATAAAATTGTTACCCTTAGTAACCGATCTAATAAAATTTTAAATAAATCATTTTAATGTTTTAACTATCAACTGCAACATATATGAGACCCCAGTTTCACTATCCTGTTAATTTTTAAACCGTCAGGGAGACCTGACGGTTGACAAACCAAAACTCACTATACCACATGTTAATAACCATTCATACCTAAATAAGATTTATTTTTGTTTATTTATTTTTCAGTAGTCAGTAAGTTTTGGTTGTCACCTGATGAAACAAAATAACATAGTACATATTGAATTAGTATAGGACGTAAAGGTTTAGTACTCGGTCTTGTATACACCTCGTCTAAACAAGGCATCTAATACGTGACCGCCGCGTGAATCGACTTTTAGTGCCAGTGAGCGGCAGCTTTTATTTATACCCGTATTTGGACACAGGTTTACAAGCGGACAATAGACAGACCGACATTATCCATTAAAAGTATATTTCCTCATCTCAGCATAAAATATCATGCATACATTTACATTTCAGCCGTATGCAGTCCACTGCTCGATATAGGCCTCCCACAAATATGACTTGTATCATCTTGAGGGGTAGTTGCCATAGTCGCCACGCTTGGCAGGCGGGTTGGTGACCGTAGTAGCTGTAGATTGGGTTTCGACTGACGTTGCTGCCCGTCCGTAGGATTTTTCCCTTAGTCACCTCTTACGGCACTCGCGGGAGGAGATGCATAAAATAAATTTCAATCCAGTTTTTGGCAAAAATTTAACTTTTAATACAAGCTATTAGCAGACTGTATTTCTTTTTTTACTGGCAACTGATCATGACATTTCTAAGCCCCAACACACAATTAAGTTATGTTGTCCTGGCCGTATCATCAGATCAGCTCAATGATACCAAAATCATATTGCATTGTCAATTTACATATTTCATATTCATGGGCAACCGGTAGGTGGATCAAATTATATTTTTAAGATTTAATTACAAATAAAGAAAATACGATGGGAGTTTTCATAAAAAATGTGTAAGGTGATTTAAACTAGTTAGGGCGATTTGTAGAAAAGTTAAATTATATCAGTTTTGTGACGATAATTCAGCATGAAATCTGTATGGAAATTAAATTATTGCTTTTTTATGAAACGATCATAAAAGTATTAACAGAAAACGCTAAATTATCGTCACCAAGCTGACTTTTTTTTTAAACTCCCCGATACGAAATATGTATCTAAGACAAGTTTGAATGTCTATCGATCGGGACCGACGGACATCAAAAGCGAGCGAACAATAAAGATTAACATACTTTATATCCTCTAGGTATGTGTCTCTCTTGCTAGAATGATTTTAACAAACCTACAAATGAATAAGAATTAGGACCAAGCGGCGGCGAGTCGTGTTCAAAAAAGGTCAAAAAAACATTAATTATCAATCAGTGTATTTGAGACGCAGCGTAGGTTGACCTCCCACAAGGTGGACCGACGACCTAGTTAGAGGATCAGTCTTGTTGGGTCTGTCTGGGGGAGACCTATGTCCAGCAGTGGACGTCTTTCGGCTGACATGATGATAATGATGTATTTGAACTAACATTGATTTCTTATAGTCCCCCACTGATGGCTAATAAAATTGACACAAATACTATTTCCGGTGTTCTTAAGCATACTTCACATTAAATTTCCGCATTTGAATAACAATAATAATAAAAAAAAAACAAATCGATAAGTATCATGTCACGTCA
Organism: Grapholita molesta; assembly: GCA_022674325.2. Taxonomy (NCBI): domain Eukaryota; kingdom Metazoa; phylum Arthropoda; class Insecta; order Lepidoptera; family Tortricidae; genus Grapholita; species Grapholita molesta. The sequence continues at coordinate 8,991,707 of CP053137.2, forward strand.
ATTAATAATATCAATTATTTTGAATAATAATTATCCTGATTGGTCAATCAAAAGAAATGCAAACAAAGTAGTTGCTGTACGTTAAAGAAGTGTTTGATATTAGATTGTTTATTGCATATCAAGCCGAAACTGTTAAACCAATTAAGATGCAATTTGGTATAGATACAATGGGTTAGTCTTTTTGTAGAAGAATGGGTGGGCAAACTATGTGCTAATTATAGATAAGTATTATTTTTCCACTCATAATTATAAATAAATAAAAATAGTGTTCTGTAGAAACAAACTGAAATCGTGTTAAATTTAAAAAAATGTTCTTATTCTATATTAAAGCTGATTAGGTAGGTAGTTCTAACTTGTATAAAGGTTGACTATTTCTGTACCTACACTACGATAGTTTAGGCTTAATTCGTTATAGAATGCCATAATTTAATTGAAACTCCATTTTCTCAATCCGTAAATCAAATCGTGTATTATCTTTTAATCCAATCCGCATATTAGCATTAAAACCGAATAAAACTCAAATCCTGTTACAAAATTATCTAGAAAACGCCTTAGCTTTTGACTTTTACATCAACACGAAAAGATTAATGTCTTGACACAAACACTTTTGGAGTACAGTCATCTATAATTATGTCCTTTAAAATGAAGCGTCCATAAATTTCAGACGATTATAAATGTAGTGTCCTAAAATCGAGAATATTTATTAAGCATGTGTTTGAAAAGTCGCCGGCAGAATCCCGTGGTGCCGGGTGAGAATAGCCCCACCCCATCTCCTTACATCTCCCGAGAGGGTGTCTTAAGAGGCGACAAAGGGAGAAAAACAACGGATGAGCAGCAGTGTCCGTGGAAACCGATTCAACTACAACTGCGGTCACAAACCCGCCTGCCAAACGTGAAGACTGGCAATACCCCCAAGTAATATTTGGGAGAGGCCTATATGTTAAGCAGTGGTCGTCTTGCGGCGGAAATGATAATGATGATGAATAGCTCAAAAAGTACAAAAATGTATTGGTTCATTTCGGTTACACGATTGTAACATTATTATACCTGAAATAGTCGAATTTAAACTTGACAACATATTTCGCTTATGTATTGAATTAATTTGGCTCCTTATATTTCGTTTGCCGTATCAAACAAAGAGATGAAAGTAACAATGTCAACTGGTCGCCTGTAGCCAGGCCAGCAATAAGAACGTATTGATATTTTTGCGGTTGATTGTACCTACAAGCCTTGTTTTAAATAATTGGCAAATGCTTGACATTCAAAAAAGTGAAAGCTGCAGGCAACATGGTCCATTTATGGTCCAAATTATGTCAAATTAGTTCTCACGCGATCCATCTGCGCGTACAGAATAAAGCTAGAGGTACATATAATTTAAAAACGACACGAACAAAGAGCTAGTCGCGGAAAAGTTTTCGAATAACTATTATTTGTTTTTAACGATCTAGTTACATGAAAACTACACGATCAACATAAAGATTCAAATTCCAAAATGTATAAAATGGATCAAGTATTTATAGTATATACAATTGTTAAAATCAAAATTAATCCTAAAATATCATAATAAGCCAATAATAAGCAAAAGCGAACATTACTTAGCGTTGATACCAATCAACTCGATACTTAAAGTATCTTAACTGCATCTCGACTCGACCTTCAGCTAGTGTCGGTCAACCTTGCAGACCCCCACGCTATTATTTTCTATGCTTCTATAACTGAAGAAAACTAAAATCTGCACTCAACATAAATATTTAATGAGGGTGTAGTTAATAGATAAACGAGGGACAGACACACCACTAATAAACACAAAGCACACTATGAATAAAAAATATATTACGTTGATAAATTTAAAATTGCTACTGAGCATTTTTTTTTTTTTATGACAAAAGCCCGCAACTCCAGGGGGGTCACAAGCGTGTTGCCGGCCTTTAAGGAGGATTGGAGCTCTGGGAACCTTACTCACCATCAGGAATACAACAACATACCTGAAAGGTAAGCAGTGCTATTATGGCGGAATCAGTGCTGTGGTCTACTGTAAGGAGGAGGAACTTCCCCAGTTGGGCTACTCCAAATTCAAGCGTGATGGTATTTCGCAGTGCCCTACCTCTCACAATATTCGATCCGATCCGATATATATGATTTTACCAGCTCTACATTGGTTGATAACTATCGCGACAATACAATCTCACAAGTTATCATATGGACGTTTCTGTAGTTCGTGTGGAGTTGGCTTAAAATCAAAGTTGGCGCAAACGATTGATATATTATTTAAAACGATTTGCTATACATTTCAACTAATGCGATGTGAGTGTTTCAAACAAGCAAATATAATATACCTAGGTAACCTGTTCACGATAACTTTGTTTAATAAGTGCGTTACAATCATCCACAGTTTAATGAGCTTTACTAAAAATTACTATGGAGATAATTTATTTTCTCCATAAATTATCAAGCTGGCATTAATGTCTCCGTTTTATCAAATATAATTATGTATTCAATAAAATGAATCATGTTTTAATAAATTTTAAGTGCTCCCAAGGTTACACAGGAAACGTTAAATGCTATACATAAGAAAATTTTGGCACGAGTCAAAGCAAATATATCACTTTAAGCGCCAGAGTTCATAAATCAACTAGATCTTCACCGTCAAATTACACGTGAAGGGCTCAACCTTATATCTCAAGTTTCTGCAATATAGTCCTTAATGTATACATAATAAGGTTGTTCCAAATTATCAAAACATCTACTTCTTAAGAAGCATACAGCCATTACTTTGTATTTACTTAGGGAAATTTGTCACTGCACAATTATCACGGTTTCAAGTGATTCATTTGTAAATTTTGTTCTTTATTAAATTATAAACCAACTGGTATACGAGTATAATTTTTTATCTTTAAATTTTATTGTTTTTTACTATCTAAGCTATAAGTTTAGTAAAATTTAAATTCGACTTTGTGGAAGCTTTATTCTATCTAAATTAGGTAACTAGAATATGCGTGATTGTGCATAAAGTACCTATTTACATTTACAAATATGATGTTATCAATCATATCTCTGATGAAGTGCCAAACTTAAGTTTAAACTGCTGACGACACAAATGCTGTTATTCATGTCGGTAATATATTAGATCTCAATACAATAGATAATTTCCTGCCTTTTATCAATGGTTTGGTTAATAATTTATGCCTCAATGCTGAACAGACCCAAATGATATTGCTCGTATTTGAATAAAATTCTAAAGAACCTTACTAGATGTAAACAGTAATTCAGTGGTTGGTAGCGCTTATTATTTCCTGGAATTCGTCTTGACTCCAGGCTCAACTGGATACATTTGCGTGGTACGCCTTAAGAAATGTAAGGCATGTAATCGGCATCGGTAGTTAAATCAACATTACGACAGATATCTGGAGCAACGTAAACTGACATAAAAATATGAAAATAGATTTCCAGAGTAAATCATTTTGTAAGGGATTCGCGATAAAAGATAATTTAATAAAAGAAACAATTATTTGTGAAGGTCCATCCTTAACTATTTTTATAAATAAGTAAATATATGTATAAAGCTCGCGTTAACCCGAAGGCCCCTTACCGTCATTGGACCAAATCAGATCAGAGATAATCCACCAAACCAATTGGATTACCCTAGATTTATTCTTGTTTAAATTACAGACTAGCTGCGAAATGAATCCGTTTTCAGCGTAATCAGTGTCTAATAAACGTCTATACAAATAAACACTTCAACACGTACTCGTATTTATTATTAAGATATCAACATAATTTTCCTATATTATCAAATAAAAACAATCCTACTATCATTACTGTGTTCAATAGGCTAGTTTAGCTAATAATCAAATGGAATACTTCAAAACAATTTTACTGTGTAGTCGGTAAGATGTTTAAACTGCGAACAGAAAATGATGGATTTGATTTGACATTGAACGACTTTCTGAGAATGTTCGAAAGACAGATTTCATAATGCTACAATAATTTAATTTATCAATAGTAACCCAGTAATAATCAGTACTTTTGTCCTTATTCTTAACTGTATTGATGTTTAGAATAACATAAAATTACAACAAATATATACTTCGGTCTAAAACTAGTTCATACTGAACATTTCGTGTTAACTCTGGCAATGAAAATCAAGACCTAGTTTATTTACCCCTTGGCGGCTATATAAACCTCACCCAGACGGGTTTACGACCAAGTAACTCATAATTTTACAGTAATCCAAGAGCTTACTGTCAAATTTCCAACGAGAATTTTATTTCTATATACCCCATATATCGATTCTGTCAAAATTATTCGTAATTTATATGTCTGTAAGACTTCTTGAACGTATTCCAGAAAATTGTTGTTGTACCCTCTATAATTTCGTCTTGTATTTAGAGTAAGCTTAGTAGTGTAAAGATGTTTTGATGAATTTGAAATACGACTCAACGACTTTCGGATATTTACTACGCCGATGGCGTTGCTAAGACTAGTTTCCAAAAATAAACAATTATACCTAATGTCTCAATCGATGAACGTTCAAGAAACTCTAGTTTAAAAGATATAAGATATTTTGAATGTAAAAAATGAATTATAACGCCTGATAAACTCCTCTCATTTAACTATGGACCGTGATCATTAGCTTATTGTGGCATAGTTATACGTTCCGTTAATGGGTGCGTCAATAATGATTACGCTAGCTCAATCTCTTTTACACCATGCATATACGCTGATATTGTACACTTTTTCGAGGATCAGCTAAATAAAGTTAAATAGCTCCAAAATCTTTACCTTATTTTAATATTTTGCTTGGGCAAGTATGACCATGTTTTTCAATTTTGATCTTTTCTAAAAGTGACTATCGGTCCAGCTCCATCGCGACTCTCATTGCTTTGCCCTCTCATTCACTTTGACCCCCGCTATGCTCTTTATTTCAAAGCGAGCGTGATTTTTCACATTCCAATTTTATAATGCGTTTTCATACTCATATTCTTGCACCTCTTTACCGTAACGACAAAATTTCATTAGGCTTCCGATCTGTTTCGTTTGAGGGATGTTTTTCCTGTGGAAATAAGGCTAGTTATTTTTTTCCCTTTAAACAATTAGCTGCCACTTTTTATTTGTCTTCTTCTTTATTGACAATATGATTTGTTTATTACTTACATGTATATGGGATGTTATATTTTGTTTGTAAATGACTCTCTCTTCTCTCTTTTTCTTTCTCTCTGTCTTTACTCACTTACTTTAAACATTTTGGACTGGCTGTTAACTTCAATGGAGGACATTATTTTTAAGCGAGAAGACTTTCTAGTTAATATTATTTTGAGTATTGGTATAATGAAAAAATATTTACTTGCCGAATCACTTGACAATAAGAAAGTAAGATCAAGTTGCTCCGATCATGAACGAACTACCAATAGTTTACCATGTGGAACGTCCTTGGCCAGTATTTTAGCTAACAGTGGAACAGCACTCGTTCCAACTAGGTTAAAGTGACAAGACAATAGTGCGGTGCCATTTTAAAGCCAAGAAATAGTTTGTGGCTATCGTGTAGTAGATAATTTGATTTTAGAATTAAAAGGTGTATCCTCCTAATAAAATGACAGATATGTTTTTAGCATGTTGCTTCCTATATGAAAAGTTGATGATCAACTTTGATATCCTCAAGCCGGTTGTAGGCAATCGGGCCGCAGATGAGGAAATATGTACACATAGTCCTTTATAAACAGTTTATTTACAAATATTTACACACTTAACACACAATTAGAGAGATATTTATACATTTGCTACATATACCTTTTGCTATATATTACTGCACAAAAACATTAACAACAGCGGGAGCATAGTATGAACTTTTTACATTTTTTTAATAAAACAAAAGACGCGCGCTAAGCGCGGCATGCGTTGCGGCCAGTGCGCGCACCAACGAGGTTGATACCATTTCCACCGCTTACACCGCACCGGTTGTTTGAAACACGGGTCAAAAAAATTCTTCTGGAAATGTATTCCATAAAAGAAAATAAGTGATATCATGGTCAGTATCATACAATTAACTTGGTAATGTTAGTTTATACAGTTACATGACTGTTATTAAATAGGGGTTTCAAGGAACCCATCTCAATGATGGTATTTTATTTACGCTATAAGTTTTATGAAGTCGAAGGAAATAACGACTCATTTTGTTGTTTGCTACTCTTAGCAAATTGTAAGAGCAAGTACCAAATATAAAAATGGTACCTATTTCCTTCTTTTTTCCTTCTAATCTACACTAATATTATAAAGGCGAAAGTTTGTAAGTGTGTATGTTTGTTACTTCTTCACGTCTAAGCGGCTAGGCGATTTTAATCAAATTTGGTATGGAGTTAGCTGACACCCTGGATTAACACATAGACTACGTTTGTTCCCCAGTAAACCACAGGTAACACCGCAGGGCACAGCTAGTAGTTCATAAAACTTAAAGCGTCAATGAAACACGATCATCGATTTCACCGCGCTCTTATCGATACTTCCGATTGTCGAGCAACACTGACCGATAAGTAATAGCCATGTTATGCCCGTGGACCAACCGATTCAGTACAATCGAAACGATTAACCGATAGCGAATAGCATGTTAATTATGTATGAACTAGTATGTTGATTTGCTTGATGCTGTTTTTGAAGTAAATTGCATCACAATTCAATTTGGTACGTTAAGATTGACTTTAATTAGAAACAGTCACACGCATATACTTGGGGGAGGCATAGACGATCGAGCAATGCACCTCTTTTGGCCGAAATTATGATGATGATGACATGCACATATCGTCAGTGAAAATACTTTAATATTCAATAATACTTTATTACATTATATGTAACGTTTTCAAGCTAAAACTGTACCACGTTGTTTATAAAAGCGGCCCCTTATCAACAATCGATAATAAGGTAAGTACCTTTTAATTAGAAACGGCCCATACATGTGAGCAAATTAATTATTTTTTATGTAACCGTCAAGCGAATTAATAAAGGTAAGTACACAGTAAAACTCCGTTTCATAATGAGTGATTGAAATGTAAACATAATCACAAAGAAACCTTAGTAAGAATGTTCTGACTGAATATTATTAGTACGAATCTCCTAGCATTTGTCTATGTAACTAATCATAATATTAACCTAATTTTACGTTGACCGATAATAAACTACTGGACTTGAACGGAAGATTGCTGGGAACCTAAATATAAACCTAAATATTTAAATCAATCAAGATATCCAACAACACTTTAAATCTTATAAAAAAAGCTCCGGCGAAGTCATTAATTACAGAACGGTTTAATAAAAAAGTGTTGGAGGTGGCATTTGTATAATATACCTTATTTTATGTCACTTGCAAATTGCAATACATTATACACCCATCTGACCCCCTGACTCGGCACTCAATTCCGTATATTAAAGAAGACTCACGGTTCATATGACGTTCATAAAAATGTTTTTTTTTTTTTTTATAAATTGAAAATACGAAGAGTATGGTAACTTAAATGTTCTATACACTTATTTAGCTATAAAAGGTAATCACAATCTATGCTGGCATCGTTTTCTATGAACCAATCCGTCTTTTGTCTTTTTCTTAATACATTTATACTCTGTATATAAAAGAAATCATATTGCCAGCAATATTTAAGTAAGAGATACGAGAATAACGGTTAAGTTGCCAAAGGTTTCAAATTATACTGAAACTAGGACTCATCGGGGCCCATCCTCGGCAATATTAATTGATAATTTGTAAACCTTATTTCATACGACATAAAGCTTATAAATCGTCAGTTAAGAGTTCTCAAGCAAGACTAACGTAAGAGGTTTAGCGGTTGCTGCAATTTAAGACCTAGTAAAATATTGTCGCCTCGATTTACTACAACCTTTGCTTTTCTAAAAGGCCTATCTGTACGTGATGTTAAATGTACATGTGCCCTTTTGGAAAAGTAAGTTGTAATAGGTTAGATAACCGTAAAGGTTTCCTCCGGTGTGAAATAGGGCAATATTAGATTAAGTACTCGTGGCTCAATCGGTCGAAGTGGTAGTAATATTTTCCACATTTACAGATAATTGGACAACAATCAAAGTACTATCACAAGCATCACAAGTTGTTTGCTTTCATGTTCTTCTGACCACTTGGTTTCAGAATGTGTCTGCTTGATTTTAACTTCTTTCTTTCTGTCACAAAGACATAGAGTCAAAACTCAATTAGGGCCTATGCACTAAATGTAAAACGTTGGCCGTCAAGAGGATGTTAAGTCAATAAAATTCTAAATAATAAAAAAACAGGTACAGGTTATGGTTTTGAATCCTATTTAGAAGCTGGTCTTAGAAGTTCAACGATAATAATTGAAACTAACCATATTTCAAAAGAATCTCATGTTTGTATTGCTTGTGCCTTTACATGGGCCAAAACTATTTCTTTGCCCCAGAGCACCCATGCTTTTTATATGAAAGCTCGATATTTTAGTGTAGTATTTACATCTTTTCTGATGCTGATATTTTATCATTTAATTTAAACTGATTAGGTATAAGACGTTGCGGTGACTAGTGCTTGCATAAAAAAGCAATAAGTCACTTCGTTGTAGATCCCAATTTTCGGTGTGTTTTGTTTTCTTATCTAATACGTACTTTAAGTATTATTAATAACTGATGTTATCTTGTTGTGTACATACTGAAAGTTTGAAATCTCAGAAAATTGGTTGACTGCATCTAAAAAGAGATGACTTTTACTTTTTTGAGAGAATACTTTGGGCCAAGGCTGCTAGTAGGAATTGGTACCAAGTTTTTCTTTACAATTTAAAGAACCGTTTGGACATAACCCTTCCTAGAAAACGGAAGTCGTCTATTTTAACCCAGCAGGACAAGCTTTTTTACTACTTCATATGAAAAGCTAAGATTACATGTAGTAAAATAAATATTGTTTATCTGCAAAATAAGCATATTAGCAGTGGCAAATGCCGGAAATATTCTATTAGGTATTAATAACTTCCAGCTCCAGTTTGTACGCAATCACATATATACAATTATTTATTTTATTTACTTTGGGGATATTCGATCACAATCTTTTTCCACAATACTTAACGGTATATGACCATGAATTATGTTCTTAATTATATAATAAGAAGAAGTCTAATTAAATAAATAAAATTATTTGCCTCCAGTTCGACTTTGCATGAAATGATAATTTATGTATACTTACGAGTATACAGTGTATACTCAGTATCAGTGTACTGAGGGATACAAACATTTGCCATATTTACGTATCCCTTGATATTTTTATTTTATATTGGTCCTATTCTCAGTTTTTGATACTATTCAGTCAAAATACGATACCGAATTATGTTCCCAATTTAAAATATAGATACAGAGATCATTTTATTAATAGTGTAGATTAATATAATACTAAGAATCCTACCAGAGGTAGGCAAATAAGGCAGTATTTATCTAGTTCCTAAACAAGTCTGTTTATTTATCAATTCAAGAGTCTAGTTTTAGCCATGGGCATTAAGCGATTCGCACTAACACCTAATCTTATCTTAGAACCAAAACAGTTTAAGAACCTACGACGTACGTAAACTATAATGCCCAATTGATTTTACCGGTTTGCTTAGAACACTTCATACAACAAAACATGACAGGATAATATTGACTGGCGATTTGCAGTCAGTTCTAAGAGGTAATCGAGATAAATACAATCGATTAATAACCCCTTGCGTATTTCGTTCGATTTTATTATTCTGCTATATTTAAGTCAGTATTACGTCTTATTTTTTTCAAAAACTTTGAAGATTATTATTTTTTATTTTTTTATATTATGCAGAAACGTCTGCTAGCGAATATCTTCGATTTTTAAATCGAAGGAAAAATAGAAAAATTTTACTCGAAGCGGGACTCGAACCCACAACCACTTATAAGATAGAAAAATACGACAGTTCTAAGCGGTATTTGGATAGCACAATTGGTAGTGCAATGGGTAAGTAATCCAGTGGTTGTGGGTTCGAGTGCCGCTTCGAGTCAAATTTTTCTATTTTTCTTTCGATTTAAATATCGAACTTTGAAGATTCTTTGCCAACTTTCATTAGACAGACAACGTTCTGCGAAAATGACAGCGCATAGAGTTCTCGTCTCTTTCGCACATGCGGAAATAATAGATGAATAATTACCACTATCAGCAAACATCAAACGTGCTCTAGTCTGTAAAATGCACAATCTAATTGGACACTGCATGCGATTTTCATTAGCCAACATAAGTGAACGCCGTCTTTAACGTTAAAGATCCTTTGAAAGCACTGTTGATTATGTAACATTGTATAAATAAGAGTAAATAGTGTGCACTAAAGGAAAAATTTGTTTCTCGAGCTGGAATGCTAAAAGATTTCCAGAACACGGTACGGGATCGTAACGATCAATTGATAAAATGGTTTTTTTTTGACACTTGTTATCAAAATATGAAGTAAGTGTATACCAATGATTTGATAGTAATCATTCATGTGAGATAATCGTTAGTATATATATTACGAGTATTATCAAACCAACGATTTCTAAATCACTTAATGATTTGATGTAGTTCTATGAATATGTTTCAAAAATCTGACAATATAGATACTAGGTATTGTTGTTTTTATTATGGTTGGTTAGAATATTAGCGAATATGGTGGTCATTAAATCACAAAGTCAGAGCTTGACAACTGGCACATATCACTTAGTTCCTCAAAAACTTATATTTAGGTAAAATTTGATATTTATTATTCTGTCAAAGAAAATATCATGAGGACACTGATCTAATTCCATTAAACCCAAGTTTTTGCTCTGGGTTGAAAACACACGACAACTGCTTCATAGAATTCTTAGTTAGCTAACGGGGTCCGGGATCCAGGCTCGAACCTTGGCAAAAACCAAGTAGATAAGCAAAAACTGGATGCCTATATAATGAAACCACTACTTAGTTTTATGATGTAGGTGAGACCTGAGGGTCGGTTTTTTATTCGACTTTGTTTCGGCGGATAGAAACAAGATAATCGCATCCTATAAATGTATCATGTTTAACAAATTGTTTAGATCAGGCGTGGACAAGCGAGTCGTGCAACTGTCCAGAAATAAACGAGACACAAAACGATGACAACCGCAGTTACAACGTGTCCGACTACGGCGTCCGGATTCGTATGTGGCATAATTATGTTAGTGTACTTAAAGATACGAACACAATGTTACTATGTCTTTACTAGACACTTCTTCAGTAACACGTTCAAGGAAACTCTTTTTTTTAATGATATAAGCGGCAAACGAGCAGACGGATTGCCTGGTGGTAAGCAATTACGGCGACGGCCCATGAGCACCCGCAACACCAGGGGAGTCACAAGCGCGTTGCCGGCCTTTAAGGGGGGTTGGAGCTCTGGGAACCTTACTCACCATCAGGAACACAACACTAAAGACCTGAAAGGTAGCAGTGCTATTATGGCTGTGGTCTTCTGTAAGGAGGAGGTACTTCTTCAGTTGGGCTGCTCTAGATTCAAGCGTGATGGTCATCGCTGTGCCCTACCTCTCATTAACTCGACGAAATGTAGAGAAATACGTGTATAAATTTGAGCAGATGCGTGTATGGTAGATGCGATAATTTTAGCTTAGAAAATATACATTTTTTTAAACACAAAAGTGAAAAAGTACCTACGACTTCCTTGCTAAATATTTTAAGTATCCAAAGCCGGGTCAAAGAAGCGAACGGACACCAAAAATAATTAATAAAATAAATTTATTTGTCAGCTTCGGCTTCGAAGAATTAAAAGGAATGGGATTGAAGCATTTTTAGGATTTCATAGTCAACTAGGAAGAACTCTTATAGTTTCGCCGTGTCTGTCCGTCCGTCCGTCCGCGAATAATCTCAGTGACCATTAGGACTAGAAATCTGAAATTTGGCAGTAATATGTATATCAATCACACCAACAAAAAGTGCAAAAATGCTAAAATAAAAAGTGGAGAAAAAAATGTTTTATTAGAGTAACGTGGCGAGTGTTTTTATTTTTATTTCAACCCTAACGTGTGATATGTTGTTGAATGGGTATTTAAAAATGAATACGGGTTTACTACAATAATTTTTCGATAATGTAAATATTTTCGGAAATAACTGCTCGAATCGCAAGCAATCCAGAAAAGGAACAACACCAACATTTTGGGCAGCATACCGGAGGCAAGTCTGTTTAGCGAGGTTTTTTATATTTCATTTTATTTTATAGGTTATAAGTTAGTATTACTTTCTATCTGACATTTACTTCTAACAAACGCAAAATTAGCTCCCACCTCAAACTAAGCGCTATTCGTAAACTAAGTCCTTAAAAAACCGCATCTAATCAATCAAGCGATCCTTTATAAAACACTTCCCGACCATTAAATACATCATACGTGGGAGTAGGCACAAAGATATTCGGATGCAATAAAAGATACCGAACACTGTATTAATGAGGCGGAAAACGATGCAATTAAGTTAATTAATTACTACTAAACGTCTGTTTCAGCTATTGGGAATGATGCAACAATAAGAAGAATCGGAACCTTGGATGTGTATGGGGCGGTGTGGGATGGTGCAAGATATGAGGGCAAGCGATAGACGCATGTAAAAATAAACGAGACGGATTGGAGTAGGCCAGCTAAACAGAAATAAAAAATAAATTTATAAGGCAAACGCCGGGTCAAAGATTCTTTGACTATTTCATATAATGAAACGGAAAAATTTCGTGACGTGTATTTTTTTTTCGTTTGATTCTATTTGTATGTGTTATTAATGTGTAGTGTTGTTATGAATACATATTTTTTATTCTATTTTAAATTAAGCGGAAGCAGCCACTCTTTTTGTTACGGGATGCAGAAAAAGCACTGCCATGGTGTAAGAACTACTGTGAGACAATAAAATCTGGAATAACTAGGCTATAGAATGATAAGTATGGATTAACCATTGGATTTAAAACTGGATGTGTGTAATATAATTTTATATCTATTGGTATATCTTATACACATAAGTATTATTCACAGCTCCTAACATAAAATAATACAAAGCAATGCAAAATTGAACATACGGTTAACTTTATGTTACAGATAGTATGTATAAGTTATTTAAATATTTTATTGATATATTAAGTCTCACGTAAAATCCTACTAGACATTTGTATATTCAGTCGTCAGTCATGGCATAATCGTAATGTTTCACAATATTTTGAATAATCCGCTTTTGCTTATAGCTTATGTAGATAGTTAAAAGTGGTTGCCATAATGTGCCAAGTGGCATCTTTATATCCATAACGAAACTTAAAATATCATAACACCGGTCTCGTTTGCTTCTCTTGTTTGTTTCTAAAATATTTAAATATTTTCTTTAGTAACAGCTACGTTTAAGTATACAAGTTGTGAGTAAAAACCGTTGAGTTTCTCATAACTTATGTTCGACATATCATTTTGAATTTACCAATAGCTTTTTGGTAAAGGAAAACAAGTTGAGGGACCCAGGTCTAAATGGCCTAGTTTTTCCTTCGGGCTGGAAGGTCAGATAGCACAGAATGATGGTCACTTTAAAAAAAAAATTACCCCAAACCTAACCAGTTCCAAATACTTGATTAGGTTATCGAGGAGAGACCAAAATGTAGGCTTGCGGTGGGCGCTTAAGTTGGATGTACTGCGGGGCGCGGCGTGGGGCGTAAATATTAAACATATGTAAACGCATGAGAGCGGCCGCTATCACATCCCTTGTGAGCTCGACGCTCCGCTTCAAGCGTCCACTCGGACCATACTTTTTTCTGTCTGTTTCTGTCCCGCGTTTTCTCCGCGTTCCCATAAAAAATTGCACGCTGCAGAAACTTCGCGTTCACGCGACGCCGACGTGCCGATTCCAATGGAGTCGCCATTAAAACGTCGAGTGTCCGCTAGTGTGCCCGACCCCTTAGACATTCTATAGCAAATAGGTCAGCTATACAAATGCTAGACAGATGAATAAAGTACCTATATCATACTCAGGCAATTTTACTAAATCTTATTAACCCTTCTTAAATACTGCATTTTATTGTCTATTTGTGGTGTCTTTAAGATTAACCCCTTCAAACGAAAGCTCGTATCTTGTGCTAAATTAGAATTTTACTTCTAGCTTCAATCTTTTAATAGCCTTCCTAAGACGTAATTATGTTACTTTATAGCCTACACACGTAATAATTTTGGACAGATTACCCTTTAATAAACAAGTCGTTGGATGGATATTGTGGACAGTTTTATTTGGAAGTGTGAGCATTTAAATATTAACATAATGTTACATTTTGAATACTATAACATACTTGTACGGTTGATATTTAAAAGTTATGTTTACTTAGTATTTAAAAGTCACGATTACTAATAAACTAACTTAAGTATGAAATAGTAGATATTTTACTTAATAATTCAATGTTATTATAATAAATATTAATATAAGAAATATTATTTAATAGGTATTTATAAGGATATTTGGTATAGCGTTTTTATATTCTTTTGTGTACATCAGATTTTCTAGTAATAAATACTAATTTAACTTGCCTTGACGCTCTGAGTCTTTAAAGACTTGTCAAAGAGACTCTGAGATGCCACAGGAGACTGAAGTGTGTGTGACGTGTGAAGTGAGTATCAATCAGCCTTACAATTCAGCGAGAAAGTGTTGACAGCGTCGTCGGTAGGTATCTTCATCTTTAGATTTATGTCCATTTTAGTTTAATTTAGTTGAAAATAGTTTTTTATAGTCATTTAGTTGTTTTATAAAAATGATAGAAAAGGGATAACTTAGACCTTCTGTTATCTAACTGGTAATATAGCTACAGCACATTGACTATGTAGTAGTAACGTGTATATAGACGCATGTCAGCGTTCTATATTCAAATGTTGACGTAAGTTCCATATTAATTATCTGCATAGCTACATAGTCTAGGTACTTCAGTTATTTTTTTTACCTACACCCCATTTTGCCCCTAAACTGCGATCAGAAAGCACCAGAAGATGGGCATCAACATCCAAGCGGTAAAACAGACTGACAGCGTTTATGGCAAGAGGCATAGTTTAAGGGCCAATAGTCGACGTGAGTAGTTCATAGGCAGATAGATTTGGTATCACTAAATATAATTCCGACCGACGACGAACCGACGACCGGTCTGGCCTAGTGGGTAGTGACCCTGCCTATGAAGCCGATGGTTCTGGGTTCGATTCCCGGTCAGGGCATTTATTTGTGTGATGAGCACAGATATTTGTTCCTCAGTCATGGGTGTTTTCTATGTATTTAAGTATTTATATGTATCTATCTATTATATATATCGTAGTCTAGTACCTACAACACAAGCCTTACTGAGCTTACCGTAGGACTAGGTCGATTTGTGTCAGATTGTCGCGAAATATTTATTATTACTATTATTTATTATAATTAGTATCATTGTTTTCATTACTTTTTTAAAATATTTTCACTATATTCAATCACGGCTATATCTTAACGTAAGCAAAAGTTTCTTTTGAAAAATTTGTACCACTAAGTTGATAAGCAAAATGTTGTCCCAACTGTTTGATACCATGAATCACTCTTATTGTATTCACCACGTGGCAGCGCCAACTGCGCATTACCATCAATAAGACAAACTGAATAATGATCCTCATCAAAATGCAGATCGGATGCGTGGGCGCCCGTGAACTTTCCATTTCTCCTAAGTATTTGCAAATATGAAGTAACCAGTTCCAAATACTTAAATACTCTATGTAGCTCTACCACAAGTTGGCAAAAGCGTACTTGCTGACGTTGCTGGCGAAATTATGTCATTACCTTACTCGCGTTGTCCAGGCATTTTGCAGCGCTTCTTGGAAGCCTGGGTTCTGTACCCTTACCATGAGTTGTGACATTGAGGTTTTCGATAACGAGTATCGAGTTTACTATCTGTGCATCTCGCTTGTACTATTTTAGTGCGAACTAGATGCACAGATAGTAAACTCCATACTCGTTATCGAAAACCTCAAAGTCACAACTCATCGTAAGGCTACTGGTCCGCTACATTCACGTAACTAAACTATAGTTAATCTGCATAAATTTACAGCAAAATGCTATTTTTAGTCAAATCAGTGTCTTTGTTTTAGTCAAAAAAAATCTCCAAATAAAGTGTAGGTGATCCTGGACTTTATCATAAAACTTGATTTAAAATGTATTGACACACGGAGCATTTTAGTACATACTGTAAAATTTTGCATGCCGTCATTACCTACCTATAAATTACATAAGACTAAGATTAGCTAATAAGTAATACTATTAACAGTAAGCGGTTAAACAGGTGATAAAAGAAATTTACAGTGGCTGTTATAACACTTATAACCCTTATAACCAATCGCATATTTTATTATTAGCGGAAGGCTCTTTACAATCCTTTTTATTAGAAGGAGGTTACCTTTCGCTTATTTTATCAGTTACGTATAAATTAATTATTATGCAATATGCCTCTGTTGGTTAGAGCGGATATTTTTTATGGAAATTTAAAGCAAACATCGCTGGAATTTAAAAAAAGAGGCAGTTAAAATTCGAGTTACATATTAGACATTTCATTACCATATAAGTATATTTTAAGCTAAATTGGTCAATGACATTACAACCATTATTAACGAATATCTACTCCAAGACATTGCTGTCGAAATATCTGGTCCTAAAACACAAATAAATATACATAATAATAGTTGTAATGTTAGTTCCATCGCCGATCGTCCACATACTTCTAATGCAGATCACCATTAACATAACTCCATAATCAACACTTTGGCGCCAAACAAGCATTATATAAAGCTGCAGCACTTAACGCGACAGCAAACAGCAAGAGCACAATCGCGATAAAATAATAAACTGTTGCACACCCACGCCAGCTTGTCGTCTAAACGCAAATGCTTGTCGGGACCATAAAGTACCTGATGGCCGTGCTTGGATCTACGCCGGCTATACATGAATTTTGTAGTAATAGTAATCTTCACAAGTTCCGTAGATTTGAGTGAAATTTTATTTGGTTATAATTTAAAAAAATTGATAATTTAAGTTGCGAGTATTGCCTGGTTTGGGGTTATAAGTAGGCAATATCTTTAGGCTTCACTACACAACGGGCCAGCATGGGCCCACATAGGGACACAGCTAAGCAAGAGATGGAGTAAACGATATTGCGATCTCGTTCCGTCATCGTATAGCTGCGTCCTTTTCACTCGACCATGATGACCCATCGTGGAGTCTTTTTAATATAGGTAGCTATGAAAAGTTTTATTTTCTATAAGCTCATAGGTCGGGCTTAATCATGACTTTTTATAAGGAGAGACTGTAATAATGTTCAATTAGTAACTTAGACGAGATAAAATAAAATATTAAATACCTGTTTAAATAAAATAAAAATTAAAGATGGATTTTATAGTTTCTTCTAGGTTCAATATTGTTATCAAAGAATAATAATTCATAAATAAGTGCAGTAGATTTTTCAACTCCGAAATTAGATAATGATATTACGGATGATTAATGATTTACTTTTGGAGTAAGTGTATTTTAAAATGATATTTAAAATCTATGTCATTTTTGTAAATATTTTTCTATATCACTATATTGTTGTCTAGTTAAATTATATCTATTCAATCTTATTTGACAGTCGTTATCCGAAATAGTCAGCCATATAAAAATCGATATTTAAATAGCCAAAATTTTACGATCTACTCTCGTATACATAAGCTTACGATAAGATCGTCCATAGATTATATATTTTTAATTTATAAGTGATGGTATTGAATACAATTATGTTAATTAACAACACTTCTGTTCCAACCGTTACTTTTATCTAGGAATATGCGTTTGATAAACTTTCTTCCGTATTTCTCATTAGGGTGAGTCAGAGACTACCGCAGGGCGTCCGCGAGGCGGTTTGCTCGCCTACACGCTTCATACGGTTGATTTACTTATCCCAACATTGGGCTATAGATCATTAGGCCTGCGAAGGAGGACAGCCTACTCTAATCTGCGTGTGGTCTACAACTAAGATAATTGTCAAATTGACTCATTGACTTAATTAAGTGATAAGTTTATCAGTGATTTGCATTGCATCGATCTTGTTGGTTATCATTATCAACCTATTAAAATAGATATATTTTATTAAAGAAGATAAACTCTTAAAGATATTTAAAAAAAATGAAGGTGACAGGCAGTGTTAATCTACATCTACACTAATATTATAAAGGCGAAAGTTAGTGAGTGTGTGATTTAGTAAGTTTGTTACTTATTCACGTCTAAACTGCTGCAGCAATTTCAATAAAATTTGGTATGGACTTAGCTGACACCTTGGATAAATACATGGGCTACGTTTTTTCCCTAAAAAACCGCGCGTATCACCGCGGGGCACAGCCAGTTGTTAATATACTAGATTACTAAATGAGCAAAATTTTAATTGTACAGTCAGCAGCAGAAGTGGCTAAGCGGTTGAGGTGTTCAAAATGAGGTCAACACGTCTCTATTGTTAAGAGAGTAAGAGCGCGTGTAGGACATTTTGAACACTTCACCCGCTCACTTTTGCTGCTGACTGTACGTTAAAGTTGGTGAGTGTTAGTTTTTCTTTTAAATATTGCTTACCAATCCTCCCATTGCTTATGTGTTTACTGTAGAATGCACTATCTCGGCTATAAAGTACCTACGCTCCTATAAAATTTTGACACCTTTCATAACGAACAAAGCTTTTTCTTTATCATTATTTTATGGCCTAGCCAGAGTGACCAGGTCTCAGCAGATCATAAATCTGACAGACCATTTAGCATCTATATTAGTCGCAGTCGTATCTCTGTTTATCTTGTTTCAGCTGTCCAAGTACATCGTGAATGGACAAAATGGGACTTTAATTGGTGCTAAATTTAATCGGCTTTAACAAAAGGTACGAACTAACTTTGGTGTTTATTTGTTGGAGAGAAAGCTTAATCGTCTAACGGACACCATGTTCTGTAGATATAAGTTCAGACTATAACAGAAAATCCGTCGCTTATTGCGTCCTATACCTAGTAATAGTGTCATACGAAAGTTTGAATATATCTTCATGCAATTATTTTGCATGTTAAAAATTACTATAAATACTGCAATACAATACCAAAAGGTACTCTTTATTGAAAACGTATACAACAAAATAGTACAAACACAGCAAAATAAAGTAGAGGTAAACAACAGGCGGTCTTATCGCTAAAACGATCTGTTACAAACAACCTGTCTATGACTAATTATTTAAATTAATTAGCTATTTAAGTTTATTCGGTTTAGTAGGAGAGCTGATTGCACTATTTCATTCTGTCATCGCTGTTCCACCGCTGGACGTCCAGGCGAGGGAATCAGTTTCATTCTTAAGTTGTGAATATTCCATTCATTTGCACGAAGCGATTGACCTTCCTAATGTGGACTGAAAGGTATAATTTGGGTCTTTTCAAGGCAAGAGTGAATAGGCTGTTACTGAACCAGCGTGCTACACCCTCGACCTTGTCGACACTTACCATCAGATTTGACTGATGTCAAACGCTGGTCAGACTTGTATAAAAATAAGAACTTTAGTAAATGTTTAAAGTACAGTCAGCAGCAAAAGTGGCTAAGCGTTTGAAGTGTTCAAAATTACCTACACGCGCTCTTATTCTCTTGACAATAGAGATGTGTTGACCTCTTTTTGACTGTACCTAATGAAAAGGTACCTGAAATCAAACTTTTTAAAATAAAAAAAAGCGCGGATGGAGCTAGCGGCAAGCTGAACTGAACACCATTATTCAACATATGGGTATAGCCCCGAAACAAGTTTATGATCAAAATGTTACAGGAGACAATAATATAAGATTCCCATATAGGTCAAAGTATAACTGAAATGTTCCCCAAGATAAGATAAGCACTAAATAGAAGGAACTTACAAAACCGTTAAAATACAAACCTATAGTATTTCTAATCTAATATGTGTCTAAGTTACACATAATTAATAATTATGAATTTGAATTTAATTTCATATGAATTATGTAATGGTTTTAATTCCCTCTTTCCTAGACTCCGGACCTCATTTTGTCTCATACTGTTTACAGCTATACGCAAGTCTTCTATTACGTCAGTTTTAACCAACTACGGCACTTGTGACTGACTAATCCTTATTTATACAAATTGGATTGCACGAACGTCATCAAAACAAGTTATAAAGATAAGCAAAACTCAAGCACTTAATATTTTAGATAGAAGTGATGCAACAAAGCTGTGTAGTGCTGGTTAAGAATAGGACCACCCTGTCTCTTCCCGCGGGTGCCGTAAGACAAACAACGGTAAGCGAATCAAAAGTGACTGCGGTCGCCAACCTGCCTGCCAAGCGTGGCGACTATGGTAAATACCCTCCAAAACGATTCAAGGCATATTTGCAGGAGGATTATGTTCAGCAGTGAACGTCTTACGGCTGAATGATGATGATGCTGATGAAACCTCCATACGGTTGCATTTTACAAAGACATCCTATATATGCATAATAATTATTATGTTCACATTGCAAAAAGGGATACACAGTATTATAGGATAGTTATGTAATACGTACAATGTCCAAGTATGTATAAATTGAAATAAACAATTTTCTTACATAATTATCATCATATTCCTCGCGTTGTCCCGGCGTTTGCCACATCTCATGGGAGGTCCGCTTGGGCCTTAATCCCAGGATTTGACGTAGTCACTAGTTTTACGAAAGCGACTGCCGCCTGACCTTCCAATCCAAAAGGTAAACTAGACCTTATTGAGATTAGCCCGGTTTACTCACGATGTTTTCCTTCACCGAAAAGCGACTGGTAAATATCAACTGCTATTTTACATATAAGTTCCGAATAACTCATTGATACGACCCGGGGTTGAAACTTGCGACCTCCGGATTGCAAGTCGCTCGCAAGTAGACCACTAACATTTCAGTATAACTTGATCTTATGATAGGGTTACGCTTTTTACCTACAATGACCCGTTTTACAAAACTTCATATATGCTTCGTTGAAATTATTTATTCGTTTATTTTACGTAATTTGTAAATCATGTCCAAAATTTCAGTCACCAAAGATTTTGTAATAGAATGTAACAGAGATTAAAAAGTTTTATTAGCTCGTATCTTTTCTACCACTTTTTATGCTTCATAAACGCCTCGTAAAATACTCATTTGAAAGCAGTTCCGTTGTTCTGTTTTTAATTGAATGATAAGTATTATAACAGTATCAAGTTTATATTAATCTTGATATATTACTTAAAAATGTTAAATGTAGGGGTTAAACTTTACAATAAATACTGGATTAGACAAAATTTGTTAGCTACGTTGCTAATAAATACTCTATCTTTTGTCATTTTCTAACAAAAATATGATAAGACGTCTATACATGAAGATTTTTTTATATAACAAAAGTGGCATGTGAGCAGACGTATTGACTGATGGTAAGCAATTACGGCCGCCCATATGCACCCGCAATACCGGAGGAGTCATAAGCGCGTTGCCGGACTTTAAGAGTGGTTGGAGCTCTGGGAACTTTACTCATCATCAGGAACACAACACTACATAGCTGAAAGCTAGCAGTGCTGTTATGGCTGTGTCTTCTGTAAGGAGGATTATTTTTTAGGGAAATATAGCAGGAAAGAGAAAGAGGGGGACACCCAGAGAAATATTATCTTTAAAAAAAATGTCATAGCGTGTGAATGAAACCGTTCAAATAGTGATGATGACACCTGATAACATACAAAGTAGGGCAAAACGTCGTAACCACCTTAAAATCTCATACAAACTTATTACTTTCCGAGATTAGTACTATAACACTAAATAAAAGGGATTTTACGGCTTTTGAATGAGGTAGTTTGTAAACAGACTGATTGAAATACTAAAATGGTGGTTTTATTGTATTTATTATCCGTTATATTTAGATTAGGTATTACTAAAACAAAGTTATGTCTTGGTACATTTTACGATCGGCGGACGCTATGAAATTGTAAACATAAAAAATAAAATTATATCCTACTTATCTGAAATAGGACTAATTATAATAAAACACATTGGGTACTATACCGATTTTTTAAAGTCAATTATTTTATGATCACCAATTGTTTGTCCCCATTTGACATTATAGACAAAAAATCCTAGCCTACTAAAAATAAAATTAAGATTGAGATGTTCGTAAGAGTCTATTTGACATTATAGAAGCTATTATACGACCTTTTATTATCAGCTGTGACCAAAATATGATAAAAAGTCTCTTCACAAATTAGCTAGTGTTGTGTAAGTAAACATTAAAATCAAATCAGCCAATGGTTTAAGAACTAAATCATGCGCGTCACATATAATTTATTGCCTCTTAAAAAAGTCCACTAAGAGCCCATTAAAAATTCAGTAAATCAACAAGCGGAAGTCCCAGCCCGGTGGCAATTTTGACAGCAGTTAACTTCAGTTAAAACAGTTGTCCGGTACAAATTGTTTTCTTTTATGACTTGGATACTTAAGCGTTTAACTACTGGAATGATTTACACCTTTCCTCTGCTCACTAGACACGTCTTTAAGTTCCGTATGCATGCAGACTTAAGAGTAACAGTGGAGCGTCTTATAAGCGCTTATAAATTTGGCGGTTCTATAAGGGCAATTTGTGAATTGCAATGATCAATTTGAACTAATTAATTTTATGTAAATAATACAGAATGCTACAAAATTAAAATTATCTGTTTGCTTTTTTTCTAGACATAATACGATATATATACTAGCTAACCTTTGAACAGATGACTATGATTTTGTCACGCTAATATTTATGATCCAACATGGATCCAACTGCAGGTAGGTATCCAATTTGTACCAATTTAAACTATTACTATTTACAATACCTTTAGTTTTATTTCGTTTACATACCGCTTAATTTGTATATTTTGTAAGAACGATTTTTAATTTATAGTTAGGTAGGTAGAGGTACTATTCTGTCAGTTATATTGCCATAAAGTTTCACATCACACTCTTCTATGCTTTTCTTTAGGCTAAGCACAGGCTTGCCTGCTTATCTGCGTTTAACGTGTGGGAAAACGGAGTTTGGCATTATATTCCCCGTTCCCGGACATTTCCCAGACGTCATTTAAGACTAAGTTATTTCTACGGTATTCTTATACATTTTGATTATTTTGATCAATCGGCGAAAATTGACAATTAAAAGTGAATAGTTTTTAACTTTATGTGGTTCGAAAAGGTTAGTCACAAATTTTAGAAATCGTAGTGTATGAACAAGATGTACTCGTAATTGTGTTATATGTTAGTTGCTGATGAGATGAAACATATAATGTTGTCTCTGTTGCATTTCTTATATTATAATAGGTACTTATTATAATATAATTTACTTATAATATGGATTATATAGGTTCGATAGCGCTAAATTAAACTGAAATCTGAAAAAAATAATGATAGAACAAATAATGGATGATGTCAAGATGAGACAAGTCATATTTGGGGGAGGCCTACATATATCCAGCAGTGGACGTCTCATGATTAAAATGATGATGGTGATGAATGAATGACGTCAAAACTACAGCTAACGCAATGGATGTCACCGTAGCGGTTTATTTAAAGCGAGTGAACAGTAGCAACAAGACAAAATTTTAGTAATATTCTGACATGTAGTAAAATTTTGGTATCAAAACAAATTCAAAATCCGCCTGAATATACTATGTTGCACTCTCTTTTGCGCTCGCTTCGTTTGTCACACGATTAACTTAAAATACAGTCCGTAAAAGAAAAAAAAGAAGCTGTCTAGAATAAAAAAAATAGCTAATAATATCGGTAATAATCACAAAACGGCATAATATTGTTAAATCTATTTAAAGATAGACACCACTTACTACATAGGGTGATCAATCGAAATGGGTCAGTCAGAAACTATGAGAGATAGCGAAATTTGTTCACTCGGTATACACATTCCAATCGTAACTTAACAGAAAATTTACAAAAACTATTTTCGAAGATCAAATTCATGTCCGTTCGTCCGCGCAGATAGGTCCAATTAAGGCGTAATTAGACGTACTAAATTTGCAAATTGCACGATTTTCCCGGTAGGCCTTCTGAACACGCGGGTTCAAATCTTGCCTTGAAGACTGATAGGCGTAGTCACCTTTTCTTAAGTATCCTTCCTATTAGCCATGGACGTCTACTGCTGGAAATATGCCTCCTCCATAGACTGCCACGGGGAGCGATCTCTGGACATCGCAACGCTTGCGTATCGACTGCCAACGTAAATACGCAGGTTGGTGATCGTAGTGTGGTCGACCGCGCTAAAAGGACGCTTCTTCCCAGAAGTGGTATCTAGTCGCGGTATATGACGTCTATTTCAATTTATGTTTTTATGTTACATAATGACGTCGTTGTTGCAATTTTATTGAGATGTTCACGAGATAACGTTAGTCCTGCCACGACTATTACTCGGACTAAGAAGCTAACGTAATATTAAATATCGATGTTTGCCTCTGGTGGGCCCAAGGACTCGACTCGTCTGCGCTTAGCATCGTATGATGACACACGCCCAGTTCACACGTGTGAACGCTAGTGTCGGGTTTTACGGCGTTTTTACGGTTTCGATAACCCTTCGGACAAATTTTCTGATATTGAAGACCTGTTAATATTATATTAATCGGCTGTGTTCTAGTTGATCGTGTCAAATTATGAAATAGCGCTTACATTCTTTTTCTATTTGAACTTAGATTATGATTTGCATAAAGGACCTATCCTCAATGATTTGTCTGAGAATTATGACGTTTGTGTCTGAGAGAGAGTTCATATCATAAATTAGATTTTTGTCGCTTGGATTCTCTTCATAAAAGCTGAGCTTTACTGGGATGCAAAACCTACTAGTTTCAGGAATATTCAGCTAATCGGAGAACTAGGTAATATATCAATTCTACATTCTGTCTCTTTGTTAAGACTTAATTTAATGAAATCATTAAATAGCACTTAACCCGATTATTTTATAGTGCTTCAATATAATAATCATATACAAAGTAAATAAAATACAACTTGCATAATTATGCAAATTATTGCGACTGTTTTATGTAGTAACCAGAATTATATTAGGCTGGCGATCTCCTTTAAGTTAATGCCTTTACTCGTAAATTGTCGTATTCAAAAGTAATTTAATAATATTCGTGCTACTTAAAGAAAATTGTTTCTTAAAATTTGCATGATACATTCAAAACATAAATCATTTAAAAATTACTCACCGTTTAGTCGAAAGAAAGGGAATGAGGTTCAGAGAAATGTTAGAAAGAGAGCAAAACTAGTGTCTTTCACGGGTCATTGACTTTATTTTACCCCCGGCAAAGCAAGGTTACCATTAATGCATCTCAATTTATGGTTACCGGGTCCCTGAGGAATACGTGTGAGACCGCCTTGTAGATAAATTAAAACACATTGCTAGCCTAAATAGCATCTTAACTCAATTACTCTAAGCTCATTTTTGCTTAGAACTCACGTTTATTCGGAATGATGTCTAATAAAAATAAAATCTTCGACAATTTAGATAAAAAAACAAATTAATTTGCAACCAATTTAATAACAATTAGGGTTTAAATTGCTTTGATCGTTTTGCGAATAACCTCCCAAAATGTTATATCTCAATTGGCATCGATTATGTTTAAGGATTTATGGCCGCGTAATAACTGTGATCGGTGTTTTGTTAAATGTGTGTTCTCTTCATTGGAGTTTAGTATTTGATGTGTCGATTTGTGGAACCACTTTTCAGTCAATATTAGCCTTGTTTGTTATTATCAATTGGCAGCCAATTATTATAATTACTGCTGCGTCGTTTGTGTGTGAGAAATCTTAGAATACCACCGAGAAAACTCAAACTCACTCACAAAACTATTACTTAGTCTCTATCCTGCCTAATAAAGAATTTTTAGGTGATAATCTGAAAAGAACTGGAAAGTTTATCTACCAGTACGCCATAATTTATGTGCTAAATTATCCATTTCGTTTTCTCAGAATCCACATTATTTTCGCCGTATTATGTTGGTCGTCTACTCGCAAAGTTTTTTATGTATTGGCACAAACTCAAAAATCGTAAGACAACAGACAGCGGTGAGACGGGTAAGTATCAATATAGATATATTTGTACATACTTACGAGTAGTAGCCACTTACACATATTATTCTACTTCTCGTAATTGTTCAGTGGTTGCGATTTTTGAGACGATGTTTTCCATTTGAATTTGGTAGTGGATCATATACGTGCGGCACGCTGCGATCCCACTCTGCTAAGAAACTGTCGCCAAAAACGCCACCCAAGCGCCTAAATCTGGTAGCTGAGTGGGTACAATGTATCTCTATAGCTTAATATGCAATATCAGTTGATATTTCACCACTATTACGAGTACTTTTTTGATGACTAATACGAGTCTATACTCTGAGTCTATATATATAAATACCTAAGCTATAAGGTATTCTGACGCTTTTACAGTCGACGACAGAAATTTTAATGGTTTTACAGAATATTATATTGGCACGTAGTTTTATAAAATGAGCCATTTTGTATAAATATACCGACGAAATGCAAATTTGAACCGGCCAGTTTACCGATACTCGCCGATACGCCGCCTGACAACATTTATCCTATTCCTAAATTGTTTTAAACTGAGCGCGGCCTGCAATTAGTATATATCACAGTAGACGCGGATTAGTGAGCGGTTAGTGAGTGATTAGTTGCCGATTAGTAAGTGATTAGTGAGATTAGAGCACGATTAGTGCGGTGCGGGGGAGAATGCGCTCGGTTTTGAAGCTGTGTTATTAGTTTTCGTTACTATTAGGTGTTCGATGACTTGTTGAGGGATGATACAAATTTTTATTATGGCTGAACTATGTTTTCGACATCTCCTCGTTGTATCGCAATGATGATGCGTTGTACGAGGAAGCCACCAGCTCTTCCGTCACCAGTACCCTTACCACGAGTTGTGACTTTGAGGTTTTTGATAACGAGTATCGAGTTTACTATCTGTGCATCTCGTTCACACTAAAATAGTACAAGCAAGATACACAGACAGTAAATTTGATACTCGTTATCGAAAACCTCAATGTCACAACTCATGGTAAGGGTATTGATACGTTAACCAGACGCTTCGAGATTTCTGCGAAAGTGTGTGCGTACTGGAACCCCATGGACCTAGAGTTTATACTTAATGATGTATGTATTATTAATAATGCAAATGAAGTGATTTAAATTAAACGATTAATATTATTGGACTTACGAATAGCATAGTAATAGATAAGATTGCAATAAATTACGCAAACTATAAATTTTAGTGCCGCGAAGATCAAAACGAGGACAAATAGAACATTTGTATGAAAATATTTGTATCAATATAAGTCAAACGCATAAATAAACATTTTTATATGCTTTTCTATACCTTGACGACAGCGTGTTAAAAATCATAGATATGTAGGTAATATAATTATGGGCGTTCATAATAATAATGTTAATGATCATGTAACTGATGTCAGGTAACCAATAAATTATTTTAATGTTTGTGTACATTTAACGTGAAATGTTAGTTACAATTGCCTCCTATTATAATTTAAATACTCTATTATAAAACAGCCTTTGTTATAAATAACAGCCGTCAATGTCTATACCAGAACACTCAGACATGAAATACTTCAGCAATGTAGGTACATCTTAGATAAATCATTTAATCCATATAAGAGCTTGAATAACATAATACAGCTACATAAAATACAAATACTATATATTGACTGCCTCTCATGCTTAAATTGAAACCCGAGCGATAGCAGTTGGACCGTGATGAATAGTAAACGGTTCATATAGTGGAATCTTCAGCGATACAAAGCGAACGGACTTTGGATACCAACTTATTACATGATTTCGACAAAAATACAAAAAAAGATCATGATTCAAAAATAAACCTGCCAAAACTTTGTTCTGACTCTGACCATAACAAACCAGCTAAAGCTTCAATCAAATTAGTTTCCATAAGAATGACTAAAATGCGAGTTTACCATTGGCTTTCAAGAAACAAAGTGCGCTTTTCTGTTGGGGCGTGGTGAAAATGAACTTTATATTAATTAATCTGGTTTTCACTTTCAATGTCACCGTTTTTTTAACTGACTAACACATGCAAAAATACACTAAATGCTATCTCTAGACAACAGTTCGTGTCACAACGATGCCTACTCGTATTTCTTGTTTAACCACCGTCTACACCCAAATGTCAGGTTTCATTCAGAAAGTCAAACTGGTCCATAAAGTCGCTTCAATCGACTGTTTTTTTAATAAATTGCCTATTACATAGAATGGTATTTTGGTCTACTAGAACACCTCGGAGATGATCCTGTTTTAGACAATTAAAAAGGTTGTTAACATTAATTAACAATTTATTTTGTTTGTCGTCTCCATTCAAGATGTCATTACTTGGCGCCAAGGATATTTATTTTTCACGAGACCGCAAAATATTATCTTAATTAAGGTTAGGATATTTATCTTATCGTTAATTATTATTTGGAAGTGATTTTGAATATAAATTGCCTGCGACGATGTCTCGTTTATACTTTAAAAACTATGCATTGCCATAAAAATGTTAAATGTCATGTATGCTCATACTTTTTACGTGGATTTGGTCAGAAGTTGCATGTTTTTGATAATTCATGACTGGAATCGCTATTTATAATAGGTATAATATATTAGAGTCGTACATGTGGTTGTACTGTGTGCAGCTTCCGTCGAAACACAATGAACAGCTACTGCGGTTGCCAATCATGGTTACCATGGAAAATCAAGATGATATCAATCATATCTAAGGGAGGGCTATGTTCTGCAGAAGAGCAAGCTGAAATGATGATGGTGATGATGAGTACCTATAGATAACACAGAAGCGCTTAAAAGCTTTATTTTTAACCTGTCTCCTAACAGGAGGTGTTGAATGTAGGTATTATCAGGTCATAAGTCGCAAGCTCAGAACAAACTTAATAAAATAATCATAAAATAATTTAAACATTTCAGAAACCTTCTAAATTTTAGATGCAACTTTGACGGTCGTGGCATAACGTTATATATATAAGTATACAAGAATATAATTAACACTTTTAGTGACATTAACTTGTGAACTCGTTTTATAATCTGTCGCAAGACCGACATCGCCAGTGCAGCGCTTACACGTGAAAAATATATTGCTTGCAGAGGCAGGAATTACGAATGTGACCCGTTTACATGATTTGATCTTATCTGGTCTTATCTGATTTGCCAAATTTATACAGATAACGACATCGAACTGCTGATGATTCGTTTAAGTCTGAGAGTCAGGTGCTCGGATTTAGATAGCATTTAATAGCAAATGTATATTTTATAATTAATAAAAAAATGCTAAAACAGTGCTCTCGCATCGTCATCTATATCTTATAGCCGTTGTATTGTAGGTTTCAGTAAAAAAACACAACTTAATATTATACTTAAAAACAAAATATTAATATGCAAGTTATTATGAAATAATAAAATGTAATACTATAATTAGATCTAAATCTCTTGCTCAATACAATGTAGTGAATCCATATATTTTTCAATAAGATTAATATAAATATTATACGTATTTCATTAGTACATAACAAACATTGAAAAAATATGACTTCAATCATAATATTATACATTTTTTTTACCAAAAAAGAACCATAAGCACTTGTCACGTCCAAGCTAATCTTAGAACAAAGGAATTTTAATTATTACCTTGATACGAAAAACCACAAGCTTGAGAAAGCTGCGTTCAATGCGTCGAACCCATCAAAGACTATCAAAAGCCCAAATTAGACCAAGATAAACAATGGATGATCCTTTGACACAATTGTGAGCCAAGCGATTTTTCTTCGTCTAAAACAGCGCCAAGCGAAATCAAAGCTTATTTCACGCTGCAGAAAGTATAATTTAGAATTTTATGGGACCGCGTATTCGGGGAAAGTAGTCAATCTTCGGTTCAGACATTTTAAGAATGTGTTTTTCAGACAAACCATTGAATAGTCGTAAACTGTGGAATGTGTGAGGAATGCTTTTTGTCTAAGTCTTCGGGTGGAGCCGGATTTTGACGATTGGCCGTTTTGCACTTACGTATTATTCTCTCCTTCATCTCAGCTTAACTTTGATCTGAAACAGAAAGCGTTTATTTTTAATTAAACATCTAAACAAGTTATTAAACTGTAGAGTAGGTCCATATCCACTAATTATAGAAGAGTTGTATTTTAAATATAGTTTCCATGATTTAGAAGTTCTATATACGACGCTATACTGTATGTAACATGATTCGTTGTTTTTAGCCATTTATTTGGATTGCGACGACTATCAATATATCTAACATATCTATATGTTTATTAGACATTACTTTCAATTACTAGTTTACTATACTTACATAGGGGGTTAGTTCTTACAGTATAAAATACGGTTTGTTCTTACAGTAGTAGCCTCCACAACCTCTGCTTTTGTACATATTACATTCATTGATACAGATTAGATTATTGACATAACGTGACCGATTTGTTATTTTCTTTTTCTTTTTTATCTTTTTGCCTCCAATTTTGTGTCTATATTTTGGCAATCTATATCCATACTAATATTATAAATGTGAAAGTAATTATCTCTGTCCTCTGTTACCTCCCACTTTTAAACCGCTGAACCAATTGGGAAAAAATTTGGTATGGAGAGAGTTTGAGCTGCGAGAGGACATAGCGTAGTTTTTGGCCAACTATACTTTAAAGACGGACACGAAGTCACGAGGAAAAGCTAGTGAAATATAAATAACAATTAATATTCAGATTCGACATATGGTTAGAGGTTACACTACAGTGATTAAATCCTTTGGAAAGCCGCCATGAACTTCCGATAGAAATTTTATTTCTCTATGCGACTCTGTATTTCGACATTAATTAGTCGTAAAATATACAAATTACGAGCCTATCAATCAGGCTGTCATGCGTCACTGGGTTGGACAAACGGTTTAATAATGCAACGGTCGGCTACCCCGCCACAATATAACATTAATTAGGCCTATTTTGTCCTCTTTATGACAATTTAATCAGTGTCCATTCTTGATGTTCATTCAATAAAAGACCGCTCTTTCAAAACCCTTTTTTATTGCATATGGAACTTGTATTTTTTACATATCGGTGGATTAAAGAGTTGTAGTTACATGGTTTTAGTTACCTAAACTCAACTAACGTATCTTATTATAACTTGTTAAAATCTTAGTAGTAACATCTATAACCGCGATAAATTATTCGTAGAATAAAATAATTTTTCACGGTATGAAAGGTTTTTAGGACATTTAAAATGACCTACTTATTACATACTCTTGTGAATTGTTACAAATTTGTAATAAGGTATATCTTGGACATTAAACCTTACCGATTCGTGTTATAAAATAGCGAGGTTTATTTTCTTTATTTTTAATTGGTTCGATTTCCGAGTGAGATAAGCGATCTTTAAGTGCAGTTTAGTTTCTTGTTAAAATTAAGGAATATCTCCTTTCAGTTAAATTTTCTGAGTAATATATTCTACATATATATTATATGTATTTTAGCGCTACACTTATAAGTTACGGGGATGAAGTTCAGGCTGCGATGGTAGTCAGGTTTTTAGAAGACTTCATAAATATTGATGCAATGTTAAATAATGTACCTAAGAAACAAGTAGTACGTCTAACCGCCTACAGATCTACCACGTCAAATGCAATTTTGATTTGTCATAATTAGAAATTACAATTAAAAATAATATGGAATGGAAGACCTTTTTATAAGCGCCTGGGCGGCTTTAAAGAAAATCTAAATATCAAATCAAAGGGTTTACTAGTCTAAGTTGTTTATCCCGTTCTAAAATCAAAATAAACTTAAATCTACGAGTATCTGGTTTAGTTCTCGCAAATCAAATTTAATTGCATCAAAATAAAGGACCTAATACCTTAACGGTACTCTTATTCACGTTGCTTAACTGAATACTTCACCAAAGTCAGCCAGAATAAGTTCGACATAATCACCAATAATTATTACAATAATTTCCCTTTAGTTTGACTTGGAAATATGTTGCAGTTGAATACATAATGATTTGTGAATAGTGCAAAGAAACCGGAGCGTGCCACGCAGCGGTGGTCCGATAAAGACGATCGTCCATATTACCAACTTATCTGATGCGGATCAAACTGCGTATCACATCTACTCAAGGTGCAATTTACTCTGATTCGTTTAACAAGTTGGTAGCTTTTACAACCGGTCGCAAATATATGATGATATTGCTCTTGAAACGACAAAGGTTGTAACTGATTGTGTATTCCAAAGGAAGTTTAAGCGTTTTTCCTTTAGTTCATGGACAGAAGCCTAGGCGGCGTAGTTTATATGCTATGAGACGTGTGCCGAATGATTTATCGTAAGTCAAATCGCTGAAAATGTGAAATAAACGCTTTCCTTCAAAGATATCCCTTCAAACACCAAAAATCATACTGCTTGAAGTAGTTTTGATTGGCATAGTTTACGCGGAGTACGATTTTGTATTAACATGCAAAGTTAAATTAATTATAAATAGTTATTGTTCGATGAGCTACATTTAGACATAAGGACGAATTGTGTCAAAGTGAAATATTTACTTCAATTGCCTGTTCACAATACTTAGTACATGTAGTAAGTTTTGACAAGGAAATGTTTCAGCATTTAGAAATCACCACACCTCGATGCACCTACTCGGAAATCTGGAAGGGCGCATAAATTCCCTGTCGCATAATAAGGAAATTATTGACGATAAGTCTGTCCAGTCACATAACTTATATCCGTGTTTCCTTAATGAGTTCATGCGCTTATATTGACCGAAGAATGTATATATCACTTTGTCTTCTATCGTGGCGCCACCTTCGACGATATGCCTCTATAAGAACCACAATTGCAAGCAGTAAACCCTTTGATCAGATCTTCATATGTTAGTTGCATTAAGGACTAATTTTCAATGGCATGTGCAGTTATAAGCGGTAAATAAATTTGCGTAGTTCTACGCGAGTCGACTCCGATGCAAACAGTACCAATGTATTGGCTCATTTTGAAGCCGGCTCTCTCATACAAATTGCATATTAAGTGTTGTTTAAACGTCGCCTTTCCTTTTTACATTTGTCATTCCGGCCTGTTTAGTTTTCTACGGGATGGTTCGGATTAAGTTTTGCAAATTGCTCGCACACGTGGTACGGAATACTAATCGTTATTGAGTGGTGGGCGTCTAAGGATTAAATTAATATCGATGGTAGAAATTTCAAATGTCGTAAGGGACATACTTTTATATGCGACTTACGACATTTGAAATTTCCACAGTCGAATTATTAAAAAGCAATACATTCTCATGCGCTCAGTCAATTTCGTGTACATAAATACTAATTCGAATAAAAACTCTGCTAACAAGAATTATTTATCTGCAGGATACTTTACTTTTGAAGTAGAATATTTATTGACCAAGGCTACCGGTAAAATAAACATTTAGGGCTAAAGAAAACATTTGCTTTATATGACATTATTGCGTAGGTAACAAATATCAAATTTGCTAAGCAGCTTTAACACATGACCTACATAAGATTAAGTTCTCCAACATCATATCTCAAGATTAATAAAACAGTATCAGTACTATTACCCCAATGCCCTTTACAAAATTGTTTTGATTTTGGCCTATCCACCTCATAAAATATAGTATAAAGTCCTAATTCAGATTAAATATATTACTTTTTGTAGAAAAAGATCAAGAAATCAGCAAAAATGTCATCAATAACTTGTACGATTATCCGTCTTTGGTACACCGACGGAATATGATTATCAAATCGATATAATCTTACAAAATAATGTCATTAAAATGCATGTGATGACGTCTTTTTGTCCGAATACTTTATTGCATACATATACAAAAATAATGAAGACGTTATTGACAATTTAATAACTTTATAAACATAGTTCTGGTTTGGGATGTTTTCATGCTATTTGGTAGGATCTCTCTACCTAATCTATTTAGACTTTTTAACACTAAAAAGTATACAAAATGTGAATTGGGTTATAATAGGTATAAATATTTATGACAAATAATACAATACTTATATAATCAGACTCTTTCCTGGACAGCATTACCTGCCACGGAAGCACTAAACTATCCCTAATTTAGAAAAGAACGACAAAGAAGAGATGCAAGCTTCTTATCACCATCTTTGTTACAAATATACAGTTCCGCAAAGCTATTATACGACTGAAAGGTGATGCGCAGTGTCACGTAGCGTCTGGGCCACACGAGTCGCTCAAACTGACGTAGGTAATGTTACCCTACGTTATTAGTATTAGATTTTATTAATGCGTTTACTACATTACTTTTAAAAATTTTCTTATGTATAGGCAGTTTAAGGAAGGAAAATAGTATATTTTAGATATAATAGAGCTAGCCAGGTAAGTATTTAACTAAATAATTTTTAACAATTTGAGATAGAAAATAATTAAAATTACAATAACATTACTATAATTACTTAACTACTCTAAAAAGGCCCTTGATTGGTAGGCTGCATTTCCTAGTTGCATCGCAATGCTGATTCGTTATGCGAGGAAGCCTCCAGCTTTTCGGACACCAGTTATGTCAACCGCTTCGCAATTTCTGCATAAAAGTTTTCTAGGCTTTACTTTGTATATGCTTTAAGAATTTATTTCTCCAAAAAGAATATAACATTCACTTAGTGTATAGCATGAGTTTGCTTACAATGTTTTCAGTGCCAAAAGGACATATAAAACCCCTTTTCTTTTCAAACGTCTGTATTTAGGCCAAAATGCAATGGCTAAAAATATATATCTTATCATATAGCTTTACATATGACGTTTAAAGTCCTTCCTACAATGTAAAGTCCGAAGCATTAGTGGTAAAATATCATAGAGTAAGCATTATTTCTCGCTAGCCACCTACAAATCTGTTAAAACGGATGTCAATTTTGGTTTGTCAATGAAAGATGGCCTATGGCCTAGTGGGTAGTGCAATCCTGCCTATGAAGCAGGTGGTCCTGGGTGCAAAATCCAGTCAGGGCATTAATTTGTGTGATGAGTACAGGTATTTGTTTCTGACTCATGGGTGTTTTAAAGTATTTATATGTATCTATCTAATATATACGTATATCGTCGTCTAGTACCTACAACACAAGCCTTACTGAGCTTACCGTAGGACTAGGTTCATTTGGGTAAGATTGTCCCGAAATATTTATTATAAAGTCAGAAAGAAGGAGTTGAAAAACTGAATTGAATGCCTTTTTTACGACAGAACGCGCGGCAGTTCAACGTTATACATATATAAACATACGTCTTATACAGATAACTCAATTTATTCAGCAAGTTACGCAAATACCAGTAAACCATGTTCTATAACCATCACCGCCTTCGCCAAACTATCCAGCTCAGCAGTAAGCCTGTGTTTAGTTTGCTTGTAACACTAAATATGTTATTATTGCGTGTTTGTACTACGCATCTCACATTAATACGGGCACATCCGGGCATCTATAGCGAAATAACTGTCTGCTGATTCACGATTCTATCGTCTAACTGTTGAATTTAAAATAAAACCTTCCTAATAAAATAATCTTTCTTTCCAATTATTTGTGCAACATAGGTATATATTCAGGTCTGGCAGACAGCTAGGTACCTGTCTGCTATATTATTTACAAGGTAGTTTTAGCAATGAAGATATTAAAATCAACTAATCTTTAGCATGTCTACATGAAAATCGTTCAAGTATAATTCAATTTGGTGGCCTCCACATTTTTATAAAAAAAAAATTGCTATAAGATTGCAATTTAGCATTAGTTATTATTAACTCATAAAGAAAAACTTTGTAATTGTAAAAATTCTAAGATTGTAGAAAAACCCAATTCAATAACATTAGAATGTGAACTTGAACAGTTGCACAACATCACTTTAAAGACACGAAAGCATTGCAGTGTGTCGGGCAAATCTTATACTTCCGAACTAACAAATTTTTATTGCCTTTTAACATGTCTCTATATTTCTGTTACAGAAGGCATGCGAAAACCACCTCTATTTCCAAATAGCAAAGGCCACTATTTTTTCAATGACTGAAACGTTAAGTTGGTTTGTTACTAAAGATTATCTGAAGGATAAATAGTACAGCACACAGACATGACAAAGCCAACTTCGGGTTCATTAAGAGATATAGGGTCAATATGTACCCATTAAAGTTTTATACACCCATGTTTGTTAGATGTGCCATTATGGACTCTCGTACTCCGTAATAAGAGTTATGGTAGCTATCAATCTCGGTGTTATAAAGACAACGTGCCAATAGGTTATGTCGTAATGTTTATAGTAATGAAATATAAGGGCAAGTGTGAACGGCTTTTAAGTAAAGTAGGGTTTTCTGAAGCTTTATTAGGTAACATTTAAGATCAAGTGTTATGATAATATTAAAAGCAAGATTCATTTCAGAAGTAACTGAAATAGTTTTATAATCTTTTCTCTAAAACTGCGAAAAGTGTGGTTGTTTATTTTTTTATACAATTTTTTTCCATTCTACTTTTGATTAAAGTAACATGCGTTGATTAAAAGAAATGCAACCTTGTGCTTTAAAGTTGTTATTTTTTCCTGTTTCCATACTTATAAATTTTCACTTTCGCTTATTTTTATATTATACAGAAATATAAATAACCACGTTATTTTATTAACCTCTGAATGCAGCTCCTACTTAACCCTGTAACCTATGCGGCATTTCGGAAGATCAAATTAATTAGTACCTCTTAAAAATCAAACAATTTTTATGGAGTTACCCATATGGCGTGAGTGCAGGTTGTGCAAGACAGGTGTTAACAGTGTGAGCACGCCCGTCATAATAATATTGATTAACTACGCGTTAATTAAACGTCCACTTGACGGGGGGAATTTATATCTTAAGTTTCCGAAGTTTGATTTATTACCTAAATGTAGGCAAGCTTAAGATGCTAGCATAAAATAATTTCAGGTATTCCATAATTTAATAAAAGTAAAATTTTACTTGGCATGGCTAGGAATATAGTAATTTTCATTCGTATCTAAATATTTAGAAACACTCTTACGTGCTCAGTTTTAATTTGTTCTCAGTTTATGTAAGTTTTCAAAGTTCTTCGAATATGATAATCGGATTAAAATTAATACATATTTCTACGCCGTCCAGTTTAGCAAAAAGTATTATATAGAATGGCTCCACTTAAATATTACTTTTACTTTTAAACGAGACACGCAAAAAATAGTTTAAATAGTAATTATGTGATAATAATATAAAATAAGTGTGCGCCAGTGTGTGTAATTTAAATCTTAAATGGGTGAACCAATTTGAATGCATTTTTTTTTGTTTTTAATCACAGAAAATTTTTAAGCGTGTGTACAAAATATCTACATTTTTTTTTTAATATTCCTTTATCCAATGTTTCAAAAAAAGATTCCATCTTCAGTTAACGGTCGCGATGTAAACAAGACCTAGTTTCCGAGTTCAGATGTCAAATGGACTATTCAAAATCCATTAAATCTTGAGAGGTCGTATTGCAACCGACATGTGGCCTGTATAGTTATGCTTTGCCATATCTTCCTATCCACGTGTTTAACATGGCGTGTGTTTTTATGATAGTGTTGAGTATACCATACTATAAACTGTTAAATAAACTTTCTCAAGAAATAACTGTGCAACATTTTCGTTTGCATCGAAATGATCTATTAAACTAAATAGCACCTTTCTCAGAATAAAGTGCATTGAAGTTAACCCACTTGTTGCTAAGGGCAGTGTCATACCGGTGATCTACAAAAACGTCTATGTAAGTAGGTTATCATCAGGGGTCGGATATTTCGATCGATATTTACCTAAACTTGGCAAAATCCAGGAAAATGTTGGGCTAATATGGAGGCGGCTTTTTAATTTTAATCAGTTTAATAAATTTTAATCAGTGCTCAGGGACTCCAGGATCGCACAAAATTACATAAGAAGGCAATTACATAGGTATTTTTGACTATTTTTGTAAGGAAATAAGTTGGTATATAGATCTTACTCACATTGTATGTAGTGTGGCCGCAGTGTGAATTAGCTAATCAGTGTAAGCATTTCTCTATGCTTATTTTACACAACTGGTAAGTCCTATAGGATTGTAGATTCAAGGGTTCTGTAATACATTCCGGGAATTTTATTACGAAAATAAAACTGAGTTCGTCTAAATACCATTCACGCCGCTAAAGTTTAGGTAAATATCGATACGAATATCCGATGTCTGGTTATTATATCATAATATATCAGCCGAACGACGCCCACTGTTGGACGCAGGCCTCCCCCAAAACGAGTGACCAGTTTTGCGCCACCCGCATACAGTGAATTCCGGCGGTTTTTACCATGTAGTCGGTCCGCTGCGTCTTTCGTTACGTGGCTACTACTCGAGAACCTTTACGCCCCCAAGGCCATCGGTTCACATCAACTGGTTACTGCGAGAATAAAAAAAAGTAAATAAAAACTAAATTTAAAGGACCAGTGTGTGCGCCTCCTTAAAATTGCCGAAAACTGTTCTGAAGTGTATTGTACAGTAAAATCTGAAAACGTCAGACCTGTCAAAAGATCAAAAGAACTTAGTTTTATTACTTTGTGAGGGCCGGTGTCTGTGTAAATGTTTGTATGTCTATCTGGCTTCCGTGTTTAAATTAAGGTTTCGCAATTTCTTAAGAATCTACAGCATTACTAAACAAAATTAAGCGTTTTTGGAGTTTTTACAACTACTTTTATGACTGAACTTTATGAAACACTTACATTTTTATACTTTAAATTAGCACGCGTATGTGAAACTCGTATCGTATGCAAAATCTATTTTGATGTACATTCCATACATGACTCTAACTAAAAACTGATCCTAAACAGCTCAATGCAAGATCCAGCAATGTAAGATGCAACTGCAACTAATCACTGAAGTCCGATCAACAACAACATCCGAAAATACGCCGGTCAAAAATAGACGCGGGTGGACGTGTAAATAACCGGAGTGATTGAAACGAGCGATCACACTCCTGGGATCACCGTCGAGGAGAGGCGACACTCCTTTCAGAAGTTTAGATAAATAGACAACGAGACTTAAGTGGTGGTGAACCGAGAGCCCTCATTTAGGTT
The DNA here is from genome assembly GCA_022674325.2 of Grapholita molesta. Taxonomy (NCBI): domain Eukaryota; kingdom Metazoa; phylum Arthropoda; class Insecta; order Lepidoptera; family Tortricidae; genus Grapholita; species Grapholita molesta. Next base: position 9,030,880 of record CP053137.2, read on the forward strand.
CGCTTTCAGGGAGGCCTATATCTAACAGTGGAGGGCCTTCGACTGATATGATGATGATGATGAAATAGATAACTCTTTATTGTACAAAGTGATAAAGATACAGAAAAAAAGAACACTTGGTGGAGATCTTCTTGACTTATAATATTTGGATCAAAAACATTTTATTCTTTTGTTTTTGTCTCTCCTGTGATCAATGTAACAACTTGTGTGCATATATATGTAAATTATTTTTGGTAGCCTATTAAGATAGAAAAGGAAAAGGTTCTATGCGGATTAGAGTCCATTAAAGAAATGCTGGATTCTCTTAATTTGGGTCAGAGTGCACAGGGAAGGTACTCTTACTCGACGTGTAAAAGTGCCCTTGTGGCCTACTTACTGAATAAACGTTTGAGTTTGAGTTTGAGGTTTTTCATCCATTTGTCTACCAAAAAAGAAAGGAAGGGGTTCCCAGAAATATTTTACTATTCTTCACGCAAATTCATTTGTTTTTCTATTATTTTTCTATCTTATTCTATTCTATAGACTTAACTTAATTTTTTTTGACTGTAATTTATTATTTTATTTAGCTTAATTAGTTTATATCATTAGAAAAAAAGGAATATAGATGAAAGTCAAATTTGATAAACGTTGCATAGCATTTAGCTTTGTATTTATGCAAAAAAATGATACACATAAAGCACCTGCTTTACCGGTAACTTGAAATATCTTTGCCCTTCCGCTTCGGTTCTAGTATCTTACAACAGAGCTTTAACTTTTAGTTTATATCATTAGAAAAAAAGCAATATAGATGAAAGTCAAATTTGATAAACGTTGCATAGCATTTAGCTTTGTATTTATGCAAAAAAATGATACACATAAAGCACCTGCTTTACCGGTAACTTGAAATATCTTTGCCCTTCCGCTTCGGTTCTAGTATCTTACAACAGAGCTTTAACTCGTCTGATATTAGTTTAATCTTTGTACTTCAAAACTAATTTACTTAGAAGATCGACGACGCATATTTAAACATCTTTAAAAACTTGTGTAGTTTTTATACCTTTGGAACTCAATTAATTCATTCTACTTTTAGTTAATGGTAGCATATTTAGTATATAAGCATATTTGTCAATCTATTATATAAATATGGGAATACACCTAAGTTTTGGTTTCGAGGAAATAATACTTACAAAATAAGCACGAAGTCCATAATGATTATTTTTAATTTAAACAGCATCCCCAAGTTCCCAATATTCCATCTAATTTTAAAACCAAGTTTATGTACTTGTATACTCGCAGGTTTCACCATTTTTTACTCGGTACTGTCAAATGATTCGCAAATGCAGTTAATTCTAATTAGTCTGAAGTGAAAAGCCGTTTTAATGTAGTGCAAAATGCGATTTATACTTCATTATTTGGTGGCAAGCTCGCAAGCGCCGTCTGGGAATTTTTCAGGGTTCCTCTTTGTGTCAAACCTTTTCAATTATGACATATTTTTGTGTTCAGCGAGGATTGATATTTGCAAATTTTGCTATGATTTTAACTTTATCCAAGAAACTTAAATGTAACGTAAAAATTAAGTCAATTTTCGGTTCCAACAACAATTCCGTTAATAAGTGAATATACATGTTCTAACGTAGATATGTTTTTGTGTGCTACTATTTCTAAAAACTAAATATGTGTTGCTTGATAACAGGACACTTCAATTACATAATTAAAACAAATTGTATTATTTCGTTGTAACATCAATGATTTCATGAAAATAGCTCGTTGCCTATTTATTGTTTGTATAAAAAACTTTTACAATTAAAAAAACATTATTTTTCGTACGGAACTCTGATGTATTTTGGCAAACATATTATTGAAACGAAGGATTAGTTAAAGTTCATAATTTCTTAAGGAAAACGTATTCTTTGCGAAGTTTTTGTGATCGTTACGTTAACTTTTCTTAATTCTTACAATATTTTGCAAAACCGTGGTAATTTAACATTTATTTGTGTAGTCTAGTTAAACACTTGCCAATTTTAGTTGCTCTAACTCTTATTTTTAAAATATTTCTATAGAAATATATTGTCAGTCGAGTATTTGACCTCCAAAATTACCCCCTGATTTGTTGCTGCTTACGCTTTACACTAAACCTCGTCTCTCGGTATTCATCTATTACTGGAATGCCAATGTCGCCAATACCTCCAAAAGGTACATTTATGGGCTATTTTGACGGACTTAGATAATCTAATTATGTAAGTGTAGTCAGACAGACATGTATACTACATAGGTATGATTCAATAAACATTAACTGTAATAAATAACGGCTGCCTGTGTGGCCAAATGAAATGCACGGGCGCCGCCATTCAAAGGTCAGTCAACACATGTCATAGTCACCGAAGTCTGCCAAATCCTCCGTCAAAGAGACGCCTCGGTACGTCGCTATTTCAGAATCTGCCCACCACGCTAAACACAGTCTAAATTATTCTTTAACAGGCTATATTTTTCTTAATACTTAATCTTTCATGAGTCATTGTATCTAAGTAAGTCTCCATTTTCAAGCAGTAACCCATGCCACCGTAAACATAGCCGGCACATCAGGGACTAGCTATACTGAACTATTACTAAACGAGAGTTAATAAATTGTTCGATTATCTTTTACAGTTGCCAGCCAGCTTTTAATCCAATGATAATAATTTAATTTGCATCGGATTTGAAATGAATAACGATAAATAATTGGAAATTAGAATAAGTTCGGATTTGGAGTCAATTATTATAATTTGACAGCATAGCGTTACTTTATGTATTTGTCGGCTCTAATGGTAATGGTGTGACAAGTCTCATGGCAGGAAATAACTGTAAATTAACAGCAACAATGATTTAAATTCGGTTAATAAATTTGATAGCCTTTTTCCTATCGTAAACCGCCTGAGTGGCCAGAGATTAAAGTTAAAAGCAATGTTTCATGTAGTGATTGTAGTGAAATACAATGGCAAATACCATTCACATTACAGTATGACATTCTTATGCAGGTGATATTACCTTCATGATAAACATCATCTAACCAAATAATAATTGATGTACGAGTAAGTTTACAGCGAGTTACACTGACCAACTGTAATAAGACTAAGAAGAAAGCAGGGACGAATTTATATATTTAATAAGACCTGACTCTTTATCTGTACCAAATATTTTCAGAAACCATTTGTGAACTACTAAATAAATCATTTGTATCAATGTACCTACTCCAGTTCCCCATTAAACAGTTTTAGGTTATGTTTTTCGTAGATTTAATATAGTTACAAACAAGTTTTTACACCTACCGTAAATTACCACGACTAATATTATTTTTCCGCCCAAACAACAATGATAAATGTCACACATTTTGTTAGACGATACAAGCTGTGAAAACATCGGATAGCGACTAATTTATCAGGTAAAAGTCCTCCAGACACAAAAACCGGCAGCAGAGGCGGACAAGCCGGATGATATGATTTTCCCACGGAACAAACCGTTGACAGCTTTATATGTCTGCCAACTTTGATGTTGCGATCACAGAAGCGTTGTTTTTTTCTTAATACGCTACAATTAGGAGCTTAGTCGAGTGGCAATTGACGATGTTAGCAGCGCGAAGGTTTGAGAGAAAAAAGTCACGATTGGCAAGCGTGCGGTGCATTACATTAATAATATTAATAAGTACATTATACGAGTAATTTGTCGGGATTGCGCTTGTTTTTACTTCAATATCATCTTTGCACTAGTATAGAATAATTTAGTTTCAAGTTTCAGTAAGTAATTGAGGGGTGACTATTAGATTTTTCTATGGGAGATCCGGCGATTAAGAGAAAAGTTTTACATTGTTTCATTAATCATTGTACCTAAATAGACAACTATTTACAAAAATGCTTCTTAATTGTCGCTACACCAAAAATGTCAAGTCTAACACGACATACAGCAACCCAACGAGAGACCGTCTTTTCACAAATTGGGATTCATTTAAAAAAATAGGGATATAAGACAAGCTCAACGTTTTATTGAAAAAGATGAATAATATCTGAAATATTCGCTCTGGAAATTAAAAAGAAATGTGTATAAAAGTTTTAGAACACATTACATTGGAAAAAAGCAGATAATATATATTTAATTTCAATGGACATCGGTTTCAATTAGTGGCATTTCGGCTGTCGCTTATAATTTTTCTCTGTTTTAGGTACTTCCGTTACTATACAAATGAGTTAGTTTCTCGTCGCCTCGTCCACGACCTACACCGCTCTAAACACGTCCAATCACGTCACGCACGTTTTGGCAAGCGTCGAACCAGACACTTTACGACGTCGTTAGCCGCGACACGTCTAGATAACACGGGCTAGACTACATGGACCGTGCTCCGTATTCGTAGTCGGTGCCGAGTCGAGCTACAAGCTGAACAGCGTAACATACTCTTGAGTCTGTAAGGATTATTCTCAGCCGAAAGACTCATTTATACTGGTTCATCTGAGATATTGGTTGTATTTTCAGTCGAGACTGTGACGTCAACGATTTGAATGCGCCATTGTATAGATACTCGTAAGTGCTTGTCTAATTGTCAATAAGTTAACAGGACGGTTATAGTATTTTATATGGCGTATAAAAGTAAAATTATCCTCCGCCATCATCATCATCATATATCAGCAGTAGTCCACTGCTCGACATTGCTCCTCTAAAGCGACCCAAAGTGACCCATTTTGCGCCACCCGCATCCAGTGGATTTTCGTGGCCCTTACCATATACCTTATGGGATACATGGTCGCCACTTGAAAACCTTAACGCCCCAACGACCATCGGTTCACGAGCAATGTGCCCCGTCCACTGCCACTTAAGTTTAGCGATCAGGAAGGCTGCATTGGCTACTTTATTTCTGGTGCAAATGACATCATTTAAGATGCTATCGCTTAGTGACACTTCCAGCATAGCTCTCTTCATTGGCCTTTGGGTGACTTTGAGCCTCTTATAAGGGTAAGGGCAATATACTAGTCAAAGACTTTCGTCTTGAGACACTGCACTGCGGAATATAGGAAGAAAATATGTGTCGTAGCTTCCCCGCTCCCGCTCTTGAGACTACGATTGTGTTATGGAATTTAAAAAAAAACTGTGGGTTGCTCGGAGCTTATACCATATTATCTTAATAATATAATGTATCGTACACTAAAATGTACAGTAACCGGTGTTCCGCATTCATAGGTAATTTAAAACTCTTCTAAATATATATTAATTGCGTCGTATTATACCTTCCGTTGTAATAACCTATTCTTGATAGAATAAATCCCGTTTACCATCAATTTATTGCCGACTTAAGACTTTAGAACGTCTAGACTAACATTTGGGTTACGATCTTGCGAATGGTTTTATGATAAACGATTGCTTGGCTTGTCTACTTACACTGCGATTAGTAGACTATTTATTTCAAGTATCTTAAAATTTAAGATAATGTTTGTCACTCGGGCAACAGATTTCATTTTCAATCTCGTAACTCATATTAGTCATATTATATTTAGGGTTTAGGGTCCCGGCATTATTGCCCCGGCTCATGGGAGCCTGGGTCCGCTCGGCAACTCATCTCAAGATTTGGCGTAGACACTAGTTTTACGAAAGCGACTGCCATCTGACCTTCCAACCCAGAGGGTAAACTAGGCCTTATTGGGTTTTTTTTTTATGACATAAGGTGGCAAACGAGCAGACGGATTGCCTGATGGTAAGCAATTACCGTCGCCCATGGGCACCCGCAACACCAGGGGAGTCACAAGCGCGTTACCGACCTTTAAGGGGGGTTGGAGCTCTGGGAACCTTACTCACCATCAGGAACACAACACTACATACCTGAAAGGTAGCAGTGCTATTATGGCTGTGGTCTTCTGTAAGGAGGAGGTACTTCCCCAGTTGGGTTTCTCCAGACTCGAGCGTGATGGTACTTCGCTGTGCCCTACCTCTCATTGTCGGACGTAGTTTAAGGACATACCCGGGTCCAAAATGGGATTAGTTCGGTTTCCTCACGATGTTTGTCTTCACCCAAAAGCGACTGGTAAATATCAAATGATATTCATACATAAGTTCAAAAAGCTTATTGTTACAAGCCGGGGTTTGTACTTGCGACTTCCAGATTGTAAGCAAGTCGCACGCTCTTACCGCTAGGCCACCAGCGCTCTCTGACTTGAAAATCGTTTTAGTCAGGATCGCCCACCACGGGTCACCTTAAAAATTATATGTAAGGATTATATCGATAAAATCTGGTAAAATGATAATGATAATATTGATAATCTCACTGCCAAGTAAAGGTATCTCCGTTTTATAAATGTCGCGGTAAACATTAACAAAAAAAGGAACTGCTCATTAGACAATACACATTATATTCTAGAAATTGCACACATATAAAATCATAGCGTGATCTGGAAACACAAATCAGGCCCCACAAGGAGCGAGACCTCAAGCTACACCCGTCAGCTATAAATAAACACAATTTATTATTGTTCTCTAAGAAATTATTTATTGAAAAATACTTAAGAGAACCCATCGCGTGTGCTCCGTTTCGTGGCATGATCAGCTGAACGCCTGGTCGTGATAAAATTTGCGAACTGTGATAAAAATCTAGTCAGTATAATTTTGACGGTGCTTTGTCCGAATTTTACGTCTGTATATATACCACCCATCGATTTATAATAAACGTAGATTCACAATCAGCCCCAAAAAATGGCTCTAAAAACAACCGCTCGAATAACTTGGGTGGTACATTTAGTTAGTCTTCTTTGAACCAATGTCATTTAGTGCCATATTTTTCTATATAATTTGTTTGCATGTAGGAGACCATTTCTTTATTTCAGTATACACCATATACTTATATAATGACTGTCCAAGACAACCAAGTATTACAAGGGTATTTGGTTAAAAATCAAATTTCTAAATAAATGAATACTTTGGGACAATCTTACACAAATTGACCTATTCCTATGGTAAACTCAGTAAGGCTTGTGTGTTGGAGGTACTAGGCGACGATATATATAATAGATAGATACATTTAAATACTTAAATACATAGAAAACATCCATCAAGAACACACTCAGGAACAAATATCTGTGCTCATTACCAGACCTCGAACAGACTGAGCCATTTTTACGTCATTAATGTCAAGTGTAGATGTTAATGTAGATATACCTGAAGATAAAATATTAAAAAGAATTCATGAATTATAATTAAACTAAAATGACAGTGCATTATGTACAAAACGAGTAGGTATTATTTATTTATTCTAATTTTTCTTTGTTATTGGTTATTGTAAAAAAATTTTCAATCCACTTCTTCTTGAGTTTAATATCCACTTATAGATGGAAAAAGACCTTTCTACTTCCACTGAAGTGAGCGGTGTGAACTTGTACATTAAAATACCGTCCACATCAGTTCCTTCAGATTTTTTTTTCAGCAAAGTCCCTAAACAGATCTAAGTCTGGGTTTCTAGCTATGACGTCATTTCATATTATTAAATTAAATAAATACTCAAAAGAAATTCGACATCTGGACAATGTCATGTCAGGTTCATTTTCAATCCACTTAAGAACTGTTTATTTCATTATATTTCGGCATACTCAAATTCGGAATAATCTGTCTTCTTAATTTTTTTCTAGCAAACTCAAATTGCTCACAAATTCACATCTACCATTGAATGACTACGTAGGTATGTCCATATTATGCAAACTCTTAAAACAGCTCACCCTGTCCGAGGTCTGCTCATCACACAAATGAATGCCCTGACTGGAATTCGAACCCAAGACCATTGGCTTCATAGGCAGGGTCACGACCCACTAGGCCAGACCGGTTGTCAAATTTAGTTCACTCCATTCCTGTGGACATGAGTTAAGGGGTTCCAGTCTTATTTTTTAACAATATTAATAGGTGACAAAAACATATTACTATGCACAAATTACGCAGTTAACAATTGACCGCAAGAAAGGCAGAAGCAATGGAATAAAATGTTATTCATCCATTTATTTTGGTGATCAGGGCAAATTATTTAACATTGTTTCATGTATGTATTTAAAATGTGTTTAAATCTACAACGTATTTATGTATGTATCTGTGTTTTTCGTCACTTAGTATATCCGAAGATAATCTAGCATTAGGCACTGGTCCCACCGCGAGCTTGTAACAAGCTACGAGCTATCAGCTATTTCAAGGGACAAAAGATAATCGATCCCGTGTAAATAAAAGAGACATATTATCGATCGTAGTTCATCGCCGGACGACGAGCTATAAATATACATCTCTCTCTTTTATATACACGGGAGCGATTATCTTTGGTCCCTTGAAATAGCTGATAGCTCATAGCTTACTAGTTCGCGGTGGGACCAGTGCCTTAGCTTAATCAGCTATAATCAGTTTAAGCGTGATTAAATAGGTAATAGACAGGCATGCTTTGGCCTTCGTAACTTACAACATTATTGACTCAAGCTAGTTTGTGGTTAAAAAGTTATAGGTTACGTTTATTTAACAATAAATTTGTCACGTACAAGAAATTTGCTGCTACATAGTCTAAATTAAAACGAGCAGAACAGGAGCAAACCCATTAAGTCATGTCCGATTTCAAAATGCTCGACGTTCATTGTTCCCCACCTCATAACATGACGACTGATTTGTCATTATTTCTATTACAGATGTGTTCCGATTATCACCTCTATTCTATACAGCATAAAGTTTACCTTTATGTTAGCATACGCATATTTAAGACCTTTTAAAGTACCATTTATAAACATTACCCATTGTTTCGGAGTAAGACCAAGAAGTTGGTTTCGGGTTTCTAAAGGAAAAATAAGGATTGCAATGGAAACTTAGTAGGTTTGTCTGGTCGAATATTTTGCTCTGAAAGTTGTAGCAACATTATGTATTTTACGTAGACATATAAATATAATGGACTATACTTTATAATAATTTAATAGGTCTAACTATGTCCTGTCCTTGCGAGCCGATATCCGCACAACCACAATCGATATTCTGATCTTCTTCGTTTTGAAATCATTGTGAAATCACATAAGTTTAATTAACTAGATAACCAAAATTTGTAGGTATGTAATTCTAAAAATTTTAATTTAAAATTCGTGCAATAAATTCAACTTATTGTAAATATTCATTTGTAATTTGATTGCCATTGCAGTAATTAAGCCTTCATATTATAAAACAATACAAGAGTTCATAACATAACGCTACATGAAAAAAAATTGCAGACTAATTTCACAGTCAGTTGAACTCATAACAATAGTATTAAGTTATCGATTCATAAACGCAATCGATTCACAAAACATGAAACGATGCGATGAGCCGCATTGTACAATCGGACACCTACTGAGTAATCGAATAGTGACAATTCAATCGGCAGTTGAACACTTTCATTATCATATCGAGTACAGGGATGTTCCAGTTGAAAGCTGATGAGTCGAACTCATGTTATAGCAATACATTTAATACTAACACCAGATGAGGCTTCAGATTTTCCAGAGATCTGATGACTTTAATACAATGAAAGTATGAACGTTTGCAAAAATTATAGGTAGAGAGATGGATGGAAAACCTCGTAGGATGGAAGACGCTAGTTGGGCCGCAGTGTGTTAGGTATCGGTATCAACCATCAGATACGTCCACTGCTGAAGTAACGAGGAGAAGTAAGGAGAGCTTATTGACTACGTAAATATATAGAAGTTATGATAATGTGCAAAAAAACTCCTCACAAATGAACTAAATAAAATAAGATTACAGGGAATTCTTACACAGATTGACTGAGCCCCACGGTAAACACAAGAAGGCTTGTGTTGTCGGTACTCAGCCAATGATATATATAATATACAATTAAATACATGACTCAGGAATACATATCTGTGCTCATCACAAAATAAATGCTCTTACTATTTATTTGAACCTAGGACCATCGGCTTCATAGGTAGGGTCACTACCCACTAGGTCAGACCGGCCGTCTGAACTGAACTGAGCCAACCATGTGCATAACTTAATTAGGATAAGAATCCTTGAACTGCTGTATTTTTATAAAAATGACGAACCTTATCAATAATACAAATTATCCAGCCTATCGCCAAATATATTTTGTTGTTTATGTGTTTTATTTTTGTAAAATGATTGATAAAAAATTCCTGTTAAAGACATTTTTTTATGTACTAACTAGTAGAAGTGTGACAATTTTTATGTTCACCGGCTGTAAAGATTTTTGTCCACCTAAAATCCACGATATGAGAAATAAAAATGGCGAATAATCCGATAATAAATCAAATCTAACCTCTAATATTCAAAGCTCTAAAATTTTCAGCCATTTTTACAATTACGGAATTCTCCATTTAAACTTACCTATAAAAATACCAGACCTATTATGGGTTCACCTGATGGTTCGACTCTTTTGAACTGACTACGGCCATCAACTGGCGCCACCGGCCCATCATACTGGCAATGGAATTCAATTTTCTTGCGTGAAATGGAATTAATATATCCCCTTAGTGTATGGGAATCATAAAATTGAAATAATAAAATTATAAGACTCTTTTATTACAAAAGTTTATTGTTCTCAATATGATTTGAGACTCCGATGCCGCTAAAAAATGTTAACACATTTACGATAGATGTCGCTAGGCGCCCCCTAAGCACATTGAAGGGTATGGTGGTGGAGAAATGTGAGTGTTTTATTATTATCACATTTAAAATTCCACTGCTTTAAGATCGCTAATAGGGCCGGATTTTCGGCTGTCCAAATGAGTTTTTAATCTTTATCACATGGCATCTAATTATCTCCGAAGCCTGCATTCTATTCAAAGTTCACGACTCCAATCTTTAGTTTACCTTTACGTCTATACCAAACATAAAAATACTTCTTATAATTTAACATCAGTTTGTACATAGCCAATTAGCATGTGTTTCTCATAAAACTAACTGCTTTATTAGTTTAAGCTCGCGACGTTAAGTTAAGGCGATTACTCGTTTGACCTAATCTAGCACTAAGTAATTATACCAATTATCATAAGCTTTGGTATTGCATGTGATTGCAATATCCCAGAAGTTGTGCAGAATTGGACATTTTGACTGGTATGTCCAGTTACGATGACATATTTGCACGATGGAATAGGTATAACGATGTTTTCCAATGCCCTCATGTGCGAAGCCTATTAAAATTTAATCACTTATATTTAATGAAAATTAATGGTCATGAAGGTGGATATTCGCACTCGAATTGTGAAGATCGGTAAGACTTGCTAATAAATTATGAATAACCGATTACTTGCAAATTACCAATGCAACACTAAAAACCTGCGGTTCACCGAGGTATGGTTGTATAGACCCGATGGTGTCCACTGCGTAGACTACAGACTATACAGCATAAAGCCCCATTTAAACCATGCGAGATCTTGTATACCATTTTCATCACATTGCGGGATTATATAAAGCGACCGAATGCACCGTACGCCGTTAGCCCGCAATGTAATGAAAATCGTATACAAGTTCTTGCCTGGTCTAAATGGGGCTTTAGGCCGTTCGCAGACTTGCGCGGGTGACGTTGCGTTTAGATAGAATCTATGAACAAAATGCGTCTCACGAAGTTTGCTGGTTGGTAGTGCTGATACGATTTCTTCAATGTGGCGCGCAACTGGGTCAGTTTGCGAAGGTCCTTAGGCCCAAAGTTAGTACGCGTATTATATCCGGACTAACACTTTCACAGTATGGCTAAGACTAAATAGTACACAAACAGTACCTAATATCAATGTAGAAATAAATTTGTATAATGTTATTACTAAGACGAAAGGGTTTACTTATTATAAAAATATTACTGGTTACCAAATGTCATGTCCATAAGCAATAATCATTTAAACTCGACGTAAAATAGCGCTATATAAGTTTATTAATATTATATCGTAAACAAATAATTTACAATCAAACATCATCAATCAACGAACTACGGTTGCGACGCAACATGAGAACCAGTGCTTCTGGCGTTTGGTAGAATATAATATATGGTGTTTCCGCGCCATTAAATTATAGTTAACTTAATGATCGCCCCGGCGACATGGAAGCCAATCGAATATTGTCATTCGAAACAATAATGACGCCTTTAACATAAGCAGCGACCATTGGCTGACACAACTGACCGATCATCCATTCAACGGTTAACCTTCATTCTTCTAAGATTCCCATAGCGTCTCAAACACAAGTAAGCAAAGACTTATCGAACCAATTTAACTTCATCCTCTAACATCGTTATTTGAAACGGCTTTCAAAGTTAACTTATACTAGTTTATTTAAAACTGGGGTCACTAGAGCTCGCAAACAATCTGGATTTACGGACCAGTCCACCTTTACCACTGCGATCAACGTCGCTTTATACTACCTACTATAGGTGGAGCTACTGAATATATTAGCATACTATTGACTGACATTAGAACTATCGGTAGGAAGAGAAAGTATGGTAAATATTTGATCTGTAAACGTATTGGATTTTGTCACGGAAATTTGAAATGTTTGGCTCTTTGTTTGCATTGGGTAATTTACTAGTTTTTAACAAAACAGTTTTATGTTAATACGGTTGTACACGGTTAACGTGACATACAGATCAGTGTCTTACCAGTGTTTGTGTTAGTTCAGCGCAGGCAGAAGTGGTTGGACTGGATGTCTGCCACACGACCGGCAGCGTGGGAAAATCACTGGTTGATGGATTTATGCCATTTTTCTTTTACACAACAGTAAAGGAAACAAAGTCATTGATATACCTTTATAACACTGATTTGTACAAATGATGTATTATAGGATGTAAAAAATATGTTTTATAATTAAATCACAGTACAGTTTTAAGCACCTACCTACGGTTTTAAACACCCACCCAAAATATACTAAACACAGTTAAATATATTTGTAGGTACCGGTGCCGGTGTTTTTGTTCGTGTTATCTGAGCTCCCAAACATTTCGATCACTTCTATCCATACGAATATTATACATTTTTTTATATACCTACTTATACTAATATTATACATGCAAATGTACCTCTCTCTCTCACTCTCTCTCTGTCTGTCTGTCTGTTACCTCTTCACGCTTAAACCGCTGAACTTAATTTGGTATGGATTGTTTGGAGAGTTTGAGCTACGAAAAAACGCATAGGATAATTATTATCCCGCAACCATAATTTAAAGACTGGCATGGCTGGATGACTAAGTCGCGAAGAAAAGCTATTCATATATATTTTCCCGGAGAGTGATATACACAATAGAAGGCATTTGTTTGACACACTGACCAATAAAAAGCTAAAAATTAACAGCATCAGAGACGTCTAAAATTTCCATGTCTAGAATTAGAATGTTGAAAAATGTTTAATGGAGATTTATACAAATCAAACACTAAATAACAAAAATTAATTTGATATAACAACTTTTGGACCTAATAAAATGAGCCATTGCCTAAAGATAGACAAAACAGCGTTTTAATTAATATTAATCGCATATTTATGACAAAGGCAGATGTAATAAAATGCAAAATTTAGAGGACAGTTCGATGCTAAATATGTCAAAGCTTTTTTAAAATTAAATATTAAATACCTTTTCCAAAAATTGAGATCGTTAAAATATTGACATAGTGACAACATCATAGAAACATGTCTTGGTATAGAGACAGTTGCTTGATGGTTATTTTATTCGTTTTGACAGTTGCCGATGGCTATCGTTCCTACTATCTTTATTTAGTAAGTCTGCACGGAAGTTCCGGTGAAGACCAAATTTGAATAAACCGATGAGCTACTTAGACTGTTTTTTTTTTACCAAGAAAGGTACTTTGTTATACGTAGTTTTTTAATAAATATTTTATTTTTGGTTTAATGCAAATCAACTACATAACATTAGTTATGCTAGGAATTAAGTAGTTCAAATCAGCTAGAAATGCAGAAAATGAAGGGAAGTTTTTCGGATTTTTTTTAATAAAAAAAAAGTGTGCACCGTAAAAGCCGAAAAAAAAAATTCTCTATATGTTTTTTGACGACCGGTCTGGCCTAGTAGGTAGTGACCCTGCCTATGAAGCAGATGGTCCTGGGTTCAAATCCCATTTATTTGTGTGATGAGCACAGATATTTGTTCCTGAGTCATGGGTGTTTTCTATGTATTTAAGTATTTATATGTATCTATCTATTATATATATCGTCGTCTAGTACCTACAACACAAGCCTTACTGAGCTTACCGTAGGACTAGGTCGATTTGTGTAAGATTGTCCCGAAATATTTATTTATTTATTTATTTTAGAATGCTGATGAGTCTGTTTGTGAAGACTCGAACGGATAATTTCCAGGTTTTAACGCAGAAAACTATAGCCTCATTACTAAGCCGTATAAGACGTAGTCCTAACAGTATTCTAAAGACATTGCTGCCAGGTATGATTGCCCGATACTACTCGTAAAATACTGGACAGAGCACTTGCTACTATGGGTAAATTATTAATTATAAAGTAGTACTAACAATAGTTTTTAAGATTTATTTTGCTATTTACTAACATTGTGTGGATACTTTGTTATGCAAAAAAACTCCTCAGAAATAGACTAAATAAAATAAAAATAATTACAGGACATTCATATATAGATTGACTGATCCCCACGGTAAACACGAGAAGGCTTGTGTTGTCAGTACTCAGCCAACGATATATATAATATACAATTTAATACATGTCTCAATAACACATATCTGTGCTCATTACAAAATAAATGCTCTTACTTTTTTTTTTCATAGGCAGGGTTTATCCGAATTAAATAAACTTTATTTATTTATATATGTAAAAATATGAACGAATTCTTCAAAGAAGCATCTCATAGTAAAAGTATTCATGTGTGAGCATTTAATTTGGCTTAAGGTTAGAGAAATCATAAAAAAAATATTAGTTAAATTTCAAACAAACAAATGAATACTGAAGTGTAAGGGGCACACTGATTTAGGGCTCGAACGAAGTGAGACCCGGTTTTCCCAAGTTACCATCGAAAAACTATCACATAACTATAACATTTCGTATCATAGTTATTTGTAAAAAATAAGAGACTCAAACTGCCAATACATTTTAGGTAAGTATTTAACTAAATATCTATATCTATAAACCTGGAATATAAACCCCTGAAAAACCTCCGTATAATATGGCTTAGCTAACACTGTTGCAGTGTGTTAATTATTAAATAAATACGCGTGTTAACATTTACCAATGTTAAGTTATTTCTCCTACGAACCAATAACAAGTCAACACAGTTCATTAACCCGTTGAAGTATTTTTACATGTTACTCGAATTCTACGCTCATTTTTATCTCAGAGTCATTAAGGTACTATCCTAATAACTAATATAAAAATGTTGTAATAGTCCTAAAAAGTTCAACACATAAGCCTTTTTTTTCTTTTGTATAGTGATAGTGGTATCGCTGTATCGAATTAACTTTCACCCGAAGTGTAATTAACGACCTCTAGTAGCCATAAACTGAGGTGTTTATGAACGATATTTTTACGCCTCAAGGCAGTGCTGACGGGCACTATGAATGAAATGAGGTGTATTATTGAATATATAGATTTACTAACATTTTATTGCTTATAGGTTGTCCAAATATCTGTTTTCTAAAAATTATATTTATATTACTCCATGTGTACGGACAAGTACGTCTTATTTCCGAAAATAAAACTTTTTATAACGTGTTGATTGATTTAAAAAAACTAGGAACTCCTTTTAACTGCCGGTTGAAATTTGTATTTTATTAGTAGTAAAGCTAGACGTTAAATTAGCCTCGTAAGATTTCTTACCGCGCATCATACATCTTTACAAGAACGTTTCAAAACTTGATAATCTGCTACAAAAATAACATTTAAGATAACGGATGCCTGTGACAAAACTTACGTATTTAACACCTGTTTTTCCCATACATTAAGAATCTTTAACCAGTTCGAGTTCAAACTACTGGTTTCATTCACGCGAGACTTGAAAGTAGATGCAAATGGCTATCTCCGGGGAGACACATTTAAAATAAATAACATAGTGCGTTTAAAAGATATGTCTACGGTCTTTATGAACCTGCAAACTTGTAGCATGAGTCTAACTATAAAACTATGAATGTGAAAGTATGCATATTTTGTATTTCAACTGCGGAACGGCCAATCAATAGGTATTGTGTTTATATATGTACTTATATGTATATTATTATTATTTTGCTTTTGGGCTATTATTAGCGCCGCACCGACCAGGTATGATCTATTGTGGCAGCCCTTTTTTATAGTTCATTACTGATTCCCGTTGAGTCCAGAAAGTATATATGTATATTGGTACGGGTCATTAAGTAATTCCGATATTACTCATACAAAAAATACCGATTTTTAATCCAGTGAAATGTAAGCTGGAATATGTAGGTAGGTTTTTTTGTGATCTGAAATACTCACCGATTTGTATAAAAATGTGTCATTATCTATGAAAAGGGACCTTACGGTCGATGGCACTTACGTTGAACCGCATTACATTTGTATCGCGCCATCGTGAACAACGACATAAATGCCATCGACAATAAGGTCCCTTTTCATAGATAATGTCACAAATTTGTACTTTACTAGTAAAGGGAGCGGGTGACTTTTAACAGATTTTTGTAATTTATTTTTATATTTGTTCTATATAATTATTATTTGATCTCGAGTAAATCTCTGAGACAAGCGGACCAGCAGAATTAATTGTTTGTTCCATGATACGTGGGATCATATTTGGGGGAGGCCTATGTCCAGCAGTGGAGTTCACACAGCAGAAATGATAATGACGATGATAACTTATATTGTTTACAGAATTATGTAAGTCTATTATTTATGTAAAATACGTACAGTATAAGTACCTTCTAACACAAGCCATAAATATAATAAATCCTAAGAATTATCGCATTCATCAAACTTAATTAATAAAACATTTAATAGAATTTAAGTATGACATGATTTTTGCGAAAAAGGCCCTAAGCCTATATTTATAACATAATCTGAGGTAATAAATTTAGTTTAACGTTGTGAGTCCATCATTAAGTAGGATTTAGAAGACATTAATTTGATACAGAATGACTCTGATTTTTGTACAACTTGTATTTTTTGACCTTTAACCGAGTGTTCTCATTCAGAGGTTAAGATATTCATTCGACACGTGTGTAAACGTCAAAAGCGTTATAATTAGATATATATCATAAAAAATATTAAAACAGGCTTTACCACATATCACCGATAAGAAAAAGTTTGCCCTATTTCTGTGTAAGCCTTCTTTATGCGCAAGAAAACGACACCTACACGCATACACAAATTGACTGAGCCCCACAGTAAGCTCAAGAAGACTTGTGTTGTGGGTACCCTGCCAACGATATATGTAATATACAAACACTTATATAGAAAACACCCATGACTCAGGAACGATAACATTTATCTGTGCCCATCACACAAATAAATGCCTTTACTGGGATTTGAACCCGGGACCATCGGCTTCATAGGCAGGGTCACTACCCACTAGGCCAGACCGGTCGTCAAAGTAATAAAATTATAAAAATAAAATTTTAAATAGAAAGATCTCTTAAGTCAATATGAATAATAAATAGGTTCTTTAAAGAAAATATGAAAAAAAAATCTGTAGTAGTATAGGTAGTGCATTGTTGAATACTAAGATGTAAAATTATATTATTTTTCGGCTACTGTCAACAATTATATTAATTATATTACATTATGTTGGGAATCTAAATACGAAATTAAAACTAAAATTAAATAAAATTAAATGTAAAAAACCTCGCCAAATCCCCCTGCCTCCGGTATGCTGCCCAGAATACTGGCGGCGCTGCCCTTCTGGATTGCCAGACTTAGTTTTTGGTCCAGGAAGGATCCGGCCCGGACTACAGGGCCTGTGGCAACTATAAGCCGGGACGACATTTCTGTTAAGAATTTTTTTGTGTCACTTGACCAAGGCCCTAGAGTTTCTACTGCAAGCACCGCAAATTCGTATTCTTTCGATAGGAAAGCATATTTGCGGTGCTTGAGTGTCTGAGCTTGGTCCGCGGCAGTCCCCGGCTTCCGGGCAGACCTTTCAACGTGGGATGGGGCCAGCGTATCGACGCAGGTCGCGTCCCACGCTAAAGAGCGGCCCAGGCTCCATGGTACAAGAGTGCAGCCATCCAATGCGGAGAGGCCAGATGGTTCCAATGTTGCAGGGAGAGAGACGGTGCTGAGGGCACGGCGGACTAGGTCATTCAGTGTGGCATGCCGGTAATGACGCCCTGCGCTCTTTTGGCAGTGTAGGCCATGTCGTCCTAGCGTGTCCACCGTGTCGATGTAAATAGACATATTTTAGTAATCACACAAATAAATACCTCTACTGGGAATTGAACCCGGGAGCATCGGCTTCATAGGCAGGGTCACTACCCACTAGGCCAATCATGTCGTCATATTTATTATCATACTATTACCCCATCGACCTCATCCAGAAAAAAAAAAACAATAAATTATAATAACTTCTTGATGGCTGTCAATATTGTGATGATTTTTTGGTAATAAAAGAAAATAAAATCTATTAGAATTTTGATATTGCGTAGTTGTTTGTATTCCTTATGACATGACTAAAAATATTTTTTTGTGACTAAAACTTCTTCTTAGAAGTCTACCACCACACATAGCATCCAAACAAAACGTTAAAAGATTCCTTACGATTTGATTTAATGCCACGGTAACAAGTTTTATGGTGGTCCTGGATTCCATAAAGTTTGATGTAACAAATTATGTGTCACGACCACCAACTGTCATCAGCAAAAAATAGTAAAAATATAAAGAAATATAAAAATTATCAAAGGGATAAAAATAATGGATATCAAATTAATAGCTTTAAAAGGTCGATAAATCGAAATGAGAACTGAAGTTTAGTTCTACGCATGTCGGGAACTACTGAACATCACCCAAGAATTTAGATAATGTTGTTCATGATATATGCCATAAATTTGTTTCGACACATTCTTGAATGTATCGCTAGAACGTTTCCATTATACCTACGTCAGAGATTTTGTCTGTGAGCACCAAATATAAAGAAGCTCATTTTCTAAACAAAGAATATCAAAAATCAAAATTGTTTAAGAAAGTAGCGAGTTGGTTATGGGCATTCATTGGTGTGTTAATCAAGAATTTTTTTCCTCGGTTTTGTACATTATATCTATGTAGATTATACGGGGAACTGCTAACCTATTTCTTTAAAAGCATATATGGTATTGTGTTCTGATTCATAAAAACTGTAATAAAAATAATAAATATATTTATTCGTCTTAGTGCGTTACAAGCTTTTCTTTGTTTGCGCCATATTATCCTCTAAATATTAGTTTTTAATGTAACTACATTTAAAATATTACGTTATTTCTCAGATATTTTGTTTAGTCATGACTTTGTTTGTTAAGGAGAGTCATGTCATATGCGATTGTATGTAAAATAATTGACTGTGTAATGTATATAATATAATCTAAGCAAAGCAAAAAAAACGAGATAAAATCAATAAAAAAAAAAAAAACAAATAAAATGCCGTATTAAAATGGACACAAACCAACCCGTCCTCAAATATCGGATCACAATCAACATACTCGAAGAATGCTACTGTGGAATTAAATCCCAATATACTTTGAATACCGTCACAAATCAATTAATTATTAAAATTAAATACCAGTCCAACTTTGGGAGGTTAATAATACTTCTTTGAATTGAGGCCACAAAAAAAAATTTGGCAATTTATTTCAATAACTTTTTATAAGAATTTTGCGTCCGATTCTGATTTACTGTTTCACAGAATACCATAGAACTCTTATATTTAACTAATATCAAATGATATTAAGCAATAAACTCTTTTATTGAATTGTGTAAGAAAATAAATTCATAATGTCATTTACTTTTAAATTAAATGAACTTACATATAGTGAAGTTGTTAAATGAATAAAAAATATCTTGTAATAGCTATCTTACTTAATAAGAAACAAGTGTGATCGGTATCGTAGGCCAAGTCCTACCTACATGGTTTAGCAACCTCAAAATAAATTGAAAAATGATAGCTAAATAAATATTTTTTATACCATTTTAACTGTTGTAAAGCTGTAGAATAGTCAAGTAACTCGTAATTCAAATCATTGCTAAATATCATATCAAATTGAATGCTGATGAGTGATGAACAATTGAACATTCAAAAGCGTTCGCGAGCTAAGTCATTGCAATTCAGGTTTAGTATAGATACTGCCCCATAAATATAGTTAAATATAAACATCAGTTGTCTACTTATGTCAAAACACAATTAGCACGATACGAAACGCAAGAATAACTAGAGCTGCCAGTGCCATACCGGTGCGGTTGAGACGGATAGAATGCGACGAATTTGTTAACACGTCGTAACTTGGCTAACATCATACCATGAAATATTTACGTAATTTAGAGTCTCCTCAAATATGTCATATGAGCTGTACTATGGGTGTTTTCTTTAATCACCCCCAAGATTTTCCTGCAAGCACATTCTAAGGGACTCCTCACATCTGTAGATTTGGAAAAGCTAGCAAGAAACATTTACGTGTCTGAAACAAACATCATTCAGATATTTATTTTTCTGCATACATGATACAAAGGTTTTTCCGACCCAATTTACTGAATCGAAAGATATGGGGAGACGCTTAGGGTACGCTTGGAACACAAGCATGTCGGTGAATAAAAATACACCCATTGTACTTAGAACCATTTTATATTAAAGACAAAAGTTAGACATATTATTTCAAACATAATATAAAATAAAGTAGCTTTATCTGTCCATATACGTACGTATGCTTAAAATTTTTAAAACTACACATCGGATTTTGATGCGGTTTTTTAATAGATAGAGTGATTGAAGAGGAAGGTTTATATAAGTATGTATAATAACATCCATTAAATAGAGAAATACTAATATCAGCATTGCTCCTGTGCGAAGCCGGGACGGGTCGCTAGTTTAAATAATTTAAAGTTTGGTCTGGATATTAATAATGTTTCGTCTCGTCTAGGTATGCTGTACTCTACATCCATGACGCGGGGGCGCACCATCAAATAGCATGGTTATTCCTGTCACCTGCGCGCCACAAATAGTGTCGTCAACGTCACCTGTCGCTAATAATACAATCAAACCATTTCCTAGAATCAGAAAATTAAATTCTTCCACACGTCGTGTCCGCAGATCTGATTGTGTGATATTTTTTGTGTTTGCGGTTACTGTGGCTCATTTGGCCTCGTGCCAAACGTTTTATTGCCGAACAATGGACCGCCCTGAGTCTATATTTTCTAATGAAAAAGAAAACCGTCGAATGCTTATGGTATTGTTCGTGCTGATTACTCTGGATAAATTGATATTACAAAATTTGTTATTAATTGGCTGCATTAACTATTTCTTGTCAATATTACAATTCCTAAGTCACTCGAACTAGTGTTTGCAAAAGTAGAACAATACTTCAAACGAATTGCAGTTTTCTTTTCACTTACGGTGATAATATGAAGTTGTATGACATGTAATCACACTCAATAATTTGTTCTTGCGTGTATAATATTATATTCATATAATTGTGTAATAATGTTTAGTACTTTTATTCGTACATTTACTTGACATGTACTAACTCCCAACTACTTTTAAACGTAAAATTAAATTAGGTAGCAGTGGGTCTAAAATATGTAATTATTTATGAAGGTTTGAAGGTGTGTGTAAAAATAGTATCACGTGTATAAAAGTTTAACAGGTTTTTTTTTTTTACTATGCAGAAACGTCTGCTAGCGAATATCTTCGATATTTAAATCGAAAGAAAAATAGAAAAAGGATACTTGATAGTGCACTGGGCTAGTGATCCAGCGGTTGTGGGTTCGAGTCCCGCTTCGAGTCAATTTTTTCTATTTTTTTTTTTTGATTTAAATATCGGAGTTGTAACAGGTTGTTTTTATTTGTACTAACACATTGTACTTATATAACTACTACCATTTTACGCCACAACATTCACATTTTTCACATTTTTTGCTATTGTAATGTACATGCACTTTATCGCCTTGAAAATAAAGGCGTTGTTCAGATATTTGTGACCACCTTCACAGCTCCGATATATCTGATAGTAACTGTACCTAAGCCTATAGAGATATTTTTGATTGTTTAGGGACAGATCCGGCCTCTGCCCCTGAGATGATTCCATCTACCGCGAATCGCATGGTCTTGCAATTACAGACTATCTCACGCGCATTATATTTACGCAGGGTTGACAGTTTTGAAGAAACTTATAATTTTGATTTTGTTTTCGTAATATATATTTATTATAAAATTACTGATAAAGTAGACTACTAGTAATAAATAGTGTTGTAAGTAAAGAGTGGGGTTCATTAGTGGTGTAAAATGCTGTTTACCAAATACCGGTGTGTTGTATGTGTTTTAAGGTGAGCAAGCTGGTACTTCAAACATCTAAGTTCGTACCTTTCGGGCATCTTTCTCTTCTACTCCAATTAATGCGTCATGAGACTCACAGAAATATTGTCCAAAATTTACGAATATCGTCTTCCACGGTAGCGGCGCTGTTTTCTTTAAAAGTAATGTGGTTCCAGAAGTGAGATCCTAGAATTGGCTTTTTAATTTATACTATTTCATTAAATTGTTTATTTTCCATGAAATAAATAATTATTATAAATATTATGATATGATAAATAGTGAAAATAACCTACCAAAAAAATCCCTCACTCTTCAACTCTAAGACTTGTTTTTGAAGATATGTTAAAGACTTTGCGACATCTTAGTTAGTTCCAGAGAAATTCCCGCTATAATCTTTCCCGGTCATGAATTGTACTAGTACTGTAAAACCTATTTTACAGTACTAGTACAATTCATGGCCGGGAAGGAATTCATGAGGAGATGAGGAGTACTGTAAAACCTATTTTAAACTGTAAAATAGGTTTTACAGTACTAGTACAATTCATGACCGGGAAAGATTATAGCGGGAATTTCTCCTCATCTCCTCATCCTAATGAGGGATTGCGAATAAAATAGTGTTATGAATGGGGAGAGAACGGATGAAAGGGGGATGAGATTGTTTTGAAAGGCTACTGCTACCTAAATAATATATACTTATGTCAAAAGGACCTATAGTAATATAGGTACATAAGAAAAAAATCAAACCCACAATGTCTAGAACATTTATCATATATACCATCCAGTTTCCATATGTAATAATAAAATGTTATTGAGGTTTCAATGTCAGTTCCGTCCCTACACACCCCGTTTTACGATACGAATTTCTCTGATCACCAATTTAACTACTTTACAATTATTTTAAACAGATTAAACAAGATTTATGTCTGTATAATATCATATCACGCTTGCAATCTACAGTATTCTAGTAGACTATGACGAGAAACTATTAGTTTCTACTCTTGACTGTGGGAATAATTTTAAATAAACCTTATTTTATGACCCTTTCTCTCATTAGCGATGGGTAGAAAGTATTTCTTCCTGTCGATGCATTTATAGCTGATAAGTACGGGGTGCGAAAGTGTTTATCTTACCTCTAGTCAAGTTACCTACTGATTGCCCTTGTTCATGAGAAACGTAGTAAAAGCCTATTTGTAGTTGCGAACTTAATCTCCAGGTAGGGTTACTCTACCCAAGGTTCTCTACTCGAGTAGAGTAACTCAACCAACATAAAATCTTATGGTCTCACCCGTTATGAAAAAATGGTCCATGCTATGTAACGAAGCTTTTTTTATAAATTATTTCTGGATAAAATAGGTGAGGGTTATCCTACCACTACCCTGTAAAGCAGTTATGCAACTAAAATACCACCATAAGTTCAAACAGGGATGAGAAAAGTTTTATTTTACATTTACCGAATAGCACTGACGCGACAAATGACAAACACAACTGGCTGAAATACAAGTACAATTAATAATAAAAGCGCTCATTGAAAGAAGTTTTCTCTTAATCCTATCTTGTTAGTATTTGTTGGATAAAGTTTGGAAGAATAATTTATTTATAAATTAACCCAGGAGACCTTAGATATGACAGTAGTAGTAGATTTAGCCATGACTTACTTCTTCAAATTACTAGGCAATCTTTCTAGTTCATGCTCGTTGTTCTTCAATAATAGTGTTGTTACAAAAATTGTACATCGAAACATTTTCCACTTAAAGGACAGTAAATAACTTCATTGTATTGACAGCTAGATTGTCGATAGATGGTTGAGGTTGACCTTTACCTAATGATGCAATCATCTAATATCTTTAATTTGGTTTTACAGTGCAGTTATAGTACCTTAATAGGTGTCAGAACGTAGATCACGTAGGTGCAAGTACCTACTAAATAAATGCATCGTTAACGTAATTATTACTATTTATTCCAACTTGAAAATGCTGCAAGCTTTGGTAACCTTTTTAGAAACGACAGAGAATGAATTTTCATGTGCAAAATTTAGTGAATATTTTTACGATTCGTTGTATAAAATACTTCAATCAAAATATGTTGTATGTAAAGAAACAGATATTTAAACAACTGTGAAATATAAAGTTCAGCAATAGAAGTCTGCCTTCACAAAATCTTTTGAATACAATATGACCTTTTCTGAAAACAAGACAATACTTACTAAATTATAACTAAGCTTGTATTGTAAGTTAATGTTAAAATAGCGCGTTACCAATGTATAACCATTTGTTTTTTACCTTTAAGGCTCGAACGCACGTAGTCGTCTTTAACGTTATCGTAATAGAAAAAAAAATAGAAAAAAATACAGTTCTAGAGAGAAAATTTATTAAATCATAGCTTCACCGTCGTATTTAAAGATAATCAGTTCGTTAAATGTACGCTTTGCTACCCTAAGTAAGTTAAGGTTATAGGAGAGCCTACTGTTCACTAAACTAGCGAAACGTTAAAGAAGTCATACAATAATATTTTTGTAACAGCTGTGCTGCTTGAGTTGGAAGCAACCCTGTGCTTAACTTATGCCGGTTATGCCAAAGACGTGATTACAGACATCCTTCCAGCCGCATGCATATTGCATGAACTTGTTAAAAACGCGCCAATCACACTACTAAACAGTATCATATGCCAAAACATGCCAATCTAATTTAACTTTTATCACCAGTTTTTAAAGTTTCAAATTAAGCAGCACATTATGTAATGGCGCCTTTTTTGTATAGTCAAGTGATGTTGATATTGTTGATTATCGAGTCGATAAATTGTAGTGTTGATCGTTGATTTAATAGGTGTTTATGATTGGCCTATCCATTATCGTTATTGAGTTTTGTTTTTGACAAATTTAATTGAACAGTTATTAACGATCTACATAAAGTACTAAACTAACTGTAGCCTGATTATGTATAAAAAAAGTTTTAGAATGTCTGGTTTATATTTACCCCCTACAACCACTCGTATAAAACACAGACATATATTAAAAGTTATATTTAGACGCCGCATATTTCATTTTATTTATAGTCGTAAATAAGAGAAATGACATTTATAAAAATGTTAAGTTATCGGTGTCATTATACAGTGAGGTAGTTAGTTAAATCACCTTAATTGTATTCTTAGAAATGTCTTAATCTGACAAGGTCGGGCTCGGTAACCTCATCTGAAGATAAAGAATACTCATTTTTACGAAAGAAACTGACCGTCTGACCAACCAATCAACTATCTGGCCTTCCAGCCTAGAAGAAATCCAGATCTGGTTAAATTCAGCCAGCTTCCTCGCCTTGCTTGCCTTTCCCGTAAAGACGACAGATCTGGCCTAATAAAGTGGATGGTTCTGGATTCAAATCCTAGTCAGTCACCAAAGTCCAGGCCCTGGTATAGGTATTGGTCGGGCAGGACACCATCACTTGGAATTACTTGTACTTGCTCCAAGAGCCCAAGCACAGAATGTATCTAAAATTTGCTTAATATGTAGTATGAATTAATGTGTATACCGGGTGCGGCCTGTAATAGGAGCAAAAATTTTAGGGATCGCTTCTACACCACGAACGAAACAACATTTGTTCTACAACTTTAAATAATTTGATAATATATTACTTGTGATTTTTTCGAACAAAGTAAATAGTATTTTCAATGAACAGCATCGAATAGTCTAGTTGACGTTTACTGTCAGCCTACAAACTTCATAGTTATAGCAATACATTGCTTGCTTGGATTTTTTTTTTATTAATATTTATTAAACTATAAGTTATTTTCAAAAGTCGTAAAACAAATGTTGCTACGTTTTTGGTGTAGAAACGATGCCTAAAGTTAAAGCTCCTATTACAGGCCACACTCGGTATACAGTACCTATATAGACACACATATTCGGGAAGTTGTTAAATAATAAAAAATGTGCACTACATATTTTTAGCATGTTTATGCATACCAAAACTCTCCAGAAATCAAACTAACTTTCGATTCCTTCTGATGTACACAACCCTAAAAATGACCCAAATTGTCTGCTTTGCTGTATGAATGCCCGTTGTTGGTTTGCTCAGCTGTTCGTACACTGTAGACCTACATGTCACTTGGTGGATAATACTGCCGTCGCTGACTGAACAAAAATTACCTCATCCAAGAAATAAGTACTTAATCAGTGTTTTAATTATGTCTTTTCTTAATACCATAAATATTTTTTATCATCATCATCATATTAGCCGAAGGACTTCCACTGCTGGACAAAGGTCTCCCACAAAGCGACCCTCAGTGACCGGTTTTGAGCCACCCCCTTCCAGTGGATTCCTGCGTGCGATCGTCACCATGCCGTCGGTGCACCTTGTGGAGGGTCTAGCCAAGCTGCGCCGTTCGGTACGTGGCCACTCGAGAACCTTTACGCCCCAATGGCCGCGGCGATTATTTTTATTTTTACGTATTACTTCAATGTAAGGTTGGCTGTTGTCTTTATACTATACTTTATATATATATACATACACACACACACACACACACACACACATATATATATATATATATATATATACACACATATATATATATATAAAATCTCTCATACATAACCGGGAATCGAACCCGTCAATATCCTTTATACGGCTGATGATGTTGATGATGAATGAATGTTGTTATTGTTACGAAACGTAAATTCATGGTTCATGAATTCACGTTTCGCCTAACACACACCTAACATTGTTTAAAACAAGACTTGGACAAAGTTCGATTCCCGCTTATTGTATGACAGTAAAAAAAAAAGTTTGAATGCCATTATTATTAAATCTGAAATCGAAGCCATGGTTCCTAAGGACAGATTTCGCTATCTCTCATACTTTCAGAGTTCCCCCTACTGACCCATTTGGATTGATCACCCGGTATATAATAGAAGTTGTAATGTCAAGTACCTACCTATGTTCATACTACTACTATACTACTTCAGCCACGGGTGTCCATTGCTGGACGTAGTCTTCTCCCATAGACCGCGATAATTGCCCATGCTGCATTAAACTTTATGCTATAATCGCCTAGCTTGGTAGGCGGGTTGGCGTTCGCAGTATGAACCGGCGCTCCGAGCGACGCTGAAGCCCGTTCTCCAGTCGTTTCTGGCCTCAGTTTAATGACAACCCCGTTATTTTTTAAATATGAATTACAATATTTCTAAACTCGTTTATCTCAAACTGTCTATTTCTACATAGGTTTAGTCTTTGTACCCAATCTGCCGCACCAAGTAGCTTAAATAAATACAACCTCAAAACTGTCATACCTCAAAGTCCGGACAGCTCAATAAATTTCCAGCATTACACTTAACTAATGCAGTAAATAAAGCTTTCCCTCCATTGTGGTCATAACAGGGGGTTTATGTCTAGAAGCGTCAGGTGAAAACTAGAAGGCTATTCTATAACTCCACTATTATTCACCGTTACTGCTTTGTGATATGATATATAACCCCGTTTGATCTGTGGATGTTATATTTATGTAATATAATGAAGGTATTACCAGACAGTCAGGCGGGTGAGTAGTAAACGTCAAAATGTATTAGTATTAGATATTAGGGACAAACTTGCTTTAATAATTATACATAAAACGGGTCAAATGATCCTACCCTGTAAAATCTAGATACTCTCTACTGTAGATACTAAGTAATATATATATTATATGTTAAAAATACTTTACAGATTAGTCCAGAGCCCTGGGTGTAAGTTTTTAACGTAACTTTACGTCACGAACGCGTTTGCGTTTCCCATGTAAATAACATTATCACTTACGCGTTCGTAAACGTTTTTTCGCGTCAAAAGTAACTTATACTAGAGCATCTGGTATGCCAATATCATTTACGAGTTGCCTTTATTTTTACAGATTTTGATTTACCGATCTTGATCTAATATTTCAAACAAAAACATAATTTTCTGGCCAGTCACACACGTCCTTCGTATAAATCTAAGGACATTCGTTTAAGAAAAACAAAAATCCCCAACGAATTAAGAACCTCCTTGGTCGAAATGTTGAAGACGCGTAATTAGTTATTTTAATATATTTTTTATATTATTAAAGGAGCCTAGGAAGGCTGTGTCCACCGACTGGACTTCTGAACTGAAAATAATATGCTATGAAGTAGTCTTAGTCTGGACTTGTAGTAAAGTACCGCTAAAAAGAGTAACGGTCGATTCTGGATCACTGAGCTATTAGAGTCAGTATCAGCATGCAGAAAGTGGATTAGGTCTCCTAAAGTTAAGGTTATTTTTGCAACACAATGGAGTAAGACACGACGCTATAAACGCAGTTGCTGTACCAATTAAAGTCGCAGAATTGTAACGGCCTTGCGTCGCCTCTGTAACTCATAAGGCATGTTATTTTGACAGCACGACATTCCAGAAACTAGTACAGTCACAACAATAAATTTCCCCCTTGTGGCGGCTTAAAGTCATTCCTTTTTGAACCTTGTGCTACGGAACATAGAGTTGCCTTTTAGAAATTGGCAATGAGGTATTGATCGTAGATCGGTGCAGAGAATGTGCTTATTGAATGTTATTGCTTAAACAGTATTGTTTATCCGGAAAGGGTTAACTTTCTTGACGACTTTAATGCAAACGTTATTACGATGTATAAAATGAAATATCTTCTGAAAGTATTGTGTAAAAGATATCTGTGTCAATCAAAATTGTTATGCCAATAAATAAATAAATATAATACGTTTGAGCTATTTTAAGAGGAAAACTCAATAAAACCTAGAGAAACTACGCAGATTTATTTACGGTGTTTCCTTGCCCCTAAACTGTCTAGTTGTCTTCGAGTATTTCGTACCCATTTTATGTTTCCTTTGTATTTCTTTGCCTAGCAGATCGTCTGAGATACGGGCAACTCATGGATAGATACACAATTCAGAACAATCATGATAAAGCTCACAACAATGCGACTACCCTGTGATCACCATAGTAAATACAGTCTTAACTTAGGCAAAACGTTATAGGGATTTACAGTTACCTATATTATAAATATAACCTATTATTATTTACTATCAATAATTTCAGCTCGAAACTTTCATAGGCTATAAAAGTCACGAAATAGTGTTCATACAGCTACTGGGTCCAAGTATATGCAATGCAAGTTTCACACGCACGCTACAAATCAAATAATATATTGTGAAAACTGACGTTACAAAAGCGCAACTTCTTGCCAAATTGGCTTTTACTCCCTTGGCAGTAAAGGTCACTGCAAAAATATAGTTTAATCATCATTTCAGCCGCTAGTCGTCCGCTGTTGGACATAGGCCTCCCCCATTTATGACTTGTCGGCTCTCTCTTGTTCGGCCGGGGGCGCTGCCGCGAAACACGATATTCGTAAATTTCGGACGATTGTCTCTGTCATACTCATGACGCCTTAATTGGAGTAAAAGGGAAAGATGCTCGAAATATACGAACTGCGATGTTCGCGGTACCGAGCCAGGGTTGGCCACTGCAGTAGCTGTAGATTGCGTTTTGCCGGCCGTCCATCCTTTTTCCCCTTTGTCACCTTTTACACCAAGAGATGGCGTTACGGCACAAATATAGTTGAACCTGTAAATAACCTAATTTACATGGAAGTTTTATCTTTCTGGCCACTAACAATAGCCGTTGAAAAGCTAACGATGTGAACACACTTAAGTTATATTGGTGCGACTGGATTTAGTGGTTTCATTTAGAACGTTAGTTAGCATAGAATACATACGTGAGGTGAAAATTACTCTTTGTATAATAGGCAATGCTTTACAAAAATCAGAGATCAGACCAACAACACAAAGAAAACCTGATTCTCTTAATTACTAAACCCATTGAATATAGGAGATAGTAGCGTACCAACAATATCATTTGCAATTCAAAGCAAACATCATTTCCATTAATTTCATTGTTGGGCAGCCACAGCTGCACTTATCATGCGAAGGGCTCAATTAAAACTTAATTAATAGGAATCAATTTATATGCATTGAGATTACGGCGTAGAATAGATAATCATGACAAAGACAGGCAGATAATAAAAACTTGTTATATACAAAGTCGTAACTGTGTAAATCATACGGCCATTTATCGCAGTAACACATTTGTACACATCATTTAAGTTTGACGAACGATGATAAAGAACCTAAAGTTTTTGAACAGCTTTGATTTCACTTTTGTCCACACAGAAGATCCATTGTGAAGTATTATTTATACTAAGACATTGAATCATTAAAGAAGAGCCTTTAACCCAACTACTAAATAGGATTTTTATTAAGTACCATCCCACAGTCAAACTGTGAGAACAGTTTTGCGGGTCGTTGTGTTTATTTTTATGTCATTGTTCATTGTTTTTATATAATAAAAAAATAAAATATGTGACTAACTAATATATAAATACCCGCATGGATACGGTGACTGTTTACAACCACTGGGTATTCATGCACCTTGGAACAACCAACTGGAACCCAATTCTTGCAAGTGTGACATGAAGCAAAAATCTCCAAGGGCTCTACATGTTGGATCTGTATCCTCACGCAAGCCTATCAAATTGTAACCCATGAATTCCAAAATTGTAAATTTAAATAGTTCTTATTTAATTTGTCAGTATGTTTACCAATTCACCTACTTCTGGTTTGATAGGTATGTAGGATTCTTCCGTATCACATTAGAATGTAATTTTAAAATCAGGTTATTATAATTTAGTTTCATTTGAAACCGTATCTTTACTCGTCTATGTTCTCTCAGTTATCTGTTTATCTCTTTTGTAGTACCAGTAGGTTCGCCTTGACAATAAAAATTTGCTTCCTAAAAGTTTATGTCATCGTTAACTCTCCGTAGGGAAAGTGTGAAATGTTTTTAACAAATTTCCAAAAGTGGTCAAGCTACTAACACCATTCTATTTGTATGGAAGCTGCGGTCGGTGGCATAATCGATGGCTGAGTCATTCATATGACAGACAAATAAGACAGTCAGTTAAGTTGTCAGTATAAATCTAACCAGACTGGCAATGTGGACAGTTGCCAATTGCACGAGACGGCAAGCGGCATCCGACGTGGCGGGGCGGCGGAAAAAGGTTTCTATAAAAACCTAAATCAACGTATTCATTTAAAAAAATCACATAAAGTAACAACAAGTTGGTCGGGTGTTCTAAGTTTGACCGCCGTCTTTGTCTGAGGTACCTTAGCTTTTAATTGGAGGGACCAATTTTGATTCATTCTTTTGTTTTCCAAAACTGGTTTTCTGGCTAAGTTCTGAAACAATTTTCAACCCCTCAACGAATTTATTTGGCTATACACTGACGATACTAATGTATAGGTACTACTTAACTATATTACTGTTTGGGCTAAATATCGATTAATCGACGTTATTTTTTAATTTTCGACAATTGTGTTTACATATACAATCGTATATGTACAACAATATTTTCATAAACATTTTTTTTTCCTTTATTTTATTAAATCACAATAAATCATTATACATATTTTTTTTACAAAATAATTACAAATTTCAACTAGTCTCTCAATTAGTTAATAGACTCTCAATGACCGGTTTTGAACCATCAGCAACCACCACCAAGCAAGCACCAGCGGATTCCCGCGATCTTTACCAGGTCGTCGGTCCGCCTTTTGGGGGGTCTGTCCACGCTGTGCCTTCCGGTACGTGGTCGTCCTTGCTAATGGTAGGTATTATTGATTACTGTTTAGTAGTGTAAATTAAATAGCGTTTATTCAGCTATGCCGTGTTTATGAAATTAAGTAATTAGACAATCCAACTTTATACAGGCTCTATAAAGTTAACTACCTATTAAATTAATATTGTTATACTTGTTTTAGAATTGCAGGATTAATTGATATTACTTTACGAATACACAGGGCCTAATTTAAGTTACGCCGGTTCGTCCTTGCAATCCCTTTAACGTTCGAACTATAAATTTGTATACCGACATATCGATTAGTTGACTGACTCCGAGCGAGCATTATCTAGGCCTGTTATAGAGATAAAACAATTAATTTCGTTATAAACAATAAATATAATGTATGTCCCGGGTATGTCCTTAAACTACGTCCAACAATGAGAGGTGGGGCGCAGCGATGACCATCACGCTTGAATCTGGGGCAGCCCAACTGGGGAAGTACCTCCTCCTTACAGAAGACCACAGCCATAATAGCACTGCTACCTTTCAGGTACCTATGCAGTGTTGTGTTCCTGATGGTGAGTAAGGTTCACAGAGCTCCAACCCCCCCTTAAAGGCCGGCAACGCGCTTGTGACTCCCCTGGTGTTACGGGTGCCCATGGGCGACGGTAATTGCTTACCACCAGGCAATCCATCTGCTCGTTTGCCGCCTATGTCATAAAAAAACCTAAAATCAAATATTTTTCCGCATTCCAAATAGATGACTTTGCCGGGATTCAAACTCCAGTTTCGCAAGAAAGGTCATGAGACAGTGGCTGTCTACTGCACTTCTCTGCGTTAGCCAATAAACGTTTGTTAGTGAAGACAATTAGTATGAAACTTGTAGCAGGCAATGCTGCTCGTTTGCCGCCAATGTCATAAGAAAAAAATATATCGGCACCTTCTTCAAACGAAAATACACTTAAATGCAACAAGTTTTTATTTGATATTGGAGTGTATAGGACGATTCACCAAAGCTGGCACGAGATTTGTACCAAACTGTCAACATTAGTCTGTCTTTCCATAGACATTCGAGTCTAGATTTATGAATTTACCTATATGTGTGAGACTGGATTTATTTTTGACTAAAATGATCTACAAAAGGGACTACAGTATGAGGTTCTTCAAAAAACGACTGTATAGGTTCTTAAAGGGTAA
Organism: Grapholita molesta; assembly: GCA_022674325.2. Taxonomy (NCBI): domain Eukaryota; kingdom Metazoa; phylum Arthropoda; class Insecta; order Lepidoptera; family Tortricidae; genus Grapholita; species Grapholita molesta. Next base: position 9,064,117 of record CP053137.2, read on the forward strand.
GCAACGCGCATGTAAATCCTCTGGAGTTGCAGCCGTCCATAGGCTACGGTAACTGCTTACCATCAGGCAGAGCGTATGATTGTTTGCCACTGTCGTTGTATTTAAAAACGTCTGTACAGTTAATTTAGGTTTCTGCATATATTACACTAGATTCTATAAATGTTTTGTAAATAAACACAGACAACCTTAGCAACAGCTTTCATTTTCTGCGAAGACTAGCCCTGCCTAGCCAAGGCATTCGAAATTACTTCTGTTAATTATTTGCTATATTTTACTACCCATCTTGTCACTTTCATATACTCCCATCAAGTACAAAGTCAATGCCCCATCCTCATAAAAAACACTATTTATTTAAACAACTTTATGCTGTCTCCTGACATATAAATAACAGCTTTATTGCTAACGGTATATGGCGCATATACGCGCAAGTAGTAACTTTGTAGACCTGCGCCTCCCACAGTGCATAGATCCCTTGGGATTAACATGACATTTTAGTAGGTTATAGCTTCCTTATGCGGCTAGCTCGCTAGTCATTTATTTTAAGTCTGTAGTATCTTAAAAATACTTCTGAACGCTTTTATCAATATTTTGCATGTATCGAGGTAATATTCGTAAAAGTAGATTACAGCCACAGTATTACAGTTGGTATGCACATATATGTATAACATTTCTGTTGACCGGTCTGGCCTAGTGGGTAGTGACACTGCCTAGAAAGCCGATGGTCCTGGGTTCGAATCCGAGTCATTTATTTGTGTGATAAATAAATTTTTATTTCTTTATTTATCATGCAATGTATTTTTTATTAATATAAAAGGAATCAAATAGTACGGTATTACGGTATTAGTACGGTTTAGAAGTTAATAAATCCGTTTTTTTAACGTCCTGTAGATTTTTTAAATTAAAATTACCTTTTTAATCACCACTTTTTTTATGATACATGGATGATTTTCTATTACAAATAACTTTTTTATATGACATTGGCGGCAAACGAGCAGACGGATTGCCTGGTGGTCAGGAATTACCGTCGCCCATGGGCACCCGCAACACCAGGGGAGTCACAAGCGCGTTGCCAGCCTTTAACGCATTCACTGCCACCGACGCACATGTGCGTTCATTTTCATACATTTTTGGAGGACGTGGCAGCGAATGTGTTAAGGGGATTGGAGCTCTGGGAACCTTACTCACCATGAGTAACACAACACTACATACCTGAAAGGTAGCAGTGCTATTATGAGGATGAGGATGGGGATGAGGAGGTACTTCCCCAGTTGGGCTGCCCAGATTCAAGCGTGATGGTCATCGTTGCGCCCTACCTCTCATAAAATTTATGTTTTGTTATAAAATTCAACATATGTCACCAGTACCCTAACTTCAAATCCTCAATCTCTATTTAACATAATGTCTACAAAGATTAAATAGTAGTTAAAAAAAGAATAGAACCCACTTTTTTCGATGTCAGCAGTTGTCAAAAAACAAAGTAGACGACTAGTTCCTGCTATCTCATCTTGAATGCATAATCGACTAGTAATCGATTCGATTATCAGCTGATCTTAACGGTAATTATACGATTATCGCGGCGCCAGCTATCTAAGAACTGGTTACGGTAAAGTTAAATAAACTCCTGGTTAAGTACTTACAGACAATATTGGGCTCAGACTATTTTTAGACCGTGCACTATCAAAAGGAAAATTACTGTCGGTTCTTTCGTATTCCTTCTTTACATTTTATAGGATGTACATCGATTCTTCTTTGTTACACTGATGGTAGAAACAAGTTTATAGTTTACTAGATGAGCACCAGGCTTCTCTCGGGCGTAATAAACCTACACGGTCAAAATTCTGGACACGGTCAAGTATCCGAACGCAACCCGCGCACGTGACCCATCACTGTCATGTCAACCAAATGTAATATGGCCGGCCGATTTGTCATTAAATTAAAACTTTTAAACGCAAAATGCGCAGCAATACGAATTTTGCCGATATATGTGCTCGGTTCAAAACTTTTTATTTTTCCCTCGACGGAATTATTAATATAGATTGTAAATTTTTCGCTAAGTGCTTTTCAGTGATAAACACCTGCCAGACACCCAAGTCTAGTAACAAGGATGTATTATAAACATGCTCTAAAGGTCTCAAATACAAGGGTCGACCTCTTCGGCTACAAGATTTTAGTATGTCGTCCATTTTAATTTTGTAAATCATTTTGCATATATAAACAGCTTGATGTATATTAATATTTGATTAGCAAACATTCAAAACAATATTAACATTATGTTCCTTATAAATAGGCTGCGAAATATGCGTTGCAAGATTGGCTAGACGAGAGTTTCGAAATGTTGTTCCTTTTTTTTATACATATTCCATATATATTTACTTACATACCTCGGCGTGAAAAAGGATTGTCGGCCTCGTAACACTCCTCTCTACATATACTTTCACACATCTCTAAGTCTACATATACTCGGCCGTCTACCCCTTACTTCCCGGCACTATACGGTAATTTTGTACTATTATTAAAGTGCATTTATACATATTTTGGTTCTTTATTCATATCGATATCTTTAATATTAATAGAAGAAAAAATGACATGATGAATCTGAGATACATATCGTAAACGAACTTGTTCTATGACTTGGTGGAATTTTGAAGTAAATCTTGTATGTACTTTATACAATCATGTAAATGTATGTTAAATGTATAAAAAAAATATATCTTGTCTGCTAATATAAGATTCAAAATATTAAATAAATAAATATTTCGGGACAATCTGACACAAATCCACCTAGTCCTACGGTAAGCTCAGTAAGGCTTGTGTTGTAGGTACTAGACGTCGATATATATAATAGATAGATACATATAAATACTTAAATACAAAGAAAACACCCATGACTCAGGAACAAATATCTGCGCTCATCACACAAATAAATGCCCTGACTGGGAATCGAACCCAGGACCATCAGCTTCATAGGCAGGGTCCCACCCACTAGGCCAGACCGGTCGTCAAACTATTATTTAAACATATCTATAATTCAAACATATCTATAATTCATTTCGAACGCTGTTATCTCCTCACCGGGTAACTATGCGAAGAGTAAACGTTGATTCTCTTTTCCAGTTCTTCAGCTATTTCCGCACGCAAACAACAATTAAAAGGTTTTCTTGCACAGTCGCGTAGAAAAGCCATTTGAAAAGAAATACTTAAATGAAAACAATATTATAGATATATGTGTACAAATCTTTGACCCTATAATATAACAAGCCACCAAAGTACCTTGCAGTACCTACGTAAGTACTTAATTAGGCCTTTATAAAATATGTAATCACGAAGTTATAACTGTTTGCCTACTAATATTCTTTCAAATCTAGCTTTTTTCTTGATGTGCGTATATGCAATTTGAAGTCGAACTGAAATAAATTATTTTAAGGACCTTTCAATGAGACTCAGAAACGCCACAGAAGACCGAAGAGCTGGCAGCTACCTCGCTCAGCGTATCAGTCTTACGATTCAGCGAGGAAATAATGCCACATCTTCGGTACTATGCCGCAGGGGCCTTTTTTAGATGTATGTTAGTTTTAGTTCAATTTATTGTTAGTTTTAATTATTAATTGTTTTTTTACATATTTACTTGTGTTTGGTAATAAATATATTAAAAATGATTGGGATTATAATTTACAAAACAAATATGAATATACGTAATCACATACCTAAAGATAACCTTTAGATTCTTTATAATTATAAATAATGTTTATAGAAATAGAAAGCCGAGACGGCTAGCCGCATTATCGCGATGTATGGCAAAGCTGATCCTCCGGTCGCCAGAAGTCTCATCAGTGAGATGCGACTCAATTTCTTTTTAAAGATTTCGCCTATTTAGCCTCCATGGTCCCGAGTTTCAACCCTAAGCGCCGCAATTTACCTACTGCCAAGAGCAGCTGTAACCTTTGAAGTTTAGAAATAAAATTAAAGTAACTACATAAGTTTACTAGTTAACGCACCCGGTTTTATTATCATTACTACCCACCAACTCATTACCTTCGGTCTCAAGTCTCAACCATATCTTTATTACATATCTTAACAGTGAAAATTCACTGAAACATGTTCGCTCATTCATTTATGTCATTGAGTGAGTTCAGGCTCGAACAAGTTGTTAGTTTACGCTAGTTAAATGATATAGGCTACTTAAGCTGTATGCAAATTCTAGTACTGTTATTGTAACATTAAATATGCTAATAATCAGTAATATATTCCAGTGCTTATATGTGACCGTCCATGGCTAAAGGTCCCTTATGGCAGGTATTGAGTTAAGCACAGATCCTAAATCTACATTAAATAAGCTATCTTATACAAAAAAAATCATGACTCTAAGTCCCATACTTTTTATAAAAACATTAAACTTTCACATGCTAAAACTGCACTTTTGAGAAATCGTCAAAAGAAGTTTGAAACTAGTTTTAAGTGTGTTCCCATTGGAAGTTACATAGATTATGATTGATTTCGTATCTCAAGGGTTTTTTCTTTGGATCCCAGTTATTTTTTTTTTTTATATGACTTCCAGATCATGAACAAATTGCCTTTGAAAATAGCAACACGCTCATATGGACGAAACTATAAAAAAAATATTTTTCGACTTTTCCTTTAATATGTTGTAATCAGAACCATTTTATATAGTAGAACATATTTGAGCTTACATTTTAGGATAGAAACAAAAATCACATAGGCTACGATTTTTTTTGTTTTAAATTAAAATGTGATTATTATTATCAGTTACATCTTTCCTAGAACAATAACAAATTTTGTATAGTATGTTCTAAATTATATTTTAATCAGTCCACAGGAGTATCACAAAAGTCTTATTATTATTCTACAGGTCACACTTTTTTATTTATACACGATCAAAGTTACGTAAAAATCACAATTTCGCTCCCATACATTTGAGAAAAGGGCCCTTATGACCAACCATAGACAAAACATATTGATAATTACAATACGGCACAATATTAACATAATTTATTTGCTAATCTTGTATCAAAACAGCAATCCGAAGAAAAAATGTTATTATAAATTTTCTAAAAATATTGATCTGTTATGAGTAATTTTCATTTAAAGTTAACGTTAAATAATTCACATAGTACCTACCTAGTGATCCCGAAAGCCGAAAGAGAACACAATATCTGTGCTGTTAACAGTCCGTTACCACTAAGGAACCATTCATAAATCACGTAAGGACATTTTAGGTGATTTTTGATCCCCCTCACCTTCCCGGGTGGGGGTGTGTATGGGGGGGGGGACTCAAAAATCACGGTCAGACGCCTTATTTCTCATTGTTGGAATATGAAATTATTGCGATAAATGGAACTACTACCAATTTATTTGACTGATCTCCATTACATCAAAAGCCGGGAAAATGAGGATTTACGGCCAAGTGGGTATATACGGCCGAGCAAGCGTGAATGAAATTTGCAAAATCACAACTAACTGTTTGCTATGACACCCGCCATCTTTGTCTCAGTATGGATAATCAACGAAAAAAAAGTTACTTTGCAGACCTAGGCCTTTATATGAAATTCCATTTCCGTCCCCTTCACTTGCCGCGCTAAAAAAACCATACTTCCGAGTCTATTATAAGGAATGTAAAGACGATATTTCATTGCATGTTTGAGAAAACATCATTTCGTATGTTCGGTTCCTGTGGCCGAGTTCACCACAGTAGCTACATGTAGGTAGGTTTTTTACGTTTTGTAGGTAATACATCTAGTGCAGAAGCCGTCTAGAGATGTTTTGAAGTCAGTCGAAAAATGTAGTACCTACACGTAATGTAAAATTTAAAATGATAGTAGGTACTTAGGTACCTAAAGCCCTTTTTGTTATTATACTTATGTATATAACTTAAACTTGTTTATAATATCAGATATGAGTCCCATGGATTTGCACGCATTTATAGGCTGCAGTGACTGCTTAGGTACCATCAGTACGGCCGTATCCTTGTTTACCACTGACATAGTGTACAAAATAAGTAAAATTTGTAAACAAATACTTGTAAACAATTTTAATTATTTTATCTTTTTCATTTTTGTATGCAATTTCCCATAAGGGACCTTTTCTACTAAACTTTGAACTCAATTTTAATAAAGAAAGAATTAACGTACACATCTGACACCAAGGTACAAACATACCCCTATTTGTATATATTACTATTTTGCATAGAACTAAAAAATGATAATTTTGAACGGTTTTACGAAAACGCCAATATCTCCGTAACTAGAAACTGCCATAAGGGACCTTTTCTTATGGACGGTCACATATTATTATTTTTAAGTAGCAAATACAGTAAATGATAAAACAAACGAATAAGGCAATTTTTGACTAAACCGACATAATGTTAAGATCGTCTACTCGGACCTTGATTTTGTGTTTGTGGGAGCGGTACAGTGGTGGTTTCCCCTACATCGACCATCAAGCAACCTCTAGTTACGGTTGTACAACATTTATCTTTAATAGACATTTTACTAGTAACAGTTGTACATTTAGTAGGTACCTACACTTACTACACAACTACTTTTAAATTTTATTCTTATGTCCACTACTCAAAGGTTGTCTGGGAAAGATCGGTCCTTACCATATTCCGGTATTCCCCAGATGTATCAATAAGGATATGGAGTCAGCAGTTGATTTTACTTTAAAAGAATAACCGTGCACCTCTGGAGACAGCCCTCCCATATATAGGTAGACTTCCATAGACACACCTCTGCGAATTGGTTTTTCATAAGCCAGTAATCGGCACGCTTGGCCGGCAGGTTGGTGATCGCAGCATGATCCACTGTTCCAAAGGGATGCTACTGCCCATCCTGGGGTGGTTTCTGGTAAAAACGGTATCCGGGTCAGCACAGTCAGCGTCAAATAATTAGTAGACAACGTATCCAAATAATATCAATACTTATCAGGTGTTTATTTGTATGCGAGGATGTGTTACGAAATATTTGGCCATTTCGACTGATAAATGCGACCCTGACTGTACCTTTAATTTCGGCCATAGTTAAGTTACTCGATATTAAAATCTACGAAATTAATGTTGCTTATGAGTTAAAGTGGTGCCTTGTGGTGCCTGTGGCTGAGAATAGCATCACTCGATCTCCTCCCGCGACGTAAGAGATGACAAAGGGAAAAATCTGACAACCGAATCAACAGCTACTGCGGTCGCCAACCCGCCTGCCGATCGTAACTCCCCGCCCAAATGATACAAATTATATTTGGGAGAGGTCCAGCAATGGACGTCGTACGGCTTAAGTGATGATGATGAGTAAGTAACAGTACATACTGATATTTTAAGCACGGTCCCTTGTAGGTAATTTAATATGGTATTGTCATGTCCGTAACAATATATGTAATAGAATTACCTTCTAACTTCTGACGCTGACTATACGTCATAGAAAGTTTCATACTAATTGTCTTCACTAACAAACGTTTATTGGCTAACGCAGAGAAGTGCAGTAGACAGCCACTGTCTCATGACCTTTCTTGCGAAACTGGAGTTTGAATTCCGGCAAAATCCTTTGGAATGCGAAAAATATTTGATTTTAGGTTTTTTTTTATGACATAGGCGGTAAACGAGCAGATGGATTGCCTGGTGGTAAGCAATTACCGTCGCCCATGGGCACCCGCAACACCAGGGGAGTCACAAGCGGCCGGCCTTTAAGGGGGGTTGGAGCTCTGGGAACCTTACTCACCATCAAATTTATTAATTTAGTTAATAGCATCTTCGTGGATTTCATAATCGTAGTATATTTTTAATAAAAATAGCTTACCAGCAAAATGTGTAAACGAGCATCAAAAATACCACTTTAACCTTAATATATAAATGCATGTAAAAATAATTTATATATTTAAATTCTCTCTTGCATATAACGGGGACAATTAGTCCATAAGGCTCTCTACTTTGGAGTCTACTATTAAACAAACAGTTCACCGTCATTCTAAAGATATTTCACTCGATCGAAAGAAAAGAGGACCATCATGGTAACACACTCCTGAACAATCTCAAAAAAAATACCACGTGCGACAAGGAAGTAATAAGAATGAAAAGGATGTCTATATGTAATGTACAAAATCTGTCCAAATGTACTTGGAATCCAGGGATATCGACATCGTTTTTCTCTTTCTAATGACATGTTGAAACAGCATAAGTGCTAAGAAGTTAGAAATGTTTGCAAGCATGTTATTCACAAACACTTTTAAGCACAATAATTAAGGTTAAGTCAACAACAGAAGCTATTAGATATTTGATACTATTAGAAATCTAAATGGTCTCTGTTCTATAAACCTGGTTGGTAAGATTGCCTGTCAATAAACTACACTACGGCTGTTTGACACGCGCTCGTTACCTGATGCTGTTTAAAAAAAAACAGTAGTTAATTCTTGGCCTTGACTTTAATTCACGTTCATGTTGTCACTTTAAGTCGAAAATCTGTCCCTTTCTGTCTTTTTTAACATTCTATTAGAAAGCGTTTAAACTTATATGACGTTTGCTATGTTTTATAAATCTTGACACGCACGCTCATTATTATCAATAATATTTTTCAAGTATAGCTAACTAAAGATATATCAACTCGAAATTAAATTCTTCGATGTTCTATTTGATCTTGTATCTTGTAACTTAATTGTTAATATATAACAGTCAACTATACAACAATATAACGTAAAATTTCACAAAAAGAAATACCAACACCATGCTTTCTGTTGCGAAATAATGTATTTAAAAACTTTCCACCTCACACACACATTTTCTCAATTCATTAACATTCCATATACAAAGACAGATTAATATAAAAACTATAAATTAAATTGAGGGGTGTTGGGCTTAATCGATTGCAATTAATTCCAACATACTTTTAACCAATAGTTTTAAGTAATCTACTTTAAAATATAGTAATCGAGTTCAAATAGGTTGACACCGCTGTCTTTATGTTGATTGCCGTACGAACCGTTATCAACAATGCTTGTAGTAGATTAAAATAGAGCGTATAATTTGGCAGATAGTGATATGCGTCGACAACTTTTATTTAAATAACTAACAAGACGACTTTTTACAGTAATCTAAAGTGCTGCATTCGATAATTCTAGGATTGGGACGATATTGGGATAACTTGTCCTGTTGATTTCTTATGGTTACCTGAACAATCATTGGACTCGTGGAAATCTTTACATAAATGTTTTTCAGCAATCCTGAAAAAATCAGTTACTTTACAAATAAAGTACGTTTAAGTGACACTTCAACACTATCACAACACTACTACACAAAAACGTCACTCACTGAAAAATCGGTCACGAAAAAAAAACTGGTCTATGGTCTTTTGGAATTGAAAATTCAAATTTCGAACGCGTGTCTCGAGGGAAATGGCGGCAACCGTGCGGGCGCGCGCGATGCGTCGTAAGCTCGCACTGAGGCCAGAGACACGGCATTAATAGTATCCCTTGTTTTTTATTTCATTTATTTTGAAACTGAACGAAAAATCAGCAAGATTGACGTACCGGTGAGCGGTTGCTTTGATACGGCATGCACTTTTAATTTCTTATACCGCCGCCACTTAATTTCGGCAGCGCGTCAGTTTTGACGCGATAATCCGCGCGTTCGAAATACGAATGTCAAATTGCGGTTGCCGAAAATACTAATTATGGCCGTAAATATCGGATATAATTACAGTAACCGTTTGTGCTGTAAATATATGGGGTGCAGACGACTTTCTTTTGTTCATCATTCATTTACATCAGCTGCTAACTTCAAAAGGTTGTATTTATAATCAACATTAAACGATTTATTTATTCATCAGCAAAATATATTTAGATGATTTATTGTGTGATTTGGCACTTTTGGTTCTCTCTATCATTAAAAGTGATATCATCCGACCGTTACTCGACTACATGCTTATTTTTTTTATTCAATGTTCACATAGAGTAGGTACCTATATTGGATATATGTTCACTTCAAACGGAATGATGAAAATTATATTAAATTTTTGACATTCACTTTGATATCGAATGAAATTTTGTGTGGAGTAGAGTGTTTGGAGTAGGTTTAGTTTATGATTCATTAAATATTAAACAAAGAAACAAGAAAAATGTGTCTAGAAAGGGGGTAGTTGGAAGACATTTTTTGAAGCTCCTAATAAATTACTGAGAGAATTAGTAAATCATCTCAGCGTATGGATATATGTAGTAAGTTAATTCGTACGTACTACTTCTAAGTCTCTTTTCTTATTATATTTATCTAATCTAATATCAAATTAGTAATATCAAATTCGGTATAGTATATTATAACAAGTAAATCTTTAAATTGTACTGCGATACAAACAAAATACTGCATTAAATATAATAATCACTAACTAGGCAACTAAAAGTCATTCAGTGAATTTTACATTTATTTTCAATTTGTAATTGTTTCACATATATACTATAGGCTAAACTGCTAAAGCCAGGATTGGCTTATTTATAATAATTAAATTTGAAAGCTATGCCTGTTTATTTGTTTTTCTGACATAGAAAAGGAAAAAAATGCCTAAACAACATATACTGAGTTTCCGATTCGAACAGGGTTTACTTTACTACAGTATAACGATTTTATTCATTTTAAGTAGATTGTTTGACAGTTATGAACTCCATCGTAGGCGCCATGATAATTCCATATTTTTTTCCTTCTTGTATTTGTATTTTGAACAATTAAAAACATAAATATATACGTATCATAGAGGAAACTGCGCGACATTAGGGAACCCTTGGTTGTTCCGGGCGCGGTGAGGTAAGTGCATGGCTAACAGCAAATAAAATTATCGTTTCTTTAGAGTTTATTAATGACATGAAATACAGACAGCAATGTTAAGAAATATAACTCTTTCATAATACTATCAGATATCAACTATTCGAGAGTAAGTTCGTTTAGTCATCATCATCACCATTATCACCACGTACTAAATATTATTATTCCCTCTTCTCTGTGGATCAGACTAAATCTCTGTGTCCCCTCTTAGTCGATCTCAGCCACACCGACGATATTGGAACTCATTTGGTCCATTCGCTCGTGGGCGATTCTCCGAGCCGAGCTGTTTTGCGTGACTTCGGTGGAACAATTTTTTTTTTACTTTTTTAATGTGTAACATTAAATCCTAGATTCAGGCTTAAATTTAAAAAATATTGCCGGGAAAGGCCCCCTTGTAGACTTAACGGTTTTTAAGATATTTTAGTTTTTTAAATCACCGAAATCAAGTCCACCCACCGAAATCAATATTCATAAAAAAGTTCAAAATTGGTGTTAAAATCACTTTAAAAGTGTTTATGTCTTTAAGTTTTTATCAAAAAATACTTGTCCATATAAAGTTTTTTTATTAAATTCAGAAAAATCTTGCAATGGAAACTCATTAACTATAAAGTATATACTTAGTTTCATATTTTCTGCCCAACGAGCTGATTTTAGCAAGCAAACTAGTCTATTCGGAAGAATCGCAGCCTAACTCTCTTGCATTTTGTCGGCGACGTCACCCAAGCTTCCTCGCGCGTACTCGTTGCGAATTTTATCGAGCCTGGTAACGCCGCACATCCACCTCAGCATCTTCATTTCAGCAACTTAGGTGGTACGCAGGTGCTTCTGCGTCACCACCCACGTCTCGCTGCCATAGGTTAAAACTGGTCTAATCATGGTATTATAGATCCGCCCCTTTAGTGTGACCGGCATTATTTTGTCGCAGGTCACACCAATCACTTCTCGCCATTTTTGCCATGTAGCGGCTATTCGGTGATGAATGTTGCATTGCATTCGATGTCTCCGGACATGTGCATTATACCACCCAGGTATTTGGACTAATTGCCCATCGGTGGGTATCGGACTGTCGTCACGTGGATCTGGTTCGTTCAGGGACATGAATTGTGTTTTGGCAACACTCAACACCAGGCCCCCGGATTGCAACTGGTGCTTCCATGAAGCGAGCGCTTTCTGCAGCTCGGTACGGCTTTCAGTGCATATGGCTACATCGTCAGCGTATATAAATGTCCACTTTGCCAAATCTTGTGCTTCTTTAGTAAGCGAGTCCAAAAACTAAGCAAAACAGGAAGGGCTCAGTACTGAGCCCTGATGAACACCTTCTTTGATCGCTATTGCTTTGGTCTCACCCACCGATGTCCCGACCACTGATCGTGCATCCCTATACATGTCAGCAATGGTCTTGACATATTGCTCTGGGACATTTTTCTTTCGAAGGCTCCACCAAATAGTATCCCTTGGAGCACGGTCAATGCCTTTTCCATGTCCAGGAACGCAACGAACAGCGGTTTTTTCTTCGAGCGATATTCTTCGGCAATTGTGGACAGAGCAAACATATTAGGATCAGTAGTTGATAAACCAGGTACGAAGCCATAATAATGTCTTCTAGATAGTGAGCACTCTGACCTTATTCGGTTGTCGATTACTCTTTCGTAAAGCTTCATAGTATGGCTTAAGAGCTTGATGCCTCGGTAGTTGTTGCACTTGTACTTGCTTCCCTTTCCCTTGTAAATCGGAACGATAGTGCGCAATCTCCATGCCTCTGGCATTTTGGAAGAGAGCAACACCTGACTGAAGAGATTAGAAAGTAGCAACACACCAGTTTCTTGCAGGCATTTCCAAGCTTCCACTTGGATACCTACGGGGCCTATTTTTGCAGCCCTTTCTTAACCTCGTGTGGCTGTATCGGAGGTATGAGACCTACATTTGCTGCCATTTCCGGAAGCTATGTAGCAGCAAGCGTAGGGTTTAGAAGTTGTTTATAGTAGTGATGCCAGGCCGCAATGACATCTTTATCCTTAAAGAAACAGCTTATCTGTACTTAATATATTGCTGGCCGAGCACAAGCCTTCTGGGGCTTTTATATGCAAGATGGGTGCCGACAATGCGCACACCGACGCATCGAGGAGCTTTTTATAGCGGTGTGGTGAACACAGCACATCAATTTTGAAGAAGATTTAACCCGGGCTTATAATTTTGAACCAGAGCCTAAAAAACATCATTGAATACAAAATGGCTGGAAAGTTGATGGCCAAATTTTTCTGGGATTGTCGAGGTATTTTGAAGATTAACTAAAAAGAAAGAGGGTTTCATTATCATGTGTCTTTAAACTAGTATGCTTTTAGCTAGTGTGAACTTTAAACTTCATAATTTAAACAGTAATTTAGGACCCAAAATTTCATCAGACGGAACTATAAAGACTTGAAAGAATAGAGAGTCGGCTCCAAGATTCTTGATGACCTTAAGCGTCTATTATAGGCCCAGAAGGAGAATCTTTATCAGAAGGCACTAAACTTGATAGATATAGGCCAACGGTAATCATAACTGATTAAATAGGACAAATATCCGCAGATACCATAACCAAACATTTTTAAAAGTTGTGATTAAATATACGAGTATACTAACAACGTTGGTGTTAACATTAACAACATATTGAACTGTTTAGAACACAATTATAACATACAAATTATTTAAAAACAAACAATTAACCTGTTTTTATAGTTGAGATTGATCACGGTGGCACCTTTTTTGATTTCGGTGGCCTAAAACCCCACCGAATCCACGGAAATCACACCCACGGAATTCAAATTTTATCGTTATTGAACAATTACACAAAAAGTAACCATTGTATTGAAAAGACTCACTGGTAACCAAATCACATACTTCTTGGCATGGCTTAGGTACTGTTGCACTAAGAAAAGCACAAACACTGAACGAAAAATTTTGTTCACCGAATTCAAGAAAACACGAAACCAAACCCACCGAATGATGAAGATACCTTTGCGAATTCTGCTATTACACTGTGAGCCTACGTCCGCTCTCGTCGGTGAACGCGGCGCAACTGAAGCTACCTGTGGACGCGGCATTGAGTTCCTGGTATATTGCTTTGTGCGATACCGCCAAGTTTTTTAAACTCCAGCGAAATCAAGCGTTGGCGCGGGACATGGCGAAAATATGTTTTTATTTAATAATGGTAATTCATATATTATGTTCAGTGAAATTATAGTAGAACTAAACTAATAAAGAATATGTGAACCAATATTAAAAGTTAATACAACATTCCCAACTTGAATTATAATTTTTTGTTTCAACAAATTTGGGTGCGGGACACGCCCACGGTACGTCAATTTCTGCACTTTTTATTTTTTTATAATATTGAATATGGTGTTATGGAATATTTTATTAATTGTCGAGATATAACAGACGCTGAAATATGTGTATGAATTTTTTCAAAAATATTGGGCCAAAAATTCACGCAAATATAGCCTCGGACACGTAAAAACGCCACCTCTGAGAACTGCCCTCGTACACACTTATGTGACTGTAGTGGCTAATCTTAGTCTGCAGTGTACGCCCACACTGAGGGCATGTTACGACTCCGGCACGTAGTGGTAAACTAAAGCCGCAAGTGGCCCAGCCTTCAGGGGATCCCGTCTGTAGTCCAAGTCAAAAGTGCTTAATTAACTAGGACAATGGTCGCATATGCATGTGTTTGGTGCTCTATTCCTTTTCTGCTGCCTCTACAGCCTTACATATCTTACAAGAAATCTTTATTTTACTATTCTATAGATTTAAACTAAAGGCATTGCCATTCCCTTTCATTTTGATAAGCATACTTTAAGTATAAAATTAATAAGTAGAGCATGCAGCCTATATCTTGTGACTACATGGTGCCCCGAGGAAGACTAAGTTAGTGGATTGTACCAACAAAAAGGAGTCCTTGGTAATTTAGGTTCCAATTGACCACTACAACTAATTTAGTGGAAATTTGGAGTAAGAAATGATATTTTAAGGATAGCTAAGGATCTTTAAGGATAAGTAATAATCTGTATATTGAGATCCTACAACTATTTAATCCATTTTAGTGTTTTGATTAATATACTCTACAAATGATGAAAGAAAATATTGTTTCTACGATAAGCTATCACCTTCTTACACATCTACTTACCTTTCTGCGCTCTGGGCCGGTCAGGTACTAGTTTATTGAAACAGCTGCATTCTTGAGGAAATGAACGAATAAGCGAACGACAAAATCATTCACTTCTCAAGCTCTTCTCTTAATGCTTGATTGAGAAAAATATGTCTCTATGAGTTCAAGTAATAACCTTAACGTACGATATTAAAATAGAAAACAAATCAATTGAAGAGTCAGGTTCGTTGCATGATTATTAAATATAGTTTTTTGTATTGCATGTCAAACATGTTATTCTTTGTTTACTAAATAACTCTTTGAATCCCAACAATAACGTAACTCAAAAATGTACACAATATTTCACACAACATCAAAAAGAAACGACAAGTTTTCCTTAAAGCGTCAAAATTGTGCTCTTTATTCTTGCGATGACCAAGACGTCAATCCAATTGGCGTAGCGAGAGCTGGCGACCTATAGTCACTTTATAATTTTCTTTTATGGCACCAATCTTAAAAATGGCAACTTTGGGATCTGGTTGCCAAATGGTGAATGTTTTTGGGATCTGGTTGCGAAGTAGATGAATTGTGCCCTTGTGGTAAAAAGCCCGGATAACATACATGGTGATAGTTGGCCTAGTGCACCTGAGTCCCTGGCTCGGTAAGCGATACTAACACAGCCATGACAAAAGAAGTCAAAAGTCACGTGTCACCGGAGGCGCAAACGCATCGTATCTGACAACCGATTATAATCCGCCAACCCAAAATACAGCCAGAAACACTTAAACTAAACCTTATCCCCAAGAAATAAAGACTGAATAGGTTTTATGAAAGACAACTGTGCTTAACGCCGACAAAAGATTTATGTATGCAAAAATTACCAACAAAAATGTATCGCTTTGAGCAGTATTTGTCGAAATGTTTAAATTGTTTGTGGATTGCCGGTATTAATATATCATGCAATTGAAACTTTTAAGCATACAAGATTACACAACATATAACTTATCGGTTAGATCGCTATTTCTTCCCCAGAGTACTAAGTATTTTTTTATTAGTTGTTTCAAGCAACAGTGTTTCTTACTCATGGTAAAGATTGCGAACACAATTTATTGGGTAATTAACACTTCAAAATTATGTTATTTTACTTTTTAGCAAATAAAATACACAGACAAAAATTGTTTATATATTAAGCAGAAACGTCTGCTAGCATATCAAAGTTCGAAAGAAAAGGACTTGAACCCACAACCACTGGATCTTTCAATCCAGTGGTTGGGGGTTCGAGTCCCGCTGCGAGTCAAATTTTTCTATGTGTCTTTCGATTTAAATGTCACAGACAGAAATATCAAAGTGGCATATTTACTTATTAAATATCTCGGATGTAATTATCCGATTTCAACGCAAAATTGTTAAAATAACCAAAGTATAGCCAACAGAGAGCCCATAAATTATTATTCGAATAAAGTTAGCTCTTTTTTAGCAAATAATGGCAGTAATTAACCGAAGACCTATTAAAGCATTGTATAAATTAACTACCTACCCTACCTACCTAGTACATTAGCGACTCTCTTTCATTTAGATAGCATAATATAATTTTTATATAAACAATCCAGTTTATGTCTCAATAAAATACATTCTTTAAAACTCGTTGCATATTTCAAAATATAAAATATACCAACTGGTTCAGTTTCCGTCGGCATTCGAAGCGCATCGTCACAAAGAGGCCCATTCCTTATTCAAATAGTTCTCGATTACGTACAAACTGGCCGTTTACGATCTTCGTATCGATTACACTGATACATTAATCGACTCGAGTTGGTGTCAAATACTACAGTACATTTCAATCGATGCTTTTCCTCAATCGTTTTGTTTTACAAAACATAGAGTTATTGCCGTAATGCAGGGATAATGAACCAATGGCTAGCGTTATAATAGTAATTTTACGAAAATCAATACTGGCGGCCGGCATAGGACTTAGCTTAAAAAAATTGACGATGGCAGGTTTTTTTTTAATGTCATGTTCAGGATTAAAGGTTGGCCACCGCTGCCCTAGTTCTTTAGAAAGTTAACAAATAGGCCTAAGTAGGTCCAATGGGGCATTTAATGGTGCGTAACAATCATAAATTACTTGCGGCGAGCGCAGTATGGGAGAGACTGAGACGCGTGGTGCGCGCTCAAGAAGATGGATGTGGAACTGTGTAATTCCATTTTCTAATGTGGCACCTACAATAGATTTACTATTATTTAATCGCCCTGATAGATCCTGTTTCCGTTATTGTTTTTATGTCAAAAAATATAAATTAATCAATGCCATGCGTTAATTGCGTTATTTCATTATTATATTTTTTTTTCAATCTGGTCAGCCAACGTATTTTAATATTGCAGGTGTCAATTATAAGAAGAGGTTTTGACAAGCAAATTAAGTAAGTAACACTGAACTTAGTTGTTAATTTGATAAGTAATTATTGTGCAACAAGGGAGGTAAGTATAGTATAACAAACGCGAGTCTATTAGAAGCCCGACGACGACGTCGTCGGTCGATCTGTAAAAAAAAACTCTGTAAAAGTAAAATCAAACCGCATCCACTATAAGAGATTGTCAACATATTTCAATGTTTTCCAGAGATAATGCAACAACTAACAACTGCCTTTTGTTTTCGAAGTTGACAAACATTTTGCCAAATTGTATCAATTATCAAAATGAAATATGATGATAATTAGTTGTAATAAATACTAAATATTAAATTGTAGTCAAATTTAATATAAAGATATTATGGTTAGTGGGTTGTAGCAAACTTTTGAAGATACACCTTGGCTGATTGGAATCATCTTCAGTCCGAAGTGAAGTATGAGTTCTATATTTTAACACTTAACAGCCCGTGGGAGGTAAAACGTTTATAACTGCTCTGTCCGCTCACAAGTAATAACGCCATTAACGAGGAAGGAAATAAATAACCTTACTACCATATTACAGTACATTTTTTCGTATTTGACATTATACAATACATAGTATTTCGTTGTATATCCATACACGCTGAGGATTGTATTTGACGCATAAATAATTCAATTGTTTTCCCCAAATGGTATTATCTCGTCTATTGTCATGTAATCCGTGGCTCCAAGCACGCACGTTCGTACTCGCGCTCGCAAAACACTAGATTACTCCTAAACACTACTAATGCACGCAGCGCAGCTCCAGTCACAGCTAAATCTGTAAACACACGTTGGAGACTTCCTTCTGGCCTTGCTACCCTGGTACTTTACTTTAACATTATGATAGTCAAGTAGCTAAACAGGTAGTCCACTCGTCTTATTGTTTGCTTGTAGTATGTTATTTTAAGACAGCTTTAGTGAAACTAACAGAACTTTCATCAAATCAACCGAGCCCCACGTTAAACTCAAGAAGGCTTGTGTTGTGGGTACTCATACAACGATATAATATAACGTGTTGTGAGGTGATGGATGATAGGCCATCGAGCACCTTACTATAAATATGTAATTTTTATTATTTTTTATTATTTGATTATGTATTTTATATGTTATTGCTTTCTCAGCGCATTGGTTACTGTAATGCTGAGTTACATTGTTCTTGTAAATAAATAAATAAATAACAATACAATTTTTAAATACATAGAAAACTCCGGAACAAATACTTGTGCTCATCACTTGTGTGATGTGTCACATTAATGCCCTTACCTTAGGACCATCAGCTTCATAGGCAGGGTCACTACAGAGATCTGTCGTATATTTTATTTTAATTTTCCTCGATTCTTAATTTGGTTTGGATCCATGAACATTCTCCAATTTTTGACAATCGACGGCACCAAATAGCAGCTATTATTAGAGGTATATATTGAAAGCTGCAAAAGAGTGCTCACAAATATCTATATAATTTACTTTTGTTCGCATATTGAAGTGGAATTTAAGATATTTTGAGCGGCAATAGTATATAGGAATACATTGATATAGGAGGGTGCTGTACTTCATTGAAAGGTAAAACTTGTCGCAGCCAGCAATTACAATTGCAAAATCTTCAATGACACACATCTCATTGTCAACTCCTGATAATTAGTATTACGGCCCGTTGCAGAACACATAAACCGCGTCAACCATTAATCCGAAGACACATTTTTCCACGTTGAGGTACGGCGTCTAGACGCTCGTACGTGACGCCAAACCGAAGCAGTTGCGGGTGGTCAGTGAACGCGGTGACGGTTTTACGGGACAGGGGATTTAAGAGCCGCTTTTTGTGAGGACGTGATGGAAATACACTAATCTCGGAACATAATGTTGATAGAAAAGTTAATATGATACGAATAAAGTCGGAAGGAAAGTGGTTGGCAGAATTTATTTGTTGGTCGCGACAGAGAAGTTGAAAATACACGCGGAAGAGAAGAGTGAAGGGGAGAAGACTTGAAATAGACGATTTGGAGAAAATGTACAAAATATTGGATGGAAAGTTGAGTGCTTCAGTCAGTAATTTACCAGTTACATATTGTGCATTAGTGGTAAATAATTCTACTTATCGATGGAAAACTGCCAAAGGACTATTTAATGTGATCAGACGAGGTCAGTTTAGTCTGGCATACTAAAGTCAGTAACAACAGACAAAACAGTACTCGTTTTCAGCTGATGCACATGCGAAAGAAAACAATAGTATGATTATCTCTGCCTAAAATCTGAGCAAGTAAAATAAACAGGGCACCAAATTGTCGCAAGCCTCGATCATGGCAGTATAATTACTGTCGAATTACTGATCGACAAATGTAATTTAGGATAGACCAATTAAGAAAAACCATAGGTATTTTTTTTAACAACCACGATAATTACCAACTTAAAGACTACGAGTAGGTACCTACAGTTAACTAATTTGATTTATGGGCCACTTCGTTCCTTGTCACAGTGAAAATCTATATGAAAGACGCAAACGATCTCTTATTAACGTCACTGTGACAAGGTTCGAAGTGGCCTAGAAATCAAACTGATTCACCGTAGCTACACGTGATAGCCGTGAAGATCTTTTTTCCCGCGCTTCCATTTACAAACAAAAATGATAAACATATGATGTACGATTGATTGTAAACAAGCTGCGAGCGTCAATTGTTCGTTCACGTTTGTTATTCATTATGCAAATCCGATGAATTGCATTTCAGCCACAATGCTAACGACGATCCCTTATCGTGCAATTAGAGAATCAGTCATTCTTAAAGAAAACTGCAAAACCGATTACGAAAGTATATACGTCCAATTGAAAATTGATTTCTTTTCAAAAAACATTTTTGTATAAAAAATATTTATATACATAGGTATATAAATTTATACATAATAATATTTAATTATTGGTTTTTTATCACATTGTGCCCAATATAGAGGGTATGTGATTTTAATTTTAATCATTTTCGGCCCATTTGCCCCACTTTACATTGGGAACTTAAATATTCACATATGTAGATAAAAGGTGTAGATATGGTATGTACAAAGAATCTCAAATTTCGCCTTTGGAGAACGACAACATTGCATGCCTCATCGAAGAAATTCAAAAGTGTACGAAGCTATTCTTTTAGAAAATACCTGCATTTTTATAAGTGCATCAATAGTCGGCGTAGTTGTGATTCCTATGCAGTGCATGGCAATGGCGGATGAAACGTACGATTTTTTTGCCGCCTTGTCCTGTGCATGCAAATGTGTTCGGAGCAAGCGTAAGCGCATATTTGGTGGATTCCGTACTTCGTATTAGAAAGTGGCATTTGTAGTAATACGACTCTGAGTCGCTCAACGAGGAATTGATACAGCTATGCTCGGAGTATCTTTACGTAATAGAATCAGAAATTAGGTTATCCGTGAAAGAACCAAAGTAAATAACATAGCTCGCGGAATTGCACAGTTCGGCTTGTCACATAAGCTGGAGAGTCAATGGCCGTTGGGGCAGAAAAGGCATAGTGGCGACCACAGATAGGAAAGCGCAGTTTTGGAGTAACTAGATAAATGTATCGCATGTCGCTGAAAAACAGTGCAGGGTATCAAAGATCGCTCCCTGTGGAGTAGGCCTATGTCCAGCAGTGGACGTTCATGTCTGATAGATAATAGTAGTTGTAGGCAGGGCAGTGGGTAGGGCAACCCATTCTGCAATAATTATGTAGGTAACTATCTTCTTAGACAGTAATCAGAACAGTCATAGAGTAGAAAACGCGAACGAGTAGCCTATCTTTAAACTCTGTGTTGCCTCTCTCTCGCTGCCCATAAGGATTGCTTATTGACCTTATTGTAGTTATTTTAATCACAGCATTATCATTAGGAGTAAGCATAACATATATGCGACATAAAAAGGAGGGTGTACAAAACGTATGTATTTTTGGATAAAATTTAATGACAACGTGCAACGTTAGTGTTAAAGTATTAATTGAAGGGATGTTTACAAAAACAACATAACTACACTAAACATCATTTTAAAGGAAACGAAAAAAAGTTAATGTCTTCTTACATACTAGTTATTAGAGATAAATATTGTATAGGTGATTTTAATAAGTGGCCAATAATTCAGAAATATACTATTACACATTTCAAAGACCAGTATTTTTTGAAAAAAATTGAAAAATGGGTTCGTCACTTATGCTGTTTTTGTAAAATTTTGTTAGTTATGTTCTTTTTGTACGAAAATAAAACAACTTTCTCTAGAAATTATCTACTTATTCTATGAAATACAGGCTTATTTTACTTCCTATCCTATCCCTTATTTTAATCCTATTTAATCCTCACATCCGTTGCTATTGTCATCACTTTTGTTCTTTCGGAGAACGAAAACATTGCATGCTTCATAGAGACGACGATTCTTGACACGTTGGAGACAAAATGGATTGGTAGAATTGATGGTTTGACCAAAAATTGCATCAATTTCCCCAAGTCGCGTGCTTTGTGAGGATTTAGGGAAAGTGGAGACTCATAAGCATGTTTTAAATTCAAGTTCTTGGGCATTTTCTTCCCATTCCTAATGTCAAGGTCCCGTGAATGAGTATCGAAAATTGTTGGTAAAATAATTTTACAGGTCAATGACATTTGTAATAAATAAGGTATAAATTAATAAGTCAATAATAAAATAATATATCAGATATTGGGTACTATAGTATAGTATAGTTATGTTCTTTTTGTAAAAAATAATGTAGATATGTAGTTTTTGTAAAATGGGTATATTTTAGGTGACGATTTTGGACAAATGGGGTAACTTTTGGACAACATATTTTGCAAGACTTGTAGCTTCTTCTAAGATGAAAACTATGATACCAATAACTCAAATCCGCCAAAAATGTTAGTTATGTTGTTTTTATAAACATCCTTTCAATTACAGTAGCTTCTCTTGCTTACCTATTTAGGACGTCAGGACTACGGATGTCTCCTCTGTGCGTTTATTTCGTGCGTTTCGTTATGGACCTTCTGTGTTGCTTCGACTTGGTAATGTTCTATTGTGGCAGCCCTTTAAAATTCTCCACGAAACTAATAAGTTAGAAGAAATAGCTTCCAAGAAAATCTATAGCATTCTCTGCTTTAAGCAGTGACATATTGTACTTCGTTGAAGAGTCTTTTATAAGTAGGTATCCCGAAATTCATCTTGTTTGGTTTGCTTATAGATTCCCGGACGGGAAACCCATAAATAAACCTTAAGTCATCATCATCATCATAATCATTATAGCAACTACTGAACGTCCACTGCTGGACATAGGCCTCCCCCAATGCGAACCGCAATGACCGATTTTGCGCCACCCACATCCAGTGGATTTAGTATTTGTTTAAATTGTATATATGTGATTTTTAAACTCTAAGTGAATTTACGGAACTCTAAAAATCACGTCCCAGTCAATGGTGACAAACGAGGTGACACGCGTAAAATGACAATGCTTCAATTGTAACACAAGGTCCTGCATTGTAAGAGGCACACTTTGTTTATCAGTTTTATCTTATTTTACTGAAACAACGGTCTAATAATAACTTACCTACCCACAATCATTCATAACGACCAACTACCATAGTTGTCAGTGATCCTGCCAGTGATGCTGCTGATTTATTTATTTATTTATTTATTTAAAGTTCTGGTTTTCTCAATCCTCAGATAATACGAGTAGGTACCTATTCGAAGAATAACTCTATGAGTATCTATCGGATACATGCTTATCTGAGAATTGAAAAATAAACTCTTAATGGGCCAAAAATGCTAGTGGCGGCTTTTTTTACGATGTTCGCCGTTTACATCGTCATTCGTCACCCACCTCGCTTTTTCATAAAATACTTACTATTTACATACCCTACTAATTACAAATTATTATCGTTATTTCAAGTCGTCTAAGTGATTAGGTGACCACTCTGCAATAAAACTATTAAAACTGTAGAATCCATAGCATTAAGCGCAACTTATATTCATAATGCGTATATAAACAAGTAATTTGCGATTAATGAACGCGACCGCTATTTATTCTAAGCAGCATTAAAACGTATTAAGCACACTTAGATCGTGTGCGGTATGTGATTCTTAGTTATTCTTACCTAGCTCAGTTGAGTCGATCTGTGAGGTCAACCAAATATGTAAATACGTTTCAGGGGGGCGATTTTTCACCGTCGAGTACTCTCGAATCGTAATATTTTAAACTCTACCAGACAAGCAGGAATAGTATTTTAAACACATGAATGATAGAAAAATAATAATCGCAGGTATCAAAATTAAAAACATTTTGTGTAATATTACTTTTGCCCTCGAAGTTTTTTAATTTAAGTGCACGACTCGACTCTCAAAAATCGACCCCCAGAAACAACATTGATGGACCTAGAAGTCATAGTTACGATGAAAACTCTGTGTTACCAGCAATAGCGGTATTGTTTTACGTCAGTTACCTCAACTAAGTATTATTAGTCGGATACTTAACTTTTGCTTTTATAAATTACTACCTTCCGATGACGGGCAAACAATGGGATAGTAAAAGTTGTCAGGCGTTGTCGATGCGATGTTTAACGTCGTTAATACGCGTGTAAAATTAAAAAGTGCAAAAAAACCCTCAGGCATTCGTTCGTTCGCCTTAGATGCCTTAGAACATAATAATTACACATATGACATATAGATTATACATATTTGGTTATTCAAAAAATCGCGCATTGCTGACATATCTATTTGAACCAGAGTTCGCTTATTGGCGTCTATATCCCTCTTTCACTGTGGAATGGTGTCCAGGCCCAAATGCAATATGAAGACTACCTTCATACAAAATACTAGATCACCTGCTAGGGTGTAATTCACATGTTCGACTGGCATGCTGAAATCATATTATAATCTAATTTTGATATGTCGAATGAACCTCTTATTATTATTTTAGGGACGAATCGAATAATGAGGCAATGACAAACCATCTCACGCCTCTCATGCCATGACCACGCACCGGGCATGTGGAGCGGACCACCTGCAGACCATCACACTATTCACACTTCACACTTAATAAACGTTTTAGTTTCTTAATTAGATGCCCAATATGCCCATGCCCAAAGGACAACATAAATTGTTTCACCCCAAAGGCGTTTGCTCAAATTCGCATTCTGCATCATTATTGTACTTGAAGAGCTCTCAGTTTTATTACTTCTGTGAGGTGCTTTGACACTAGGCTTATGGTTGACAGAGTAAGACGGTATGAGAAAATTCAAAATCAACGAGCATCAAATTTCTAGCCAAAATAAGCTATGAGTGAGTAATGTTTTTGATTTTTCTTCCCGCTGCTATAATTTTTTTTATGATTGTAAAGATAAATATAACATATGGAAGCAATTTTATCACATAGCTACCCTACCAGACTTGTTTTTGATATATAACTGTTACAGCTCAATACTTACACACGTACCCTCGGTGAAGTAGGTAGACGTAACGTTATAGTACATTATAGTACCTTTTTTCACACCGATAACTTACTTTACTATATATCTGAAAGGGAAATTAATTAAGAGACTCTCCCCGGCCTAGGACTGCAACTTTGTATGAAATTTCAGACGGTGATATTTCCTAGATGAACATAATATCAATATTTCATTGCATGATTGAGAAACATAAGTATGTAAATAACTTAAGTTATTTATATTTTAAAGTATTTTGATGGGCTAGGGATAGAAGCATAAAATATTAAATGTATATTGTGATTGCAATTTATTACGTAAAAGAATAAGAAATTGATTACAACCAAAAATTATATAAATCTGTCGTGGTATTATAAACCTTAGATACTTCATATTCAAATTCAACAAGCCGTAAAACCAACTCGCTATAGCCCCGTTTCTGACGCAACAGTGCAGTAATTAGACGATTAACATCCAGCCGCAGAGTAAACAGTGCGGTATTTTAGGAAAGCTATAAATCGGACAGTCAACTGAAAAGTTTAGTTATCTACTTATAGGCACTTTAACGGGAGCTTACTCCGACTGGTTTAACTTGTCCATCGGAAAAAACGTGACTGCTAGCGACACCTAGTATTGAGTAGACAAAATTCACTGTTGTTCTATGAGCGTGCCATCTATGAGCGGGTAGAAACACTTAGTTTTTGATTAAAGTAGCAATAGATGGCAGCAAAACTAAAAACCTATTTAAATTAAAAGTATTGCAATAGATGGTAATTCGATATTTATATTATACAAACCAGAGTTTTATTATGTAGGAATAAATTGTTTACGATAAATTGATATTTGTTGAATCTTCTACTGAAGCGCTTTTATATGGCAACCTTAAAGACGGCCATATTTATTTTCCTTTTTGACGTTGCTGTCATAATCAATACACAGCACGTGTGAAAAATGCGTATAGAAACGTGTTATTTTTGTTCTTCCAGGATATATCCTGGTCATGGAATACAGTTCGTAAGAAACGATTGCAAGGTAAAACGATATTTACCATTTTCCGTCATAAAACTTAATTTCACCAAGTTTTGAAACTAACCCATACACCGATCAGATTTTCAGATTCTGCCGTTCAAAATGCCACGCCGCGTTCAAAAAGAAGAAGAATCCGCGCAAAACTAAGTGGACCAAAGCATACCGTAAGACCGCTGGCAAGGAACTGGCGATTGACCCATCGTTTGAGTTTGAAAAGCGTCGTCACACTCCCCTGAAATACAACAGGGAATTATGGACAAAGACCATCGAAGCCATGAAGAAGGTAGAGGAGATCAGGCAGAAGCGGTCGAACAACTACATCATGCAGCGGCTAAGGAAAGGACGCGAGGTTGAGTGGCAAAGGGATGTCAGAGAAGTGCAAAGAGATATTTCACTTATCAGGTTAGTGGTGTTTTATAAACAAAAACAATTGAAACATGAAACACTAATGATTCATTTATGCAGTAATTCTGTTAAGAATCATACCATCAAATTGTCACTTAATGTATTTGAATTTTAAAACACTTAGGTATACCAATCATTGTAAGCCAAAGAATGTAATCAAACACAAATTTAGTTCATCATTAATATAATATTTTTTCTGATTACATCTTACAAAATATGTAAGTAAGTGAAGTGTATTTTGTCTATTATTTTTATAACTTTTAAGACTACTAACATACTAAGTGATGCTGTCAGCCTCATCGTATTGTGGCCACATAACATATATATGTGCTTACTCTACGCAATAGACAAATAATAAATTTATAAGCTTAAAACCCAAATATTTTTTTAGACTTAGTCATTTTTCTATAACATCCATTGTCATTATGAAACTTCATAAAAAAATTTGTTCAGATTGTGGAATAATAAGTTTTTTTTTCTAAACTCTTAACATTCTGGTGGAATGCTACTTTTGTTAAATTGCAAAAGCAAACAGAACATTTATTTTAGATCAACCTGATTCAAGTGCTGGTTGATGGTGTCATTCTCATTGTGCAACTTTTAAAAGAGTTGTGAGCAGCTTGTAAAAAAATGATCCAACTAGGGGTCCATTGCATAACAATTGACAACTTAGAGGAACTCTCTTTCGAATAAAAGGAATCCGAAAGAGACTTCTGCTAATATTACAAGTTGCTATAACCGAGGTTCAGAATTGTGATCCTCTACAGAAAGACAGTTGTCAGGAACAATTTCTAATCTTATCATCATTTCACTTCCAGATCTCCAGCCGCAGGCCTCAAACAGCGACAAGCAGAGGAAGCAACAGAGATGGAAGTTGAACCGGAAACTATTGAAGTTGTTGATGCTAAGGGTCGCAAACAAGTCATTGAGGCGCCTGTCATGGTTCCTGCGGTGGGAGAGATGATTGAAGATGGAGGCGACATTGAACTGTAACTTGCAGAACATTTTCAATTGCTGCGGCAGGATCTTAACATATTGCTAATCTCGTGGAAAGCTGTATCCTTGACACCAAAACCCATGGTATAAACCATGTGTCATGTCAAGGACACAGTTTTATATCAACTAGCCTGGCAGTCAATGGTTTAAGCAGTGAAATTTATATCCTCGCAAGTGGAGACATCAACAGTGAACATATTATGTTAATAAGAGGATTAGGCATTCATGTCTGGTGTTCATCTTTTTATGATTAGAAATATTTCTGTATGCTGAATGCCCTAATACCGCAGTAAAGTAACTGTTACATTGCAGTATCACATTGTTGAATAAATTAATATTTAAATGTCATAATTGTTTGTCTTATTTAAAAATTCTAAACAGATTTTTTTTACATTTTTATCCTGAATCCTGAAACGGATATACAGATATTTACATAAACATCTTTCATGTTTGGTTAAATTTAAGATCCCTTATATACAGTGTGGAAAGTTAACTCGGGCCCTGGAGGGAAACTACCTTAAATCCTTGAGCTAGCTCATTTTGCTTAAAGGAGACATTCTTTTATTTTTAAAAAGAAACAAAACTGCATTCAAAGATTTTCTAAAACTCACTTGCCTCGCCCAGGACTCGAACCAACTAAAATAAAAAAAAACAACTATTTTATTATACTAATCAATAGTATTAATACTCAGGAAAAAATGTTATTTGTTATGAAACTTGCTATGAAACCGTTCAAGAGCTAAGGGTTGCGGTAGAAAATGTTATTAGGGGCATACACCACAACACTTTCATGAAGGCTACAAGAAATTAATTTCAACGGCGACTAATTTTGTGTAGACGGAACGACGGGGCTCATTTCGAACAATTTATCAGTTGAATAATTTAAGTGTAACAAATTGGTAGTAAAACAAAGTTAATGTTAGATTTAGCGATTGTTTTTATTTTTAAGACCAAATGCTTTTAGAGATTTTTTTTTCCTGAGTATTACTATCAATTAGTATAATAAAATAGTGTGTTTTTTTTTTAAATTTTAGTTGGTTCGAGTCCCGTCTCGTACCAATCCTTAAATGCAGTTTTGTTTCTTTTTAAAAATAAAAGAATGTCTCCTTTAAGTAAAATGAGCTAGCTCAAGGATTTAAGGTAGTTTCCCTCCAGGGCTCGAGTTAACTTTCCACACTGTATATAATACTATGTGAGAAAATGAATATAATATAATCTCATAACTTAAACCATGAGCTGTTTTTTTCTTGATGTGTTACTGTCTAATTTAATTTAGTAATTAAGATATAACACAATGAAACCGATTAATTGAGGTCTTCAATAGACAATTAACTGTAGGTCTTCTGTAACTTAGTACAGTCGACTACAAAGATATGTACCTTATTACAAAGGATTAATGTGAAAAAATGTATACATATCTTTGTAGCCGACTGTACAATACAAGTTGCGTAATGAAGCTCTCAAATTAGTGTATCGTACCGTCCCTGAGCTTAGGCTTGCGGGTATCGTATCGCGATACATCACGTAATGTTTTATAAAGAATTTATTGATTTCCCTGTGGTGAACCTGACTAATCCTCTTACGTCTTTAGGCAGGGGTTGGCTACATGCTGCTTTTATTTAAAATAACTACAAATTTTTAATTTGGCTCCATTTCCTTTAAATAATATATAATTTAATAAGTGAATGATTTTTCTGATTAGGTACATCAGAAAAATCATTCAGTTATTATTGTAATATTCAGTCAATGATTCGTTAATTTAACTTTGGTTGATATTTGGTTGTCCGTTTTATTTCGTCGGTTATATGGTAAGTCGATCCATAAATGATGTAATAAATGTTGACATAAGTAATTTAAGATACCCATTACACTGATCGGTTCCGAAATACTTATCTTAACTTACTATACTTGTCTTAACCTTTTTACTTTAATTTTCTCACCAACTTGAAAAAGTTGCGCATACCATTTTAATTCAATTAGACTACATTTACAGTACAACGTACTGGGATTAAGTAAGCAGGTAAGGAAAGTAGACGCCACTGCGAAGTTAAGTAGTACGGAGTAAATATGACGGTATATTCTTACGTGTTCGGTGTAATCGTGGCGTGTGTATCGTATTTAGTATATCAAAGATACATACATCTGTATCCGAGTATTGTTTCCAAGCCTGAGAAGAAATATGATTATATTATTGGTAAGTTTTAAAGCGCCTGATACAAAGTTATAGCAATAAATTTAGTTCTACAATCTATAGTATAACTAAAAATATTAAGTATAGCGTGCGGTTAGATTAAGAATATTGATTATTCTTAGCTTAAGCCCTGGTTTCCTAGGATAGCGGTGCTGTAATATAGCGGCCGTCTCCATACTTTGGTAATGTAAAAAGTTTAACAATATGACGGCACCGCTAAGGAAACCAGACCTTTGCTACCTAATGCTAAGTAGGGGTATTTCTGTACCTACGAATGATGTTCTACTTAAGATCATTAAAAAGTTTTAGTAACAATTTCTGATAATAATTACGTACTTAGTTCGGTGTTTAATTATATAACGAACCATAATATACATTATAAAACGGTTTAATTATAGTTATAATGGACGTAGTTTTATAGCCGCAGAGGCACAATGGATAAGTATACTTCACTCATTTATTTCCACGTAGAAAGCTTTTGTTTTGTGTCTAAGTGTTAAGAATATTTTGTTAACTGCAAAGGGTTGCCACAGTCTCATTGATTCGACTATGAGATATTACAATGAAATTATAAAATATCTAATGACTTTTAAGATTTTAGCTATAATGGTACGAAGTGATAATGCAAATCTTTATTCAAGAATATGCTCAATAGCTTTAACTCTTACCTACTGAACTAATTACACTATGTCTCAACTGATATATCTTAATGCAAGATTTACGAGTATTTACAATGGACTAAGACAATCTGACTAACGGTCCAATAAGCATAATTTTAAAAACTTAAAATATAAGTCTTATGACAAAAACAACTACTAGCTTCAAAGTATACTTCTTCAATGAACAACATGATAGTCAAACAAACATATGTTTATATTGGGTAAGAAACAAGATGCAACATGCAGCTTCTGCCAGGAATCAGAGGAAACTGCAATGCACATCCTCTGCTCCTGCGGGCCAGTAATGCATAAAATAAGTATCCACCTAGGCAGGCAGGTACTGAAACCTTATGAGGTACACAACATTACATCCCAAAGAATCTGGAGCTTTCTGGACTCAACTGGCATCAGTAATGAATTATAAAAAGGGCTGCCACAATAGATCATAACTGGTCGATGCGGCGCAAATAATAGCCCAGGACAGCAATAATAATAATAACATGATAGTCAAGATAGCCCTATCATTTCAGTCGGTGCGGGGACCTCGGGTTGCGTGCTTGCCGCTCGCCTCTCCGAGGACCCGAATGTGACAGTACTCCTGGTAGAAGCCGGCTACCACATGAGCTACTTCACCAAGATCCCGCTGACGCCCACCGCGGCGCAGCAGGGGCCTGACGATTGGTCGGTTAGAAGCAAACCGCAGAAGTATTCTTCTTTTGGGATGTGGGATCAGGTGGGTACTGATACTGAAAAAAAAAATGGGGTTGGTTTTATTGTACCTATGTAATTTACTCCTGGCGCGTACCTAATGTGCGTTTGAATGCAATTTAGTTTCCTCACAAAGACATCCTTTGACCCAGAGATCTTAAAGTATTTGATACCTACTAATATTTTAAATAGGTAGGTAGCTAAAGCTCTTAACAAGCAAGTAAAACCTGCAATGATACATTTGACTATTATACAGCATCGCCATTTTGCCTAAAGAGTCATTTATACCTGTCACCAGTGATGATCTTTGGCTTAGGATAACAATCATAAAACAAATCCCACGGTAGTCCTCTATTTCACACATCAAACTAATAAAACTAACTTGTTACCTATAAGAGAAACAGCTAGGTGATGGCACCAATGTTGGGCACTTAAGGCTGACAGGCACCAATGATGGGCACTTAGTTTTTAATTCAAAAACCATAACGATATAAATTGAATATGTATCAACAAATGCACAATACTTGACTCCTTTTAAATAAGCGCTAATTTTCATGATGGTTCCTTGTCCATCACTGGCACCGGCACCCTACGTAATTGCCAATTAAAAGTATCATTATTTTCGTCCCCCTAGTCACAAATAATCCCTCGCGGCAGAGGCCTAGGCGGGTCCGGGCAGATAAACTTCCTTCTCCACGGTTTTGGTCTGCCAGAAGACTACGAACGCTGGTCTGCCCACGGCTTCCGGGGTTGGGGCTGGGAGGATCTCAAACCTTACTTCCAGAAGGCATTCGGGACGGACAAGAGCGAGTTTGATACTGTACGATGTACTGTGGAGGGATTTTGCACAGGTGACGAGGTAAGATAAGTGTACTTTATATTACATACTTAGGTACAATTTTATTTTTCGGAAAGGTATGTTTCATAGTTTTTTTCCAATAACAACTTTATTGCAATGTTTGTCAGAAGTTAAAATATAATTTTGTTTACAGATCAGTAATATTACTCATACATTTTTTATACGTTCACTCGCAAAAATAATATTGGGCCAAGGAGGAAACTGACTTAAATCTTTTAGTACCTAAGCTTAGTTTATAAATAAAATAAAAATAAATAAAATAAATATTTCGGGACAATCTTACACAAATCGACCTAGTCCTACGGTAAGCTCAGTAAGGCTTGTGTTGTAGGTACTAGACGACGATATATATAATAGATAGATACATATAAATACTTAAATACATAGAAAACACCCATGACTCAGGAACAAATATCTGTGCTCATCACACAAATAAAATGCCCCGACTGGGAATCGAACCCAGAACCATTGGCTTCATAGGCAGGATCATTATACCCACTAGACCAGACCGGTTGTTGTTTTATTTTTAGGAATACACATTCCTTTATCGTCGATCGGTCTATATTATTTTTCCACACTGTAAGTAGGTACCTACATATACCTATAGGTTTACTAAGAAGGTATATAGTAACATTGTTTCTCCCAGGTGCCAATGAAGCTCCAACAAATCGATGAAACCAACGATTTGCTCAACGTTTTCAAACAGGCGTCTTCAAAACTCAAGAACAAACACACCTTGTTTAGAAAAGCCACGGCCACAGTGCAGGATGGGGTGCGGATGTCCACTCTAGACGGATACTTGAAGAACGCTATGAATAGGAGGAATTTGCATGTTGTGCTTAGAACGCAAGCAGTGTCTGTAAGTACCTTGAAAGATGCGTGTCTAAAAACCCTCTTACAGGAGATCTAATAATCTCCCTCGCATTATAAGAAACATATGAGACACTCGAGTCGAACAAGCGCCCATACGTTGCTGC
The DNA here is from genome assembly GCA_022674325.2 of Grapholita molesta. Classification (NCBI taxonomy): domain Eukaryota; kingdom Metazoa; phylum Arthropoda; class Insecta; order Lepidoptera; family Tortricidae; genus Grapholita; species Grapholita molesta. The sequence goes on from CP053137.2 coordinate 9,096,728, forward strand.
AACTTGTGTTAAGCGTCATAAATGCATGTTTGCCACCAATTTTCACATGAATAGTAACGTAGATTTTAAAATAATAAGCGATGTTTCACACACACTAATACTTCAGCTGTAAATCGTCCACTGCTGGACGTAGACCTCCCCCAAATATGACTTGTATCATCTTGAGGGGTAGATGCCATAGTCTCCACGCTTGGCAGGCGGGTTGGCGACCGCAGTAGCTGTAGATTGGGTTGCGACGGACGCTGCTGCCATCCGTCGCTTTTTTCCCTTTGTCGCCTCTTACGACACTTGCGGGAGGAGATGGGATGGCGCTATTCTAGTCAGCCGGCGCCACACGGCTAAGCGATGTTTAACAATTGTAAAAGGATCTTCAAATATACATTAGTAATTTGTAACAATTATCTATTTTCAGATAAGATTCGAGAACAAGACCGCATCATCTCTTTTCATCCTCCGCCACAACAGAGAGTTAGATAACGTTTTCGTAAAAAGAGAGATTATTCTCTGCGCCGGCGCCATCAAGACGCCCCAGATTCTAATGATGTCGGGCATTGGACCCAGTGAAGTGATAAAAAGGTTACATTCAATTCAGTACTACTTACATATGTTATCATCATCATTTCAGCCGTAAGACGTCCACTGTAGTTGTCATAGTCGCACGCTTGGCAGTTTGGTAACGACGGACGCTGCTGCCCATTCGTCGGTTCTTCCCTTTGTAGTCTCTTACGACATCTGCGGGAAAAGACGGGCTGTTCCCAAAAATCACCACATGACCACGGCTATGCACGGCCACATAGGTTTTAGGTTAAAGTTATTTTTCTCGGTCACTTCTGACAGGCAGCGGAACTTTGGTGCCGATGACATCATTATGACGCAAAATAATAGGGATATAGGATGTTCTTATAAATTATACACAACATAACTATTAACTTTTATCACGCTTTGACAGATGCAACAGTTGTCACTAGCTCGCCGAGTTAATAGCAATGTCAAACTGGATATTCAACCTGACTCAAATATACTAAGGAAAGTTTCGACTTGCGTGATTCGATGTATGTTTTTTATGTTACTAGGTTTAGCTGTTATATTTTGCTGACAGCAAGAGCAAAACATTTTTTTATCTTTATAACAACTAAGAAAGGAAATGTCTATAATGAGTTAATTATAAATGTTGTACCTTATCAATTCACATTTCTAAAATTCACGAACAAAAAATCATATAACGATGTACAATATTGTTTTCGATAATTTTCTGATGACAATGACAAAGACAGTTAAGTGATTATGTTTTTATAAGTACTGGCCGTCTCAAGTGTCAATAAAACACCCGTGAACTAAAGAGGCCAATAAGTTGTTAGTGATTAATGATTATCTATCATCTAGATAAAAACACTCTGTGTACAGCCGCTACGTCATGCGTCTGTCATCGGCACCAAAGTTCCGCTGCCTGCTTCTGACTTGGGCCATAGAGAGCATTTGATATCATCTTCCTTGTTATTCTATAAGTTCCCATGCCCGGCGTTTAAGTGCAATATTTTGGACGGAACACTTCATCCTCGGTTTGATCTTCGTTGATTAAGCCTTGTTCATGTGAACCTATCAGCGGCGGCGCATCCATATAATCTAATTCCCATCGGCTTTAATAGTTCTCCTTTAAAGGCAAAGCAATGGCTTCGTCATGCCTAAGAAAATGCCCCACTGGCACTACTCGTACTGCTGCCTATACAAACTAATCCCCAGCTATGTTTGATCAATCCAGGCTGAGAATCAAGCTAGTAGCAGACAACGAAGCGGTAGGCCGCAACCTGCACGACCACATGAACTTAGCAGTTTACGTCAGCATCAAAAAACCGATCAGTGTCATCCTGCCCAAAGTATTCACTTTTGGCACAGTTTGGGATTACTTTATGAACGGTAAAGGTGAGTCAAATATACTTTTCACTGACTTTTCGACAGCCAATTTTTTGCGATCTCTACAAAACCAGAACGATATCGATATAATTTGTTAATCATACAACTATTACAAAACACTCAAGTGGTGTAACTATTTAAGAGACAGAAGACTTTGAGACAGTGGCTTTGTTACATAGCTGTGTTGCATAGTTGAGTTTACGGTCTCTTGAATTAGAACCCTGAGACTTTGACTGGGAAATGATTCTAAATAATATATAATGTACGAAGTAAAAGTAAAATATTAATAAGACAAAACAAAAAAAAACTATTATAAGAGACCTTTAATAATTTATAATAATTTACTGTATAAATATATACCTTAACTGCAGGGCTGCTGTCATTCCCACCAGTCGCAGGCGTGGAGTACCACGGGGCGTCTGCGTTGATGATGTTTACCATGGGCACCACCAGCGAGCGACTGCTCAGGGACTTGTCCAACTACAAACCCACAGTATGTGTAATTTAAAACTTATATGAGGCCCTATTAGAGCTTACTTAGTGGCATTTGAATTTTACTATTACTTTCTCGGCCTCCAAAGGTCAGGCTTTATGGTACTTAACTTTTTTTTTCTTTGAATAACATATATTTCATTAGATTGTTATACAAACCGCTATCCACAGCGCAGGCTTCGTCAGGTGGCAACATTAAAATCAGCAACAGGCCTCGTCTCATACAAACTAACGATGGAATCCGCAAAAGGCTTCGTCATAACTTTAAAATGTTTATACTTTATTTATTAGTTAATCGTACCTGGCGCAAATGTCCCCATAATACTGGCAGCGTTACCGCGTTGAATAGCCAACGAGATCTGTTGCACCAGGTACGATCCGGACCGAGGATCACCCCCTCTGTCTCTTAACCGCCGACCTACTTGCCCAATGAATTCTTTAGCCTCCACAGCCCAAGGTCCAGCGGTCTCGACTGCTACTGGCACGAAGCCATACACCGGTTCCAAAGCAGAGTATTTGGCATGTTTCATCCTGGCCGCATATTCCGCTGCGGACCCTGCGGATCTCATTGTGTGACCAATGTGGGACGGCGCGAACGTACTGACGCACGTTGCATCCCACAAGAGACACCGACCCTTCTGCCAGGGAACCAGAGTCAAACCATCGGGCCTTTTTCCATCCGTCCGGCACAAACCTGGAGGCTCTAGAACGCACGGAACATTAGCCGACACCAAAGCCCGGCGAATCAAATCGTTAATTGCATGATGCCTTGAGAACCGCCCTGCGCATCTCATGCAACTAAGACCATGGTGCCCGTTCTCTTCCACCATGGCCCCACAAATACACCGGTGCACCTCGCAAACCTTGCACCCCAACCTCAAACCAGCTGCGATTCTCAGCGAGTCGTTATCTAAAAGCGTGCCCAACGAGGGGGAAGGCAGGGCGTGTAACCACGCCCCCGATTCAGCAGTAGCCACGGCTTTGAGGCGTGCTAAATCTGAACCCCCTGCATCTCCCATCATACTCGCAGCTATCTTTCTGCACATAATATCGTCCCACCCTCTCTGAACGATTACATTCTCCGGCCGCTCATCCTCGCCGCAAATGGAAGTCCACTTGGCAAGTGCCTCCGCAAGAAACGGTACCCGGGTAATATCACCATCAGTCGACAAAATTCGAGTGACAAGACCCAAAGTGCCGTATGCGGAAGCCAAGTATGCTACTACTCCAACTTCCTTACATCATATGGTACTTAACTGCACAAATCCTCATTTATGTCTAACGTTATCTCTCATGTAGGTACTGTAGCTCTACTGTATTTTGTAAGTTAATCCGTACTTTGAAGCTACTAAAATAAATGAATATCCAATTCGAATGAGCCGCTTGAATTCCTTCTACATGATATAAGATATATGACCAAGTTTCAAAAGGTTTGGGCTGGAAAGACATGTTTTAGAAGGTGCACCTCGATCAATTTTGGAATCACTAGCTTTTCTTATGTTACGATTCATTTTGGTTTTCGACTAATTCTTCTAATGGTTCATTGGTTCAGGTGTTCCGCGACACGTTCCCATTCCACAACGACAGCAGCCGCGAGGGATTTATGTTCCTGGCGACATGTGCACAGCCTCGGAGCAGAGGCTCCGTCACCCTTCGAGACCTGAGCACTAATGTCCCGCCAGTCGTCGACCCGAACTACCTCTATGATGGCTTTGATGTTCAGTGTATGATAAAAGGTAACTGGTTCTTTGGGATGCTACAAGTCCAAACAGAGATTAAAGTACTTGCGTAATCATTTTAATGTTACATGCAAGTGCATGATGATCAAGCTAAGGCTTGAAGCGGAGTCCTCAAAATAGCTCGAATAACATCAGATGTCAGTCAGCACATATAATAATATATCCATATTTAGCTGGGAGCCTAAAAGAATTTCAGTTAGAATGGGAGTAAAATATATGGTGGTTAATTAGAGTGAAACCTTCTACTCCTACTGCAGCAGCAGGTAGGTATGTTAGATGCTTATTCATTCACTCCAATAAAATAGGCCTCTCAATGAATCATACAGCGGTTTTTTTATTTTCTTGAAGACTCAGTCTAACGGCCCAAAATGCCAACATCAGCATTATATTGTTTTAGTAAAAAACCTAAAATTCTGTTCTAGCGATCCGTCGAGCTGAGCGATTGGTTTCTTCGCCTCCGTTCCAGGAGATAGGGGCAAGGATCCACTGGCCGCGACCTGAACGGTGCCTCTCCTTGTGGAACTACACGCGCAACGAACAGTTCGGTCCAGATCGAAAGAGAAGAAGAAGGTAAGAAGTTAGAGGTTACAATATTATTGTTTTTTGGATGGAATATTTGAATTTTATTTATCCTATTCGATTGTATGGACGTAGTACACACAGCAACACTCTTAGTTGTACATCGGTGGACCTTATTTATCCCTTTATAGGGCAACTTCAAAATTTTAAATCCCAAAATGACCACCCAACAACATAGTCTTTTTGTATTTTTTTCTTAACAAGAATCATTAGGCCAATCGAGCCGCGATGAGGCTTGAACGCACGACCACAGTGACTTTTGGGCGTTAAAGGGTTATTATATAAGGCATAAGGTACAAAAACCATCCATAAGTATCACAAAACTTCTAATTTCAACACATTTTACTACGATTTCACACACGTTTAAATCAGATAGTCAATTTTGTTTTTTCATATACAAGAATAATTGCTGAGCTGCCTAAACAACTGCCAGAAGAGAAGAAGGACCCAAAACCTGCAAAGCCACAAAGGCCACCCGACGGGTATCTGGAATGTGTGCTGAGAGAGGTGGCAGTGACGGGACACCATGTCGGAGGGACGGCTGCTGGCGGGGCAGTTGTGGACTCAGAGCTGAGGTGAGGTTATCGCGGTACCTACATTATTTTTGGACCGGGTATGTCCTTAAACTACGTCCAAAAATGAGAGGTAGGGCACAGCGAAATACCATCACGCTTGAGTCTGGAGAAGCCCAACTGGGGAAGTACCTCTTCCTTACAGAAGACCAAAGCTATATTGGCACTACTACCTTTCAGGTATTTAGTGTTGTGTTCCTGATGGTGAGTAAGGTTCCCAAAGCTCCAACTCTCCTTAAAGGCCGGCAAGGCACTTATGACTCCCTTGGTGTCGCGGGTGCCCATGGGCGACGGTATTTGCTTACCAATCTGGCAATCAGTCTGCTCGTTTGCAGCCTTTGTCATAAAAAAAAATACAGCTTGTAATAGACGATGATACTATAGACAATTAGATAGATTCATCTCAAGTCAACTTCATTCATGACAAACACACAAATGCTTTCACCCGGATTCCAAACCGCGATATCGACATATCTTTACTAAGCTGAGAGGCCATTCAAGTTATTGCTTGCAATACAACTTTATGAAGGTAAGGCGGTAAGGACAAAATGTCTCTTAACAAGTGTACTTGCCTGTTTAGGACCTTGATTTCATTGATATAATTTTTAAATTATTTGTTTTCGTTGCAGAGTGAAGTCGGTGTCAGGACTTCGCATTATGGACGCAAGCGTGCTTCCATCGCCTCTGTCCTTGTACCCCAACTCTGTGTTAGTTTCCATGGCTGAGAAAGCAGCTGATATTATACGAAAAGCTATTGTTCCTTAAACTATTACGAATTAAACACATTGATCAATTTTATTTGTTAAGAAATTATTATACCAATTCTGGTACAGTCACCAGCAAAAGTTGCTAAGCGTTTGAAGTGTTCAAAATGACCTACACGCGCTCTTATTCTCTTGACAATAGAGACGTGTTGACCTCATTTTGAACACCTCAAATGCTTCGCTACTTCTGCTGCTGACTGTACCAACTAACCTTTTGGCAGCCACAGATTTTTCGTATAACACGCAGAAGTGAACCGGTACCTGAATGTCCGAGGGTTCATTTTAGCTGCTGTAGTTATTGACGGCTTTCTGGGACTTTCAAAATGTTGAGGAGAATGAAGTAGTTCCCACTTTAACCTTTTCATTCGGTTAGGTACCTCCAAGGTAGACAATTGTGATACTACTTGAAAGTACGAGTCTTAACTACAATCTTATTTTTCTCAAACATGCAATGAAATGTCTTCGTTACGTGCGTCATAATAGGCTTCGAAGTATCACGTTTAGGGCGGATCGACTCCAGAGGACAGGTAACGAATTTCATATAAAATTGAAGGCCTAGGCCGGGAAGTAATTTTTTTTTAATTTTTATGTATACCTGGCGTCTGTGTTCATGAAGCCTGTTCAAACAGCTGAGTTATATTTTTTTATCATTTTAGTGACTAAATGATTAGCGGGCTAAAAAATAATCTCGCTTATTTCAGACGAAATGGTATGAAGAGATTTATTTTATTTATCATGTAATTGAATATTCATATCATCAGGTTATTACATTATTATATTTATTATTCATGCTCTCAATTTTAAAATTGTATTGGCAACACCAAACACTACTCCACGCATGCGCGTTTTTGAACGCATTTTTGACTCAACCAATCACAGGACACTTTTACTTGTTTTAATAATGGCGGAATGGAAAAGTTTCTCGGCGTGTAAAACTCTGTTTATTAAGACTAAATAGTGGTAAATGGTGTGATTCAATGCTTTTGTGACTAAGATATAGTGTTACGGGTGTATAAAAATTGAATAATCTAACCGGGCCCGGTTTTATTTATCTATATTTTGTTATTGTGTACCGCCAAAGGCAGATGCCGTAGCGCCATCATTTAAAAGGTAAGTGCATTATTTTTTGGTGGTTTTTCTAAATGTTGTATATAGTAATTATAGCCAGACTATTTATGATAGTCATTAATTATTACATCGAAGGCAAAAATACTACAAAGCGGGATTGGAGGGAAAATTAAAAAACTTATGTCGTGAAGCTGTTTTGTTCAGTGGTATTTTTTTATTTATTTCATTGCATTAGTTTGAGAAAAGCACTATACATGCCTAGCCGTGAAAGGGTCTTGAAGGCTTCGTATACTATCCGGCCTCCTTACAGTCGGCCGTATATACAACTCAGCCTTCAACCCCCTTTTTCCCGGCGGCTGCAGTAATGTACTATTACTTGGTTGTTTTATTATCCTCAAGAAAAACCATTCACCACCGCCAAGCTTGTTTAATTACCGTGGTACGAATGTGTAAGTTGCAGAAAGTTCTCGGTATTTTTTTTTTATTTAAATAGGCAACTCTAATCCCCATCCAATTTATCTGAAAAAGTTATTACGCGGAATTTTTTTCAAGCTAACGTAATGAACTTCTTGTTCTAGTAAATTATGTACGTACTTGTTATTCCATTAAAACGATTGCAGAAACACTAACAGAATCCACACTTATCAAAATTACTACTTTCGTACAATAATAACTAACTAACTAACTCGGATCACTCATAATGTTCTTGCAGTATCCACTAATTACGTAAGCAGCATAATCCGTAATTTTATAGTGTCATGATCATGACTGCATGATGAACCCATCTTGGGGGGTTGCAAAATTGTACCTCTAAGGGTCGATTTTTCAATTGTCAGATAAGCACATATCGGACAGATACCCATAGAGTTATTCGCCGAATAAGGCTTATCTGACGATTGAAAAATCGGCCCTAAGCGGCCCTAAATTCATAAATTCGCAGTAATCCACAAGGATTACTGCGAATTTATGAATTTAATTGGATCCTTATGCAAAATGGATGAATGCCCTATTTTGTCGACACATATCTGCCGTCATGCACGTAGTGTGTTCTAGCGACAGAACTCTTAGATGAAGTGAAATGGGTAGGTACCTTTCATCGAATTACTATCGTCTGCTTTTAATTATCATACGAGGAAAATAAAATACATGTGTATTTTCACAACAAAACTAAGCATTAACTATATTTCAAAGTAGGTACGAGTACTTAAATTTTATTTAACAAATGTCGTAAATTTCTTTCTCTATCTTTTCAATAAGGTTTGCGAATTCTCAGTTAACTCAGTGAATGCTAACAAGTTGGACCAGTAATACCAGTTAATTAAATATAAAGCGCGCCTCAGTGAGGCCTCGCTAAATAATACCGCGTGTCTCCGATATTGGGGATTTAAATGTAAGGATCGATTTTGCGCACAAAACTGAGCTACTTTTACTCTTGTAACTCTACTAACTTCGTCTACAACTTGAAAATGACTGGATTAAAAAAAAAACTGCTCAACACTTATTTGAGCAAGCAATGTATTGCAAAATAATCGTTTTTGAAGTGTGACAGACGATGTCATTGGGTTCATTGGAATACATTGAAAATAGTATTTAGTTTGAAAATAAAACCATATCATTAAATAACTTTTATTCGACTAGTTGTAGACTAAAAGTAGCTCAGTTTTATGAGCAGAATCGATTCTTACATTTAAATCCCCAATGTCGGGGACACGCGGTATATTCAAGTTATAGGCAGGTAATTAATTATAAATCTTGCCCTGCATGCCTCACACGTTATCTACGTGTGAGGCATGCCTGTCGAGATAGTACTGAAGGTAGGTACCCTTAGGTACTAAAATCAAAACGTCGGTCGCACTGTGTGCAAGCCAGACGGCGTTATGCCTAGATATCTATGAGCTTACCGCGAACATCGAATTTCGGAAATTTCGAGCATCTTACTCTTTTATTCCAATTAAAGTGTCATGAGACTACATATCAGAGGCAATAGTTCGAAATTAACGAATTTCAATTTTTGCGGCAGAGCTCGTATTGCGGGGTCTCACTCGCATACCTTTAGGAACACCAGCGTAATAACAGCCTTATAAATATATTTGGATAAGCAAGATATTTTATGATTATGACATTGATTGTCCGACGTGGCCGCGTGTCTTTGACGTAGGCCTCTTTTGCCTGGTACTTATATTAAAAATAAAAATGCTTCCGCACAGAGGCTACTATAATAAGAATTACTATTTAATATGATGTAGGTATGTCTACGTCCATATGAAGCATGTACAGACAGCAAAGTAGACAACACCTACCTGCCATACCACAGGTATATTTGTTTATAAATTGAGATATTTTTCTAAAGTGTGTATTCTAAAGTTACTGTCGTAATTAGCTAATTGATGAACCTACGGAAATGTAACTCTTTATAAAGCAGCTTGAGAATAGTAAAAACATTAAGTGAGCAATTCTCAAAAAGTTTGTACATTTGGATCACGTCTTCGATTTTGATTAAAAGCAGTAGACTGATAGAGTAAATGATGCTGAGCAAGATCTACCATATTTCCCAAAATGTCCCATAAAGTTTGTATGGAACTTTCCTTTTTTGTTACCAAATTTCTATAGACTTTCGGTAACAAAAAAGGAAAGTTCGATACAAACTTTCTGGGACATTTTGGGAAATATGGTAGATCTTGCTCAGCATCATTTACTCTATCAGTCTACCGCTTTTAGTCAAAATCGAAGACGTGATCCAAATGTACAAACTTTTTAAGAAATACTCAAATGTGGTGTTTCATACGCTTCATGCTGACTGTATCTACAATAGTCTTATGAATTCAAAACTCGTCCTGTATTTATAACTCGTATGAACACAAGTGGTTCCTGCTTACTCAGTGTTGACATTGACTCCGAGCAAAACCGTCTTGCTTGTGTTAAATAAAATCCAGGAAAACAAGTCATGGGGATACAGTAATAGGTTATAAAGCGTTCGTATGTCAACCACTTTTAACGTCGAAATTGGTTAACCGGTAACAAAAATGTGTGAGACTCAAACGAAATTAGACGGTAAAGTGGCGATAGTGACCGGTGCAAGCTCGGGGGTTGGGTATGAAGCAGCTAAGAATCTTGCTCGTCGAGGCGCTAGAGTGATCATAGCTAGTCGCAATGAAACTAAGCTACAATTAGCTAGAGAGAGGCTCGTCGAAGAAACAGGAAACAAGGACATAGCTTATAGAACAATGGACCTTGGATCATTTAAATCTGTAAGGGGCTTCGTGACCGAAACTATTAATACTGAAAATAGACTGGACATCTTAGTCAACAATGCTGGCGCCGTAGGCCTACCCGATGTACTTACGGAAGATGGACTTAATTTAACCATGCAAGTGAACTATTTCGGGACATTTCTGCTCACTTTTCTATTGATACCATTCTTGCATAAGTCTGCACCTAGCAGGATCATCAATGGCTCAGCTGGATCTATGTATATAGGCACCATTGACTTTGACCACTGGAATGACCTTGGGAGATACTCGTTCATAGAATCGCTAAGCAACTCCAAACTAGCTATAGCTTTGTTCAATATTGAACTAAGTAAACGTGTAAGTGGCGTTACTGCTAACAGCTTTGACCCTTTTGTAGTGCCAGACACGGATATATTAAACCAGGTTCCGGATGGAATAAAAGATATAGCGGATTTCTTTATAAGATTACTTGGGCAGCCGAAAGAGGAGGTTGGAGCTCAGATAGCGTATTTAGCTGCTGCGCCAGAGATGGAAAATATTAGTGGCAACCATTACAAATTCTGTAGGCAATGGTTCAATCACTGGTTAGCGAGTGATGATGAGTTAACACGAACATTGTGGAACGTTTCAAAGGAACATGTTAAGATAAGTATGGATGAAGATTGGGAAGCGAATATATTGCGTTAAAGATTTAGCGTTGATACAAACATAATAAGACAGTTAAGGATTAACTACATATATTGTCTTACCTTTATGCCAGTTTTCCCCACATTGAAGGCACTTGAAAACACTTTAATTTCTTTTCAAAACATTATAGTGTTCAATAAATATAAGTACCTACATAAGTATAATTTAAGTTGTCTAATTATAATAACTACCAGTACTTATCTACTTACCACTGTGTCAAGTTGTCTATTCAATTGTGTCATCTGGAGGTAGGTAGAGCACCGGAAGAGTTTAAAAGCATTCGTATGATCCCACGCCCCATTTCACACAATGTGGACGTTCATTGTTGCCCGCAATATTAAGAAACTCTTGCGCATATGGCAAACTACTACATAATAATATAATTATCACTCTTTAACAAAATAAAGTACTTCACAATTTACTGTCCAATTTATTTCATCGTCGCCTTTTACGTCTAAATGCAAAGTGCAAGGCGCTCTTTAAGGGTTTTGAGATATTGTTTGCCATCTACTCTACCGCGAGTGCATTATTAAATGCTTTTTCTCTTACAACAACGAAAACGGAATTATAGAATTGGCCGGATAGATTATATTTTTGTTAGAGGTTAAAAAACAATAATAAGCTAACTACTCGTATGAGAATAGGAAGAAAGCTTCCAAGTCGTATAATTGAAATGTGTCCAGTATAGAGTTAATAAAGAATAAATTCTGGGTATATGTACAATTACATACTATCGTTGTGTCCATGTAGAAAATTTTATTGGGATATAGTGTTGAGTTGAGTGAGCTAACCAGGCTTTACCCCCATGTAATGTATTCAAGGTTTATATTAATCTGCAGCTAACTGAACTTTGTAACTTGACCATATTATATGTTTAAGAGCTAATGTCGTGCGACTATTTACTTCAGTGTTATTAATGTTATTATTCATAGACGTAGCTACATAACTACGTATAACACACGTGAGACTTATATTTATTACGAGCATTAGGATAATGTAGACCGGTTTGCCGGACACAGAATCTTAACAAGCGATGCAAATGACCAGTATAACATCTCAAGGTAGCAACCTTCTCGCAAGGTAGCAATATTTATTTATTTTCCTCAGTTCATTACCAAAATCAAGTGTAACCGGACCTAAGTTTTGCTGTTTCGATATGGCGCGCGACGAGTTCTCCAACTGTGAGTCGGATATCCGGTTGGAAGGAAAAGTAGCCATTGTGACAGGAGCGACGTCCGGCACCGGGCTGGAGGTGGCCAAGAACTTGGCTAAACGAGGGGCCAAAGTCATCATAGCCAGTCGGAATCCTACCAAGTTGGCAGACGCGAGAGACATAATTACAAAAGCGGCGGGACACGACAACGTTGTCACCAGAACCTTGGATTTCGAGTCATTGACTTCTGTTAGGACGTTCGCACACGAGACGGTGATGCAAGAGCCACAGTTGGACATTTTAATAAATAACATCGGCGCCATTGGTCTAGAGGACAGACTTACAGAAAACGGCCTTCACACAATAATGCAAGTGAATTATTTTGGTTCGTTTTTGCTAACATTTCTACTATTTCCACTTCTAAAGGCATCTGCACCAAGTAGAGTTGTAAACGTTTCCTCCCTCGCCTTGATTCTTGGTTTTATAGACTTCGAACATATGAACGATGTTGGCAGATACACAAACTTCCAATATTATTGCAACGCGAAGCTAGCCAATATACTGTTTACAGTAGAAATGGACAAGAGAATAAATAGGCAAGGAGTGAATGTGTACAGTATGGATCCAGGACTTGGGAAGTCGGAATTTTTCAGACATCTCGATAACGAGGCACTAAAGAAGCTTTTGAATGCTGGTTTAAAGTTGATTGGTCGTCCTCTGGAAAGGGTAGCCACAATGCCAGTGTATTTGGGGATAGACCCGAGGGTCGAAAGCGACAGTGGTAAACACTTTAGAGATTGTATGCTTTTCTACAGTAGCTGGTTCGCAAATGACACGATACTGACGAGAAACTTGTGGGAGGAGACAAAGAGACTTGTGGGTATAACGGAAGAAGAAGATTGGGAATTATGATGACCGTTGGTGAAGCACTAAAAATATTTAATTAACTAGTCTTTATTAACGTGCCGCCGCTACTCTAACAGTAAGTCGGATCTGTCTTGCATTAAGGCTACAGTTTACACCAGAATACATATTGAAAAAGAAACAGTGAAAGAGAAAAATACCAGTGCTGATAACGCTTACGTCATTGAAATTGAATATATTATTATTAATATTACTGTAGATACATGTCGGAGAGTTACTTCGAGCATACACATTAGTACATAAGGGCGGTAGACAAGAAATTACGAACGAGTGTTAAATTCAAGCCCGGCGCCGAAGTCGCGAGGAAAAGCTATCATCACACCTCTTGCTAGAACCCAGTAGGTACATAATGTTTGCGCGAGTGACCAATGAGTGACCTATAACGGTCTGTTCTTGTACCCTTATACTATTACGACAGTATCGAGTTTGCTATCTGTATATCTCTTTCGCACTAGAATAGTACAAGCAAGATGCACAGATAGTAAACTCGATACTCGTTATCGAAAACCTCAATGTCACAACTCATGGTAAGGTACTGGTTCAACTACGTGGTTAATGAAGTTGTGAATGACCGGCAACGACGTGTGTAAAGAAGGTTTCGAGTAGAAAAGATTAATATTTAGACTTCCGCACTCGGTAGTAATTCACGGGAGCAGTATTTGAGCATCTCGCGCGAACGGCGCTTCCGTGTTGCTTACGCAAACAAACGGCTGGCCTAAGGCATGAGAGGATGAGGGCCGTTCTGGTAAATAAGCACATGCTAAATGACCATGAATCACCGTTGACTGATGACTGCGACTACGGCCGTGCGACTTACGCAATTGACCGTGGATCAAGGCATATGAGACCGCGGTGGTGCCAAACAAGCAACTAGTGGTTGATGGCGTTTTTACTGGAGAATCCTGTAAAACTAATATTTGTGTTACTTATATTTATAATTCGGCGCCTGAAAATTCTATGTATCTGTTGTCTAATTATGAATGTATCACTTGCTTTTTTAGACCTGAGTTTTACTGGAAGCCTTTACATAATTATGTACTTGTTCAACATTTTTAAAACATAAAAATATTAAAATTAAATTAAATTATTTATAATTAAAAATATTAAAATTAAATTAAATTTTAATGCGAGTTGATACAACGTCGAGTTGCACTTATCCCACCTGAAAGACACTATTAAAGTTAAACTATGCAAGTTCGCTGTCGACTGCACTTGTGACGTTTCTATTCTTTGTTATTTGTATGCAGGGCTTACATGTCATGAGTCATTCCATTTACCATCGTTCAATTTGCATCATATAGGCACGTTGAATGTTATAACTAACTATTTGTGAACCTTTAAAAAAAAACAACTGAGAACGGACCCTTCAGTTCAGTGAGTTCTCTGGATGACCACGAATGCTGCTGAAGGGTTCGTCGGAATGAAATTGTAACAAGTACACGCTATATAATCAGTTTTCACTTGTTTTATTTTATAAGAATAAGTACCCCAAATATTTGACGACTTTTATAGCTATTGTTATGCGCACGTGGACGGTTTGCACGCGACACTGCGCAAGCGCTGCGCCGTAACGCTCCCCAGAACGTCCACCATGGTTGAAATTCGTCTATCGCGCTATCCGTCACTTTCGAACTCACATACTTGTTAGAACGAGACAGATATTGTGACAAGTGATAAAAACCCGTCCACATTAGGTTAGCAGAGTGCGAGACAGCCGCCACAGTCTCCTGGCCGTCGAGGCCGACAGATCGGACAGTAGCTTAACAAAAGCATTGGCCCTCACTACATCTAAGTTTAGCATTTAAGATAGTTATGTAAGTTTAACCTTAGTTATAAGTTTTTATATTTTTAAGTCATGCATAATAACAAAAATATGGACAATTATATTTCTGGCCTGAAATAAATGCATTTTATTTGATTTTTTTATGTTATTTTATATTAACCATACATAGCTGATACCCGGTGAGACCGACTAAGAATGACAACTGGGTAAAACGAACTTTCTATACTCCATTAGGTAAACTAAGTATAACACTAGTGGACTTGTAATTTCTTTATTGTCACACAACCAAAAAACCCTTAGTTAAAATTATTACCAATGCGAGACGTGTGAAATTTCAATGTCCGTATTTTTTATTACGTGATAAGAGAAAGAGATACGCGAGCAATACTTACTTAAGAAAATATAATGCAGGCTATATTTGATTTATTTCGTATAACCGCTTACGCTTATAACTTCTGACTAGCACTAAAAGGATTCTGCGGTCATCGGGAAAGCGTGTTTTTCTTCAGACGCCAAACGCATGCCCAATCACCACTAAGAGCTATGAACCTAATTATGCAATCAAAAACAATGCCACAGATCAGTTGCATAATGAAGCAACAGATATGCCACTCTCGAAGAAATCAAGATGTCAAGATATTTTTTTAAATAATTTTATCATGTCGTGTCACAGTGATTTAGATGCTCGACAATGCTTGTCCAGTCGCCATCAAATATAAATATCAGAGCCAGCAAGGTATTCAAATATATCGGAATATGCATTATCCTCTTAATAATAGAGGCGTTGTTCCGATATTTGTGACCACCTTGGCTGCTCCGATATATCTGATGGGGACTGTTCAATATAACATATTGAGAAATAGTAAATTACTGTTACACTTTCGGTATGGTATCCTTAGATAGGTATATACCTCCCTGTACCCTTACCATGAGTTGTGACATTGAGGTTTTCGATAACTATCTGTGCATCTCGCTTGTACTATTTTAGTGCGAATGAGATGCACAGATAGTAAACTCGATACTCGTTATCGAAAACCTCAATTTCACAACTCATGGTAAGGGTACTGAGCTTGTTTTGCTTTCAAGGCACGGGATAAACGTTAGGTAACCAATGCAGTAAAATTTGTTTAGGTTATTTTCCCGAGATTCTTAAATCTGATAGTGATAAATAATCTGTGTCAATAAAACACCTCCTAAATCCTACGAATTAGCTTTCTCCATTTATGTAACATAGAGCTAAAGTGTGAACCCAGGTCTAGTCTAGACGGCTAGTCTTTGTTACTAGTTCAATAGAAAAATTGCTTCCGGGTTTTTGTTGTGAGAAATGATTAACTAAAACGTGTATTTTTTATATAATGCCTTTCCTGTGTGCTGTGTCACGGCAGTTAAAGACACCAAATATTGCCGGCCAATGAGACACCAATCGAGTTTTCTTGTATGCAAATGTAATAGAATACAACTTATAGATTACTTTGTTGTATATAATAAATTAATAAATATTGTAATTTGCATAACACAACAGGAAATGACCAATATTGTCATCGGGATACCAGCTCAAATTTTTGGTTTGAACTCAAATTCGCATAGACATTTTCTGTTTTATCTTAATGGGTGACCAAAATATAACATAGATATGTTATATTTTAGTGTAATTTTTAATTATTGAGATTTGTAATTATTAAGAGAGATTCTCCACTATTTATTTATAATAATCTCCTACTAGGTAGGTACCTCAAGGACTTATCCATTAATCACTTCAAGTTCAAAATACCTATAGGTAGGGGAGGAATCTGCAAAAAACACAGATCATCACCATGGCGAGGGTCGATATGAACACTACTCTTAATATCATATGATATGTACCTCTATAACTACATTTTCATCCGAACTGCCACAAAAAAAAGAAATTAAGAAGTAGATACATAAAACGTAGATATATAAAACGTGGTAAGTAGGGATAAAAAAAACCTGACATGCAAGCGTCGATAAAATTTTATTTTCACATTTTATGAAACTTAATTTTATTAATAAGTGTTCCGATCGTTACATTTTTTATGATTTTAGGTAGCTTCATTTCATAATTGTAAAGACCATCCCTTAGTTAGTGTGATGTGAGGTTGGATTTCATACAAGGGTACTTTGGGGAAATTGTTAGATCGACTCTTATGGATTATGAATATGACTATAGCTTCATTTGTATAAAAATATGTTTTTTTTTTAAATACAACAACGGTGGCAAACAAGCATACGGCCCGCCTGATGGTAAGCAGTTACCGTAGCCTATGAACGCCTGCAACTCTAGAAGATGCACATGCAGGTTCAAGAATAATTATTGAAGAACCTCATACTGTAGTCCCTAGGGAAAACCTCGGCAGGGAGTTCATTCCACAGCCGGAGCGTTTGCGAGAGGAAATTCCTCTTAAACCGTTTACTGCCGAAGAACTTTAAACTTCTACTTAGTTACAAACGGATAAACTCACGTGTAATTATATCGCACTAGGCGACATGTTTCGGGTAAGCTCTGGTACCCATCTTCAAGCCGAGTCAGGACACACCAATCGCGATGAGGGTGTTTCACTCACTGCTGTCCGCTGCCTCGCACCTTGTTGTTGTATTAACTTTAAACTTATATTAACATTTAAATAATTTGATAAATGATTCTTTCTCTTGGCTATGGCCCCTAGTAGTACACTGGCCCCATCGAAGATCTAATATCTCTCTTACCTCTCACGTCGCACACAGCAAGATGGATGTTCGATTATTTTGCCAAAAGCCACATGAAAGTCTTGTCTACAAAAGTAACTTTGATCGATGTGTAAGACACGCTGAGAGGTCAATCTTTCGCCCTCCATGCAAAATTGTGTTTAAAAGCCGTGTACAGAGACCGATGCAACTCTAGTATAGGCAGAAGTGTGACATAATAATAATAATCACTCGGATCTAGTGATGTGAATGATTTATAAGTTCGTATCGATCTTATTACTTTATTGAAAGTGGACAAATTTATGTATTTATATATCACAAATACATCTAACAGCATTACAGCAAGGTGCCAAAGCGCTGTAAGATTAGTAATAAAAATCAATTAAGCGTAAATGAACATTATTTAAATTAACTAAAGGTAGGTTTCGTAAAATTGCAGAAGTGCTACATGCAGTTTACTGTGTTTGTCAGAAAAGAGGTCGCAGTCTGGTGCAGTATTTATGAAATGATTGAGAAGTCCGTGAACGCGGAAGATCGGCGAGTTTTGATGTTCCACTGTGCGAGCCAACTCTTCAGCAACATCATAGAAAATGTCCTCGTCACCAGGTCGGAGCAATTCGTTTCATTTCTCATAATCTAACAAGTAGTAGATATTAGGTCAAAATTCCTCCTAACTTGTAGGGAATTGAAACCCAACATACGCAGAATGCCAACTGAATAAAAATAATTTTATTTTATTTATTTATTTATTTTTACTTGTATAAGGCGCGGAGAAAAACTTTCTCGACTTTTTCTAGAACCGTATGTACTTTTATGAGTAAGTTTTTTGATGTGGGTTCCAGATTATGGATACCGATTCGATCTTGCGTCTAACCAATGACGTATAGAGTAACTGCAGTGTCTAAATGGAGTATTGTTGTAATTTACCACGATGACTCAAATACACCGTAGTTGGGGATGCGGCTGTTCGCGCGGTTGTCTTTGGCGCAGTTTAACCAGATACCCGGTTCCAGACGCAGCTTAAGAATATACCCGGTTCCCGGGCCTTCCTCCAGCCAGCCCAGATCTTTGTCCAGCAGTGGACGTTTTTCGACTACTACTATATATTGCCTACTTCTAAAACTACCAAAACTATCGATACTATTAATATCGATATTAGCGCATCAACATTACCTCAGGTCAATGGAAAGTAAGAGGCGAAAGGTTATGGAGCTCGCAATGGCACAATTCCGCAGCCCGCCGCGTGCGATACGCTTTACCCACTTCCATGGAAAACTTTTATGAGTAAGTATAGTTTGAAGGCTAGTAATAGCTGATGGAGCTGTTTTGTAGTTTTTGTTTTGAGTTTTAAAAGAGTAGGTAGGTATATCATCTGCCAAACTGGCTAGCGACTTATAAAAAACAGTGTTGCAGATTCGAAAAAAAATTAAAACTCGAGGTGTTGCTCTCGACCGTTTCCTACTCCAAAACTTGACAAATCGTAACAAGGGTTTGGAAATAGAATGTTGAGGAGTTTCTGTGTCAGACTGTTTTGCTTTTTGAGTTTTATGTTAAATCAGATCAGATTTTAATGTAGTCAATGCTTGCGATTTGAGTGAACCAGTTTTAAGTATATTATAGATATAATTTCAACAATTTGTTGAAAATAAAAACTACGAAGGAAAAGTTCTAGAGCATAGTATGGACAGAATATAACCTTTGAAGCGCCTTGAGTGTCTAAGATGTATATTAACGCAATTTAGTTATTTAACGTTGTTAGTGCATGAAATATTTACCGATTTTTCACGGGTAGGCTGAACGATGACTAGTCCGGAGGTATGCGTGCGGAATCGGCATCACAGCGGCTCTACCGCGAACAACGATATTCGTAAATTTCGGTCGAATGTCTCAGTCACTCTCATGACACCTTAATTGGAGTAAAAGAGAAACATGCTTGAAATAAACGAACTTCGATGTTGGCGGTACCGCTCCGGTTCTGTCTCGGAACCATGCGCTCGTCTCGTTATTATCTCACAGTAGGATTTCAGTCCTTCGTGTGTTTTCGTCGCAACGTTGTTAGGGTTAGCATTGTGTCCCCTTATCACTGAGCCAAAACAGAACTCTTCGTTGAAAAAGTGCACCTAGAATGAAATCTTTACCTACACAAAAATGTATTAACTGTACACACAATTGACACTTTTAAAAACAAACGTCTCTAGAAGTGTTAAGTGGCAAATAGCGACTGCAGTAAAACAAGTTTCTATGTACACTTTCGTGTGTTTGCCTGTTGTTATTAAAGTTGACAGTACCTATACCAATATTATGTCGCTAGATCTTATAAACGCCCAGTGTTGGAACAAACTGCAATTTTCACCTAGAGAAAGACTAGTTTTAGTACTATCTTCTCATTTTAAAATCCGCCTGTATTTTGTGATATAAGCAACATAACAAATACCGGGTGTGGCCTGTAATAGGAGCAAAAATTTTAGGGATCGCTTCTACACCACGAACGTAACAACATTTGTTCTACAACTTTAAATAATTGGATAATATATTACTTGTGATTTTTTCGAACAAAGTAAATAGTATTTCCAATGAACAGCATCCAATAGTCTAGTTGACGTTTACTGTCAGCCTACAAACTTCATAGTTTTTGTAATACATTGCTTGCTTGGAAAATCTTTTTTCATTAATATTTATTAAATTATAAGTTATTTTCAAAAGTCGTAGAACAAATATTGCTACGTTTTTGGTGTAGAAACGATGCCTAAAGTTAAAGCTCCTATTACAGGCCACACCCGGTATAACAATACATTATTAGGGATACCATAACATTAGTGGAAAAAACACGAGTTTATGTTTTCCAATTTTGCAATTTGGTAACTCTTTTAAATCTTAGAATAAATTTCCGAGATCTCGCTGTATAAGACTAGCTCTGTAACCACAATTAAAATGTGACCTAATCCAAATTTAGAAACTCTGACAACCGGTCATTTTAGTCAAATAAATAGTACTTGCACTCTATTTAATGATTGAAGTGTTGATTGCTGCAATTTTGGTTGCAGCCTTCGCTGGCACAAGTCATCATCATTCGCAATTTTTATATGCCCGTTAAGTATTGCTTTTACAGATAAAAAGTTATGTTTTTTCTGTTACACATATCTAGTACTAGTTATTTTGCAATATGTGTTAAAGAAACATTATACATAGGCAGTTCTATATTCTGTAATTTAACACTAAGTCTCTCGCAACTGGTCATCGACAACATATAATATTTTTAGTAACTTTGTTAAAGGTTCGAAGTGATTAAATTTCTAAGGCAAGATGGTGTTTTTAGAGCCTTATGATTGATACTAGAAATATTCATTTACATCTTTGTAATTTTTAATTATGTACTTGCAATTGAGTGACCTTTGTGAGTCATAATAGTTATTTGTTAAACAAGGGAGCAAAGTTAGTGTTTACCTTCTCGTGCTAATGTTGAGACCCAGCAAAGTTATATTTGTGTATATATTATTATTTATATCGTCGGCTGAGGACCCACAACACAATCCTTTTTAAGCTTAAGTAATTTGTGTAAATATATCCTGTAATATTTATTTCATTTATCATTTCTATAAACATTTATAGAGATCAAGATATTTTCTTTTCCTTTTTGCTTGTATTTGATGTAACTGTTTTAAATAATACTTAAATAAAAACTTGAAAACAGTATTTTGAAAACTTGCTGTCTTGTGTGCGTGACCTCAACTCTCGTAGAGTTCCACGTCCATGTAGGTACAAACAAACTGTATTTTTTTATATGTCTGTGATATACTTAAGATTGGTATTCCATAGCAAGTATATGTCTGGTACGAATAGTAAGTAACATCGGTAACACAGTATGCTTCACATAAGACGCGAGTGACGAGAGCGTTATTGCGTGAATCAGAATCACATGTAAATCGCTTTTAACAGATTGTGCAACACGACATTAGCCGATATGCATCTGCCGACGGTACCGACTGTGTGCCAACCGACAAATTGGACAATAGCCGCGTCTGTAGTATGAACAATAGATTCCATAAATAAGATATTTTTTTACAACTCCCCATGCTACTTTTTCTCCTGGCTGCTTCCTATAGGTTGTGACATGTCCATTACGCATTACACGGCCATATTATAAACATGGCAAGTGGCTCAACTATAGACGACTATGTCAATTTGCAAAACCCTGGCAGTGGTACATATTTATTTTACTATCCGAGGAGCGAAAACCACTAGCCAGCCAGCTATATCCAGCAGTTCGATTGCATAATTGCTGCTCATGGTTGAAGTTGACTGAAGTAACAGTATCATACGGCAGATTCGGGTAGATTTGTGTCAATAGTATTTAGTATTTTTTTCTATCAGAAGAATACAATCGATTACGCTTCAGTACCTAATTATTTTTACATAGTACGAGTACCTACTATAAAAAACTCGACATCGATATTTACCCCGATCTGCATAGAAGTTTGTATGGTAATCATCTCCGCAAGATGTGGATTGCACAATTTGTACATCACTAATATTGCAGTTTGTTTAAAATGAATGAAAAGAGAAATTCTTTTATATTCAAGTATGGGTCATTTGTTCTAAATTTAAATTATTCAATTTGAGAGAAATATGAATAGATGAATATATTATTTATTTCAGACGCCCAAATATCCATATATTTGTTTCCAAATTATGTTACTAACAATATGACATAAACAATTAAGTATGTAAAACTATCGTGAGATTCAAACATATTAATTGTATAGAAGCGGGTAACACACCGTGTCTGCGTCGGTTAGCCAACGTGAACGGCTCATGATTATTCTCCTAGTTACTTGGTTATAATATAGAGTAATATTGGACTTATAAAGCGTAAAAGACCCATTTAGACCAAGCAAGAACTTGTATACGATTTTCATTACATTGCGAGCTATCGGCGTACGGCGAATTCGATCGATTTATATAACCCCGCAATGTAATGAAAATCGTATACAAGTTCTTGCATGGTTTAAATGGGGCGTATTAAGTAAGGGACGCCACCCTTTCACAGCACTGCGTGGAGTGGAAGCCGTCTCGTCTGTGCTCTACTCAGTGAACATTACCGACACGCTGCAGCGCCAAGGAAGCTCCACCAAACCCCTAAATACAAGTTAATATATGCATTGTTAAGTTTTTTACTACATTTATTTACAGCAATTACAATCGTATTATGATAACTACAAGTACTTAACTAGTTACAGTATAAAATCTAAAAAAATCCCTTGAGGCATTGTACCAAGGATGCTGGCGGCATTTCCTCGTTGTATCGCAATGCTGATACGTTGTGCGAGGAAGCCGCCAGCTCTTCGGTCACCAATTACATCAACCAGACGCTTCGCGATTTCTGCAAAAAGTTTGTGCGCGCTGGGACCCCATGGACCTAGCGTCTCTACGCCAAACGGTACGGTTAAGAATTTCGGCACTTTCCGCCGCTGCACCCGCTTTTACATTAGTTCGTTGGAAATGGGACGGCGCTAAGCTAAACATTCTACCTATATTGTAAATACATATTTAATCTACTAGCAGCTGTTTGACAGGTTACAGGGGACATCAGTGTTGTCAAGTGAATAGGCTAAAATAATGTATCACTTTTAACCAAACGCCTGAAGCCTGATCGGCAATCCAAAACTTTATCGTTGGCAACGGTTTTTGCGAAAGCGATAGCAGTCTGACCTTTTGACACAGAGTTCTAGTAATAACCTATTAATTACAACATTTATTACCCATAAATATTGTGCTATCCAGTTTTCTTTTGCAAACAAAAAATATACATAATACCTAAAGTATAAAAAAAACAAGTTCTAAATGTTTACATAAAATACTTATGAGAATATTAATATAGGTATCTACCAGCAATGTCTAGAATTGTCATTAGAAAAACTCGGTTAAATGTGCCTTGTGTATATATACTTTTGCTTTAGTGTATTTTATCATTTGACTTAAGCGTTAATTTTGTCTAGCGGCGAGATGTTCGCCTTTCAATCCGGCCGTCCATGCCGTTTACAAACGCCGACTCGCATCGCTGAGTTTCTAGAATATTTTGGATGAAATATCATTTGATATCTCTTCTAGAGGAAACTGATCCTAATCCTAGATTTATGGCAATTGTTTTCGTAAAAAAATATATTATCTTCAAATCCTGAACCCAAACGCTAAGAAGATGATGATTACTGTCTGATCTTTTTGGCTTTCTTTGACGTACGGTTCGGCCGCTTAAAAAACGAAAGGTTAATCGTAATGTGAGGTCACGTTGTAAATGTGTTTCGGGTCATCGGGTGCAAATTTATAGTCGACGATTAATATGGCAGATGGGGTCGAAAAGTGCTCGAGTGGAGACCACGGACTAGCAAGCGCAGCGTAGGACGTCCACCCACAAGATGGACAGACGACCTCATTAAGGTCGCCGGTGCTTCCAACCGGTGCATGTGGAGATCCAAAGGGGAGGCCTATGTTCAGCAGTGGACGTCTTATGGCTGAGATGATGATGATGATGATTAATATTACCATAAGTCAAAAGTTGCAAACCTACAAGTAATAAATAAATGGTGGATGGTATTGAAAAAATGGTGGATGGTTGGCGTGATTGATAATAAACAAAAGAACACTATATAGAGTAACGCAATGGAAATATAATTTCTCTATACAAAATTCGAGGACGTCAATAAATACAAAGACCTATTAGTTACGTTTACTACTTCATTTTACCAGAGGCTCTAGTGTAAGTTACTTTTGACGTAAAAAAACGTTTACCAACGCGTAAGTGTTAATGTTATTTATATGGGAAATGCAAACGCGTTCGTGAAGTAAAGTTACGTAAAAAACTTACACCCAGTACCCGTACCATGAGTTGTGACAGTGACGTTTTCGATAACGTGTATCGAGTTTACTATCTGTGCATCTCGTTCGCACTAAAATAGTACAAGCGAGATGCACAGATAGTAAACTCGATACTCGGTATCGAAAACGTCAATGTCACAACTCATGGTAAGGGCACGGCTCAGTAAATGAAAAGGTTACCTTTTTATTACTTTTTTTAGTACTACGTGTTTACGTACACTAATAGTTAAAGTAACAATATGGAAGTATGGAATAAGCAACTTATTAAATTTAAATTCCGAATAAGTACTGCAAATTTTTGTGAGTACGAATAAATACTTATTGCTAACAGTATGCAGGTACTACAAGGAAACATCACATAAAAGGAGCTTTTCTACTCCCGGTTAAAATGAGCACGAGAATCGTACGTCAGTCGTGTCGGGCATTATAAAATTCGTAACGTCTACATTTCGCAAGCCTCGATGATGGCAGGATTTAATTAATAGAAACTGACCGGTACACTGGCAGTGGGTTTGTTTGTCTATTAATTATCTTCTTTTTGTCGATCAAACATTGATCGTGATCGAGAGTCGTGAACTGTACGTTATGGCTTATGTTATATCGAGGGGTATAATGTACAGTCAGCAGCAGAAGTAGCTAAGCATTTGAGGTGTTCAAAATGAGGTCTCTATTGTCAAGAGAATAAGAGCGCGTGTAGGTCATTTTGAACACTTAAAACGCTTAGCAACTTTTGCTGCTGACTGTACAGTA
The DNA here is from genome assembly GCA_022674325.2 of Grapholita molesta. NCBI lineage: Eukaryota > Metazoa > Arthropoda > Insecta > Lepidoptera > Tortricidae > Grapholita > Grapholita molesta. The sequence goes on from CP053137.2 coordinate 9,121,956, forward strand.
CCCGTACCTTGAGTTGTGACATTAAGGTTTTCGATAACGAGTAACGAGTTTACTATCTGTGCATCTCGTTCGCGCTAAAATGGTACAAGCGAGATGCACAGATAGTAAACTCGATACTCGTTATCGAAAACCGTAATGTCACAACTCAGTACGGGTACAGTTCAGTTAAGAAATATGTATACTACTTTACACAAGAAGTTAGTATTAACGTGCAGATTATACGAGTATGTCGTCGCCCCATTCGTTAAAATAAAAAAAAATTCATAAATTACCAATCCAGCTACAATCGTCATAGCGTTCAAAACGATCGACATGGTCTTAGAGACAAAGGCTCCTAAACAAATCAGACAAAAAAAGTTGAGCACATTATGGTGTTACAACATCAAGTCATCAAATGTTCTGTTACATTTCAGTCGTGTGCAGTCCACTGCTGGACATAGGCCTTCCACAAATATGACTTGTATTGTATCATGTTGGGGGTAGTTGCCATAGTCGCCGCGCTTGGCAGGCGGGTTGGCGACCGCAGTAGCTGTAGATTGGGTTTCGATGGACGCTGCTGCCCGTCCGTAGGATTTTTCACTTTGTCGTCTCTTATGACAGCTGCGGGAGGAGATGGGATGGTGCTATTCTAGTCAGCCGGCATCACACTGTAAATATGCGGTTAGCGAACATATAAATGCAAAAATTTACCATTTTATGAAATGATTTTTATTTTGCGAAATATTTTTTGGTCAAACGGCATAACACCGCTCTATTTATGTATCTAGCCACTAGAGTTCACTGCAGGACATAGGTATCCCCCATAGACCACCACCACGAGCAATTTTCAGGATACAGCCAGCAACTCCCAGCGACCCTTACAAGGTCATAGGTTCATCCAGTTAGTGGACGATCGACAACGCGCTTTCCTACACGTGGTCAGGTCACCACTTCAAAACTCAGCGTTTGAAAATTTTCCTGGTAGGTGCCAACAATGAGAAATCAAATTTCACATATAATTAGTCAAATATTAGCCATTTCATGAAAGTAGCAGCAGTAGGTAAGGTGTTGGTTGAAAAGACTTTAAATTAAAAACAAAATAAATACAATATGTCGGAAGGAATATCATCCGGTATTATTTCTGGATATGCATAAAATACATATGATGTAAACAAAAAATATTGCCGGCGCCAACATTTTGAACCTATATGCATAATAAACACTTACCTTTTACTATACTAGAAACATATTCATATAAAACTTTCGTATTTTTTGGAAATCTGTTAAATATCTGCTCGATGTCGAATAAAACAAATGAAATACTAAATACCGTAAACAAGGTTTCAATAAATCACATAGCAATTGGCCCTTCTACTTATTCAAGAGTCAAAACATATATACTTTATCCCGGAGCAGTAAAGTTAAAAATCCAACAGCAAAAGGTTCAAAATCTCAATTAGCATACGAATATGATGAGTTATTAAGTTATCATTACCTATTTGCGTAGACTACTTTTAACAGACTACGCATTCAATTACAATTTTATGATTTATGATTCACAAAGATCACTCATTTGTTAGCCCTGGAAACCCCGTCCTAGTGAATATTTTTAGAGGATATTTGGAAAGTTCAAAACCATATTCTACAAAGTTACAAGTTTATCAGTGATATGTAATTAAATCAAATCAAGTCAAAATATATTTATTTGTAAGTACTTTGAAATTTAATTCATCGGTATGTTAGTGTCTTACTATATATCTTATAATTACTACAACAGGTAAATCGCAATATTACCGACTCCGATACTTAGCCGGTCACATGTTCGCTTATCTTCATCTAGATGTGAACACATAGGTATTTTTTTTAAAGCAGCAGCACTCTAATATAGTATATTACGTACCCAGGGCGGTAAAAGAAAGAATGGCTCAGATCGCGGGTAAGCGATCTAAGGCCTTCTTTATTACCGCCCGTGGTACGTACATAGTTTTAGGTCTTCATCTGCGTGTAAAGTGAGATTTACCGTGGCGCCCTAGGACGGTAAATCTTTCTTACCGCCCAGTGTGACGTAAAATATATTACATGTCAACGCGATTATTGCGTGACATAGATTAGTCAGAATCGAATTAGCTTATTTGGCAAGTTGTTGAACCTATTTTATTATACCTTAATTCGGGGCGAGTCTTCCTATATACGCGCCTAATAGTAATAAAAATAAACCATCTTGTACGTAAGTAATCACGACGTATTTAGTAAATTAGGTACTTAATGCAAAGAGGTCATGACCGTGTGAATGGCTGCCCTGAACTCTTAGGTTAACGAAGTAGTTTTTTTGGATTAGTTTCTTGTTCAAAACGCTTTTGATTTGAAAACCCAAGGTTGTTTATACAACGCTGTTCCAGGCTTGTGACTCGCCTATGGTAGAAAACAATTATCGGAAACTACCAAAAGAGACTCAGAAGGAACAAATATATTCGTAAGTCGAATGTAACTGCCAACCGTCTGAAAATAAATAGGTAAGTTGAAGTGAATGATAGGTTCTATGAGTGCATTGCCGCTGCTGTTACCCAATAATTTTCGCTGTTTTAAGAGAATGGTGGGAATTATATTCTATTAAAGCTCAAATAAATCGCTTACTTTCCCAATATGCTCCGTCATAAAATAATTTTAATCCGCTAGCCTGACTTAGGTGTTGGCGATATGGCGACTGTTCTTGGAGATTCCATAGTACAGTCAGCGACATATAGTTAGTTGCAGTCAGATAGGCCAAATATGTATATCATACACATCCTTACTGGTAAATAAATAAAGATCTGTATTGATATATTCGGTCATACTGTTTTGCAACTAACTATATGACGCTGACTGTACTCGAAATCGGCACGCGACGTGAACGCGTTGGCGTCTCCTCATTTTATATGGTTATCTACTATGCCCACTCTTTTAGGTTGTACGAGTATGTACACGGTCGCGTTCGAGGAGCTATAGTTCATACCTATACAAGTGATACGTGGTAAGCGATACCCTAGTACGTGATAGTGATAAGTGGTTTTTATCACTTGTATAGGTATCTATACAAGTGATAAAAACCCGACCATATTAGGCTAGCAGCTAGCCTAATATGGTCGGGTTTTTATCACTTGTCACAATATCTGTCGCGCTCTAACAAGTATGTGAGTGCAAAAGTAACGGATAGCGCGTTAGACGATAAAATGGCAACCATAGTGGACGTTCTGGAGCGCTACCGCGAGAATCAATGATCGTACGTTTTGTACCATGGTCTCTGTCACTCATGTATGTAATTATCGCGGCAACCGAAGACAATATTCTGTGACATATGTTTCAATAAATAAGGCTGAGGTCACACTTGCGATTTGCAAACGAGTTTTGTACGCAGGCGAATAAACAGCGCGTTCTCCACTTACGACCTTTATATATAGAAATTTATTGCAAGTCGTGTAATAACGCTCTAAAAGTCGACACACGCTGCATTATAACGACAATTACACAAAGTACAAGTCCATTGCTTCCTGTGACCCACGCAACAAAAAAATCTTGGGAATTTAAACCAGCATTGCAAGAAATTATAATAAATTCGATTTTTTAAACAATCATAACAAGTCATCAGTATTAAATCGGCATTGCGAGCCCTAGGTTTTAATTGTGACCCGCCCTTTACTGATATTTTATTAGCATCAAAACACTTTACTTTACGTATAAAAATCATACTTAGATACAAATAACACAGGTCACACATTAAAGGTCGTGTCTCACCTTCATTTCAAGTCATTGCGGTCAATTACGGTGTCTGCATCTACACGCGTATATGGATTTTTCACCGACCTTTAGCTGGAGGGGCACTTTGAACTAAGGCTGGAGCTATAAAGCCGGCGGAATTTAAAAGCGTCTAACAGCTGAAGGCTACACCGATTTTCTTTGTATTTAAACTTACATGAGACATATTTAATACTTAACGATTAATACGGTACTACTCACGTTTATTTAGTCACTCGCGCGACATGTTTCGGAGAACATAGGCCTCCATTTACAAGCACTAAGAGTGCTGAGTGTCCGTTCGGTTCGCCGCTCGCGTCACCGGCCCGTTGCGCACTCCACCTTTTACCACCACCACTCCACCTTTTAGAGACACATTTATATACCTGTCGTGCACGAAATATTTATTTTGTGTGTGTAGGTGAATAAACTATTCTTTACGTACACGTATTGCTAAGTCAACTGTTAGTAAGACCTAGTGTTATTACACTAAAATTCACAAAACATGTAATTTGTGTGCTAACACTAAGTACTGTTCAGTTACAGATCATTTCTAAATTTATCAAACAAAGTCTTATATAATATTATTGTCCCCTGGACAACGAGACAACAACGACAAAAAAGTTGATCATTCCGTTTATCTCGACATTTTCTCCTCGGTATATTTAAGTATTTATACATCTAGTTAATTTGTGTGAGATTTATCATCGCCATCTTTCTCGCGTTGTCCCGACATTCTGCCACGGCTCATCTTAGCCCTGTACGCTTACCATGAGTTGTGACATTGACGTTTTCGATCACGAGTATCGAGTTTACTATCTGTGCATCTCGTTCGCACTAAAATAGTACAAGCGAGATACACAGATAGTAAACTCGATACTCGTTATCGAAAACGTCAATGTCGCAAATCATGGTAAGGGTACTGAGTGTAAGTTTTTAAGGTAACTTTACGTCACGAACGCGTTTGCTTTTCCCATATAAATAACATTATCACTTACGCGTTCGTAAGCGTTTTTTTACGTCAAAAAAAACTTACACTAGAGCCTCTGTGAGATTATCCCAAAACATTAATTGTTTATAATTACTTAATACATTTTTACCGCTTTACAACTAACCAAACTTGACATGAGCGTAATAGCATAACATAGTGGCTATACGTCAAAGTTTAAAAAGTGAACGGACTGCATGAACCCTGCTCGGACATAGCCTTGTACCAATTACTGAGGCTGCTTTACTCTGACATCTTCACGCTGTGATTTAAAAGGCTATAACTACAAATTTAGAGACAGCGTTGGAGGTCTTCCATCTTGTAGTCTGAACGGCTAACTTGATTTTCATGCTTCTCGCCAAAATAAGCATGAAAAAGCACTCTAGTGCATTAGAGTCTGCATCTATTAGAGGAATAACTAAATAAAATGACAATTGTTTCACGTTCAAAATAAGTTTAAAGTTAACATAACAATAAAATCGCATTAAGAAATTTCTTCCTTTTTTTGAAGTCAGTTAAAAACACTTCAAACTAAAACATGTAAAAAAGATCTTTTAAAATAAAAAGTAAACAACATGGAATTTTTTTTTAATAAATCTAAACAACCTTTGTCCAAATACAACAACAATGTCGCTAATTTGATAAAACAAAAAACAAGCGTTTAAATAATTTAAAACGCCAATATCATATTCATAATAAGTAGTTGCATTTTATTCTGAATAATTTATGCTAATTAAGTTATAACATCCACATTGTTACGTCGCGTCTAGTCTGGGTGGGTATTCTGAACGTTTTTGTATTCGGGATCTAAAATTTCTCTCTCGGCATCTGTCCGTTACTACATCTAAGATGTAATTATAGTGACAGAGACAACCGTTCTATATTTGCGAACTTCGATTATCGCGGTAGGCTCTCTATACATAAGAAAAGTCGGTAGATTGACTTTTATCTTGTTATTGTGTCCCGTTGACCTATGGTCATAATAAGTAGGAACTTTTGTTTAAAGAATTGCTTTGCTGCGTTCTACTAATACTTAGTAGACCTTTCAGAGTAATGTGTTTAAAATTAGCACGAAAGTACATGTTTTGTTAATTTTAATACAATTTGCCTAAAACTCAGGTCTCAAAACAGTTGTCCAGGGGACTATGAACTACGTCAACTAGTGATATGGAAAAGTTGATTGACCCAAGTCTCAAATAAATAACTATATTTAAGATTTTTTTTATATACCATTTTCTGTTTAATCAAATTTAATTTATTTATCAACATATGAAACAGCTTTTATGAACTGTGACATTTTCTTATTTAAATATCACTGTATTAATAAAACAGAATTCGTTTATCGGTAAAATATCCATCATATGTACTAACTTACTCTAATTTCTTATCTTAATTAATATTAAATGCTAATTATAATTCATCACTTAAGACTTACACAGACATTTTAAATAATCAATTTTGTAAAAAAAAATCTCAGATTTGGCAAAAGTCTAGACTGATTTATTGCAAAGTTACATAATATGGCTAATATATTATAATCTTGAGACTGCAATTACTTTTGAATCCGAAAGATGCATCTGAAATCGTAACGTGCCATTAATATGAATGAGACACTAATATACGAAAATTAAATGGTATTACATGTAGCATACATTTAAATAAATTATTAGGCATTTAACCAACTAAAGTCCAATTAAAAAAAAAGTTTTAATGAATCTAATCTCTCTTGTAAATAAAGATTACAGATAAGATTTTTTTTTAACTATTCCACAGTTATTCCACATTTATGTAATAGTGTATGCTAACATTGCAATTAGACACCTACGTAGCTCCAAAGATGCGTCTTGGTGCTCACCATCAGATATATCGGAGCTGAGGAGGTGGTCACAAACATCTGAGCAACGCCTCTATTGTCATGGACCTTTAAATGGAAGGTTTCATTTTACTCCCTAAACGGAGCACTTTTGTTCTGCACCTTTCTCAAAACAAACACATTTATTCTTCATTTTTCTTGTTATTTATTTCGTCTCTTACGTTTTTTTTATTTTATTCGTACCAATAATATCGCAATTTTAATACACTGACCCTTGGTTTTGCGGTGTAAATCCTGAGATTTAATTTTGAAGTCTAATAAGTTGACTAATTTGTCCGTTTTTTTAGAGTCAAAAAATTAGATTAGTTAAGTGTGTAGTAAAGTTCCATAGTAGGAGGTGCGCTGTATAAGTATTTGTATTATTTTATGCGTTTTATTGAAGCGTCGAAATATTATGCAACTTTTTTTATTGTTTTATGACGTAATAACCGATTTGAGTCTAAGCATATATTTCATATCTGGGTCGTGATCAAAATTCACTTTTTCTCACTTTATATCGAATCAACACTGTCATACGATAATATTTGTTCGAAACAGAATTGATAATATTGTTTTCCTATTTAAATGATCCTATTTCAATGGTCACCCTATGATTTTTGACATACGGTGTATGGAAAGCGGCAAGATGTCATATTGAGTAGGTTGAACAAATTGTATGCTTAAATGTGCCTACTTTTCAACTTATGATTGATCACATGATGACAGAAAACGTAGGACCAAAATCATTACGATTATATATAAGTCCTGTGTCTGTATATGTATACAATGTCTGTATTATACATCTCTTTCAAGAATGGAGATTTATGTTTAAATGAGGCCATATTCACTTAATAAATATACATATGATTGTGTGTAAATTTCTACCGCTACTGTCGAAGATTCTCCGAATTGGCGAGTGTTACGAAATAATTTATGCATTTGTGTGGTTACAATAAATATTTATAATACTTGTATTATCTCGCTATTGCATATAAGGATATGGAAATATATAACTTGAGCCGTATATTGCTAAACTATACCGCCATTTACTTATTGCGGTGTAGAATATTGTTTCGATCTTAAAATACACTTTTGGTTGTTTGGTAACAGATAGTACAAGAATAATGTTTTTTATATGTAATTGTCGAATCCGCGATTTTAACAGAGTAGCTATTTGTATGCATTTTTGTTATATGCTATTACATAATTTGCTATGCTCGTTGTTTAATATTGGATTATTTTGCTAACTCGTGTCTCAATATCAGCACGAGAGTAAATACTAATTTTGCTCTCTTATATAACAATGAACTGTTATAGGTATATTATCTATTCTAGTACTCATATGTGTCATTATCTAGGAAAAGGGACCTTATTGAATTGTCGAATCGGGTTGCGTTTGTATTGCATCGTCTTGAACAACGACATACGCGCCGTCGACAATAAGGTCCCTTTTCATAGATAATGTCACATATAGTAGTCGGACTAGGCCCATTTATGTAAGGCAGTCGCAGTATATTCATTGATTTAAATATATTAATGGTTATGTAAGAACCTGTAATGATTAATAATCAAAATACTAATTTCCAATGTCAAGTTTGGCAACTCCGCTGGAATCCGATCCGCCCCTTGACACTGGCGCTAAGGCCACGAGGTTGTAGGGACAGCTAGTAAAGGTTGTAAACACAACTAATTATTCATTCACCTATTACATTGACATAAACCAAATAAATATTATATCTAGATGTTTCTATTTAGGTACTTAAAAATAATAAAAAATAAGTTAACCCAAATAAAACATAACACAGTACTCTACCCTACCCTACCCACCCTACCAGTACCCTAGCTCTAAACTACAAATGTGGTAGTCCACATGGAAAGGTACCGTATGGCGCTTCGCGCTTACGTTGCAAAGTGTCACATTAGTATTGAAGCGTCATTAACAATAGCGTAAGCGCCAACCCCCATTATAAGGCACCTTTCCATGTGGACTACCACACATACAGGTTGTAACAAAATAGATGGTGACCCGTTTAAGGGCGTAGTCTGAAGCGGAGATGTGATTAGAAAAAGTAAAAAAGTTTTTATGAACGCGAAAAAAAAAGGTTTTTTTATGGGGCAGGTCCAAGTTAGCCAACCCTTCATACAAATTTGATTGCGTAAAATAAATTTATATATAGTATTTCTAATCATAACACCTTGTTACATACTCTGTATGTAGACAACACTTGTTTTAAGTAGTAGCGAAATAAAATAACAAAAACTTAAATAATAATTACGTTCATTAAATATAAATACTGTCTTTTATTTATTAATAAGCAGGTACAAAAGGTTAGCCTCTAAAAATGTTTATCCAAAGTTTTTCATAAAAGAAAATTCATCAACATTTCAATGTCGTAGTCAGGGCCGTGTCGTAACAGTGTTTTGTATAATTTATGTGTTTTGGCGGCATTCCATCAAGCTGAGGTCACTGTCCTTAGCAAGGAAAACAACAATGCACTTGTTAGCTTTTTTATATTTGTGACAACCATAATATGTTATTAGTTATTACTACTGATTATAAACCATAGTACTTTAATATTAACTTTATTAGATCTGTCAAAGTAAGTTTCCACATTTTTTAATAAACAAGTAAAACTAAAACAGTGTACCAACATAAAGAATTTGTCAATAGGGCATTATTCGAAAACCCGCCAAAAGAACACTTTTGGCGCGTAATTCATCGCTTTGTTATCTGTGACAAGGGAAACTTAACTTTTTATGGTCTCTCTGGAAGTTAAGGTTAAGCGTTGATTTTGATGTGAAGGAGGTTTTGAAAAGTATTTTTGTAATTACATATTCATTTTATTAAACCTGTAAAGAACAACTTGTGTGTCATTGGAATCAACTGGAGGAGATCTGGATAAGTTGGGCATTACCCTTATAGAATATATAATAATAGGTTATATAATAATATTAACGTTATTTAAACCATAGACTGAAATAACAAAATGTTGATTGTTGATATTCGTGATAAGCGCCCTGTCAAACATGGATGGTTGTCTAAGTGACAGCGTAATAATGACAGTATCTATGTCTTTCAATCTCACGGCTTTAAATAAAAAGGAACATCTGCTTTGTCATGTCTTTGACAGCTTCCATGATTGTCATTATAAGACATTTTTATCTTCATTCGTTAATCCTGCGGTTTCATTGTGTGATGAGTTAATGAGCACAATTATCGGGTTAAATAGAGAATTTGATAAGAAGATATAGTTTATGTTAGAAAGTAACACAAGCTATATTGACCTTCCTGTGGGACAATATCGATTTGTGCAAGGAACTCACTGAAGCAATTGACCTAAAGGACGAACATGTGGACCATAACAATGATTCTAACGGTCGGCCAAGGCTGCGTGGCGTAAGTTCGCGTGGCTCCATTCGTATTCCACCGGGAAGGTTAAAAAACAAATATAAAATTTAAATTACCTATAAGTTTGCGAATTCTAATTCCAATCATATCGTTGTTAGATAATTCAACTAGCGATGTCCACATCTAAAATGATGTGCCTTCGTAGTAGGGACTTAAGCAACTAGATGCACATAAAATTCCATGTCAATAAGTCATCAATGACGTTGAAGAAGAAATAAAGATCACAGAAGTCTTTATTTCTGTCTTTATTTCCCTTAGCTTAATAAAGACTAAGACCATTCTTAGTTAAAGCAGACAATTGTGTCTCCTTCCAAGAGCAAATGAGACTCCGGTACCGCGAACATTGAAGTTATTTTGAACATCTTTCTCTTTTAGTCCAATTAAGGCATCCTGAGAGCGACAGAGACAATCCTCTGAAATTTACGAATTTCGTTTTTCGCGGTAGCGACTCTGCTTTGCCGCTCATCCGTAGTATAAGGTTTTTTCTGCAATTTGTAAACTTATCATTTTTATGCGTTTGATTTGTGAAGGAGTAACTCAGTTTCTCATAGTTAATTTATGATGCTTGATATAATATATGCTATATCTACTGTATGCTATAGTAATTAAAGCGATTAAAGAAAAAATAACTTTGGTTAGTAATATCAATCACGTTGTAAATATCAATAAGTATTATAGAAAAGTCTTTCAAAAGTTAAAGGAGCATTCCATTGGAACAATTTTTTTGACTTTCCGAAGCTGGTTATTTTTTGACTTGCCTTCTTATTGTGTAATATTGCTATGATCAGTTCGAGAAATATTGTCACGCAATTGAAATACATTAGTAGCACTCTTACGACAAGGATTTGGGTCGAACCACAGAAAATTCATAATTAAATCCCTATTCATTCAAACGGTAGTTTCACAAACCCAAAGTGCAAAATAACAAAATGTAATGCTGTTCAACTTAACAAGTCATGGGATTATAGCGAGTCATTCTCAAATGTTGTACAGCGTTTCAGATACTGTTTATTTTAAGTTTATTTAGGTTGCCTAGTTGAAATTATATCATTTTACATTTAGTCCTGTGGATCATACCTCATACCGTTACAAATTCTGACATAAGTTATTAGAGGGACTAATATACCTCTGACTTATATAGATTCTCTAAGAAAATTTACAACATATTCATAGCAAAAACAGTAAGGAGATTAAAAACAAATAAACAGGTTTAAATATTTATAGGATCCTAAATATACAATTCCTCGTTCAATTCAAAATATCGCTTGAAATTGGTACTCAACATTTGACGAAACTGACACTGGTAATTTTTTTATCCAAACATTCTCGACTGTGTCCTCCATCTTTTAGCGGAAAGGTTTACCCTCTGACGCGTGTGCCTTGTACCAAATGTACTTTATGACAGTTACCAGACTTCAATGGTGCTTCAATGATGAAATGTCAAGAATAATAAGTCCGAGCTCTCGAATCTCTGACCTTATACGAACATAATGATGATTTGATTGTGAACATGCGTAATGCAAGTGTGTAGGTGTGAAATATTAATGCACCTGGATATTGTATAAAATTTTTTTCTGTATAAACTTCATTTACAAAACAGTTTTTTTTTCTCTGTACTCTATCTTTCCATTTTCCTCTTATTTCCAAGAAATATGGTTACATTAGCTGATTTCTGCTTAATATAACAGCACAACCTATAATTAAATTAAAATTTTGCAGGATCTTTCACCTCTCGCTTGCTTTTAAGCATATCCTTCGTAGGTTTATCGCTAATTAGAATATCAAGAAAGGTGTTGAAAAGTTTATTTTTAGCCATTTCCATGTCCATAATTGCTCGATTTGGCGTCACATATATTAACACAAGATGAGCTCACGGCGTACGTAACTCACTTTATGCAACTATTCCTTTTTTGAGTCATTTTAGACTCTATCCTTTTAAAAATAAAGTAAAATATTGAGTGTGAAAAATACATGGATTGTTTGTAAACACGCAGTTAAAACGTTGTATGTGCCATTAAGGTTCTAATCTGTTATACCTTTTTTAAATGTGGAAACCGTATAAGAAAGCTATGAGATTCGCATCGTGCTTAAAATGCTAAGACGATTGTTTTCGGATCAGATACTCGTACAAATTGTATAATTATATCTCAGTTCAAACTTTTTGTCCAAATTGTGAACCGGATGTAAATAAAATTATAAGAAAAAGTATTTTATTACAAAAAAAAATATCTTAATTTGACGACCGGTCTGGCCTAGTGAGTAGTGTAGTACCTTGCCTATGAAGCCGATAGTCCTAGGTTCGAATGTCAGTCAGGGCATTTATTTGTGTGATGAGCACAGATATTTGTTCCTGAGTCATGGGTGTTTTATATGTTTTTACTATTTAGATTATCTATAATTATATATCATCGTCTAGCACCGACAACACAAGCGTTACTGAGCTAGCTTAGCTGAGCGGACTAGGTTGATTTGTGTAAAATCGTCCCGAAATATTTATTTATTTATTATTTTAAAATACACTGAACTGAAATATGTCCGGCGTCCGAGGCAAAATTAGATTAGGTACTTATACTGTTTTATTTGTTATTCAAGTCAAAGCTGATAAAAAATAATAAACAGAAATAAGTGTAGGAATAAGGAATCGTGGATGGTCAAATTGGTTATCCCAGTTATCTGCTTTCGATCATAAAATAATTCATAATCGTCATAAATTCCTATAATACCTATGCATGATGCCTCAATTAGTATACCAACATTTTTATATATAGGTATTGTGGAGTCAAAATGAACGTGCCGACCGGGCCATAAATCTCCGGGCCGGCCACATGCCCTTTTCTACCTGCTTGTAGGGATGCGTGCCGCAATTTTACTTACCATGCACATGCATAGTACTGTTTCATAGAACAAGCGTGATTCATCGATAAGAAATATCGACTTTAGCCGCATCCTTGCTGACAGCTAGTTTTATTGCCCGGCCGGCACGTTGGTTTTGACTCCACTATAGTTTTTGCCAATTGATAACTTTGCATAGGCCAAAATTTATTTGACTTAGCGATAGTCCGCAAAAACATACTCTACTCAACATTGATTACTACATCTAGTGACACGTTTGTTAATTTGTACGTTTAACATACCTAAATGTAGATTTATATAAAAATAACTTGTAGGTAGAAGTCATATCACGAATTGCTTTTAAAATGGCTCGAATCCACATTCAAAGAACGATTAAGCGATCGTCAAATAATTACTGACAAGTGAAATCTGAAGAAAGCGCAATCTATGCATATTTAGGCACTATAATTTTGGAAGCCTCTAGGCTATATCTCTAACGCTTGTGACCCTAAGGCCTAATCCATTATGCTTGACACGCGATTACATTGCTAATTGCTCGTCTAGGTAGTTCATAGGTATGTTAGTCTTGTAATACTATATGTATTAACTAAAATAGACGAATGTGTTGCGAACTAATTTAGTAACAAAGTACGAGTACATTGCTTTTTAGTGTTATGTAATTTTAGTCTCGTCGTAGGTATGTATTTCATTATTTACAAACACTAGTCGTCCGCCAAAATTAACATTTAACATGAATAGAAACGTCAGTATTCATTAAATATGGTACTGTTTTAATCAACTTACACCGTGTGTGTAAGAACTACGGGCGAATCTCTTATGCCCGGAATACACGAGGCTAGTTTTTCAAGCCAGTATAATAAGCTAGTGCTAGTAAGCTAGCAAGCTAGTGCGTCTATCTTCGTGTATACAAAACTAGCTTAACTTTCAGGCTAGTAAGCTAGTGCTGAAGCCAGGATAGTTTTAATAGCTTGCCGTTCTATTTTTTGAGCTAGTAGCGTCCCCCACCACCGATTTCGCTAGCCTGGCTTGTGTACTATCTTCGCGCCGTCCGGCTAGTGCCATGTGTCGATACACGTTTTTATAATATATCTTCAAGTAATTCATCTAGTACACAATTACATATTTTTTTAAGTAATTGTTTCATTCATGCTATGTTATTTTTTACGAATTACGTTCATATTGACGATTTTTTTACGACACTTTGCAAAGGTACTGGCACTCGAAATGACTTAAAATTACTGGCATCATGTAGACAGCACTAGGCTGTGTTCAAGCCAGGACAGTTTTACTAGCTTACTAGCTTACTACCCAGCTTACTATGCGTACTATAGCGTACTGGCTTGAAAAACTAGTCTCGTGTATTTCGGGGCAAAATAACTATAGGTATTTAGATAGCTCTTGCTTTGAATTACACTTAAAAAATTAACCATACATATAATGCGGCCCGCAATGTAATGTAATGCAGCATACTGTTAAACAGTTTTCGAGTAATATGCCGGCGTCTAGGATTGTGACCATATCAAAACTCCTGGACGCCGGCAGAACATTTTTACACAAATTGACTGAGCCCCACGGTAAGCTTAAGAAGGCTTGAGTTGTGGATACTCAGCCAACGATATATATAATATACAAATACTTAGAAATAAATACGTAGAAAACATCAATGATTCAGGAACAAATATCTGTGCTCATCACAAAAATAAATGGCCTTACTGGGATCAGAACCTAGGAGCACCGCCCCCATAGGCAGGGTCACTTCCCACTAGGCCAAACCTGTTGTCATGTACATATACTTAGCATAAACTCAAGCCTTAAATGGTGGAATACCGATACATTACCACTGCCGCAGATTTACGAGTGTCAATAGCCACCGAGCTCGTAAAAGCAGTGTACAATAGTATTCAACTGTTTAAAGCCCGTTTAAAAGATTACCGCGGTAACCGTACGTAAGTCTATCATAGACTGGTTAATAATAAAAACTGTAGCTATTCTAGCAGTGCCGTATGGTGCCGGCTGCGCCGATTGGAGCCGGCTGCGCACGACCCCATCTCCCACGGGTGTCATAAGAGGCGACAAAAAACCGACGGATGGGCAGCAGCGTCCGTCGAAAGCGTAGCGACTGTGGCAACCCCCAAAGATGATACAAGTCATATTTACGGAAGGGCAAGCGGGCAAGGGCAGCTGATTTCTTACGGCTAAAATGATGAATGATGATGATAGTTCATACTCGAAGGAGTAAAAAGTGCACTGAGTGTGTTTTTTTGACAATTCTTAAATCATCATCATCATTTCAGCCGAAAGACATCGAATCCTATATATACGCCTCTCCCAATGATCCCCCAGACAACTAATAGGTCTTTGCTGTTTACCTCCGACAGTTCCCGCGCTTTTCGCCAGTTCAATAGATCAACTTGTGAGAAGTCTAACCACACCGCGTCCACCAGAAGGTATGTGGTCGAAAGTCGAGTACTTTTTGGCCTCATCCGTTCTTCTGGCACTGAAGTCTAGCGGCTATCAGCAATTGTATCATAGAAATCAGAAAATACTTGACCGTCTTTATAATTACCTTATTTCTGGTTTATGCACAGTACGTTCTTTGAGCGTTAGAAGCCAATGTGACGCATCATCGCTAATTTTATGTGCATACACACTTCGGGATTTTACACATTAGGGTTCTCAAGTACCTAGCAAAATTAAGATATAGTTATCTAAAATTACGCGGTTTAATAAGTTACCTAACTACAAGGGGGAGACATTTGTGGTAAGAAAACCTGTAAACCTAGATCAGAGACAGATGACCGTGAAACATTGATTTGAGTAAACCTATAATATTTAAATTGTAAAGTCTCACGTTATGCTATATGTAAGTAAATGTGTACCTAAACAAGGTTATCCACTTCTTATTGTTATAATAGGTAAATAATTAATGTTTACCTACCACCTACCACTCTAAACTTCATCAATAATTATAACTTCATAAGGGTAACCCAACCTTACCTAACAGTCTACCTAACAGGAGTCTTTAACACTCTACTTTTCAATTTGAATACATACAAGGAAAGTAAAATGCATGTTTTTGTAACTATCGAGGTAATATTTATTAATTGTTATTGAAGCAAATTATCACCAGCCACCAATCATCATTAATAGAAAACGGAATTAAACTTTATTTTGAACCAAATTTTCTTTGGTGATCTTAAATATGACTTTATATTTTTTTATTACGGTGCTGGGTTCAAATCCCAGAACATTTCATTATGTAATGAGTACAGATATTTGTTCCTAAATCATGAGTGTTTTGTACGTATTTCAGTATTTGTACATTATATACACCGTTAGCTAAGTTCCCATCTATTTTACTCGTGTGTAATTAAATATCAACATGTTAACCCTACATTAAATAACCCTTTGCTTCTGCCGCTGTTGCCAGCCGGCACGATTGTAGGTTTTGTCCAAGCAATTGCCGTGACAATTGATTTCCATATTACGTGGTGGAAATGCATAACCTCCCAGTATGCTGTAAATACTGAAAGCCAATGTTAAACAGTCACAATGAATACCTGCCTGACTTCACTTTGCTTCGTATCTTACACTAAAACAATGAAAATGGCGTACCTGACACTGAATCATTGATTCTGATATATAATCGTCAAAAATATACATTAAATGAAATTAACCTATATATGCCATGTTCCCTGTTTTGAGGTGTGCAATAAAGAGTATTTTATGTTTATGTTTTATGTTTAAATGAGATGAGGTCGTGTTAAGTTGTTGACACGATTAGGGAGCTAGTTAAAATATTCCCAATCCCACCTAGACATTAGCACGAGAAGTATTAAAAGTTAAACGAAAGAGCTTATCACGAAGACATAAATTTTAATTAGTCTAGAATCAAAGTATAATTTTCGATTAAAAAATATCAGTATCTATCATATGAATTAGGCAATTAAGATGTTAAAAAACATAGTCGTGCGTGCATATTAGCGCTCTGTGTATAAATAAAGTTTGATGGCACATAAATATTTATTCTAACCATCATATTAAACCCACAAATTACTCAACCAGTAATGTTCGTGACCTCCCACCTATAAGTATTCTTAATTCTATAAAAAATCGCATAACGCCCTCCAATTAAAAAACTTCCTCGTCCGACTCTATGGTAGCATCTCCCTTTCTTGCACAACTACCATACCTATCCTTTCTCCGCCCCACCGCGGACATTTAGCTATATAGTGCCTGATACCATCCATGAACATCACACTACTTCACTAGTAACCGAAGTGACCCATCACTAAGCATCATGAAAGCCTTCGTAGCGGTAAGTCCAGTGCAGTGCCCGTGCCAAGTGAATTAAAAAAAAAGTGACAAGTGCTTGTGACGTTCCGAAATCAAGTTTGACAGTGCATCGGTATTTTAAATTTGGAATCCGATTTAATCGATGATTTTTCAAACGTGTTTTGGTTCTCAGGATGTGAATTAATCATTTGGACTGTTCTAATGCACTGAGGTTGATTTCAGAACTTTTCAGTTCGAGTTATTCAATAGTAACATATATTTAGATCGGAAATCAGTATAACCATATTTCAATTCAGGAAGTTTCTAAAACTTTAAACATAGAAACGGATAGTAATTATTCATTTTCGAAATGCTTTGCGTTTCTTAAACAATTTTGTTTTAAGGAACAATATTATGAGTAATGTTGTGTCTACTTTTCTATTCAAGTCGGGTTCACACCGTACATCGTTAGTCAACTGTTTTTGTATCATCACTCAAACTCCGTACAATACATCATTTGCGTTGCAAGATTTTTTTTGTGATTAGTTTCAAAATTTTGTCCAATAAATTTTCTACTAAAAGTCGCATTCAATTGCATAAGGTTCAAATGAAAAATAAATCTCAAAAATTTTATAAGTTCGTAGAATGTGTGTAAAAGATGCCATGTATGTATTTAACAAATACTAAATCCGGTAATAATCTTTTTGTGTTTGTATTTAATCAAAGCTGTAAAAACAATATGGGTACTGAGGTAGAAGTTCACTATCCAGAAAACTTACTTTTTACAACTGATTGAGTACCTATATAACTTTTCATTGTAGTTCTATACAATTCACAAAAAAATACCTTCAAAACTTTTTGTTTAACTTTAAAGAAACAGCAAAATTAAAATAAGGTTCTATAGCGACTAAATTGAACGAAAAAAACACTTCAATTTTCTATTTGATTTCTTTCTTAATAACAAAACCATAGGCTTCCTGGCAAGCACCCGCAAAAAATAATCTTATACTTACTTAAAAGAGATATAAACTCAATTTCTATTCCTAAAACTACCTCAGGATCAGCAAGTTCTTAATAAAATTTTGGTACTTACACTACAAAGGGTCCAGTTTGGTAATCCTTCACTTCCCTTACCGTTCACTTACGCAGTAACTACGTCAATTATATTCTATTGCACAAGTGCGTCCATCTTCCTTGAGCAACACTCGCTCCGCGGGTCACAGGTTACACATATGTGTCATTATCTAGGAAAAGGGACCTTATTGTCGATGGCGCTTACGTCGAATCGCGTTGCGTTTGTATTGTATCCTCTTGAACAACGACATAAGCGCCATCGACAATAAGGTCCCTTTTCATAGATAATGTCACATATTTTAAATCTATACAAACTCCAGTAAAAGTGATTAAATTCCAATGCAACGTCCAAGTAATTGAACATTGCGAAACTCCCACTACGCGTTTTAATAGTTACTAAATTGCAATATTATACATATTTATAGATACTTTTATTTTGATAAAATAACTCTTTTTACCGACACTTACAGGATACGGAAAACCATATCAAATCTCGATATACATATATTTTAAACCAATGGCAAGTTTGGTTTTTGTTTTAAAATTACACATCGCAAATAGGTAATAGGTTTAAATAAATAATACCTTCGTACTTGCTTATCTTCGTTAATGTTTGTTTTGCGATTTGTTAATGAGTTTTGGAAATATGGAAAATTAACATCAGTTCATCGTGAGATGCAAACATCTATAAGGAGATAAACGCATATAATATTATACAGGCATACCTAACGTTTGCGTAACAAGCTATTGATTTAAGCAGATCAAATTCCAATCACGATCCAACGCTGAATTTATTCAGAAATTGAACACCGTGCGAATTTTAAAATGTGGTTCGATTGAGCAAAAGTTTATCTTATTTTACGTTTAGAATACAACCACTACTATATGCATCTTTACCTACACAACTTAGTATTAACTATTAACTATCACGTACCATAAAGTTCATTATGAGAAATCTATCTATTGTATGTATATCCCCAACCATAGCATGATTGAGCACCATAGACAATTCGATCGTCGAAAGCTCTGAACTTAATGACACTAGCGTGACTTCCGCCACGGAAGCCTTGCATAACCTAGTGCATCATAAGTCCGTAGAGCAAAGATTTTTTTAAAGTATGTCGCTTTAGAATTTATAATGTCTGATGCAGATGTTCGGGAAGTAGACAATATTATTTTATTAATAACCGGGATTTTTAATTTATGATTTCCTGCGATTGATGTGCCTTATGGCATGTTTTTTTAAATAGTATTATATAACTGGAGCGTCTAACATTTGAGCAGCAGATTTGTATAGAGTGCATCCGTGATGCAACAGAACCACTATATCACCTCAACTTTGACCTTTCTTCTGAACTTTCACTCGCCGTTTCAAATGTTGTTTCAACTCCTATTAGACACAATTTTATCTCGATTGACAAAACAATGCATTAAATTTAGCAATCAAAATTTAATTGGATAATTACGCTTGCATGATAGAGACGAATGTTACATGCGTGATGAAAGTAAAATTGTTAAGAATGGCGACATGCTGCCTAACCTTAAGCCACTTGACCTGAAACATGCTCGTGAGAACTTTAAGATTTTCACTTTCAACTTCACTTGAACATCTAAAAAAACAACTGAAGTCTTTTGGCCAAAGATTGTGCAACGGTAGCTCACATATTTGCATATTATACGGTTTATGGTAGCGAGAGACTTACTTAGCAAATAAAATGCTCAGAATTGGAAAGTAAGACAATGCACGTTTCACATAATTTACATTTGCGGGTGGTTGGGTCATATAGTGATTTAAGAGACGTATTGGCGTGAATTTAAGTAGGTATAGTGTCAACCAGTAAAACGTTTAACAGTTAACTGTGTCTAAGACTGTAGTTAAACCGATTGTAAACACTTGTCACTTTATTGTTATTGACACCAGCTTTAAAATGAGTTTTATTTTATTAATGTTGGTTATTGTCTAACTTGTTTTATGTTTTACAGTGCATAGCCCTCGCGTTGGTGGCGGCCGCCCATGCTGAGGCTCCCGGTGGCTACAACTACAACCGCCCGTCCGGTGGCGGCTTCAGCGGTGGATTCAGTGGCGGTCTGAGCGGTGGTGGCGGTGGCTACCGCGCCGTCTCCTCCGGCTACCAGACCTCCGAGGGCCAGAATGTTGACCAGCAACTCCTCGAGCAAGTGCGCCAAATCCTCCTGAAGGAAGAGTCCTCCGCTTCCTCTGGCAGCATCAGCGGTGGATTCGGCGGTAGCGCTCCTTCCTCCTCTTATGGCGCTCCCTCATCGTCCTATGGTGCCCCGTCATCATCTTACGGAGCCCCGTCGACCAGCTATGGAGCTCCCGGTGGCGGACGTGTGGTCGGCATCAACCTTGAGGGAGTCCGTCAGGCCATCCAGGTCGCCCAGTTCGAGCAGTCCGGTGGCTCCTCCGGTGGTTACCCATCTGGCCCGTCCTCGTCTTACGGAGCTCCCGCTCGCGCCCCCTCCGGCAGCTACGGCGCCCCCTTCTAAGTCCTTAACAAGATCCCGAACGTGAAACATCAGCTGGACCTACCCGTAATCGGATATTACCATCTAACACACACGGAGCCCTGACTCCGTCACTTCTAGTCCATACGTAGGTCCTTGATAGCCACTGAGCGTTCGGAAGTTGTTTTATTCGGGCGAATCCGTAAGATCTCTGGAGCGACCGAATGTTTAATCAATTTGGTCGGCGGTCACGTACAATGTAGGTGATGTCGGCCCACCAGGCTCTTGTCTCACCAAATCCAACACTTGCGACTATGCACGCGAACGGGTTGCAACGCACCAGCGGCCGGCCAGTCGCCATTGGCACGCGTCCCAGTTATACTGAGAGTCTACCGCGGCCCTCAGCCACTGGTTCGTGTGCCAACACGCGCGAAGTGGCCGGCGGTTGGGCCGAACACTTGTATAAAGTTTATTATAAGCGTAGCTTAATATTTTAATACTTAAGATTTATTATGTTTTTATTTTTATTTACAAAAAATAAATACATTTCGACACCGTATAAAATTGTTTCCCTGTATCAAAACTAGAATATACCCTGAAGCTTTTAGAAATAGCAGCAACGTAAGAAAAATAAGTAAATACTCTCTTCATCGACCTTGGAATACAAATAAAGACAGTGACGCAATTCTCACAGTAAAACGCTAATTGTAATTCTATTCGGCGATCGTGTACACCTATTCCATTTATATTCAATTCACAATTTAATAGGCCAAGTGAAGACGTAAGGTGTACAGAATTAGGTTATTGTACCACTGCAGTAAACGGCGAATGCAAGGCCGGACCACCATCACATCTGGGTGAATGTCCAGACAACATTCTGGTTCCTAAATAAATTGTTTAAGGAGCTCTTAATGTTTAAAACCGAGAAATATGCTGGTCTATTGACTGTGATAAACTTAGGACCAAACTGTGTGCGTGCCTGTGTAACTATTAGAGACTAAACTATTATTTCAAGCATCTAATTCGTAAGCTGACATGTACATTAAATAATTATATACTTTGGTAAGATAAGGTGTAACGTCAGAGGATTTGTCAATCAGCCATTAAGCCTTTATATCTTGCTGGCCCGATTTTGTTTATATAAGCTTGAGCAATCTTGCGCGTTCTTTGAAACAAGCGTACACTCATACAGCACTTAATTTAAAAATGTTATTTTTACATAACAGAGCTTTTGTTTTCGATCGTCCAAACTAAATAGTAAAGGATCATATAATTTAATAACTAGGCCATTGTATATTGTGGCCCGGAACAAACAATTTCTTAGAAACGGGATTCAAGCTTGAATTACCTACACTCGGAAAAATATCTAGTGTATGATGTGTGTATTCAATAAAAGCTACTCCGATAGAACAATATATATCATTGGTGCATAACCTTAAATGTTTAATTTAATACAAAAGTTTCCGTAAGCCGTTGCCGTGTGATGCCGGCTGAGTTTGCCGTTTGATGCCGGCTGACTAGAAATAGCACCACCCCATCACGGGTGTCGTAAGAGGCGACAAAGGGAAAAATCCTACGGACGGACAGCAGCGTCCGTCGAAACTCCATCTACAACTACTATACCAACCCGCCTGCCAAGCGACCCAAGATGGTACAAGTCATATTTATGGGAGGGCTATGTCCAGCAGTGGACTGCATAAGGCTAAAATGTATGTATGTAATCTGTCCTTAAGACCTGCAGTCGCTTAAGTCTCGGATCCACGTGCCCGTATTAAAATCATCATGGAACATGATGTAAGCGCCACCCGCATTCAGATCTATTTCCCTTGAGAAAGACGCGGATAAAGTAAGTAAGTACTTTTGTAACTTTTTACAATAAAAGACATAACTATTATGAAAGTAGTCCCACGTCTAATCTGCGATCGCATGATACCGTGTTATGTAAAGATGCATTATGTCGAACAATGGTCAGCCTCTGGCAAGTCGCTACGTGCTCGCTTAATTCGATAATTACAGTTTTTTTTATTAAAAGTGGGTATATAGGTTAAAAACCTCCTATTTGCTCATGCAACCAAAAACCATATATTTAGGTACCATTTTTTTTTCGAAGTAGTTAAGTTTTCACAGCAATGTCTGAAAGTATGTTGAAGCGCAGTAAGTATTAAACGGGATTGATTAAACCCTACATTTCTAAGTTTTAATAGTCAATAATTTCTCAGTGGTTCCAAAACCTAATAAGATGCAAAATTAGTGTGGCCGTTATGAAAGTCTTTATGGCGGTTTTTATTTTGATTCCAAACAAAGAAAAAAAAATGCTATTTATGTAGTATGAATAACGACTAAGATCTTAAAGGGTTTCTTATTGCATAATAAAAATAAAGCGTTATATAAACTTGCATCATAGTACCTACACAATGTAATGCCAGCTGAGCAGCCCAGTAATTTGGTACATATGCTTAAACCACAGTAACAGCGAAAGTTCGGCTGTTAGAAACCGATTTCTAAATAGCGAAAAAGTGGGTAAATAGAGTTTTGTGAAATACAGGTACTTAAATAAAACACATTAAGCTCTTAAATGCTTCTAACCATGCGAAATTCGGACGATTATTTATAAAAGTGGACAGTTATGACTTATGAATGTAATCTAGTTTAGTCGTTGTTCCGTAAGCCATAAGACTGACCTGTCATACGACACAGCTAGTGCATGCATGCGACGCGACGTTGGAATGCTTTTACTAAGAGACAATGATATTCTTTAGGATTCCTTAATCAACTAGGAACCCTTATAGTTTCGCCATGTCTGTCTGTCAGGCCCCGATTATGTTCAATTTAGACCTAATAGTCCATTGTAACTTGGTATATATATAATGTACCTAAATCAATCACGCGGACAAAGTCATCAAACAAAAAAAAAATTGAGAGTAGGTACCTATGTCCCATACAGTCGAAGTGGGAGGTATTTTTTTTTTTTGGTCAATCCTAAAATGTGAGGTGTAGTTACATAAATATTTAAAAAAGAATAGAGGCTTGCCTTAAAAGTTAATGTTTCTGCAAATAATCGCTCTGGAATTTAAAAAGTGTATCTTTCTTTCTCTCTCTCTGTCTCTCTAACTTTAGAACCCCAAGTTCAAAAAATATAAAAAGATCTTGAAAGTACTACAGCTATTAGAAATTACTAGGGCCCGGAATTTTGCGTGCGATTTTGGAAGAGTCGAAGGGAGAGAACACTAACGTTTATCGATGTATCGATAAATCGAGTTTTGTTATTCGCGTTTTAAAAAAATAATAACTAGCTTTCCGATGATACCTTCTATGCTCTTTCAATGGTCAGTGACGAAAATTGTACGAAATATATATGTTAGATAAGTATCTTATCTACAAAGAGTTGATAACTCGAGTAGGTATTTGATTGCTAGAATGCAAAAATTATGTAATTAAAAATAAATTAATCTCAATGACTCTTGCTGAGCTTTGAGTACACGACCGATTTATCGACACATCGATAAGCGTTAGTTTTCTCTTCCGAGCCCTAGAAATTACAAAGTATACCGTGTAGATACCAACAACAGTTCCGTCGCTGCTATTATCAAAAAAAAAATCACCTGTATACTTTTTTGGGGAGTTTTGCTTTAACTTTTTGTAGATTGTGACTCACACCAAATTGCAGCTTTCCAATTCTAAAGATCATTTGCAGACGACGGACAGACGGACGGACGCACGTGACAAATAAATATACTTGACTAATCGTAGTCAACTATATCATCATCATCATCATCTCAGCCATAAGATGTCCACTGCTGAAATTAGGCCTCCCCCTTGGATCTCCACATGTACCGGTTGGAAGCAACCTGCATCCAGCGTCTTCCGGCGACTTTTATGAAGTCGTCTGTCCATCTTGTGGGTGGACGTCCTACGCTGCGCTTGCTAGTCAACTATATATGTGACATCATCTACGAAACGGAACCTTATTGTCGATGGCGCTTATGTCGTTGTTCAAGACGATACAATACAAATGCAACGCGATCCGACGTAAGTGCCATCGACAATAAGGTCTCTTTTCCTAGATAATGACACATATATTTGTCTTTAGGGTATCGACCCTAATAATCTGTAACCCTATAAGCCCTATTGTCAGTATAGACATAGAGTATATTGAATAGTAGAGTGTAGACTATATGAAAGAAAGTGTAATAAGTTTTTGGCGAAGCTAAAAACATATATAGAGGTATACATATAAATGTAAAGGGTTTCACTAAGTGCATGCTGCTCCTGTCCGTATCATGGAACAAGCACAGAGTCAGAACCCGCTGCGTGTAAGAACTATTGAGTTTTATTGGAATATAGAATGTCCTAGACTATTGGGTGGAAAGGATCGACTACATACTTAGCTACTGGGGTATTGGATACAAATGTTTATAATATGTAATTTCATATCAAAACATTTTTTTGTTTCAATCAGTCTTGTATGAAACCCAACGAACTAGTAATACTATAGAAGCCTGACTCGAGCTCAAAAATGACCCCACGGCTAGTGTGCCGCGAACGATTGACTGAGCCACGGCGGAGTTTGACAGCTTTAGTAGTACAGAAGCTTTCTATGACATAAGATGTCAGCTAATATAAAATTGTTAAATTAAAAAAACATGTAAAATGCTTTCTTCTGCGGTAAAATGGTACCTGAACAACTCCACAAAAATACAAAAAAATCTATGTGATCCATTGGAATGTGTAAGTTTAACCCTGAAGAAGATAAACAATTATTTAAAGTAACATATTGATATATAGACTAATACGCTGAACCAAATGTCGTAACTCTATACTAGTTTTATAATGACTTATACCTTTATGATACTGAGTGACAAAATGGTGATAATTTTATGCAACATTTCTACTAGTAAGTAAAGTATTAATTTTATGTTCAAGTAACGAGCAATTCCTATTATATGTTTATATTTAAAAACGCAAATACCTACGCTATAAATCTGCTGCTGGTAAACTTTTCGTCATAATCATTCTAGTTTCTCGGAGGCCGCGGAAAGGATTTATTATTTATTATAAATTATATTTTTCACGGAATTTAATTTTCTGCCCAAATGGGCAATCATTGAATTGTCGTTAGAGATTCGCGATGCCTTAAGGTCGAAAATTGTATTTCAGTAAT
Source organism: Grapholita molesta (assembly GCA_022674325.2). NCBI lineage: Eukaryota > Metazoa > Arthropoda > Insecta > Lepidoptera > Tortricidae > Grapholita > Grapholita molesta. The sequence continues at coordinate 9,147,784 of CP053137.2, forward strand.
AGGATTGAAATACTTACTATCTGTCATTGCATATTACAGATAACCTCTTTGTGAAAAGTTATCATTTTCTTTTCTAAATCTGAAAGCGGTTCCAGCTCCTTAGTGAGTTTTTTAAATAAATTTTGTTATTTGCGTTACTATCATTTGAATATTGCAAGAACGAAAAAGATGAATATAGACTCGGTGGTCGTCTATTGTTGGCAAAATGTCTTTACATCCCAAAGTTCAGTACTCCACGTCGATCTTATTAATCTGTTGCCTAGTAAAAAAAAAATGCATGCGATATATGAAAGTAACATCTTATTCTAGCTTGCTCTTATGGTGACAGTTTGCTGTACGATAATACGATATTGAACCTTAGTGGGTTGGAAATTAAACTCCTTGACTGTACTCACACTATACGATTATTCCAAAATACATATGTACTACACATTAATATTATGTTTCAACTTTTGAGTATAACAATAAACGGGACTTAGTCGCGCAAAAACTTACGAAAATTCACCTCCGATATTCCCGAGCGACATTATCCCGTGGCACCTACTGGAGGAAAACTGAGGCAATGTCGTAATGCAAAATCGTGGTAGTGTTGTCCAATATGACATTACTATACCTTCTTATAAAGTATGGACAAACGTAATTGTAATAGCAAAATCGTGTCAAAATAAAACTTATATAAATTGGTTCTATCTCGGTTAGTATCATCCCTGTAAGTTTGACAACGCCATAATATTGCAACGCCGCGCATGAGGTTTGACGCTTAAAACTTTTTTTAACCAATCACAACTTTTTTTAAATAGCGCGAAATTATCTATTGGATAAACTCCAAGCTGCTCTGACAATTTATGAAGAGGGGATTACTGTCAGTGTCAGTGCGCCTGGGGTCAATTTTGTATGGAGAGCTGTGTCTATATATATTCAGTCACCGATGAAACCTATCCCCGAAAATTTCTAAGCCCCTGATACTTTAGAAAACGTTGTAATTAAAGTGTGGACACCACTAGTAATAAAAAATGAAATACCCTGTTGTAGACAAAAATAATATTTAATTTTATTCCGTACTTTCAATCACTTTCAAATCACATTGCCGTTTCCATTCAATAAAAACATTAATATCAACACAAAAATATAATAGTTTGTATTTAATTATAATATTTACCTACTTAAGACTAAGGATTGGCACTTTACATGTGAGCACATGACATTTACAGCTTATTTACAATTATGTATTTCCATGGAAAAGGGGTCATAGTACAGTCGCCATCAGATCTATCGGAGCTGTGGAGGTGGTCATAAATATCTGAACAACGCCTCTATTGTCAAGGCGAATAAGTGCATGTAAAGATATTTGTGACCACATCCACAGCTCCGATATATCTGATGGCGACTGTACCACAGTCCCTGCGGTTAGGTTTTTCAATTGCAAATTTCACAAGGGCACCGATTATCGTAAAGTCCCTTTATCTACGTACATGTCATAAGTGCTCTAAAATGCGTCCAGAAACCGTAGGCAATGACCAGCATTACCAACCATCAGAAAGATTTCAGTAGGTAATGTTAACATTACCTACTGAAATCCGTAGGTTATGAATTTAAATTTGGAACAGCTGTCACATTCAAGTGGGGTGTCTAATCTAGTATCTATAGATATTAAAACAGCCATTGATACGAAACGCCAATTCGTTACGTTTTTTTAATATAAATCGAACGACATTTGAACTCGAGTGACAGTAGAATAGGGAGTTCATTCGCTTGTCTATGGTTTAAAAAAAAATTGACAGATACGAAATACGCAACGCCGCCGTTCCAAGCTGTCATTTGTTTTGTTCGTTGACTTTTTAATGTTTACAAGTAACCCTAGTAATAAGTCATTTCCCTACGGTTTCTGAACCCATGTTAAAACACTTAATTATATGTGTGTAGATAAAGTAGTGTATGTATCTATACATAATTAGGCATTACAACAATCGTGTGATATTATTATGAAACTCGCCTTCGGCTCGTTTCATAAACCCACACTCTTGTTGTAATGCCCTTCATTATGCACAGATACATAAACTACTATTTCCAATGGAGGAACACTATAACTTACAATAATTTATTATGACAATTGGGACGTTTAGGCCGCTGAAAAACGACTGTGAGTGAGCGAAATTAAATAAATAAAAAGTTATTATAGTACTAGCTTTTCCTCGCGACTTCGTCGGTCAGCCATGTCCATTTTTGAAGTACTCGTACGCTTGCAAGATACAAATGATCATAAATGGCCTTCCTCGTAGCTCAAACTCTCTCCATACCAAATTTCTTCCCAATTGGTTCAGCGGTGTAAGCGTGAAGAGGTAACACACAGATAGACCGAGAGAGTTACTTTCGCATTTATAACATTAGTATGGAAGTCATATTTAATAGTGTAATACTCTAATGCTACCGCCACACGTTCGCACGAGTAGGGAGGCGAATAACGATGCGAAACACGAGCACGCATGTGTCTGGCTATTCCTCTCGTCCCTCGCATCTCGTTTTTGTATAGGCAAAGTCTCGTCGTACGTTTCGACGAATAGCGAGGCGAGTGACGAGCCAGCATGTCTAAACGCGGAGTAAGACGCAATGGCATATGTGCCATTTGTATGACACAGACAAAGCTTCAAATAATGTCGTGGTGTGGCGTGACACATTTTTCCGTCGACGTGGTATGCCACGTCTGGCGGACATAAGGTTAAACTCGTAGTAAACAAAACAAGTGGAACAGAAGAAAAAAAAAACTTAATTTTACCTACATTGTTGTGCATTATAAACTGAAATTTTGTAGATTAATAGACAGGAGCGCAGTTCATGTATAACTAATATTTTTACTGAATAATGAGGTTTAATTTACGACGGTATACCAATGTTGATCTGTGGTGATAGTCCAATTTTTGGAAATAGGTATATTTTATTTTTATTTGGAAGTAATGTATGTTACAATAAAATTACTTACTTTTGGTGAAATATACTTGGAAACCTTGTGACTACACAATTATACAATTACAGTAAAAATATATACAAAAGTACTCGTAACTTTGCAACATTTTAGTAAAATCACGTAGGTAAAAGTTTTTGGTCTACATCTAAAAATGCACAAGATTGTTCTACAATGTCTAAGTAACTATTGCCCCTAAACTGTTTCTTATTACATTTTTAATAATTAAATTACATCACGCTCGAGTCTGGAGAAGCCCAACTGGGGAAGTACCTCCTCCTTACAGAAGACCACAGCCATAATAGCACTGCTACCTTTCAGGTATGTAGTGTTGTGTTCCTGATGGTGAGTAAGGTTCCCAGAGCTCCAACCCCCCTTAAAGGTTGGCAACGCGCTTGTGACTCACCTGATGTTACGGGTGCCCATGGGCGACGGTAATTGCTTACCATCAGGCAATCCATCTGCTCGTTTGCCACCTTATGTCATAAAAAAAAAAAAGAAAGTAGCATGAACCATAAGTAGCTCAACAATTAAAGTCGGCGACTGTACATTACTCACATTAGGCCTAGCACATGAAAGTGCGACAATATCTCGAGCAGAAACTATCCGTCCCTCTTTCATTAATATAGTTAGAAAAGGACGAGTAACGCTATGCTAGGTCTACAGGCGTATATTTAATTTAAGGCCTGAGTCGAGCGGCGTTGTGTCAAGTGCTCGTCAGGTGGTCACAAATATCGGCATATGCACTTTACCGCCTTGACAATAGAGACGTTGTTCCAATATTTGTAACCACCTCCACAGCTCCGATATATCTGATGGCGACTGTACGCCCTCTTAAGCGTCCACTCAGGTCCAACACTTAGGGTTGGATACTTTTGATGTTATGTTCGGAGGTGCTCTCTGCAGTTAGCGTCTTAGTGTTTTAACTCATTAGGATTTGGTTGTCTGAGAATTTAAATCAATAAATTTAACGCGCTTAATTAACTCTTATAAAAAGCATCATCCAACATTTAACACTTATGTAATTTTATAACTTTTATTCTGAGTATAATTTAATTCCTAACTATACGCCTATTGTCATATGAACGGTAATACGAATAATTTAGTTAAAAGCTCTTAATAGACATCATATCAAAATATAATATGACAGTCAACTATGTTGGTCGTAGTAAGAGTTCCATCGTAACTACTTTGAAAAATATCGTATTTCATCCTGCTCTATCCTGTTACACTGAATATGTATCAAAGATGATGTAAAGAGAGATTGACAATGCCTATAAAAACCGAGTTCCCCCGAACTGCTGGCTAAACGTATATATTCGGTACTAGGTGCACAAAGCCGTAGTAGTAGTCACTTTAAATGTGTTTGCCTGCGAACAAATTCTGTGCAGCTGAGATCTAATGGGGCTGTGAAATACTAGATGGCGCTGGTACCTTAACCAGCAATGCGGGAAAGATATATTGTATGGGCATTATCTTATATCATCCTTGCTCTGTATGCATCCTAAATATAGTTGCGGCCTGTGTGTTTAGATTGACAGAATAAGATACGAGTTTTGTTCAAAGTAGGTACGAAAATGTTTATTTAATAGCAGTCTAACTATAGGAACAATTATACCCACATCAATTTGACGCTGTAAGCGGAAAAGTTAAGTAAAATAATGAAATATCTTACATCCATGGTGATTATCGGTAAAGTAAGTACGGTCAACTGCAAAGATCGTGGATCCCGTGCATTGAAGATTTAGGGCAGGAGGGATTTAAACAATCTTTACAGCTGACTGATGCATCGTAGGTTGAAAAATGAGGACAATATTATTTATTGTGCCATTGTCAAATTTCATATTTAAGATCTTGACTGTCCTTAAGGTTATCGGATTTCGACTGTATAGGTACTTTTCCACAAACAATCACCATAAATGCCTACGTAATTTATACGTACAAACGATTACGTACATTCTCATAATCATACCGAGTTAACAAAAATAAATAGAGAATTATGCTTAGTATATTAAAAAGGACATTACTAAAGTTGAGTCTAAATATACCTAATTAAAATCTGACTTCAGACTAGGAATCTCTTGTAAAAAAAGCATTTTTACATACAGATTGTTCAATATGATAAATGAGAATTACACGGTATGATGTAGCAAACTTTATAAAAGTATAAAATTTTTAACTACATTTGCAAAATTTGCTTGTTACCATGTGTGTAAGTCGAATACCTATTTACATTAATTCCTAGAATATAATTTTACTAACCATCCAATTACTTAAAATTTGACTTCCAATCACAATTTCAATACAACTCAATAATATAGGCATACATTTAATTTTCGTAACAGTTATACCAAATGCAAATTGAGTAGACGTAACATTATAACCCCTTTACAAAAGAGATTATTTGTTATAAGCTAAACCTGAATACAGGGGTATTAGCTAGCACCTTTCTCCTCGCCCGGCCACAGAACCTCCGGGTGATTCAACATGTAATATGTCATGTGTTTGTCGTTACCATGAGTAGAAGCCTTCGTCCCAAGGCACATTATAAATTGACTCTTTTCCAAATTCTTATCACAGGCTACCGAATGGAAAATATGAACTAAACTGTCATCTGGACCCCGATACACAGTCAAGTTTGACTTGATCATTGTTTCAAACAACTGAACATCTTCCAACCCCCAACCTTTAATGTTCAAGTCGAACCCTCCCAACCTTTCAAAGTCCCTCTTAAATATACTTAGTATACCAAAACCGTACTGCCTAAAATACCCATAGTCATCATGTATCTCTTTGCTGTACTTCAAATTAGTAAGTTCTCGTTCCGATTTAGCACCAATCTCGGAACTATCCACGTACTTACCTAAATCACTATTTAAAACTAACGTTTCACCTATGAATTGATTATAGTCCTGTCCATTCACAACGTCCGGATCGTATTCACTAAACACTATAGGGAAGTACACTTGATTGTATTTGATTGTGTTTATCCTTACCCGCCTAAGACTTTCGAAATTAAACATTATGTCTACGTCTATAAAGAAAACTAAGTCATCGTCTAAGCACTGTTTGAGTCCTTCAGTGAGCGCAGCACCTCTTGAAAAAGTCGTTGATCCCATTCGAACGACTTTAATATCTTTCCCATATAAATCCGTATAATAAGTAACTAGTGACTCCGTGTTCCCGTAGTCCAATGGATTCTTACTGTCTAAATATAATACGACTATTAACCTCACAGCCTCGTCTGTTTTCAAGACAATATCTTCATAATTTTTCATAAAACGTCCGAATATTTCTTGTCTACCCCTAAGGGGCAGTATAAAATTAATTGTTCTACTATAAACAGGGTACTCTTCTATATCAGCATCACTCCATTTAAGAACTTTGGGTAGATTTTGGAGCTTCATTAAACCTGTTTCGATGGCCTCCCTGACCCCCAGTTTTCCAAAGTCGAGGAAACTGTTTTGCTGCTGACTAGACTCGTCAAAATCGTAGTCTATGGGGTCCTTAGCATCGACATCGTCTGTCAGATCAGGGTCTTCATTTGGTGCTGGCTCTCCCATCGGAAGTTCTCTTATTTCCATTCCTGGAAATATACAAAATACAAATATAAATAGGGCGTTTATTTCGAAAGCTTACAAGAACTTGTTGGTACTGATTTGGAATTTATCTTCAGTTTATGTTAAATAGTTGTGACATTCATTGAACATAACAGTTTATAGTTCCTTGATACATTGTTTTCAACTCTTTAAGTATGCTTACCTATTTCTGAGCTATATCGACAAATTCGCATTATTGGAATATTAAAAAAAAATACAAAATTTGAAGTGGTGTGTGTGCTCTTGTGGATTACCATTTTTGAGCTATTCGCCATTTACTTGGGGCTAAAATCGCATTATTATATTGATGTTTTTTTCGCATGTATCACACTATGAACACTTTAGTTCCGTCTTGTTCATACTGTCCTTCGCTCCGCAGTCAATTCCCGTTTCATTTTCCCACACATTCACCAACTTATAAATATTGTACTTATATGATATATTTACTCCACGATCACTAAGACTGATAAAAGTTTAAACAATCCCTCACCAGTAAACGTCTGCTGCAAATAAGCATGCCGCCTGACGGCAGCAGTCATCTTGCGTCCTCGATACCTCCGGTACCGTAGCAGCATGTCGAGGATATGGTCAGCGCCATGCAGCGGGTCCAACCTTGTGTAACCGTATAGGAGCTCATTGAAGTCGATCACTCGGCCTCGCTGTCTAGAAGGCGCGTTGATTATTTCCATTACCTGGAAACGAAATGTAAATATACTAAATATAATATGTAAATGTACATTATATTGCAAAAACAGTGCAAGTAGTTTATTTCTAATGGTTTACAATCAACATCGGTAAACTGTCAACCATCGGATCGTCTTAGTTTTTAATGGCCTAAGCTGTGGGACAACGTTCGGTAGGTTAAGTAGGTAACTGAACAGTTGATATTTAACATGTTTTTCCATTATTTTCTTCGGTCACGATGTGGACAGCCTTGATCACAGTCCTTTGGGTAAAATTTTCTTTATTTTTTCTTAGTCTTTTATTTATTATATTTTATGTGACCACAAAGTTCCAGAAACGGTGTGAATATTTCCGTGGGAAATCATAATTTACAAATGTGTGAAAATTACTTACTTCTCTAATAACATCATCCAGCGCCTCTTTCAGCGGGGATTCTATCCTTCTCTTCGGATTGGAGTGCGTGGTGGAGTATATTGATTTGCTGATGAAGTCAAACGTCAGCATGTCATCCAGAATCGTAGGTTGAAATCGGCTCATATCTATAGGGGCACCTGGAAAGAAAGTAATGTACAGTATAGAAACTTTTTTAACACGTTATACAATTTGGGAGCACCCAGACAACCGATCGTTACAGTAGGTATATGCCATATAAATTTGGTGATAATTCTCCTAATATCCTGTTGTCCCCTGCTTAGTATTTGTTGCCGATCGAAGGAAAGAGTAAAACTTCCTCAGAAAGCACCTACTTCTAGTTCACCAGTTCTTGGGATTCGAAGGTAATATGCAAGTCATCTAACAAGACAACTCACCTAATATCGAATTGTCTCCCGCGTAATCCTTGTCTCTGATTTTAGCAGGGAAGAGCGGAACGTCTCCTGGAAGCATGTAATCCGCTACTTGATCTTGCGGGACATGCAACTCCTTCATACACATCGCGATGTCTCTATGCAGGTCTACGGACAGCTCGCGGGTGTCTTGGATACGAAGGTTCTGAAATGAGAACAGGGTTTAAGTTACTTGCTTGTGTTGGCAAAACATAACAGTGGAAGAGCTAACTCTAGAAGGACTTTGCAGAAAAGTCGGTAAGTATAAACGTCAAATTTATGATCTACGACGTCCATTGAAGTAGTGCCACATTTTATTTCGGTGATCTTATAAACTACTTATAATCACAACGTGAATTGACTATAATCACTACTTATAATCACAAAAAAAAAATTGTGATCAGTCATCTTTTATATCAGTCATTGATTTAGGATCTGTTAGGAAATTAACGTGACTTGTACAAAAGTTAAATTATGACAGTTATTATCGTCATAATGAAGCATGAAATCTGTATGGAAATTATTTTTTGTCTTATAAATTTCTACAAGCCAAGTTAATTGGGGTCATTTCTTTTCCATAGTACAGAATGTTTGACGCTATCCATACATAGCTATAATGCAAATTAAACAACACAAAGAGCTCACGTGTGTTTATACTCGGTATAACCGGTGTGGTGCTAAACTACGAACGTCTTTGAAGTTTTACGATAGCCAGATTTATGTTCATTTATTTCTAGTTAGTCTTGAACTTCATCAACCAGTTTATCAGGCCTTTAACCTTCATATAAAACGTTTTCAAACGGCTTATAATTTTAGATCACATAGGAATCTGGTCTGAATTAAAAAAGACCCATCAGTCAAGGTCAACCTGCCGTAGGATAATCGGTTTTCGCTAGAGTCCGTTTAAAAAACTAGGACTGGAATCCCTTAACTTTGGAAATCTCCACAAGAAAGGCGCGTACAAAATTTGGTTTTTCACCCACATGTCGATTTCATCAATTCTGCCGTTACATTTGATTCAATTCAATTTTTTACTCATTCCCCAGAATTATCAATGAAATGTCAAAAGTTCATTAATTAAGCGAGAAACCTATAAATAGATAAGTCGTCGTTTATAGCCTTGTTATCCCGAGGAGACGATAATACTTAGGGCGTTGAACTAATTATCATATCACAGCTATAGAAATATAGTGGGTATTGAGAAATAATAGTGGTATTGTTCTATTGGGTGCGATATCGATAAAAATACTTGTAGGTACCTAAAAAAAGTCTAGCGGATCTGATATTCAGACACGAGGGGCTAAATTTTAAACTTAAAAGACCCTAATCGGGCTCCATTTTGAAGAAATGTTATTTTTAAATATATTTATATATCTACAACACAAAGCATCAAAATGATCAAACTATTTTTGGTTGCTAAAATTGGCAAACTTGTTTTACAAGAGAGTACCTATACACAGAATTTCAAATGTATGATATTGTGTTCTATGGCTATTTAATACATTTGTTTGACTGTAGGTATAGCAGATTCAAATATATTTTAATAATACTCGGAACAATGACGTCACTCACACACTGTCTAGGTCTCAGAAATAAACTTGTTGCGTAAACAACCCATGTGTAAAGGAAATGTTGGGTACATATTCATTCATATATATGTTTAATGGGGAGACGTTTCTGTTAGGTAATTAAATGGGTATACTAACTGAAAACAGTACCATCCGAAAACTCTTTTTTATTAATTGTAATTTTTCGCACATTCCTACACACAAGATAAAGTTTCCTACAGAGATTTCATGACTTTTAGTTTATGATAAAAAAACTAACTAGCTTTTATATTAACGATATCACAACGTACTCGTATTATGAGAACTACCTTCATATTATAGATGCAAAAAAAAATATAACGATTCTGTTTAATATGACAAACAATCCTACGCAAAAAAATGTAATAAATATAACAATAAGCATATTAACAATTTTCCATCACCAATCCTCACACAACAAAGTTGGCATTCTGTAAAGAATATCGTCTTCCATTGAGTTCATTCACACTTGTAGATCTGCTTCCTGCCACGTGCCAAAGAATTTGCCAGTATTTTGAAATATAACTCTAAATTATTACGAAACTACCTGTCATTACGATCATACGATGACGGGTGTGACGCAGCATAATTTATACGTATTAAGTTTTATTTTACACATAGTGAAATTTTATCCGATTTGTGCGACCGTCCTAGTGAGCCGCATTGCAAACCCGCAAATTATAATTGATTAGCTGTGAAAATATGTTAACAATTTTCGTCTATGTGTGGATTGGACATACAAAAAGTTATTAATAATGTAATGAAACATCTGTGTCTTTATATTTACCCAGTACCTCTTACATACCATAGAGAAAGTCGATTGTCTTGCAGAAAGTGAGCGTAGGTATTAAGTGGGTAAGTAATCGCTATACGCCAGTAAAGTGGATACTTAATTGTTAAGATGCAAGCAAATTTAGTTTGCAGTGTCGTGTTTATACCACTCGGTTGTAAAGGGTCGATTGCATATCGAAATCAAGCATACATATGCTTGAAACTTTGCCAAAGGCCCTTTCTTCCACCCACGCTACCAGTAACCTATCATTGTATGAGGACATTTTCCGGAAATTAGTAGGCATCCTGCGGCCCAATTCTTGTTTTGCTTTATTGGGTTAAAAATAAATCAAACCCATATTCTGAAATCCGTATTCGTCTGATGCGATCTTAGCTGCCACGGTCACGTAGTGTGAAAAATGGTAAAGTTTAAGCGTTCATCAAGGTCATTGATAAGATGATCATCAGCCCTCGATCATCATCGTAATTCACTGAATATTCTCTCACAGATATTTAATTAGAGCACGAGGCGTATCCGTCTAAAAGCAAGCTCTCACCTTAAAGTAAGTATGCAGCCTGTACATATGCCGGTGGTCTTTCACGGGATGCAGCGTGAAGGCGTGGTGCACTTCACCTCGCTTCAGGCGGCCGGTGTACGCCGCCGCGCCGCTGCCGTTGTGGTGCAGTATCGTCTGCATCTGGAAACATGATGACGTTTCTTTTAGGATTGCTCGGCCTATTAACTATTAATTAAGTTATGATACTATTTGATAGTATGGAAAGTATTAAAGTAGATACAATCTGGAATTGAAATTAGGAGAGAGAGGAGAGAGAAATTTTTGCGAGAACAAAAAATTCTTGAGGACAATAAGTAGGTGATCAATGATCATTTATTGTCTGTGAAATTCTGGCAATTAAAATGCAGATTTTCAAGCAGCAGCTTCTTTAGTATTATTTGACATCGACTGTATGTAATGAATTGATTATTGATTTTCAATTTTACGCCTTCTCATTGTTTTTGACCATGGGATTCTTGTCAATTGTAAGCAGAGCTTAGAGATCTCATATCTCATAGCAACCAACATAAGGTAATACAGCAAAGTATAGTAGTTACTATTAATCTCAATGACATTTTAAATTGGTTCTGCTGAATACTAACTGGCTCACACTCGCGCACACAATGTCAATGCACGGCCAGTAAACATGGGCTACTCAAACAAATCTAATTGAGTACACAATGCAACCAAAATAATCGTGCGCTTGACATATGTGTCGCTTTACGAGTATCTGACAAGGACATTTTTACACGTACATATATCATATACACACACAGATTATCTCATACATGACGGTATTTGGCCGTGGTCTGAATGACAATTATGTTTGCATTTTGCTGTTCATTTGAAGCAAAATTAAAGTCAATATTTCTTATTGTCAGAATTTTTAGACTAAAAATTTACTTTGAAAACTGAGTTTGACCGCTTGAAAAAAAAGTAAAATATCCTGTCTTGTATTAATTATTACGGACATTAAGGTCCTTCTTTTATCCAATTTCCGTTTATGATCATGATACGGGACACGGATCAATCGTAGAATTATGCTCATAACATTGCTTCACTACCAAAATAACCACTAATAATCATATGATATGACGTGTTACACTAGTCCTCGAGACTTATCAATTCTGAAACGTACCAAGATTATGGTGATAAAAAGGATCGCGAAGTGTCGCTTACGCCGTTGCCTGTCAAATCTCATACATTTTCTTATAAAATCTATAGTGGCTCCGTAACACTTTTTACAATTAGTTATAGTATTTTAACATACTTATTAGGTATACCCGTTTCGATTAACTAATGCAAAGTTATTGTAAAGTGAGAAAAACACACAAACTAAGATGGCCCCTGATTCGAACCCGGGCCCTCCTGCATCGATATAACTAAAGTAATGTTGAAATTAATAATGATAATTCATATACGTCATTCAATCGACATTACACCAGTAGGTAATCCAGCCAACGAGCTGATACCCTAAACATTGAGGTTATCTACAGTGCCATATCGGTGCTAGTTAATTAATTGGAAATCAATGAAATATATAACATTTTTAATAAAGCAGGTTAGGTATCGTATATTCAGCTACGATGTTTTTGAACGGAGTAACAAGGAATTGCAAGCGTATTTTCACTAAAATTGTGTAGTTATTAACATAAACTAAAGAGTAATGCTCTTATCGATGACGTGAACATGACTGCCTGATCAGCTATTTGTTGTTGTTATTCTGACCCATCAGCCAGGGAACTACTGAAGCATAGTTTGTTACAAGAAATGTGGACCTGCGTACTACTGACGCTCACCCATTATGGAAGGGACATGTAGCTTCTAAAAATATCTTTGTTTTTTGTATTTAGATGCAATTAAACTGTTTGAATAGTGCTCCAGGGGAACGTAACCATGGCAAAAAGGAACAAAGAATTGTTGATTAAGCCAAGTACTATTTTCTTCGTTGTTTCAAGCTCCTGTTTGGATTGACATTTGGTTGCCTTTTCTTTGACTTGATCTACAGAAGCACGTCTTGGTCTTCCTCTGCCTCTTTTTCCTCTATTATATAGGTTTTTTTAATGGAGTTGTCATGCCGTATCACCAAAATCTTTCCTCTACTATTCTCAATCGTCTGCATTAGTAATCTCTTCTCTCCTACTAAATCCAATATTTAAATCTTCAGTCGTTCTTCTTTCCGTTCAAATTATCCCGTCCATTCTAATAAATTAAAATGGAAGTTAAAAATTCCACCTTAGCGGGTTTAGCGGTCAAAATAGGTAACATCTCATTGAAATAACATGTTTACGAGGTTAAAGTTTTAATTCCAAATTTCCATTTGCTCTACTTATCGGGTTAGACCAAAACAAAGTAAAAATTAAAATCAGCTTCAGTATGAGAGCAATTCTCGTGAGAATCCGCAACATCTGAACGCATTGCAACTTTTATGAGGCAATTAATTATGTAATTCAACATCTACGAGTACATTTTGCAGTTGGTTTTTTTAAGTACACTTAATGATTGTTACGACACAAAATCCGTATGTTTTAAATAATGAACTTGTGTATTATAAGATTTATAAGTATAAAGTTAGTTATTATAAATAAAAAGTGTAATAAGACTAATAGATAAAACTTTAGCTTAGAACAAACCCAAGTTCTTTCCTCAGTATAACTTTTCAATATCTTCATCCGTAGCAAAGTTGAGTTTCCACATCCCTCCAATAAAAAAAATCTAATTCTGAATATGTTTGATAGCTACTAGCATCATCTCACATGCAAAGATCTAATACATTATATTATAATGTTTAATATCTGACAATAAGCATATCAGTTACTAAGGTACAGAAAGTGAAATGATGACAGGCAATTGTCATGGGTATCAATGATCTGACGATGACGAGCTAAGATTGAGTATAGATATGACTCATATGACACACTGTCACTATCTCGCTATCACACGTTTAGCTTTCGACATCTGATATGATCTTTTGAAAGTGAATGCTACAATGACACTAGCACTGGTTCAGCTGAATATAGTATGTATATTATTTTTTTAACCATCAGTATCTTATCTTTATAATGACACTAACATTTCTGCCAAAAATGTCATCAACATTTGCCTCTACGTTTTTGACGGCCCACCGCGAGCCACTTCGTTCGTTCGCTCATCTAATTGCTTTTTTATCGACTATCGATTTTTTGGATTTTGATTTAGGTGGTGGTCCCTGCCCTGAGTTAAATCAACATTTTAGCACAAGACACTATTTTTACGAATGCAACTGCTATCCACCCTCCGCGTTAAAGGCTAGGATATTATAAGTATATTTAGTTTTGAGAAACTTAGTGAGCTTCAAAGTGTTCAAAATCACAAATGGAAATTTACACGACCTGACAGCTGGCGATCAAAATAAAATATTCAATGATAGTCGGTATACGGTAAATATGTTCATAGACCCAATCAGTACCAATAGTTAATTGAGTTAATAAAAGTCATAGATACTGTAAATTTAATGTTATCGTGTTATATCCCATCGGACGAAATTTTATATTTCCTATATATATTAATGGGTTTGATTACATCTGATTACGTGTATGGTCATGCCTTCATGAGCGTGTGAAGTAGAGTTAAAATACTGCCAGATCCTTACATTACCGTTCAGCCGAGTGCCCGACTTCTTGTCCCATTGTGTGGTAATCGGTCGCCTTAATATGTGGAACAAACGGACGTTAGGATCTCATGTCTGTCGCCGTATCCAAGACATTATTATATTAGTTGGCACTTTAACTGATTGCGATAAGAGCTATAATTGAAAACTTAGTCTTGGACGGAAATCACAAAAAGTGTCGTAAAACAATACTATTTGAGAATCCCTGGAGCTGGACTGAATAAAACATTATGTGAGACGGAATTTCTTACTGAATCCGATGAGGGTGTACTCTGTTGCTTTAAGTCCTAGGAGTTACAAACACATACTACCACATTATTTCACCGACATAATAGCCGTACAACATACTTCGTATATATTTACAATATATTGCAACATAGTAAAAAAATAAAAGGGACATAACCGTTTAAAAACCTTAACTATTTTAATCAGATGACAAATAAGAAAAAAAACCTACTTAAAAATGACGACCCCCACCGTCCGAGGCAAAATTTGATCCCGCCCTTGCAATTTATAAGTATATTAACTAAAAGTTTTCTTATACATTTTTAAGAATACCATATAAAATACAATGAACATGTGGAACTTAACAGTACCTCCCAGTCTCAGCGTACGTCCAAATACGCTAGTGTTGTAGACACAAGACGAGGGTATATAAATATATACTGAATATAAATAATATTAATAAAAAGGTCAAATTTTGGAAGCAAAATTTACATCATAGTCATAAACACCAAATTAATACCAATACCAGGGGTTTGAACCCGGTGCCTCTATCTATATATAATTATTTCAAAAAGAAATACGTGATAAGTACATAAATTAAGATAAGTATTATCAGTAGGTACATATCCTGCCACAGAAGGACGGTCTCTCACGATAAAACTTAAAAGTAATTAAAGGGATCCCGTCTAAATTACTTTTAACTGGAAATGTTATTGATAAGCCATCTCGGCATAACAAGAATGTTGACTTGTTATTATTGTTATATGTTTTAGTTTCGTGTGAAATGTCTTTGTAGATACTGCATTGCAATGTGAAAAGAATCTCCACATCGAATTCGGGTAAAGCCGGTCAAAAAACCCGCCTTTAGAACGAAAAACGTCGGCACCAGCCGATACAAGCAGTTGATTTTGCTCTTACTGCGTGGATGATGATGTTTTACTGCGGATGACGAATACGGAGAGAACCTTAAACCTATAAGGGCACATACATCCCTTCTAGTCCCGCCGTAATCCCGCTAGTCTTAATTGATTTCATTCGGATGAATGAATGAAATTTAGAGTTTGAAGAGTTTAAATCAAGTTTCATTTTTAGATTTTGACATGTTCAATGACAGCATACAAGCAACAAAGGCAAAACTTATTATATATTTCATGGGCAATGCTCCTGGTGTGGGCACGGGACCGGTTTATTAGTAAGTTGTATATTGTAAAATAATTACGAGCCCCAATGCAAATGAGTACGTCTGGTAGGAAAAAAATGTACTAAACTAACGTTAACCTAAAAATTCTGGGGGACGAAGGTGTTTGGAAGAATTAGCAATATAAAAACAGTATAAGTTATAAATCGTATTTTATTTATTCAATGAAAAAAAACGAACTTTCCTTGGTAATAAAAAAAACACTCACCAATTGTACTAAAATGCAAAAAAGTTCGTCTTTAGTGTTACCGACGCAGATTAGAACGTCTACCACTTGGTGGCGTCTCCTTTTGCATCTAAAACGGCTTAAATTCTGAGCGGCTTTGTATCTACCAGCTGTCGACACTCTTCCGGGGTTGTTTCATTCCAAACACAGGTAAGTTTCTCTTTAAGATCAGCTTTTGACGGGTCTTTTCGCAACTTCTTCTTCATTTTCCACCACAACGTTTCTATGGGAGACAAGTCCGGGCTGCTGGATGGCCACGACATGGTAGGTATTTTTTTCTTTTTCAGCCACGCCATCGTTGCTTTAGCGGTATGGCATGAGGCACCATCTTGTTGAAAAGTATACGCATTTTTATACTTTAACTTACGTATAGACGGCAGCAAACTCTCTTGTAAGATGCTTTTGTATTTTTCGGCATTGACGGTTCCATCTATAAATTGCAGACAGCCGACACCCTGTGCCGACATGCAGCCCCAAATCATTAAGGAAGCTGGAAACTTTACCTTACGCTTAAGACAATCTTTTTGAAATGCCTCTCCTTTTTCGCGAATGACTTTACTTCGTTCATCGCCTACTGTGACTTCAAATTTAGATTCTTCACTCCATATAATTTTACGCCACTGATCGACGGTCCAATTTCTGTACTTTTTGGCGAATTTCAACCTGTTAGTTTTCTGCCGTTGTGTAAGTAACGGTTTCTCTTTAGCAGTGTAAAAACCGTAGCCCATCCTCTTCATCACTCTCTTGCAAGTATCCACTGAAATGTTTTTTTTAATTGCGTCACGCCATAGTACCGTAAGTTCTCCAGCTCTTGCACGATGATTTTGCTTGATGATCTTCCTCAGAATCCTGTTTTCTGCTTTAGTAGTAATTCGTGGGCGACCGGATTTCTTTAAACAAGAAATTTTGTCGTGTTTTCGATGATGCTCGATGATAGTTTGGATTGTAGACCTTGGCATAGAAAGGTCCTTGGCAATTTGGTACGTAGATTTGCCTTTATTGTTACTGGAGATTATAATTTTCCGCACTTCTTCAGTCACTGGCTTACCTCGTGCCATCTCGATAGAAAAACGATTTGGAGTAATAAAAAATTAGGCTGAATTTGCCCTTTTATATAGTGGTTTGTCATTTTACATGACAG
Source organism: Grapholita molesta (assembly GCA_022674325.2). Taxonomy (NCBI): domain Eukaryota; kingdom Metazoa; phylum Arthropoda; class Insecta; order Lepidoptera; family Tortricidae; genus Grapholita; species Grapholita molesta. Next base: position 9,165,203 of record CP053137.2, read on the forward strand.
AGAATATTCCGTATTCAATTTGAAAATAATATTTTATATTACGAACCCTGGTAAACAGGTTTTATTTTAAATAGACGACCTATTTTGCCTTAAATATGAAGCAGACGTAATTATTTGCGTGTGAGATGTAATATTTATAATTAAATTATTTTAAAATAAATAACGAGATGTACACTTTGTACAACTCAAAACTAAGCTAGCTTTAGTGACATTGCGTCTAGTGTATTCCATTAATCATCAAAGTCGATTCGGGTAGAAATACTAGTTTTTGAAAAAAAATACGCATGCAGAATTGCGACTAGACGAGCTATTTTGCATTGGGGCTCGTACCATCTAACCATAATTTGAAAAGGTCCTTTCTTTGTACTGTTGTCTGTTCTTGCGCATGTGTGTACTTAGGCTATATTGTTTTTTTTTCCTCAATTCAGTCTAGTTCTATAATAATGATATAGTTATATAATTGGCTTTCAAGTTCCATACTATTTCTATAAATGTTATGCGCTGTTGGTTTTCCATGTAATAAATATTTTTAAAAAATGTACACTCGCACATATTTCACTTCTGTTAAGGAGATGTTAGGGAGGTCACAGAAAATAGTGTATCTACCCAATTAGCGTGCGTTACTAAGAAAAGTGAAATCGCTGGTAGCTTTATGATTTGTAGGAACGAAAAGCCTGTCACATATTTACATGTCACAATTTACACATATATAGATGTTTACTCGTACGCTGGTCGTTGGGAGTCGGTGGTCGTAATACGCTGAAGACTGAAGACAGTCTGCAGTGGCTGATAGATAGAACGCTGGTACACTAGCGTGTCTGTCCTGCGTTTTATTGGCATTCCCATATAAAATTGCACGCTATGGAATCGCCAGGAAAACGTCGAGCGGCCCCGCTTAGTGTCCCTTTAGATTGAATATATTTAGCAACATTTTTAATATAATTATAAAAATAGAAAATCGAATGGACTTTCACTTGTACCTTATCTCTACATTACAAGGCTTAAGAGCAGCCTAATAGGAGTATAATATCCAACCTGTATTTAGAAGTGGTGGGTGGACCGGTGGTTACCAGGCTATATAGAATAGGCACCTAGATAGCCTTGGAACTAGACCTAATGATGGCTTTCTCGCGCGTCTCATTCCAAACTGGTTACTCGACCCAGCTTCTCTGCACTACTTTGCACATGGGTTGTTGTTGACATCGCTGCATTTCCCCAAACGAATCCGTGTAAGTAAGAATAGGATAGGAGGAAGTACACATTCAAAGCATTGAGTGCTCTCGACATTAAACGTCACAGTTTGGCGAGATATATTACAAAATGTTTAGTGCAAATTTACCTTTAGGTATATGTAAAAACAAACATGAACGAACATACGCATAACCAAATATATTTGAGTTAGGTACCGAACGAACTATTTATAAGAGATTTAAAAGAGAAATGAAAATACTAAAACAGACATTAAAAATGTTTGAAATCCATGCTAATCAAAAAAAATATATTTTTTTATAAGAAAAGAAGATTATTTTTATAGTAAGCAGAAACGTCTGCTAGCATATCAAAGATATTTAAATCGAAAGAAAAATAGAAAATTCGGTAGATGTCGCTACACGTCACCCGTAATGACGTATCCAAGAAGGATAAGATAGAGAAATTTGACACGTCTAAGCGGCGCTCGTATAGTACAACTGGTAGTGCACTGGGCTAGTGATCCAGTGGTTGTGGGTTCGAGTCCCGCTGCGAGTCAAATTTTTCTATTTTTCTTTCGATTTAAAGAAAAGAAGACTTGAAAAAAATTGCGATTGTTTTAAGAATGTTATTCTACACTCTATTACAGAACAAATAAAGAAATTCTACTGCTCTCTATTCTATAGGTATTTATACCAATTACTCTATTATATAGGTACCTATACCAAATGTGAATTATATTATAATAGCAGTCTGCCTGTAACAAGATATTTTAACCATTGTTGCGTTGCGCAATCCGACAAATTGACGAAGTGCGCCGCTTCTCAGGCTACCCACAAAACAATTATTACCTACAGTCCAGTTCATAAATATATATACCATTTTACTTCTTATTTCAATGGATCAAGCTGACGATATGTATATTTATTTATGAAAACATATTTATATTTTAAGAAATTCGTTTGTTTACAATAATGACCCAACAGTTTGTGGCGACCGGCATTAGCCAGGCCAGATTTTGTCACGAAATTTATGGTTTATGATTCCGTCGTGAGTGACGTCGAAGACTGCTCGTCATCCACCGTAATTTTAAAAACTACTTATAACCGATTGTGATCATCAAGAAGTTTACTAAAAAGAAACAAAGTTGCTGACAATACAAAATTCACTCCAGGTTGTCTTTTTCAAAGGGAGTAAAAGAGAAACACTGCGTTTAGATTAGGTAACAATCGGATAGCAAAGTCGTGAATAAAATGAATTTAAACTGACGACTTATTGTGACATACGAAATCATTAAGTTTTTGGTATTTGTCAGTTGAGCTCCAACCCCCTTAAAGGCCGGCAACGCGCTTGTGACTCCTCTGGTGTTACGGGTGCCCATGGGTGACGGTAATTGCTTACCACCAGGCAATCCGTCTGCTCGTTTGCCGCCTATGTCATAAAAAAAAAATATTGCTTTCATCATAACATAACATATCATGAGTTAATAAAACAGCGGCGCGGCTCGGCGCTACCGCGAAAAACGATATTCGTGAATTTCGGACGATTGTCCCTCTCACTCTCATGATGCCTTACGGCGTTATCACACTTGGGCGATTTGCAAGCGATTTCTATACAAAACTCGTACGCGGCGAACTCGCTGCGTATTCGCCTCCATACAAAACTCGCTCGCAAATCGCAAGTGTGATATCAGCCTTAATTGGAATAAAAGACAAAGATGCTCGATGTTCGCAATACCGGACCAGACTATTAAAAGTTTATTTTAAAACCTACCTTTGGATTTATTTCTTCCTATCGTTTATTTAGATACAGGAAAGCTCCTGGAAAAATAATGAATTTGTTTTTCTTGCTTTACCTAATCTTACATAATTTGTTCTATTTGTTCAACACAATTAACACGAAATGCTTCGCACGAACAATCCTCACGCGCGTATTTGAGTTCTATTCATATTGTCTTCGGTTACCGCGATAATTATTGATGAAATAAAACCACTAAAACGGGTCGCGTATACTAATTTAAACATCAACCCACCCTTTAGCAGCGTTCGTAATAAAATAACCACGAACGCTGCTAAAAGGTTCGAATCGTCGGGATGAACTTTAAACTTGTATACACGATATAATCCGTTCCAGTTGCTTTATTTCTATTAATAAGTAATAACATTACTTGTATATAAAAAGGATTTACTGTGTCATCATAATTGATTTCATTGTTCTGCCCTTAATTGTGTAGCAACCGTAAAATATTTGCATCTCAAACATTAGACTTTAACACATATAAATGTAATTCTGAATTGAAAAGTTCAAAGTCGTATTTTGCAATACCGTCTGGGCAACAATGAACTTTATAAAATATGCCAAAGAGTCTAAAATGATTAACAAACTCGACCAATATAGTCAATAAAGAGACTGTTTCTTTAATAAAACTTCACTTGCATTTTTATAGTCCAATTTCTCTTCAGACGTAACCTAGATCTAATTTAGTCTCCAGACAGACTTGCGTGTGGACCATTTTAATAATATCGGTCATTCACTTGTTTTAATGCATGTAGGTACTCACTTATAAATGCTTTTTAACTTCAGGATTGTAGCAATAAAACTAACGATCTAATAAAATCTTGCCAATCGATTGTAACCTTCCTTTAAGAACTTTGCTTATATGAGAGATAATAAGATATTTAATTTATATGAAGGAGAAGGGGCTTCAATCTACGCTTTAATTCGTTCCTGGTGTATAAGCTTCCCATTAGGTACCTACAGTTCAACGCAGCAACGTAATGAGCACCTTTGCGCCTGGAGCGATGCAGAGTGAATTTGTAGAATAGTCTGGTTATTTATCTTTGTATTTTATTGTGTCATATCATATAGTATATAAGTCATATTTTCAAATAAATACTTTATATCAATTTTAATAAATATTGATATTATTTATTTTCTGTCACAATTAAGTATAAACACATAATAAAGAAAATAAAAACCCTAACAACTTAAACTACTTAAACAAAATTAGAGATAAAAAACTTGGCCCAAATCGCTATCAACGGGCAAAATATTTAGATGAAAATACAACAATTTAGTAGCAGTAAATAATAAAATGCAAAATCTGAATTTCCATACAAAGATTACATAATTTAACATTTTTCACGTCTCGTTAATTGAGGGCGCATTTTTCTGAAAACTTTCACCTACCTATTTAAAAAAACACGTACCTGCATACCTGATTTATGTATTATTAACATTTCTAAAAGAAATATTTAGTTTTAGGAATTTCTAAGAATTAGGTAATTTGTTACGTCAATTAAAATTATGATTTGTGATTATTTATATCTTATCAGTTATTTATCAAATATTACATTAGTATAGTTGTTTCCGGAATATCGTCTCCAGTCATAATTAATTACCTAATATCTATCGTAGAAAAGTTTTTTGTCCTTCACTTTCAAAGAATAATATAAATAATATTTTAGAAGTAATGAATAATATAATAATTCGCAGTGAAGGTAAAAAATATATACAAATAAAATTCACAAACCCTAAGTAGTAATATAAAAATATACATTACGTTTTAAATTTTAATATATTTTTCGTGTAATTCAACATGTTAACAACAAAAAAATAAAAATATTAGGTAGGGTAAATCGCCAGTTACTGGCCACCTTTCAATAACTGGCCACCATATACTGAAAATGGACTCTATTTGCCTATAAACAGAATTCATTTAAGTATAAGGTGGCCAGTAATTGAAGGGTGGCCAGTAATTGAAACCCCATTTGAAAATGTGTTCTATTTATAGGTAAACAGAATTCATTTTCAGTATAAGGTGGCCAGTTATTGAAAGGTGGCCAGTAACTGGCGATTTACCCTATATAAATATTTTTAAACGTGTCGAACAAAAGACAAGTGGCGATTCTGTGTCGAGTGCCTACACCGCCGGAGCTCAATCATTGAAGACAGAGGAAGCACTTACTTGCCCCCCGCCGCTTAACAGCTGGGGCTAGTCGAGACACCGTTAACTTGCGAATATATCGCAGAAAGGCCAATTGAACATTGCTGACATTTGCAAATGCTGCCTCGGAGGCGCAGTTTATAGTTTGAAAACTGCTGGGAAAATCGCACACATTCCGCAAGTGTGCGAACAAGTTGATGCAAGGTTTGACTTTTCTTCACATTAGTTAAAATGATAAGGTAGTAAATAACTAAAACTATTAAATAAATAGAACTAATTTGCTTTAGATTTCTAATGTTTTACAGCTTTTATTTTGGCCGTATACAAAAATATTGTACATTTGGTTTTGTTCACCTCTCGTTCTTGTTACATGAGAAAATGTAACGAGACCCGAGAAGACCCGTAATGAGAATGCTCTTTCGAAAATTCAAGAGTCCTCTTACATACCTTCGCTTCTTTTTTTTCTTTTTGTAACATGTAAACAACTATGTCAACGATTTTCTTACTAATTAACATCGAATCTAGCACAGCGCGTTTGTGACATATTTGAACCTACATTTTTTTTTCTGTGTTAGAATTGACATTTATTTACAGAAATTACAATCGTATTATGATAACTACAAGTACTTAACATTTATTAATTTTGATTAACAATTTTTTTTTGAATAATTACATTATATATTTCATTAGATTGTTATACAAACCGCTATCCACAGCGCAGGCTTCGTCAGGTGGCAACATTAAAATCAGCAACAGGCCTCGTCTCATACAAACTAACGATGGAATCCGCAAAAGGCTTCGTCATAACTTTAAAATGTTTATACTTTACTGTAAGTACTTAACTAGTTACAGTATAAAATCTACAAAAGGCTCTTGAGGCATTGTACCAAGGATGCTGGCGGCATTTCCTCGTTGTATCGCAATGCTGATACGTTGTGCGTTGAGGTCACCAGTTACATCAACCTTCGCGATTTCTGCATAAAGTTTGTGCGCGCTGGGACCCCATGGACCTAGCGTCTCTACGTCAAACGGTACAAAATGGTACTCTCTGCCCAGGCTTTTATATTTGTGACGTTTAAGAATTATAGATTATTGTTATTATTTATTACTTACATTTACATTTCAGACGCTATAAGAATTATAGATTTCCTAGTGAAGAGACAATCTTTTATCGACAATATCAACATTGCACACAAGGAACTACAGTGTTTTTTCTACACTACACAGTGTATGCAATTACTGTACCTATATTTATTTGTCGATTTGCGTTGTCGATGGACGATAAATGCTCAGGCGTATGCGTATTTATATACCACCCTAAAAAAGGACATGTGAAACAAAGGACAACCACTGATTATACTGTCACGAACAATTTTCCACATCCCAATCATCTGGAGGAAGCACCCATTTGCTCCCTAACATCTTACAGTGTTGTAATCTTCGCACGCAACTTCAGATGCCCAATTTACTTGTCTCCTCCTCTCTCTGGAACGTGGGTGTTTACGAGGTGTAAACTGTAAATGCTATTTTAGGCTTTTGACCAGTTATGTACTTAACAGATTATTAGTAGTCTTTATTACGATGTAATAAGGTTTATGGTGAGTCAGAAAATAGGGCCGACGATGATATATGAAAGAACAGGCAATCGGCATTTCTGCCGGTAAACGAGCGAAAGCAAGGTGAGCTCACGAATATAAGTTATTTTGGTTGTTAAACAAAATCACGTTACTCTGTTATACAAATAATACTCCTGTTTTGTGTATCATATTTTACGACCGGTCTGGCCTAGTGGGTAGTGACCCTGCCTATGAAGCCGATGGTCCTTGGTTCGATCCCCAGTCAGACCATTTATTTGTGTGATGAGCGCAGATATTTGTTCCTGAGTCATGGGTGTTTTCTATCTATTTATTATATATATCGTCATTTAGTACCTACAACACAAGCCTTACTGAGCTTACCGTAGGACTAGGTCGATTTGTGTAAGAATGTCCCAAAATATTTATTATTATTATACCAATGGTACCACGGCATGTAAGGTACCTGTCTTATATAACTTATAATATTAACACATTAATATTTAGCTGCATATTAACATATATTTAGTACCTACTTTGTTCGTATTGATATCTTTAACCTTCACTGTCGGTATAACCAGTCTCTATCTATAAGATTAAATTATAAATCCAAATATCTGGAACCAACTTAATCTGTAGGTATTTTAACCCTTTGTTTTAGAATCTAAGTTTTGCCCCACTTCATTTTCGGTAGCAAAATTATTAGAGCAATTTTGATGGTCAACAAATGTTGAACACGCTTCGCTGACATAGGTAGGTTAAATACATTCAGCAGCAAAAGGGGCTAAGCGGTTGAGGTGTTCAAAATTAGGTCAACACATCTCTATTGTCAATAGAATAAGAGCGCGTGTAGGTCATTTTGAACACTTCACCCGCTCAGCCACTGTTGCTGCTGACTGTTACTAAGTACGCTTGCTTAATAAACCAGTAGGAAAGCACAATAAAACTAAGAAAACTACGGATTATTAGCTTAACGTAATTAATCCAATAATCCGTAGTTTTCTAGGAACTAAATCAATTAACATAGATTATCATATCGTCGGCAGTTACAATTTACAATAACGGCTTGTCATTTCATCAGCAAATAATATTATAATCCAATTATCAGTACAAGACGGATATCTACAGTAAGTAATTCGTAATCCTTTCTAATCTGTAAGGACTCTAAAGACGTAAAAAACCACAATCTATATAGACTTATTAAAACAATACGAGTTGTATATTCATATATGTGTTGTAAGTAATCAATCATTAATCAATATTTAAAGTGCATTGATAAAATTTCAATGATTAACTAGAGGTTATCTAAGTTCGCTTTGCTATCTAATTCACTTACTATGTAAATGTCAAGAAATAGTAATTAACTGATAGCTGATCCAATTAGTCTGCTAAGTCGGGCCTTTGATGATCACAGGATATGTCAGCTTAACAAATCAAGTGTACTCACAAACCTTTAAAACAGGTCATTTTACATGGAAGTTAATATTAATGTGACCCGTTTTTATTGTACTTGTGTGTATATCTTTATAATCTCTCTTGATCCAAATGATACTTAGTCGATGGAAAAATCGTGAAGTATCGAAATGATTAATGTTTTTCCTTATGAGATATGGTTTAATCACGTTGGGTATGATACGAATAGATTTCTAGATTTCTATTAAACGTTTTTAACACGGATAAGATAACGTCTGGATTTTATTTGATAATGAATGCTAATGGAAATGTGAGCTGTAAACCCCACGATTCCTATTTAGGTATCTTTATTATTTAGGTAACGATTAGGTATATTTAGGTAACAGACTTCCTGTATTACTCAATAGTATATTACGTACCCAGGGCGGTTAAACAAAGAATGGCTTAGATCGCGGGTGTTTGTGGAGCCGAACCGGAGGAGAGGGCTATAAACAAGCGATCTGATGCCTTCTTTATTCCCGCTGTGGTGCGTAAATAGTTTTACGTCTTCATCTGGATGTAAAGTGAGATTTTCCATCGCGCCCTAGGGCGGTAAATCTCTCTTACCGCCCAGTGTGACGTAAAAATACTTACCGTCATAAACGCCATGGAGGTTAGGACCTGCCTGTTTCCCCCATTTTGAAAAATATTATAGATGTATAATTATCATCATCAGAATAGCCGGGAATCGGAACATACCCATTTTTCCTTATTTTGCAATATTAGATTTAAAAAATCTGACAAGTTATTACAAGTAAAGCCTACCAACTAATTTTAACAGAGATGTCGCAGCCTTGCGCAAGATACCGATTTTGATAAATTCGAATGAAACTTTTCATTGATCATAAACACCTGACTTTATCTGCAGAATAACTCAAGCAATTGAATACCGTTGGCCTTATTTGTCCAAATATTCGTGTTACGTCTCTTTCTTTTATATCGCAAAAGAAAGTGCTTTCATATTTGTCCAAATACATTAGCCAGAATGGCCAATTATGAAGCGATATTAGTTATTGAGAATAAACAAGCACGCGTATTTCTACATTAACATAGACTAATGTCTCAATTCATTCGCGTGATATTGTAAATACTGTGTGTAAGTCTAATACGGGCGAAGAATGAAACCAGACAGGATTTACCAGTATAATGATTAACCAAAAGGTTTTTCTTTAATTATACCTATTATAAACATGTAATTAATTTTTGTAAAATTTCTGAGCAGTAATGTACTGCGAACATTACGCGATATAAGCTTTTGAAACTAACTGTCAACGAGTGTTTAACTCGAGTGTGTTGCATTACATTGCGGGCCGAATTTTTTTATATGGATAAAAAATGTATTGCATTTCTAAGCAAAAGTTATCTAAATATATTTCTTATGTCCTATTCTACCCTCCGTTAAGAGATTCGCCCGTATTAGACTTACACACTGTATAATTCACACATGAGTTTAAAAATGTTGTTAGTTTGCTAATTAAAAAACGCATGCGTGTGATGAAAGATGCATTCATTACATGTCAGTTTACCACATGTTTGAATTAAAACAAGTGTTCTTGTGAAATAAGATCAGAGTAAAATGTCGACTTCATTTCTCTCATACTGTAAAGGCAAAAGGTTTACGCATTTTGAGCTCGGTTTAATATTTAAAAACTTATAAAATTATTGAAAAATGTTTCCGTCGTGGAACTGATGACAGGGCCTTAACCTTTTATAAGGCAGAGACGATTTGGAAACCACTTAGTTAATAAACATTTACAAATAATGAACATCCTCTTTTTTATTTAACTATAATGTAATGGTATTATATAGGAAATATATCAGGCTTTCTTTTCTTATTTATACTTTTTCGGTCATAATTAAATTTTAGTGTAATTAATTAATCTAAAGTTTGTGGTCAATTAATGCACTGTGCCCGTTAAGGGAAGCAAGCATTTGTCACTGTTTCCATTATACACTATTAAAAATACACAAGTCGCTGCATCTAATATTTTAGCTCTTGTAATTCACGATGGCGAGTGGCGAGACTGTTATTGGTATGATAATAAGGTCTATTTTTGATAAATCCACTCTCCATCATGAATTGCAATATTTGCAATAACTGAACTACGTTGTTTGTAGTATCAGGAAAGTGTATCATTTGCCTCTTAAGATTAATAAAATTATAAAAGGTTACATGCTATATCGATAAATATTGTAATATGTAACTATTTGCATAGTATTACGTACATGGCAGTTATGACAAATGAAGAAGTATTGAGTATTGCCTGTCACGTATCTGTCAATGAATAGGTGTATTGGAAACAGATCATCTGAAAACTCGAGTGCACTGACGGGCTGAGTGCATATAATGACCACATGTTTTTATTAATAATTCGTTTTTTTTTTTGCCGTAGATGTGTTCCCCAGTGCATTACAAACATGGGAGTGTATTTAACTTTCACGTAGCATATCTGTATAACTGCGGCCTTATAAAGGGTTAAGATTATTCATGTTTATGCTAGCGACGTCACTTCGTCAGATACGGAATAGCAACAACAACTCAACATAAGAAACAAAAATATTAATTTGAACAGAAATAATACAAAATCAAATTGCGTGAGATTATGTAATGTAAATTGTGATTCTCCCAAGGCTTGAGCATTCATACGCAACCTTATATGCAAATTAATTGATGAAACTTATTATTTTATTCTTTTAGATGAATGATTACAACTTGTACAAAAATTAATAAGTAATAGTATGTGGGAGGTTTCAGAAAAAAAGTATAAGTACTCAATTAGAGTGAGTTGTAGAAAAATTAAATTACGTCTATTTTGTTATGGTAATAAAACATTGATCTGGTGTATAAATACTTACAACATTTGGTGATCATTTGTTCACTTTTCAGTGTCTTACACTATTTATAAGCAATATTACAATGCAAAAAACACCAATAATTTAAATTACATACAGATTCCGTACTTCAATATCGTCGCAAAAATGTCATAATTTCAATTTTTTACATGTCAAGCTGATTGCACACTTTTTTCACAAAAACTCCCATTTATAGAAAACACTATATCAACTTTTAAACTCATGAGTTTCATTTAATCTAATGTAGTTTAATTAAAATAATGAATTTAGTTTCATTTGATTTAAACGATCATCATGATCGTTATCTTAAATTTCAATAACCTATATTGACCTAGAGTGCCAACTTTGGTACATTCGCATGAAATAGTTTTTTAACACCAATTTTAAACACCTAACACTTTCAATTTTATTTGGATTATGGATCTCAGACCCTGTGTTTGGGCACGCGGGGTCAATGACCAGCGCGGTGGCACTGCCCTGTACCGACGAAGAAATTGCCAATCTTCGTAATGAGTTAGTTTGCCCGCTACTTAAGTTGGTCGTCCAGTGCTTCGAAACACATTAAGTAGGTAGTTTAAATTAAATAGGTAATTTAAATTAAATAAGAAGTTATTTATTCAGTAGTTTACAGCAACATATAGATTATTAGTGCAGTTTTAAGAAACCACTCTCCTTTTTCAGTAAATGATTCATAAAAGTATTCAGAAAAAAGTGCTCCCAATTAACGTGACGTGAAAAAAGGGAAAATTATGTCAGTTTTGTGACGAAAATGGAGCGTGACTCTGTATGGAAATTATTTTTTTGACTTTATTGTATTAGTTACTGCATAAAGTTTATGAAAGTTGCACCACATCTAAGAACTGATAGAGACTTAATACCTAATTATCGTCACAAAACTGAACACATTTTTTTTTCTGAAGAATCCCTCATATTTGTTAAGCTCGGAATAATTGTCCATAAAATTGCGAGCAGCTTTAATATTTAGAGTAATAGCCCGGGCACACTAACGGCGGACACTCGACGTTTTCCCGACGATTCCATAATAATCGGGAACGCGGCGTCTCCGTGTGAAATTTTATATGAGAACGCCGAGAATACGCGGGACAGAAAAGCTAACTAGTCCATTAAGTTGCTTGATGATTACTTTTAATCTTTCTTTTTTCATCAGAACGGATAGCATGGTAGCAATTTTATCGTCTATCGCGCTATCCGTCACTTTCGCACCTTCATACTTGTTAGAGCGTGACAGATATTGTGAAAATTATAAAAACCCGACCACATTTCACGCAAGCAGTTTTGTCGCATATCTGCTACTATGGCACAAGCCGTTATTTTCGGCGCCCGCGCCGGTCCCAAGGCCCGCAAGTAGACTTGCAAGTGGTCATTATGTTTTGACCGTCTGCCTTTATTACTACGTTGTAACTAAATTGGTTTGCGTTCACGATGTAATTGAGACAGTTTTTGTTCAAATGAATATACTTAAACAGGTTTTCCCTGTACAAGCGGTTACGCAAATTATACATAATGTTAAGATGTAGGTAAAAACAGAGACAGAGACAGAGGAGGTGATCCTCGGTCCGGATCGTACCTGGTGCAACAGATCTCGTTGGCTATTCAACGCGGTAACGCTGCCAGTATTATGGGGACATTTTGCGCCAGGTACGATTAACTAATAAATAAAGTATAAACATTTTAAAGTTATGACGAAGCCTTTTGCGGATTCCATCGTTAGTTTGTATGAGACGAGGCCTGTTGCTGATTTTAATGTTGCCACCTGACGAAGCCTGCGCTGTGGATAGCGGTTTGTATAACAATCTGATGAAAATTTAAATTTATAAAATAAGTACATTTATACGAGTCGTATTACTGGATACTATATAATGATAATTTTATTATTAAAAAAAAAGGTAAAAACATATTTGTATTTGTAGATAGTATATTTAAAAATCCCACCATTGTGTAATTGTGTAAACACACGCACACTATTGTTATTCATTTAGAAGAAACAGTATATTGAATATTAGCTAAAAATAGAACGGTGTGTCTATAGCGCATTAAAATTTATTTAAATTGAGTTATCCACAAAAATAACGTCGAAACTCAAGCTCAATGTAAATAAATTTTAATTTGCGATGGAGCCGTTCTATTTTTATTTAATATGTGTACAAAACTCGTACTCGTAACTTCTACATGATACTATTTAAACATGATAACTACTTAAGGTGACGGCACCAGTAATGGACAAGGAACCAATTATGAACATTAGTGCTTATTTCAAAGGAGTTAAGTGTTGGGCATTTGTTGGGACATATTCAATTTATAACTTTATGATTTTTGAAATAAGAACTAAGTCTCATACATGTAATCATCATTGGTGCCTGTCAGCTAAAAGTGTCCAACATTGGTGCCATCACCTTAAATATGGAGTAGACTAGTAGAGTAAGAAATGAGATAACAAAATATTTTTAAAAACGTGGTCCTCTTTCTCCCCATATTAAATAAACAATATCACCATCACATTGAATAAACAATACTAAAATAATTTACAATAAAATTAAATCTAGATCGATTGAGAACGCACGGACTATTTCGCAGTAACATTTCAGAATTGTTGAATCATCGAATCATCCTACTATTTTCACATTAAATCCGTATTTTTCCTGTTAGTCACAGTTGTGCACTACAATAATAATATAAAACCCCAAAAGAAATACTTGCTCACTCGGGGCCTAAGCATTAGGGCCGGCGCTCACTGCCGGCATGGCATAGGATGGCACGGCAAGTTGTGCTGCAGCATCCCAAAGAATAACACCGCATTCCGCGGCATGCCGTGGCATCCTGCTGGCATGACCCGGCCACTCAAGCATCAATCAGTTTTACTGCGCGCGGGTTCTAAGTTAGTTGTGTTTATTATGATTTACTGGGATTTAGTACCAATAGCAATTTTAGCTGAAGATGAACAGAGACACAAAAGAACTGCTCATTTAAAGAAAAAACTATTCTGGTTCATAATTTTTGGAGAAGAAGATCTAGAAATAGTGAATTCAGCAACTTAACAATTTTTATAATCATTTACTATATAGGTATGTCATACAACCGCTACATGATGGAACTTGACTGATCAATCCAGCATGACACAAAGTAAAAGTTTTAATTTTTAGTTTCGCAACTCGTGGAATACTTCGGTACGTCGTGACTTGCCGCGGTGCGCTGCGGCAGCCCGTGGAATGCTCTGGCACATCGAGACATGCCGCGGCGTGCCGCCGCAACTCATGGCATGCATCGGCACGTCTTGCCATACCGCGGCCTCTCTCAGCATCGTTGTATCAAAATAAAGTAAAATTAATTCTAAACTCATAGTAATAAGATTATAAACGAATAAAGAATGCATAATTAACGCTCACTAATGATTTCTAAATTCTCTAGTGTCCTCAATTTCGTGCGAGTAGTAAATAAAATAAACTGCTGTCTGGCAATTTACTAAGATTTTTATGCGTGAGGGTTTCGCCATGCTCTACTTTCCTAACTTGACCACCTGGTATACTAAGCAAACATGAAATAGTATAAGTCCATATACCACAATTTGTTTATCAGATGTACAGATGCCCACAGAATGATATTATGAGAAATTTAATAACGAGTAAATGGGGATATCCTGAGGTACCTTCTGTTTGCCACGTACAAGGTAGACTAACGTTTTATATTATAAAGTAGAAAACGTCCCCAAATCTGGCAAAAAACCTCGATATTCACTCAGAGATCAAACCGTTAAAAACGCCAGCCAATGTCATATTGCGTCGACCGAGCTGATGCGAGCCGAATGATATTTGATTCGCTCTTGGGAGTTTCTAGAAAATAGTGTACCAAATTATAATTGTTGCCAAGAAAAGTTCATTTAAGTCAGACATTGACGACAATTAACACGTTGATGGACAGTAAATGACGTCATCTGTCATAGACCATAGGAAACAAAAACATACGCGACGCCTATAGGCGTACTGTCCGCCAAAGTGTTAACTATTAAAGTAATACATATGTATGTATTATTATGTACTTGGATGTAAAAAATGTGTAATGTAAAAAAGGCAAAAACATATTTCCATATAGATTTCATGCTTAATTGTCATCACAAAACCATGATAAATTAATGTTTTAACAACTCGGGCTGATTGAGTACCTACACTATTTTCTAAAGACTCAATTTTTTTTTACTTTAATTTCAATTAAAACTAAGAACAAATCAAATCAAATTTTTTATGAAATATTTTTTGATTTGCTTTGATTTTTAAGTAGTAATACTACTATATAAATTAAAAGTTGAAATAGATAACATATACTTAAGAAAAAACGACGAGGACCTCCGGTGTTCGAGACGGGATTCGAACCCGCATCTCCAGCTATCGCGGCTGACGCCTTAATCAATTTGGCCACCCGTACACAGCGGACCACGTCGAAATTAATCAAGTATATGTGATCTTGTTTATTTTAAACGGTTTTAGGCACCGTTTTACCAGCTCTAAGGTGAAACACTACGTGTTTGCACCTCCTATATGAATACCTTTCGGGATTCTGATATAGCTAGAGAGGTGGTGCTGCCATCTATGAAACTAAGAACAAATCAAATTATTTTTTATGATTTTTTTTTTGATTTGCTTTGATTTTTAAGTAGTAGTACTACTATATAAATTAAAAGTTGAAATAGATAACATATACTTAAGAAAAAACGACGAGGACCTCCGGTGTTCGAGACGGGATTCGAACCCGCATCTCCAGCTAAAACGGTGCCTAAAACCGTTTAAAATAAACAAGATCACATATAGGTACTTGATTAATTTCGACGTGGTCCGCTGTGTACGGGTGGCCAAATTGGTTAAGGCGTCAGCCGCGATAGCTGGAGATGCGGGTTCGAATCCCGTCTCGAACACCGGAGGTCCTCGTCGTTTTTTCTTAAGTATATGTTATCTATTTCAACTTTTAATTTCAATTGTTTTTTTTTTTTCTTTAATTGGCTTGTCTTTCGTAGACGGGAGAACCTTTACGTAGGTTAGGACACAGACACCACAAGCCTACCGAACCTACATGTTCTATGAGCAAACTTGTTATTTTACTCATATGTTTATAATACTTTGACATCGGTGAATTCATCAACATATATTTGATGGAAGCCATAGTTAAAGAAGAAAAAGAAAGTGGTTGGGAAACCGTAAGTGCTAGCTACCAATCATACTTTACCATCACATTCTCTCACAGTGTTGATACATTGTATTATCTCAATTTCCATGTTGTCGTAATATAGCTCTTCCTTTTCAATTTGCATTATGGAACTAGGTTTATAGGTACCTATTACTATTGTATTGTAAGTGGACACCATAATGCATTGTGTCGTTCACTGGTCATACGATATTTATTTTAATCATGCAATAGGTACTAGCATATGTGATAGATATGCTTACATACTTTGCTTATTTTAAATTACAGTACTGTAATGGATAATCAATGTAATTTAATATGTATTAATGTAGGCGCCACTAATACATCATCATCGTAGTCATCGTCTCAGCCACAACACGTCCACTGCTTAACATAGGCCTCCCCCTTGGACCTCCACATGTACCGTGAAGCTACCTACATACTACTAATAGATAAATGTTAATATTAATTAATTAAAACTATGTAATGTGATTTTGACTATCAGTGCTGATTATAATTTTCTATGATTTGTGCAAAAACTAGAACCATTGTTAACATAAATGCTGATCGGTCAATAAGTATGTCGCAATAGCTACATGTACAACAACGTGTTCGCAAGAATGATGTCATTGGCGTGTTGTTAGGAGTCCCTGTAAACAAGTTTTCTCATATCACCACGCATCAGCGAAGCGACAACCAGAATTCTTGATTTTAGAAGTTTGTCTTTTCATAAAACCTGTAATCAACCCGGACATTTTCTTCAAACGCGCCAAAAATTATGGATAAATATAAGGTGTAACAACGTAAAATTATGGATAAATAAGGTAAGGTCTGCTATAAGGTAATGCATCTCCATTACCTTATAGCAGAGCATAAACCTGATTCACTTTGCTTCCACATCCTGTCTAACTTGCATGCATGCATGCATAAAGTATTGACTTTACTAACGGAATTTTAATGAAAATAAAATTAATTTTGCACTAATAACGGCAATAACTAACTAAAATAACCAAGAAGTACCCTTAATTACAAAAGCATAAATTAGTAATTTGCAGAATTTATGACAATATATCTTAAAATGACATATTATATCATAATATGTATCTATGTTTCTATGCCGTGTGATGCCGGCTGGCTAGAATAGCACCACCCCATCTCCTCCTGCGGGTGTTGTAAGAGGTGACAAAACGAAAAATCCTACGGACGGGCAGCAGCGTCCGTCGAAACCCAATCTACAGCTACAAGCTACTGCGGTCGCCAACCCACCTGCCTATGTCCAGCAGTGGACTGCATACGGCTGAAATGTAAAAATGATGTATGTACCTATGTTTCTATGTTGACACTGACAGTACAGTCAACATTATCATGTGTTGTTGATTGTACGTATTTCTATGCAGTTGCAGTGGAACGCTCGAGTCATGTACAGCTAATTCGAAGGTCTTATTCCGGAGGTAGCCTTATCTGGTTTCAAGGCTCTGATCGGAATCAAAGGAAACACTAAACTACCTATGATACCTAGGCACACTACAACTGCATACATCCTGTGAGTCAGAGACACACTTAGAGCTAGTTGATTAATATTTATAATTAACTGTAATTAATGACGGCGTCTATTTTTATGTGATTACTTTTGTTGGTTCGGATGTTTTAATATTGGTCTACATAATTATATTTAATTTTAAAAGTTTTTACGTCGTATTTCTTGTGGTTCAATTCTTTACATATATGTGTAGTTAATAACAAGTAAATCTAGGTAAAAGTGTGTATCGACACGGTTCTATCGAATCCTAAAAATTAAACCCTAACTTTACGTTAAATATCTTACTACGTTGTTACTTAGGTACGTTGACTATCCTATGTATCAACTACTATAGCAGTACATCGAGTATATATACTCGTAAAAATGACTCTGTAAGTGAATAGGTACAGTTGAAACTTATGTAATTTACTTCAATGTTTATTAGAACACTTAACTAATAAAAAACTCAATAAATTGTTGGTTTCGGTTTGGATTTGGATCGAGCGCAAGTAAGGGATAGTGTGATTCTGCTAATCTATACTCCACTGTACTGTGCTAATCAATCAGAACAAGTTGCAATATGGCTGACTTAAAATAAAATGAATTATCTAAAGAATTAAGTTCCTTAGACACATCCGGCCACTAAGATGGGTCAATGTTTATCACAAAATCGGAGATATTCCAAGTTGTCATTGAAATATATGAATGCGGCGACTGTCCACTAATCAGTACTTCATTTAGGACATCGGGACATAAATAAAGGACAACATAACGGACTATTGTTCTCGTTCAAAGAGCTCGCCGGCCCGTCCGATCCGGACGCGGTTTGGAAAAAAAAACGGTTCTCAGAAGTGTGAATAGCGTTAACATGTGCTGCAAACTTACAAGTAAATTACTTCATTCGGTTTCAAAATAAATATTTCAGCTTCGTAAAAGCAACGAGGAAAATGTACTGTACCTAAATAGGTAATTGATCAAAGGTAGGTAGGTACTTGTACTATCAGTTGGGAGTAGCATACAGTCGTGTCTCATAATTTGTAAACATATATTTACCTGAACTAAAAACAATTAAACACATTTTTTAAATATTTTATCTACGTACATGTCATAAGTGCTCTAAAATGCGTCCAGAAACCGTAGGCAATGATCAGCATTACCAACCATCAGAAAGATTTCAGTAGCTAATGTTAACATTACCTACTGAAATCAGTAGGTTATGAATTTAAATTCGGAACAGCTGTCAAATTCAAGTGGGGTGTCTAATCTAGTATCTATAGATATTAACAGCCATTGATACGAAACGCCAATTCGTTATGTTTTTTTCATATAAATCGAACGACATTTGAACTCGAGTGACAGTAGAATAGGGAGTTCATTCGCTTGTCTATGGATTAAAAAAAAAATTGACTGAGATACGAAATACGCAACGCCGCCGTTCCAACCGTGCCGTTGACTTTTTAATGTTTACAAGTAACCCTAGTAATAAGTCATTTCCCTACGGTTTCTGAACCCATCTTAAAACACTTAATGATATGTGTGTAGATAAAGTAGTGTATGTAACTATACATAATTAGGCATTACAACAATCGTGTGATATTATTATGAAACTCGCCTTCGGCTCGTTTCATAAACCCACACTCTTGTTGTAATGCCCTTCATTATGCACAGATACATAAACTACTATTGTGGTTTAAGTAGTAACACTACAAAGTATATTAGATACGTATTAGTATTCATACAATAATAAAAATTGTATCGAAGTCCGACAGATAAATCGTAATTTGACTGTAGTCCATTAGCCCATCCTATGCTGAGATCTATCTAAAAAACTCACACAAATTAAACTTTCTCAGGGCATTTGCTATAGCGTAAGTATAAGGTTTTAATTTTAGCAGAGTAAATTCCATCTCCTCCCACAGGTGTCGTAAGAGGCGACAACGGAAAAAACCGACGGATGAGCAGCAGCGTCCGTCGAAACCAACTCAAGAGCTACCTACTCCGGTCGCCAAGATGATACAAGTCATATTTGGGGGAGGTCTATGCCCAGCAGTGGGCGTCTTACGGCTGAATTAAAGTAATTTTGACCAGCATTAAATGACCATCACATCAATCAGGAGCTGATGCACCAGCCTGCCTTATCTAACTAAATCGTGTGAACTTTGAACTCGTGTGAAGATCTTTAACGCCGATATGGATACGGAATATTTGCTTTCCCAACGCGCATGCGGCAAGTGTAAGGCCAAATATTTGCGTCGGAGTCGTCGCTTGAGTTCGCAATAAGCTAAAAAGAATTACTTAGGCATTTGAGGTATGCATGTATTACGGTATGGTATACTCGTATGTGAGATTTGAAACTTACAATTTGTCTGTTACTCCAATTGAGAGTGACAGTCACAAACTTTCGAAATTTAAGAATCTCGATTTTCTCGGCAAGTGATATTTCGTGACATAAAACAACCAAATATATTATATTATAATGCGTTCACACACTGAATTTAAACTAAATACTAAGTATTTTATTTTATTTACACCGCCAAGTAGCTCAAACTTCAAGCCGTAAAATACGTACCTACATTTACTAACTTATGTCTTTTAAATAAGATTCAAATTCGTATATTAATATTCAGAATTGACAAACACACCTCAGAGTAGGTACTTCACCTAGATAATGCGGTTCACTGCCCCAAGCCGGGATAATTAGTTCACCATCAAACGGTTACTCATTCATGGTATAGAAAGTCATGCCTTCTGAGCTTAAACCATGCTTGGGCACGCGCACGATTTTGGCGATCCGTTTCATGCAGAATTTAGTGGTGATAGCGATGAGATTAATATTTTAATCAATAATCATAAATACTTGTATTGCAACCAAAACATTTTTATTTTTATAACAAAAATTCTTTCGATGTTTCGAATTTCCTTGAATTGTTCACGGTCAAAGGGTCGACAACATTGATAACTACAACACAATTTTAAATATTGAAAATTATGAACGCATGAACACAAGTTGTTATTGTTGCCAAGCGTTTAGGGGCAGTAGTTAAAATAAAGTTGCAAAAACAGAGTTTTAACTTTACTAAGTGATGCAATGATGCTCTGCAGTGATGATCTAAAGTTGTAAATACCATCATGATTTGTGTTCAAAACCGGCAAACGGCTAAAAATGAAATAACTCAAGAATGATTGCTTGCTGCCAAGAGCGAAAAGCATCATCTGAACTCTATGTTATCATCAGGGGAACTTATATACAAAGGGCAGCTGTTATATTTAGGTACATCTTACTTGAGACTGAACTAGTTTATGTTATTTCACTACATGTATAATTAATATTAACCTAGCCTCAATAGTATCCCCGATATACATTTTCCCGCTGGTTTAGACAATTACCACCGAGCCCCGAGGTAAAATTATAAGTCCGTTTTCTATTTCGTGTCACGTATTTTATTAATGCATTGATCAAAAAGCTACCAATTAGGTTAGAAAAATAACTATTATGACTGGATTAATCATTTGAACATCTGCCGTTTTACCGAATCTATTGTAAGGTTAACTGTTTAACCTCCCTAACCTCCCGTGACGACTAATGTTGCGTATCGGTTTTGAATGACATTAGTTTATCGACTAGGCAAGCTGTTGACTAACCTTTTTATAGTTAATAACGCTACTTAAAAAGATGTTAAATCTTTTTTATTTATCTTTATCCTTTTGTGCCCTGTTCGACGACACGACACCACTGGACAGCCAGCAGTGACTCAGACTGGTACTCGTAGAGCGGTAGAACATACTGCTATCGGCCACCCACCTACCAAGCATAGCGCCCCACCTTCCCAAGCCCTCAGGGCTCCCTGTGGTGGGGCGGGTAATTTTTTTTTCTTAAACTCTTGTTTAAGAAAAAAAATTCAATATAAAAGGACAATATAAAAGTCTTTTCAATAAAAAATCCGAGGGTATTTGGACCAACTTTCTATGAACGTCTGCCTGCAGGATTACGAACGGAACCATCTGACGAATCATTTGAACGCCAAGTGAGACGCTTTTTATTGGATAATCCATTATATTCTTTAAACGAGTACGAGTATATTGATTTGACATCTAATATTGATAAACATTGAAATGTAATTTTTAATTTGATATACTGACATGATCTTTTTAATAATATAATTATTGCTTTTTTTTGTGACATACGAATGTAATTATTTATTTGTTGTTTACCTATTTGTTTGACGATCATAATATAAATCTGTATCGATTAGGTTAAGATAATTTATACTGTAATTTATTATTATGAAATAAATAAACTAACTAAAAAACTATATATACATATAAGACTTGGATAGCCCATATAATATCGTTCCCGCATTGCTGGCTAAGGTACTTATGCCGTCTAGTATTTCACAGCCGCATTAGGCCTCAGTTGCATAGAATTTGTTCGCTGGCAAACGCCCCAGGACTTTTTCACAGCAGACCCGATTGGTACAACTGAAATACTCCTACTGAGTTTACGCTTTCATTGACGTGGTCTCACTTAACCGAAAAATTCAATATAGGTGCTGTTCCACTACAGCACTGGTAAGACTCAAAATTATGTGCTTGTAACAACTAAAATATACTACGAGGAAATGCCGCCAGCATATTATGTCCCAATGCCACACAGGAGCATTATTTTGATTAAATCAAACTATCTAAATTAGTTAAGTAGTCATTTTACCGTTAATGTAATTCTGAATTTAATAAATAAGTTTTCTTTAAAGGCTTGGTCACATACGGCTTGGGCAGATAGGCGCGTTTTGTGGAGAGGCGCAGCGGGGCGCGACGCTGCCGTCCGAATGTGTGCCTTATTTCTTTACATTAGGCGATCAACACACTGCCAGGCATCACGCAGCGTAATGCGTGAATGCGTGATCTAACGTTTCTTGTAAGTATCTCCGTTTGTATAGAAAACACGCACAGTCCAACACACAGAAAATGCATTCACGCGCGTTCATGCAGATCACTTCAGTTGCGGCCAGACGCATGATGCAGCGTGGTGCGTGGCAGTAGTTAGCCACACCGCTGCGCGCTGTCAGGCCCCGCTGCGCCACGCTCTCAAAACGCGCCTATCTGCCCAAGCCTTAACTAAAATATCAACTTTTTACTGAACAGTTTGAACGTCCCCGACTCGCATTTCATAGTGCATAAATAATTGAAAAGAACACTAGCGTGTAAAAATGAGACACGAACGTCACGCTAGACGGCGACACTTATTTTTAAAACATGTAAGTAGGTAGCATTATCTTCTTACCATAATTGTATGATACGAATAAAGCAACTCAGTGACTAATAAATAACCTGTGTCAGGTATATAAGTCTAAGTTTTCGGTTCAGATTATAGTTTTTCTAATGATGAATCCTTATACAGGGTTTGCGTAAATATTGCTAGATGAAATTTTCTTATCTACCTCGTGAGCGTGAAACGCCACGTAGGTACAGTCAAGTGTAATAAATTCGTACCGAGCAACTCTATTATACAGTAAATAAGGTTGTAGGACGTATTAATGAAAGGATTCTTTCGGTACGTATTTTTGCACTTGACTGTACTCGTATTTACAGGAGCGCAAAATCCATACGCAAAATCTATTTTTGTGGGTTTTTTAAACATAATACCTTAATGAATCTTTAAAAAAAATATCTTATCTAGATACAATTAATAACAGGTTGTCCATTGCTGTTCAACGTGGCAACGCAGCGAGTGTAATGGGCACCTTTGTACCTGGAACGACGCGGGGTGGGCTATTTTAATAGTTTAGTTTATTATTATTTTTACTTTATTTTTTCTTGAATAATTCGTGTAATTTTAGTAAACTTGTTTTTAATTAATAATTTTACCTAAAGTATATTATGTTTAGAAATTCAAATTTTTCGACGTCAAGAAGAAACATATTTAACAAGTTTCCAAATTTTTTATGTTTCCATAGCACATTTACTTAGTTTCAGGTTAGCGATCGATAAAACTCAAATCAAATTCTTATGAGTCAATTTTGCATTAAAAAATACCTTCTTAGTTTAAGTTTACTACTTGTATCAGAGTTCTCTTGTAAATTAACATTAAATTAGACTAATGTAAGTGATGTACCTCTGTTTGCACATTTCGATCGTCGCACAATCGTCGATAGATTACGTTATCTTGTGTAAATTAATTGTGAATATTAAATATATTTAAAACACCTTATTTTAATGCATTTCGATTGCTTTCATTAAACACAGTGTTATTACTATTAGGTACTTTTTTATGTCCACAGGCCACGTTCCTACAGCTGTCCAACATTAACTGCACTGTTAATCATAATAATTACAATAGACATAATTACTAGTTTTCGAAAATAGATATACACAAACTACACCTTATTACAATGAAAGGAGAGGAGAGTTTGAAGTAGTTATTCTTAGATGCTGTATTTATTTTAGGTTCCGGAAGTTGACTAACCACGCACAAACACAAAATTCACAAGTGTATGGATATTTATTCAAAAGTACCTACAACACATAACATATAGGTCCTTCTTGACCGAAGAAAAAATGACACACCATCAATACATAATATTGATACCATAAAGTGCATATAATAACTATTTTGCCACTGCGCTATCGACATATATTGACTACTTTACTTTGGCTGTAACTGGATTTAGGATTCTAATATACATAGGTACCTTTACACAACTAATATAAGTAGGTTAGACAGTTAGAAAGTACCTAACTATAACACTTTGTACATATTTAGATAAATAATTCGTAGCTGACACTGCTTTGTGCACATAATAGTCCTAGTTATTTAGCGTCACTGGAAAAATTCTCATATATTTTGTTAAATTCTAAATAAGTTTTAGGGTTAAGTATGAAAAGGTAAAAAATACAATCCAAAGGTATCGCGGTATACAAAGTTACATCCGTATTTATAATCCGTATTCGCTTTAAGATATTCAACTATGATTAAGGTGTCATAAATTTTCACAAAAATTTACAAAATCAGAAGATATGCCACCGTTGACAACGGTTTATCATTTAACTTTGCAGTTTATCGAAAATTATCAGTTTTATTAGTTAAGAATACGCGAAATCGTACTCGAGTCTTAGCGGAGTTGTAGATGTTCAAATATGCCGTTTATCTTATCTCTACCAACTTGTTCCCTATTCTGTTGCGCGGCAAGAATGATAAAGCGGAGATCGGACAGAATGCCGTCACATCGAGTATGTATTACATTAATACCTAAGATAAACTGTCAAAATGGTAAATGATGCCCTACACATATGAAAGTATGTACAATAATGGTAAAAATACATTAAGATTACAAATGAACGGGACTTAAGCTGGGTTTACACGGGCTTAGTACTTGTGATTAGTGTAGGTGCTTAGGGACTTATATGCATAGTGACAAGTGGCAAGTTACCGTCTACACATCAGTGTTAGAGAATGGTATTAGTTAACAAGATCTCGCCATGGATTACCGCCGCCGACTAGTTTTGCGAAATGTTTTTAGGCATTACTCTAATATTATTTTAATGGCTATGATACAAGATCTGCAAGCAGAAGCGTTTAAAAATAAGCGTTTATGGACAAGACAGTGGTTACTGAGAAGAGAAGAAAATGGAAATTCAACAAATCTGTTAAAGGAGCTAGAAATCAAAGATCATAGAGAGTACAAAAAAATTATGAGCATGTCGACAAATCAATTTAATGATTTGCTACAGAAAGTTACACCAGCGATTCAGAGAAAAGATACAAATATGAGACGAGCTATATCAGCCAAATTAAAATTACAAGTTACTTTGTCCTTTTTGGCAACTGGAAACAGCTACCGCAGTTTATCTCATTTCTTCAGAGTATCTAAACCTGCAATTTCGAAATTCATTCCTGAAGTGTTGGATGCAATTTATGAACAACTGTCAGATTTTAAGTCAGTCAGTACTAAGCATTAGCTACTAAGCCCGTGTAAACCTAGCTTTAACCGCGTATATTAACTTTAAAAATTACCTCCGTTTTGAGAATGACGTTGTCCTGGTATCGGATGATATTTGTAATAATGTGTAAAAATCAAGAAATTTTAAATCAATAATGCTAAAACCAATCGCAAGCAAGCGGCACATTCATTAGTGTTTAAGTTTTACGCCTTCTTTTATTGACGACTGGTCTGGCCCCCTAGGCCAAGTTTGTGAGATGAGCACAGATATTTGTTTCTGAGGCATGGGTTTTTATATGTATTTGTATATTATAAATTTATCTTTGGCTGATTACCCACAACACAAGCCTTCTTGAAATTACCGTGGGGCTTCGTAAATATGTGCACTACACAGTGACCAATTAAATGAATATTGACACATTTAAATAAGCGCATAATTACGCGCGAGATGCGTTAAAGAGTGTTAAGATTGAATTGCAAAAGAACGATAATTAGTCTTAACAAAATCATTTCATTTGTGTTACGATAATTTAAGCAGGTGCTATTTAAGTTTCATGCATTAAAGTGTGTGACACACACAATGTGATTTATTTAAACATACATATATAAAAACAATAATTAATATCATTTATATCGTTAATTTTGGTAACACTAATGATTAACTTAAGACTAATTGTAGGTCCTTAACTAGGTTTAGGTACAATATTTTTGCAATTCACTCTGTATTGCTTGAATATGGAGAGGCTTTCCGAAATAAGATATTTACACGTACTCACCTATATAAGTTACACCAAAATTTTTTAGTAAACGACTTTATTATAAACTTATTGCCAAAAGACTGAAAGAAAACCCAGTATAGTAGTTATCTTGAAGAAACAATTATAGCATCTTCAATGGGTGATAGGGCGTGCGTTGCAAGGTGCATTTTACATCATTAGTGTAAAGTACAATGGACATTATCAGTAGCATGTCTTCGTACTGTGATATGGAATAGACCCTTTGTTCAATAATGACGTGATTATGATGCCATAAAACTACTGAAGGTCTTTGATCTCTTTCCGACCTCTCCTTAAAGCATTCCCTCGTCCTTAATAGCCTTCATTCCTTCCCAACAAAATATGCAACACAACGATATTAAATATAGGTAATTAGCTTAAATTAAATTGAAAATTATTAAAGAGGATACCCAAATCAAATCGGTTACCAGAAACGCATGTACCTATATAAACTAAACTAGGTATAACTATAAATTGTAAAAAAAAAAAATACATTTTCGTCAACTTATACTTGATTTTTTCTATGCAACAGCTCAATTTTTATTTAATTTTACAAACTTGACCCCATAGTAAAAGATGGTCAAAATCATGAACAGATGCCGGTTTGATAATCTTGTATCACGTTTTTTATAACACCCAGTATGTTTAGGTAGGTCAATAGATGGTTGCTTTCAGGCCCGCTAAGGCGAATATCGAAGTTCGTATATTTCGAGCATCTTCCTCCTTTACTCCAATGAATGGTTCATGAGAGTGACAGAGACAATCGTCCGAAATTTACGAATAAGTATCGTTTTTTGCGGTAGCGCCTCACGCCAGCGCTTCGGCTACAATTTCCTAATGGGGATTGCTAAGGAATGAAATTCGCTCCCTTCGTCTGTATTCCCGGAAAGATATAATTTGGGTCTCTTCAAGGCAAGAGTGAATAGGCTGTTACTGAACCAGCGTGCTACACCCTCGACCTCGTCGACACTTACTATCAGGTGCGACTGAGGTCAAACGCTGGTCAGTCTTGTATAAAAAAAAACCTACGACAGTTCAAATAAGTATATCATAATAAACCATGTATACAGAGAGAAGGTGGATCCTATTTCTGAAGGAATTAACTAAGAAAATAATTCATCATTCCAAACCAGAAATGGTCCTGATGATGCTGCCAAATTATTGTTAACACAGCGAGACCCAAAACTCGACCAAACTAGTTTGTTTTGTGAATGGAATTGACGGGTGAGGATCCAAAACGGTCGCCCATTGTAATTCTAATGGAATTCCAATTGTAATGATAATGATAACGGGTTTAAAAATTAACCTTGAAGAGATTCAATATACTTTAATTAAACTTCCAGGTAGTCATCTTAATACATTTAATGATAATAAAAAGTAGTCAAAGAAATTAAATCAACCGGAAACCGTAAGAAAAAATGCGTCTTAACAGGTACTTGAATACATTCAAGTTCATAATATTATTCCATGTTTGGACAGTTATTACTCGTAATATTATGTCATGTTAAATAAACAATTACATAGTAGCATCGGAATGATAACGGAACGATTACCCTTAACATGGCCTTTATAAACGCCTTCCCTTCGTTTAGGATTCAATACACGCCCTCGCCCTAAATATGTAACTTTGCTCTCTTGTGACACAATCTGCTATTGATCATTCCTTGCGGGTAGGTTTTTATTTACAAAATGCATCCAATAATTTAATCATAGGAGATAGCAAATGTACTTACACTTAAAACTTTGTCTCTTTTTTTTTACTTATACAAAGATCAATATGACGAATAGGGATAAAAAATGGGGGCCCGAACCCGAACATATGTTTTCTTTAAGTATAAGGGCTCTTCCACTTCACCCCGCTTCGAACTCAAATTTTTGAAAGCATAATAGGTACGAGATTGGCCTTCTGAACCGGTTTTAAAGACGTGAATTTCAATGGTTTCTGAGAAGACTTCTCTCGGATTTTGCGCAAAATTAAAAACAACAAAACATTTAGTTTTTACCAATATATGAAAGAAAAACAGTAGGAATGGTTTCAAGATACCGTTATCAATTTAATATCTGCTTTATTAGGACTTACCCAACCCTTTTCTAGGCATAGTATTGTTTATCTAACATTCGTGTCAATTGAATTTTAACCTAAACATTTGAATTTAAAGTTCATATCATATTAAATTGGTTTATCGCAAAAAGTAACTCGATTTAAAAGAAATAATAAAAACCAGGAATCCAAAATTTTGAATACCTATATTTGGGATTTATGGGAAACCATTTGGGTTGGTGTGGCCTAGAAAAGAATTAATTAACACTAATTGAGCTTGGTTATTGTTTATGGAGTGCCATAAAACTAGTCGTAAATAATTGTTGTGTATATAGATAGACCTTGACCTTTACACACATGTGACACATGATAAATACCGGCTTCACCTACTGTTTCGTTTACATTTGTTTCGTGTTAAAAACATACTTACAATATCAAAGGGTACCTACATACCTAAGTCATAGTCGGTGATTTTTATTTCAAACGTAGATACTCACATCGAAATAGGTACCAATAAATAGAACAAAAAAAATTGATTTAATATAAATAGAAATAGATAATCATAGAATAAATAACGTTACTTACAAATGTACTCTGTAGGCAGCAGTACAGCAATTTATTTCGGGGTTAAAAAGGCGGCTTGAAAGGTCGCGCTTATAATTTTATTAAGTAGGTATTCAACAGTTTTAAAAATCAGACGTTATTTTACTTGTTTTGCCTTTCCTTGTTCATAATTATTTGTAAGCACGAGGTCACTTAAAACGTTAATAGGTGAATGGTAAGATAACAATTTCCTTGCAGCGGTACCTGCCTAAACGACACCACGACAAGCCATAGTTTGTGGCATTGCCCAACCGCGCCATTTTACTTGTTATTCAATTGTACTGACAGCAACCAACTTGACTGCACTACTAATGCCTACACACTAAATTAACGACTCTACGAACTCTTATAGGTAGTTCTTTATTTTGTTTTGTTGCGTTTTGTAGATATCTATAATCGAACTAAATAAGGATATTATGCCTAAATTCTGATATTATAAATACATCAATCTTATGCAGAGCCTGTTAACATGTAGGTATTATAAGTTTTAGTAGGGTTGATTCACAACAGATCTCAGACATTGCGTCGGAAATGTGCACCAAGAGATTAAGCATTCCATTTGTCAAACAAAACAATGCTTGTCGGGTTGTCGTAAACCCGTTACTCACGCGTCATTGCTCACGTCGCCAAATACAGTCGTGATTTATTGCCTATATTATCGAAAAATAACGTCTACTTACGTCATAGCTCCACGTGCATGACACTCCGGCGAATTTTGCCACACACCGTCCCAGCTCCACGTCCTCGTGTGTCGTGTACAAGTGCTTGAGGCAGTACTTCACGTGAGGAGCTACCCTCCTCAATGTCTCCCTCGACAACATCACTCCCGGTCCACCCATACAAAAATTCTCATTATAATCCAAAGCCAACGCATCACGCTCATCGCTAGTTCCTCTCCCCGCCTGGCCGATGAACTGTGGCTTCCTACTGTCCACTGAACGCAAAAATTCACCTAATTTATCACCTCTTACGTAAATGTCATCGTCTGCACGCATAAACCACTCGAATCTATCACCGTACTTCTCGTACATATATAACAGCATGAGAAACGACTTCTTCTGTGGCGGATAGCTGTCGTCCACATTCCTGAGTGGCACCAGTGGCAACCCTGGGGCGCGAGAGACTTCCGAACTGAAAAACGCTATCCTACCGGGCAAGTCCTGCGCCCACGTCTCCATCACAGCTTTCGCTCTTGAATTCAAATACTGCTCTGCGGTCATCACTCCCACAAACACTAAACTCCTATTGGAATTCTGAATAGTCTCGTCTGGGCCTAAATCTATCAAAGCAAGCGGGTCTGGTGACGCAAGCTTTGCCGTTTCACATGCTTCGATAGAAGTCCTCGAGGACGGCTTCAAACAGAGCTTGAGGAAGATCCCGAGGGTGACGCCGGCGACAACGCCCGCCACCAGATGCATCCACTTACTCCTGCGGGGCATCTCGACGACACTGCGGGATCAGTAGCTGCCTCTTACCCGGCGTCGACATGTGCGCATTCCAGGAATAGCCTTTTTATCCCTTTTTTGTAGGCGGGATACATTAGCAGGCGGCTTTTTTGTTCGGTTTTGGCTCCCATCGGCGGGAGCGATCACATGGTCCGCCAGCACTCTCGTAACACGAATGCTGTCTTACTATCAACCGAATATCGAATTCGCAGATTTTATCGGGGACGCGGCGAGGCGAGGCGAGTAGCGTAACGCGAGACGTTCATGTTTTGTGCAAAATCCGGTAGCGGAGCGCCACGGGCATGCGGCTCAAGCGCGGGCCGACGGCAGACTGGCCTGCTTGCAACCTGCAACTTTCTGTCTCCGTCGCCTTCGCACGCCCGGTGTTATCTATCCGTGTACTCGTTCTTAAACTTTAAACGAAGCGCCAGACTGTGCCACACATGCCGGCAATCCTGACAGCTGGATTGTTGACATCGCGAAACACATTCCGAAAAAGTATCGTTTAGAATACAGGTCAAGTGCGATCATTTGGAATACTGTAAAATGGAAACTCTTTGGAAATGTGCAGATATTATCTTTGTCGATGCCTGGCAAAAGTGGCAAACGACCTCAATAGTACATTGTGCAACGAGGGTGGTAAGTAGGGTATAAACGCGAGTCTATTAGGCTTTTAATGACTCAAGTTTGTTATATACTTACCGCCCGTGATACACACAATATTTTTCATCACATTTGCGAGGAAAAAAAATAGTGGGTAGAATTAATAACTTATATAGGCTTAAAATCAAAATACACTTTGAAAACTAAAATCAAACCGCACCTACTAAAAGAATTTGACAACCTTTTTTAACACTAACAACTGCGTTTGATTTCGAAGTTGACAGACCATCATCCTGCCACATAGTATCAATTATCAAAATGAAATACTATAATTATTTTTAATAAACGCTAAACATTAAATTGCAGTCAAATTTAATATTTAAATATATGTTTTATACATATTGAAAGTTGGTTGTAGCATACTTTTGAATATATGAAATACACCTTGGCTGATTGGAAACATCCTTAGTCCGAAGTGTAGTATGAGTTCTATATATTTTTAAAACTAAACCTAACAGCCCGTGTGAGGTAAAACGGCTATAACTTCTCTGTACGGTCGCAAGTTATAACGCCATTGACAAGCAAGTGTGATGAAAACAATATTCCATTCCAACTACATACACACAGCCCACAATTTGACCCACAACATATATATAAGGTATTCATAAATTTATTTTAGCATACTAATTGTTTTTTTTTTTAATTTTTATTAAGAAAAAAAAAAGGAGTTTTGTTACTTTTGTGACGATATCACTCCCATTATTGCATACAAATTGTTACAAACAATAATTTTATACAAAGTTATCCAAAGGAAAAAAGGACGGGTCGTATTTATGCCCTACCCACCTATTTAATAATAATAAGATACAGTATCACTAGGTAGGGTTTTAAAAAATCTATGAATAAAGTCCCTAGTTACCTGTCCGTATGGTAACACATGTTTCCGTGTTCTGCTATTGAATATTATTCTTTAGTAACTATTGTTAAAGCGTTATTTAAAAAACAGATAGTTGTGCCAGATCTGGCCCATTTCGATTAACCTTTACAATTTGTAATGTTGCTATTAACTTTTCACAGGCGCTCGTACGCAAATAGTTTAATCTATGAAAAAAAAACGTATTAAGGCATTTTCTTTACAAAAAAATGGTATATTCAGAAGGTACATGATAGGTACATTATTTTGTTACTGACATTCATATTTTGAAGTGGCGGATTTCGTCTGTTTCGGGCGGGGGCTGGCTAGGGAATACATTCTACAGCCGGCCCCCCTTTAATGGCCAATATCTTCTAAACTACAGAGGTACATACAACTTTCCAACCTGGTACAAAAAGTACATAAAAGTACTGCAATACCAGCCAAATCGGGCTTGGGGGGCCGGCCAGGGAGGATCACGCGAAAAATCTGGTAAAAATCACCAAAACCACTGGAATTTACGTCTTAGTAATCCTCTCTTGCTGCTAGGCAAAAACCTAAAACATCGAGATTATATTGTTATCTAAACAGATACTATAGCCAGCTTCTTGCGTTCGGTAGCTCTAGATCTAATTTTGCTCCATTTACGAATACGTTCCGAAGGTAAAAATTATGCCACTTGTCCTAAAAAGGAACTACGTTATACTCGAGGTTCGCGGAAGTAGGTTGATTGTTAAGTGACACGTAAGTATCCATTGTATTAAACAGCGGACAAGCAAATGCTAAATTGTGCTAATGCTCGGGTAAAATTAACGGTACATGCTTATTTGCTGGTTAAGCTAGAAAGTATGATTGATTGCCGACTACGTCGGATAACAAAGATACGAAGGCATGAGCAGCGTGGTAAGAAACTGTTACTGTGCAGGTAGCAGTTTTTTATAGAATTGTTTATAGAATTAATAAATTTAAGTGTATCATACAAAGTCATTGAAGTCATAACGTCTTCACATCTAAGTCAGACCTCAGAATACGACAAGAATTTTGACCCTACTTGGGTGAATATCCCAAGCAATAAAATTTGATGGCAAGACTGAAAACGCTGGTGCAGAAAGTCAAAATAGTCATACACAATTTTTTTTTGGAATCATCTCTTAGGTATCGACCTAGGGCAATAACTAATATTAAATGATTTAATAATTGAAAAATAATAATAAAGGCCCAATTTTTCATTCAGGTGGGTTGTCCGGAACCCAGTTATTCTTGTTTAATGCCGCATAACTCTAGAACTATACAAGATATCAAATTTGTTTTTAGTTCATTATAATACCATATCAATAAAGAACTCTTTAAAATATTACTTGCTTACCAACTGTTTTATAAAACCCTTTATTATGTGTAAAGAAATTTGTCCGGCAAAATAATCCTTATTACCGCGGACAAATTTCGTCGACGTTTATTGGCTAAGTTTGACTTCGTACGCCCCCCGCCTCCTGCGCACTTTGATAGTCACTTGTGCCGCGGCTCTCACCGCAATAAGACGTCGACAAGATGCCAAATAGATCCGCTACCCACGTGAGAATGTCATTTCGATGATACGGGGACAAAAAATATATCATTCCGGAGTTTGCTATATGTTTTTTGTTTCATATTTGTTATTTTTCAAATATGTACAGATCGTGTATTTTGTAGTTGTGAGTTTAAATGTTGCGATAGTTAAAGAATGTGGGATTTAGTTATTTTTTTATAATTTTATTTCACTTCGGTTTATCATTCCACCAATTTCATTCCGGTGATTTCGGTGTAGTAAAATGGCTTTAATACCCACCAGAATGAAAATAACACCGAAATGATATCACAAGTAGCTTCACTTTTGTGTTTAAGTATTATTTGGGGCACTGCCATGCCCCTGCCAAGTCCGACAAAATAAGATTCCGGCTGTACCATCTTTTTCTACAAGCCATTAAACCTCATGTCGTTTTATGATGGGTAAAGGACCACCAGTCCCAAGGAGGTGTCGGGTTTATCGTCCACAAGTCCCTCGTTAATAACGTGGTGAAGTTCGAGAGTGTGTCGTCGAGGGTGGCGTACCTGATACTCAGAGTATCCAAGAGATACTCGTTGAAGGTCATCCAGGTATACGCGCTGACTTCGACACACTCTAACGGTGGAGGCTATGTATGAGGACATCTCAAAGGCCATGCATAGCTCCATTACTTACATCACCGTTGTTGTGGGGGATTTCAACGCGAAACTGCCCAGTTTCAGTTGCAAGAGAGACGGCGCAGAGCTGAGAGTGGGTCAATTTGGATACGGACGTCGGAACCACCGGGGCCAACTACTGGCTGGTTTCTTGGAGAAATAGGGACTCTATATGATGAACTGTTTCTTGAAGAAACGTGAGCATGATGGACCTGGAAGAGTCCCGATGGTGCAACAAAAAACGAGATTGACTTCATCATGTCGACGAAGAAACATATATTCAATGATGTCTCTGTGATCAATACGGTTAAGACCGGTAGTGATCACCGTCTGGTTAAGGGCACATTGAATATAAGTGTTAAGTTAGAACGTTCGCGACTGATGAGGTCTACACTCCGGCCAGCAACAATCGAAATCCAAAACCATGAGAGCTTTCAGTTAGAGCTCCGGAATCGTTTTGATTGACGGGTTTGTAGAAGCTGTCCACAGCTCCGGGTCTAAGTTCTTTAAGGCCCAACGGAGCAGTAGAATTAAAAGGCTCTCTAGCTCTACTCGGAAACTCATTAAGGAAAGGAGCGAGATAAAAGTGGCACTTTTTAACGAAATACTCGATATGCTACATTAGAGGAATTATACATTGAACATGGGCATTCGAAATAAATTTTCGGTTAATTATTGAACTTGGCTGATTTAGGCAGTTCTTAGCATTTTTCTCATTTTAGTGTATAATATATCATTCCTGTGTTTATTTTTTTCATTCCGATGGGAAAAATGTCATTCAGGTGGAGTATTATATCATTCCTGTGTATACTTATCATTCACGTGCGAGTAATTTTTTTTATTCTCCGATAATTCACAAAAGGCTTAAGATATCAAGTGCTCTGTAAGAGGCTGATCAAAGAACAGTCTGAGGTGACGATTGACATTAAAAGAAACATCGAAGAAACGTAAATAAAAAATTACACCGGAATGAAACAAAAAACTAGTACTGTTGAAATTGACCCACTTGCACTTACCTAATGGTCCGGGTTTTGTCGCCTGTCAACATAGAATGCTAAATTAGCAAAAATGGTTGCTATTTCATTTCACGTCACTGTCATGTCATATTTAAACGTGCCATTCTACACATATGGGGTGTAAAACTTGTTACTTTCCCATTTTAGATTAATCAAATAATTTTTTTCGTGTATTTTCGGAAACGTTATTTCAACTGCTACGCTAAGAATCAATTAAACCTAACTAGACGCAAGTAGGGATTTTAAGTTTTTGCTGCTTGTATATAGACAACGTATGTTTTGACGACCGGTCTGGCCTAGTGGGTAGTGACCCTGCCTATGAAGCCGATGGTCCTGGGTTCGATTCCCAGTCAGGGAATTTATTTGTGTAATGAGCACAAATATGTGTTCCTGAGTCATGGGTGTTTTCTATGTATTTAAGTATTTATATGTATCTATCTATTATATATATCGTCGTCTAGTACCTACAACACAAGCCTTACTGGGCTTACCGTAGGACTAGGTCGTTTTGTGTCAGATTGTCCCAATTTATTTTATTTTATATATAGCCTATTGTATAAATATGTAGGTATCTTTAATAGGTAGACAGGACCAATTTACCCGACGAAAGAAATCTAAGATTGTTATAAAATAAAAGTGATTATTATCATAATCTCACGTATTTACAAACATCAAATAATTTAAGTAACACATAGGTATACGTCGTTTATACGAGTAAATATAACATCTTTAATTGATTACAAACTTCACAAATTTCTTATCGTCTCAAAATATTTAACATTGACGTGTGTGTGAACCTGGCATATCAAATGTTGGCAAACCAAAATTTGACGAGAGTTCTATTAGCATACCGAATAGTTCTTATTAGCATAGCGAAAAAATTAAATTTTTAAAATGAGATGCTAACTTCGCATATGACACCCCAGCATCCCAGCCGTTATAGATCCCTCGACTTTGGGGAAGCATTTAAATGAAGAGTTCTAACGTGTCTAGACTATTTATAAAGAGTTCTAGTCAAAATTCGAAAAATAAAATTTTCATACCAATATAACACAAGAACAATGAAAATCAATTTTAGGTATATAATCAATTATAGGTCTTTATGTCAGGATGACGTCAAAAACGAATAAAAAGCCTCAATTTCATCTTATTTGAGTATTACTACAATATATCTAGTTCAATACATAAGTAGAAATAAAGAATCTTATCTTCTAGAACGTAATTTCATTTCTAGAAGATTACCATAAAAAAATCAGTAAATCTAATAAATACAAACACGTGTACCCCAGCACCCCAGCAAATGTAGCTGTTCGATCCAATATCGCACGCGGTAACGATAATTATCTTCTTTGTACACGTAAAAACAAGGATTTCTTCCTTCTAGACCAACATATCAAGAAGATAATGATGAATCAATTCGGCTCAACTCCGAACGTCGATAACGTACAGGTACTTTTTTTGAGACTTAGCATCCCAGAAATTACAAGCCTAAAGGCCAAAACTTTATACAATAAGGTTTAAAGCTATTTCGATATATTATAAAACGAGGAGTTCCGTCTTCTAGAACGAAATTACTCTGACGATCGAACTTCGAAATTATTGAAATTGATGAGAACGTACAAGTATTCGGTTTGCGACCCAGCATCCCAGAAATTACTGGCCTCTAAGATCTAGCGCTTTATAAAAATAGGTTTAAGGCTATTTTGATGCTTTATAAAACGATTAGTTCTATCTTCTAGAACGAAATTTGAATAATCCTCTGAAGACCAAACTTCGAAATATTTGAAATCCATGAAAATTTGCAAGCAATCTTACACACCCAGCATCCCAGAAATTAAAAACCTAAAGGTCAGAAATTAATACAATTAGGTTTTTTGGACCCGGGTATGTCCTTAAACTACGTCCAACAATGAGAGGTAGGGCACAGCGATGACCATCACGCTTGAATCTGGGGCAACCCAACTGGGGAAGTACCTCCTCCTTACAGAAGACCACAGCCATAATAGCACTGCTACCTTTCAGGTATGTAGTGCTGTGTTCCTGATGGTGAGTAAGGTTCCCAGAGCTCCAACCCCCCTTAAAGGCCGGCAACGCGCTTGTGACTCATCTGGTGTTGCGGGTGCCTATGGGCGACGGTAATTGCTTACCACCAGGCAATCCGTCTGCTCGTTTGCCGCCTATGTCATAAAAAATATATATATATATATATATATATATATATATATATATATATATATTCCAATACATTATAAAACGAGGAGTTCTATCTTCTAGAACGAATTAAAAAAAAATACTCTGAAGATCGACCTTCAAAATTATTC
The DNA here is from genome assembly GCA_022674325.2 of Grapholita molesta. Taxonomy (NCBI): domain Eukaryota; kingdom Metazoa; phylum Arthropoda; class Insecta; order Lepidoptera; family Tortricidae; genus Grapholita; species Grapholita molesta. The sequence continues at coordinate 9,202,779 of CP053137.2, forward strand.
AAATCTATGTTACCGTTCAAGTATTATGTTTGAGACCCAGCATCCCAGATACTGCAGGTCTAAGGTCCAGCACTTCATACTTTTCGGATAAACACTATTACAGTGCACTAAAAACCAATCAGATTAATCAGAAGGTCCAACTTCAAATCTCTGTGATTGTACATGAACTATCTTTGAAACCCAGCATCCCAGATATTACAAGCCTAAATGCCAGAAATTTACATAACTAGGATTACGGCTATTTGTTATATTATAAAATGAGGAGTTCTTACTTCTAGAACGAAATTTTAAAAAATACTCTGAAGATCGAACTTCGAAATTAATTAAATTTATGATAACGTACAAGTATAAAGTTTGAGACCCAGCATCCCAGAAATGACAAACCTAAGGCCTAGCGCTTCATACAAATAAGTTTAAGGCTATTCTGTTACTTTATAAAACGAGGAGTTCTATCTTCTAGAACGAAATTTAAAAAATGCTCTGATAGTCGACCTTCTGTTGTCAATCAAATCTATGTAATTGTACATGAACTATCTTTGAAACCCAGCATCCCAGAAATTACAAGCTTAAAGGCCAAAAATTAATACAATTAGGTTTGAGGCTACTCCGCTACATTATAAAACGAGGAGTTCTATCTTCTAGAACGAAATTTAAAAAATGCTCTTAAGACCGAACTTCGATATGTTTCAAATCTACCACTTAACCTTGTAACACTTGTAAATTTTCATAGATTTGAAACATATCGAAGTTCGATCTTCAGAGCATTTTTAAAATTTCGTTCTAGAAGATAGATCTCCTCGTTATATGATGTATCGGAATAGCCTCAAAGCTAATTGTATTAATTTTTGGCCTTTAAGCTTGAAATTTCTGGGATGCAACGTCTCAAACACAGTTCATGTACAGTTTCATCGATTTAATTAACGTCGAAATTTATCCTTCAGTTTTTTTTTAATTTCTGGGATGCTGGGTCTCAAACAGTAACACTTGTAAATTTTCATTGATATGAAACATATCGAAGTTCGGTCTTCAGAGCATCTTTTAAATTTTGTTCTAGAAGATAGAACTCCTCGTTTTATAATGTATCGGAATAGCGTCAAACCTAATTGTATACATTTTGGTCCTTAGGCTTGTGATTTCTGGGTGTCATAGATAGTTCATGTACAGTTACATAGATTTGAAGTTGGACCTTCTGATTAATTTTTAAATTTCGTTCTAGAAGATATAACTCCTCGTTTAATAATGTATCGGAATACTCTCAAACCTTACTATATAAATTTTTGGTCCTTAGGCTTGTGATTTCTGGGATGCTGATTGCTGGGTGTCAAAGATAACATTGTGTTTTCATGGATTTTAAACATTTCGAGGTTCGATCTTCAGAGTATGTTTTAAAATTCGTTCTAGAAGATAGAACTCCTTGTTTTGTTGTGTATTAGAATAGTATTCATCTGAAATATATAAAGTATTGGACCTCAGATCTGTAAATTCTGGGATGCTAAGTGTCAAAGATAATTCTTGTACAGTTAGATAGATTTAATTAACATCAGAAGTTCGACCTTCTGATTAATTTTTAAATTTCGTTCTAGAAGACAAAACTCCTTGGTTTATAGTGCATTGGAATAGTGTTTATCAGACAAGTATGAAGTGCTGGGCCTCAGATCTGTCATTTCTGGGATGCTGGGTTTCAAAGATAGTTCAAATACAGGTAGATAGATTATGATAAAGTCAGAAGTTCGGTCTTCAGAGTATTTTTTAATATTTCGTTCTAGAAGACAGAACTCCTCGTTTTATAATGTATCGGAATAGCCTCAAACCTAATTGTATTAATTTTTGGTCCTTAGGCTTGTGATTTCTGGAATGCTGGGTGTCAAAATTAGCACTTGTATTTTCATAGATTTTAAACATTTCGAGGTTCGATCTTCAGAGTATTTTTTAAATTTCGTTCTAGAAGATAAAACTCCTTGTTTTGTTGTGTATTAGAATAGTATTCATCTGAAATATATAAAGTATTGGACCTCAGATCTGTAAATTCTGGGATGCTAAGTGTCAAAGTAATTCTTGTACAGTTAGATAGATTTGATTAACATCAGAAGTTCGACCTTCTGATAATTTTTAACATTTCGTTCTAGAAGACAGAACTCCTCGTTTTATAATGTATCGGAATAGCCTCAAACCTAATTGTATTAATTTTTGGTCCTTAGGCTTGTGATTTCTGGGATGCTGGGTGTCAAAATTAGCACTTGTATTTTCATGGATTTCAAACATTTCGAAGTTTGGTCTTCAGAGGATTATTCAAATTTCGGTCTAGAAGATAGAACTAATCGTTTTATTAAGCATCAAAATAGCTTGTACGTTCTCATCAATTGCAATAATTTCGAAGTTCGATCGTCAGAGTAATATTTAAATTTCGTTCTAGAAGACGAAACTCCTCGTTTTATAATATATCGAAATAGCTTTAAACCTTATTGTATAAAATTTTGGCCTTTAGGTTTGTAATTTCTGGGATGATAAGTCTCAAAAATAGTACCTGTACGTTATCGAATTTCGGAGTTGAGCCGAATTGATTCATCATCATTATCTTCTTGATATGTTGGTCTAGAAGGAAGAAATCCTTGTTTTTACGTGTACAAAGAAGATAATTATCGTTACCGCGTGCGATATTGGAGCGAACAGCTACATTTGCTGGGGTACACGTGTTTGTATTTATTCGATTTACTGATTTTTTTATGGTAATCTTCTAGAAATGAAATTACGTTCTAGAAGATAAGATTCTTTATTTCTACTTATGTATTGAGCTAGATATATTGTAGTAATACTCAAATAATATGTAATTGAGGCTTTTTATTCGTTTTTGATGTCACCCTGACATAAAGACCTGATATACCTAAAATTCATTTTCATTGTTCTTGTGTTATACTAGTAAGAAAATTTTATTTTTCGAATTTTGACTAGAACTCTTTACAAATAGTCTAGATACGTTAGAACTCTTCATTTAAATGCTTCCCCAAAGTCGAGGGATCTATAACGGCTGGGATGCTGGGATGTCATATGCGAAGTTAGCATCTCATTTTAAAAAATTATTTTTTTCGCGTAATTGAGCAAAACTATTAAAAAATTCTAATTAGAACTCTAGAACTATTCGGTATACTAATAGAACTTACGCCTAAATATGTAATTTTGCTCCCTTATGACACAATCTGCTATTGATCACTCCTTGCGGGTAGGTTTTTGTTTACAAAATGCATCCACTAATTTAATCATAAATAGGTGATAGCAAATGTACTTACACTTAAAACTCTGTTTTCTTTTTACTTATACAAAAGTCAATATGACGAATAGGGATAAAAAATGGGGGTCCGAACGTATGTTTTATTTATCAGAGCACTTCCACTTCACCCCACAGATAAGAGGGGCTAGAGGACATGTCTTCGTCGGACGTTGTCGTTTATGTCGAAGTGAAAAGAGATTCAGGAAAATGTATAGTGCAATGCAGAGTCAGTCCAGAGCAGAAGATCCGCTCGAAGATAAACAAAGTGACTGCATGGATAGGTGAAACCAGTGAGACTGTCTGGATGTTTCCTGTCATGACTGCAAGGCTTCTGAAGGGGGTTGCAAACACGAATTATGATTTTTGATGTATGATAAAGAAGACAGAAGAGCCTTCGACAACTTCTTTGTTGGAAATATGAGCAATTTTAATTTAAATGAAGCTTTTTTTTCATAATATCTTTATTATTTACATATCACTTTATGACTATGTTGTATTTCTAATGAGCTATGAATCCCTGTTGGGTAAAAGTAAAGTATATTTGCATTCGGCAATAAAACAATATTTACTTAATGCATACGCATATTGCTTGTAGTTTTTGCCTTGTTACATGACTTATTGGAGCATAATATACATTCAATTAATACAATTTGGTAAGGTAACTGAATTAAGAAAATTTGATTGACCGTATGACTGTCAGCCTGTCAGGCCGTCAGTGTCAAGTCAAGTCTGCGAACTTTTTTTTCAGTTGCCCTGGATTCTTGGTGACATCACTTTCCCAACCTTGTGAGATACGCTCTTTTAAAATGAACTGTTTTGCAAGTGGATTTTTTGCACTAAAAAATCACTTTTTTAGAAAAAAAATTAAATACGGGTACACATTAAAATTTCATCTTTCTTCCAATAAACTAGGAGCAAAAAATACGAAATGTTGTCAATTGTACTGACAGCAACCAACTTGACTGCACTACTTAGACTAAATATATACAGATACAAAGTCAGGCGAAAAAAATGGCTACATTCAAACTCTAGTAATTTCGAAAAAGGATGGAGTTGGTGACTTAGTCTTTCACCGACCGGCGTCAAATAACAATGTCGTCGTGCTCGGTTAAGACATGTAAAAATAGCACAAAAAAACACAAGAAGGACAGTGGGATAAGTTTTTTTACGTATGTAATTCAAATGTATTGACAAATTATGTATTAACTCGATGCAATTTCGTGTTTTAGAATGAATTTAATTAATTGCAAAAATAAAGGATTTTCATGGAACAAAAAGGTACGGAGTCGCTAATATTTTATTTACATCTACTTACATGCGTTTTCTTATACATGTACCTATTGATGAAAAAGGAGATAGGGAGTGTACAGTAGCCATCAAATATATCGCAACAAAGGAGATGTTCAAAAATATCTGAACATACACTCTAACGCCTTGACAATTGAGAACGTTTTCTGATATCTTTGAGTAACTTGTACGTTGCGATATATCTGACTGTACATATTTAAATTACATCTAGCAAATTTGAAATGGCAGATTTAATCACTTCGTCTCGTATGTACTTTAATAACGTTATATTTTAATTCAAGATTCCCACGGGATCCCAAGCGACGATCGGAAAGGGCCGCTATCATAGCACGAGATAGGGGTGGAATAACCCAGCGTTATCTTAATATCCGGTTGCATTATATTGCAAAAAAATAAACCGCTAAAATCAAGTGCAGGTCCAAGAGGCAACTTTACAATAAACTAAACTTGTTTCAGGGAAACTAGATTTTATCGCATATCATAAAATTGTAATCCCATCCCATCGATCCCCAGATAGAAAAATATTAAACTTAAAATAAAACTACCTATCATATTTTCCAATCGTAAGATTTTTTTTTTTTCATTTTTATTTAAACGGTAATGTACTGCCATCGTCGAGTAGGTACCATAACCGCCAAGCTGACAGTGTCAGGGCTCGTGTTAGGTTAGTTTTTAGCGAAAAAGATATGTTTTATTTTTATAAAATATAATGATATTCATTTATGTTCATTCGGTGGTGACAACACCTTCCGTCTACAACTCTACATTACTAATTAAAACTTAAAAACCAAACATACTCAAAATAAACTAAGAAATTCCGTCAGCATCCTCGGTAAAGTGCCTCTTATATAGGCCTATAGAATTAAGTTTTTAGTTTCATTTATACTGTAATTACTCTGTAGGTAGGTATCTATTTTGTCAGGAAGTATTAGTTTCAAGACTCATGTCTACTTGCTGTCCCGAATCCCTCCATTATCGTAATTGGAAGAAAGTATAGATAAGTGCACAAATTACTTTTTGGGTTGTATTTATCGAAATAAATATTGTTGCCGGTTTTAAAGGTTTTCACAATTGTTGTATTGGAGCCCCCATAAAAACACATTTTATTTTGTTTTTAGTATTTGTCGTTATAGCTGTAACATAAATACATAATCTGTGAAAATATCAACTCTCTAGCTATCACGATTCTTGAGATAAAGCCTGGTGACAGACAGACAGACGGGCGGATAGACGGACAGTGAAGTCTTAGTAATAGGGTCCCGTTTTTACCCGTTGGGTACGAAACCCTAAAAAAGACTATATTTACAACGAAAACCTAGGTATACTGCCAATTTGGCAAACAAGTGAATTTGTTTATTATAGATGTCTTAAGTTAAATATTGTAATATAAAATGTAAAAAGTGTAAATAAACTTATTTTGTTATTAGAGATTTTTTATTACTCAACGTGCCTAACATTATTTATGCGACTCCATGCATCCGATATTCTGATGACTTGGAGTTTGACATTTATTATTTTTCTAATGACGTTTCAGTAGTTGCCAGTATCGCGGTGATCGGACGAAAACGGTTTATATGTTACTTATTTGAAAACTAGAATGTCATTTGAGGCCATTTTTTCCGACTCCTTTGTTCGGGACTGTGCGTCTATATATATTTAGTCTAAGCTGCACTACTAATGCCTACACACTAAATTAAGGACTCTACAAACTCTTAAAGGTAGTTCTTTATTTTGTTTTGTTGCGTTTAAATGTCATACCTGTGTTAATCTAACTAAATAATAATAAACCTACTACCTATTCTTATGTTATAAATACGTCAATCTTATGCAGAGCCTGTTAACAGGTATTATAAGTTTAAGTAGGGTTGATTCACAACAGATCTCAGACGTTGCGTCGGAAATGTGCACCAAGAGATTAAGCATTCCAGTTGTCAAACAAAACAATGCTTGTCGGGTTGTCGTAAACCCGTTACTCACGCGTCATTGCTCACGTCGCCAAATACAGTCGTGATTTATTGCCTATATTATCGAAAAATAACGTCTACTTACTTCATAGCTCCACGTGCATGACACTCCGGCGAATTTTGCCACACACCGTCCCAGCTCCACGTCCTCGTGTGTCGTGTACAAGTGCTTGAGGCAGTACTTCACGTGAGGAGCTACCCTCCTCAATGTCTTCCTCGACAACATCACTCCCGGTCCACCCATACAAAAATTCTTATTATAATCCAAAGCCAACGCATCACGCTCAAAGCTAGCTCCTATCCCCGCCTGGCCGATGAACTGTGGCTTCCTACTGTCCACTGAACGCAAAAATTCACCTAATTTATCACCTCTTACGTAAATGTCATCGTCTGCACGCATAAACCACTCGAATCTATCACCGTACTTCTCGTACATATATAACAGCATGAGAAACGACTTCTTCTGTGGCGGATAGCTGTCATCCACATTCCTGAGTGGCACCAGCGGCAACCCTGGGGCGCGAGAGACTTCCGAACTGAAAAACGCTATCCTGCCGGGCAAGTCCTGCGCCCACGTCTCCATCACAGCTTTCGCTCTTGAATTCAAATACTGCTCTGCGGTCATCACTCCCACAAACACTAAACTCCTATTGGAATTCTGAATAGTCTCGTCTGGGCGTAAATCTATCAAAGCAAGCGGGTCTGGTGACGCAAGCTTTGCCGTTTCACATGCTTCGATAGAAGTCCTCGAGGACGGCTTCAAACAGAGCTTGAGGAAGATCCCGAGGGTGACGCCGGCGACAACGCCCGCCACCAGATGCATCCACTTACTCCTGCGGGGCATCTCGACGACACTGCGGGATCAGTAGCTGTCTCTTACCCGGCGTCGACATGTGCGCATTCCAGGAATAGCCAGGATACATTAGCAGGCGGCTTTTTTGTTCGGTTTTGGCTCCCATCGGCGGGAGGGATCACATGGTCCGCCAGCGCTCTCGTAACACGAATGCTGTCTTACTATCAACCGAATATCGAATTCGCAGATTTTATCGGGGACGCGGCGAGGCGAGGCGAGTAGCGTAACGCGAGACGTTCATGTTTTGTGCAAAATCCGGTAGCGGAGCGCCACGGGCATGCGGCTCAAGCGCGGGCCGACGGCAGACCTGCTTGCAACCTGCAACTTTCTGTCTCCGTCGCCTTCGCACGCCCGGTGTTATCTATCCGCGTACTCGTTTTTAAACTTTAAACGAAGCGCCAGACTGTGCCACACATGTCGGCAATCCTGACAGCTGGATTGTTGACATCGCGAAACACATTCCGAAAAAGTATCGTTTAGAATACAGGTCAAGTGCGATCATTTGGAATACTGTAAAATGGAAACTCTTTGGAAATGTGCAGATATTGTCTTTGTATATGCCTGGCAAAAGCAAGGAATTTTTAGTATAACTGGAATAAGCCCTGTGAAAAATACCAATAAGTGAAACGTGCTTTATATGCATCTAATTAAGGTTTACTTTCGCTCGCCGAATATGAAGAAAAAAAACGAGCCGAGTAGGACAGCTAGTACACAGACCTCTGTCCCTTTCTGAATGATGCTGTTCCAAGAATAATATTAGATCTATGGCAACCCAAAGTCAACTAGATGCTAGGGTAACCATGCTTGTACATGGACGAGAAAAATTACACAACGGGACAACATTAATGTGTTGAAATAAAGTACATTAAACATATTTATTAAAATTTGTAAAATGTGGGTTCATTGTAATTGTATATTATAGTAGAGGGAATATAGCAATTGGGGCAAAGTATTTCCCACAGAAACGGGGTTATAGTGGTTTAATTTCCTGCGTGTATTTTTTTGATATACCTAATAAACATATAAAATATATAAGTATGCAAAATGCGAATTTTCACCCGGTAAAGATTTTAAAAAAATCAACATGTAAAACTCAAATCGTGTGTGTCAGTTACAGGAAATTACACACAAAAATGGTTATGAGGTTAATTTTATAAAATAAGAATCGTAAATAACAAAATGGTGGCTGAAGAACAAAAATATTTTTCAAGTAAAATGAAAATCTGAACATTGAAAACTGAACGTAACATTTTATTGTTTTACACATTAATATACGTTGTAATAAGAAAACCATATTTAATACATAAATATTTCCGATAATATTATATGATATAAAAGTATAGGCTGTATTTGAATCAACACGACAAAATACAGGCCTCTCCCATAGACTGCCACATGGAGCACACACATGGAGAACACTTTAACATACCGCGGCCACCGACTACGAGCGACCCAGTCATCGGTCCGTCTGGTTTGTTGATGTCCGACATTACCGATTTACATATCTAAAAAATATGAAGAAGGCTGTTGTCGTATCATAATATATAATAGTATATCTATGACATTTACAATATTTAATAAAGAAAATAATATATTATGACGTTATTCCATAAGTAAGATGTATTAACATTTAAATTAAGTACCCAAAACTTCTATATCTGGTATTTGTATGATTTATATTTTTCGGAACTATTCATACTAACAGTATATTGACAAAGTAGATTTATTTTTCCCTACACAGCCTTAATTCTGATTTCCTCCTTCCTCTTCAAATTTCCTGAAAATGCCGACATCGCCAGACAGTGAAGTGAAGCAATCGGGCGTACGGTGCCAAAGACTGCAGTCGTCTGTAGTCGGCATTTTATCAGTGATGATTTTCAGGTTGCGAGCTCAAGACAAAAACTAAAAGCTAACGCTGTACCATCTATTTTCCCCGTAACATATGTTATTTTTGTTTATAACGACATTACATCGCTATTATTATTCTCGCGTTTGTCGGTGGTTTTTGCCATGGGTTTAATTGAGCATGGGGATCGCTTGGTAACATAATCTTAAGCACTAGAATTAGCAGTAGTTTTGAGTTTGAGAGAGAGAGAGAGAGAGAGTCTTACTGCCGGGCACCAAAGAATCTCTAATGTACGCAGTCCAACTTATTTTGACATGACAAGTAATACTGACATGGCATGACGCATCGGTATGTTAATCATTATGGATGCAATACATTGCGTGCTGAATTATTATGTATGAAAAAAAAAATAACCTAATATTTTAACAAACTGAATTGAAATAGGTTCCCGAGGTCCAATACTAACCGCCACTACAATGTACTGTAGAAAAAAATATGACACTATTGTATTCAACGGAAGGCGGATTCCCACTTTTTAAATTAACGTGGTCACCCTAATAGAAAGAAATAAAGGTCTGCCTGGCAGCTATTTCACTCGGCTCGCTTTTTTCGGGCCACTACTCAATCTTGTTTTACTTCTATATCTATGGGCAAAAGTGGCAAACGACCTCAAACAATATTCCATTCCAACTATACATACACACAGCCCACAATTTGACCCACAACATATACATAAGGTATTCATAAATGTATTTTAGCATACAAATTGTTTTTTAAAATCTTTATTAAGTAAAAAAAAAGGAGTTTAATACTTTTGTGACGATGTCACTCCCATTATTGCATACAAATTGTTACACGCAATAATTTTCTACAAAGTTATCCAAGGAAAAAAAGGACGGATCGTATTTATGCCCTACCCACCTATTTAATAAGATACAGTATCAGTAGGTAGGGTTTAAAAAAATCTATGACTAAAGTCCCTAGTTAGAGTTTGGCCAGTGAAAAAAAATTGGTTTACTCACTTAAAGCATAGACGATTGAATCATACCGTCTCTTTCTTTCGCTTGCACTACGACCCCAAAAAAAGGGATGAATATAGTTTATTTTTTCAACTTTAAGAGTAACAATCGAGTAATAATTGGTTAGCCAGACTCTACCTGTCCGTATGGAAACACATGTTTCCGTGTTCTGCTATTCAATATTATTCTTTAGTAACTATTGTTAAAGCGTTATTTTTATTCTGCTATTCAATATTATTCTTTAGTAACTATTGTTAAAGCGTTATTTTGAAAATCAGATAGTTGTGCCAGATTCAAATGGACTTTCCTCATTCATAGCGGTGCAAGACAATGTCCACCGTCTGCATTGTTTGGGTGATTCCCAGCATTGATCACCATAATAGTATGGTCGCTTAAGCTTTATCTCGTTGACTCAAGGTCCTACGGTAACGACGGGCGGTAGTAGTCAAATTCACTAAGTTTTAAGAATAACCCGTTCTTGACCATACCGCCTGAGCCAGACTCTACAAGATTTCATAGACTTTATAGTTACTTTCGGCTCGCAGTTACTTCTGTAACAACATACAATATGTAAACGTCACAATAATTTTATACAAAGTTATCCAAAGGAAAAAAGGACGGGTCGTATTTATGCCCTACCCACCTATTTAATAATAATAAGATACAGTATCACTAGGTAGGGTTTAATGTTTATGAATAAAGTCCCTAGTTACCTGTACGTATGGTAACACATGTTTCCGTGTTCTGCTATTGAATATTATTCTTTAGTAACTATTGTTAAAGCGTTATTTTAAAAATCAGATAGTTGTGCCAGATCTGGGCCATTTCGATTAACCTTTACAATTTGTAATGTTGCTATTAACTTTTCACAGGCGCTCGTACGCAAATAGTTGAATCTATGAAAAAAAAACGTATAAGGCATTTTCTTACAAATAAATGGTATATTCAGAAGGTACATGGTACATTATTTTGTTACTGACATTCATATTTTGAAGTGGCGGATTTCGTCTGTTTCGGGCGGGGGCCGGCCAGGGAATACATTCTACAGCCGGCCCCCCTTTTAATGGCCAATATCTTCTAAACTAAAGAGGTACATACAATTTTCCGACCTGGTACATAAAGTACACAACTGGTACACAAAAGTACTGCAATACCAGCCAAATCGGGCTTGGGGGGCCGGCCAGGGAGGATCACGCGAAAAATCTAGTAAAAATCACCAAAACCACTGGAATTTACGTCTTAGTAATCCTCTCTTGCTGCTAGGCAAAAACCTAAAACATCGAGATTAGATTGTTATCTAAACAGATACTGCGTCTTGCGTTCGGTAGCTCTAGATCTAATTCTGCTCCATTTACGAATACGTTCCGAAGCGCAAAAATTATGCCACTTGTCCTAAAAAGGAACTACGTTATACTCGAGGATCGCGGAAGTAGGTTGATTGTTAAGTAAGTGACACAGTAATGCTAATTTGTGCTAATGCTCTGGTAAAATTAACGGTAAATGCTCATTTGCTGGTTCAGCTAGAAAGTATGATTGATTGCCGACTACGTCGGATAAAAAAGATACGAAGGCATGAGCAGCGTGGTAAGAAACTGTTACTGTGCAGGTACCAGTTTTTTTATAGAATTAATAAATTTCGGTGTATCATACAAAGTCATTGAAGTCATAACGTCTTCACATCTAAGTCAGACCTCAGAATACGACAAGAATTTTGACCCTACTTGCGCTTGCCTAATGGTCCGGGTTTTGTCGCCTGTCAACATAGAATGCTAAATTAGCAAAAATGGTTGCTATTTCATTTCACGTCACTGTCATGTCATATTTAAACGTGCCATTCTACACATGTAAAACTTGTTACTTTCCCATTTTAGATTAATCAAATCATTTTTGGAAAATCATTTTTGTGTGTATTTTCGGAAACGTTATTTCAACTGCTACGCTAAGAATCAAATTAAACCTAACTAGACGCAAGTAGGGATTTTAAGTTTTTGCTGCTTGTATATAGACGACGTATGTTTTGACGACCGGTCTGGCCTAGTGGGTAGTGACCCTGCCTATGAAGCCGATGGTCCTGGGTTCGATTCCCAGTTAGGGAATTTATTTGTGTAATGAGCACAAATATGTGTTCCTGAGTCATGGGTGTTTTCTATGTATTTAAGTATTTATATGTATCTATCTATTATATATATCGTCGTCTAGTAGGTACCTACAACACAAGCCTTACTGGGCTTACCGTAGGACTAGGTCGATTTGTGTCAGATTGTCCCGAATTTTTTATTTTTATATAGCCTATTGTATAAATATGTAGGTATCTTTAATAGGTAGACAGGACCAATTTAGCCGACGAAAGAAATCTAAGATTGTTATAAAATAAAAGTGATTATTATCATAATCTCACGTATTTACAAACATCAAATAATTTAAGTAACACATAAACGTCGTTTACACGAGTAAATATAACATCTTTAATTGATTGAACTTCACAAATTTCTTATCGTCTCAAAATATTTAACATTGACGTGTGTGTGAACCTGGCATATCAAATGTTAGCAAACCAAAATTTGACGAGAGTTCTATTAGCATACCGAATAGTTCTTATTAGCATAGCGAAAAAATTAAATTTTTAAAATGAGATGCTAACTTCGCATATGACACCCCAGCATCCCAGCCGTTATAGATCCCTCGACTTTGGGGAAGCATTTAAATGAAGAGTTCTAACGTGTCTAGACTATTTATAAAGAGTTCTAGTCAAAATTCGAAAAATAAAATTTTCATACCAATATAACACAAGAACAATGAAAATCAATTTTAGGTATATCAGGTCTTTATGTCAGGATGACGTCAAAAACGAATAAAAAGCCTCAATTTCATCTTATTTGAGTATTACTACAATATATCTAGTTCAATACATAAGTAGAAATAAAGAATCTTATCTTCTAGAACGTAATTTCATTTCTAGAAGATTACCATAAAAAATCAGTAAATCGAATAAATACAAACACGTGTACCCCAGCAAATGTAGCTGTTCGCTCCAATATCGCACGCGGTAACGATAATTATCTTCTTTGTACACGTAAAAACAAGGATTTCTTCCTTCTAGACCAACATATCAAGAAGATAATGATGAATCAATTCGGCTCAACTCCGAACGTCGATAACGTACAGGTACTATTTTTGAGACTTAGCATCCCAGAAATTACAAGCCTAAAGGCCAAAACTTTATACAATAAGGTTTAAAGCTATTTCGATATATTATAAAACGAGGAGTTCCGTCTTCTAGAACGAAATTTAAATATTACTCTGACGAGCGAACTTCGAAATTATTGAAATTGATGAGAACGTACAAGTATTCGGTTTGCGACCCAGCATCCCAGAAATTACTGGCCTCTAAGATCTAGCGCTTTATAAAAATAGGTTTAAGGCTATTTTGATGCTTTATAAAACGAAAAGTTCTATCTTCTAGAACGAAATTTGAATAATCCTCTGAAGACCAAACTTCGAAATGTTTGAAATCCATGAAAATTTGCAAGTGTTATCTTACACACCCAGCATCCCAGAAATTAAAAACCTAAAGGTCAGAAATTAATACAATTAGGTTTAAGGCTATTCCAATACATTATAAAACGAGGAGTTCTATCTTCTAGAACGAATTAAAAAAAAAAATACTCTGAAGATCGACCTTCAAAATTATTCAAATCTATGTTACCGTTCAAGTATTATGTTTGAGACCCAGCATCCCAGATACTACAGGTCTAAGGTCTAGCACTTCATACTTTTCGGATAAACACTATTCCAGTGCACTAAAAACCAAGGAGTTCTGTCTTCTAGAATGAAACTAAAAAAAACTCTGAAGGATAAACTTCGACGTTAATTAAATCAATGAAACTGTACATGCACTTTGTTTGAGACGTAGCATCCCAGAAAGTACAGACCTGAGATCAAACACTTCATACATTTCGGATGAATACTACCTAGTCTAACACAGTATAAAACTAGGAGTTCTATCTTCTAGAACGAAATTTGAAAAATACTCTGATAGTCGAACTTCTGTTGTCAATCAAATCTATGTCATTGTACATGAACTATCTTTGAAACCCAGCATCCCAGAAATCACAAGCCTAAGGACCAAAAATTAATACAATTAGGTTTGAGGCTACTCCGCTACATTATAAAACGAGGAGTTCTATCTTCTAGAACGAAATTTAAAAAATGCTCTTAAGACCGAACTTCGATATGTTTCAAATCTACCACTTAACCTTGTAACACTTGTAAATTTTCCTAGATTTGAAACATATCGAAGTTCGATCTTCAGAGCATTTTTTAAATTTCGTTCTAGAAGATAGAACTCCTCGTTATACTATGTATTTAAGTATTTATATGTATCTATTTATCATATATATCGTCGTCTAGTACCTGCAACACAAGCCTTATTGAGCTTACCGTGGGACTAGGTCGATTCGTGTAAGAATATCCGAAATATTTATTTATTATTTATTTATTTAATTCTTGTACAGTTAGATAGATTTGATTAACATCAGAAGTTCGACCTTCTGATTATTTTTTCAATTTCGTTATAGAAGATAGAACTCCTCGTTTTATACTGTGTTAGACTAGTATTTATCCGAAATGTATGAAGTGCTGGACCTTAGACCTGTAATTTCTGGGATGCTGGGTCTCAAACAGTAACACTTGTAAATTTTCATTGATATGAAACATATCGAAGTTCGGTCTTCAGAGCATCTTTTAAATTTCGTTCTAGAAGATAGAACTCCTTGGTTTATAGTGCATTGGAATAGTGTTTATCTGACAAGTATGAAGTGCTGGGCCTCAGATCTGTCATTTCTGGGAAGCTGGGTTTCAAAGATAGTTCAAATACAGGTAGATAGATTATGATAAAGTCAGAAGTTCGGTCTTCAGAGTATTTTTTAATATTTCGTTCTAGAAGAGAGAACTCCTCGTTTTATAATGTATCGGAATAGCCTCAAACCTAATTGTATTAATTTTTGGCTTGTGATTTCTGGGATGCTGGGTGTCAAAATTAGCACTTGTATTTTCATAGATTTTAAACATTTCGAGGTTCGATCTTCAGAGTATTTTTTAAATTTCGTTCTAGAAGATAGAGTTCCTTGTTTTGTTGTGTATTAGAATAGTATTCATCTGAAATATATACAGTATTGGACCTCAGATCTGTAAATTCTGGGATGCTAAGTGTCAAAGTAATTCTTGTACAGTTAGATAGATTTGATTAACATCAGAAGTTCGACCTTCTGATTATTTTTTAATATTTCGTTCTAGAAGACAGAACTCCTCGTTTTATAATGTATCGGAATAGCCTCAAACCTAATTGTATTAATTTTTGGTCCTTAGGCTTGTGATTTCTGGGATGCTGGGTGTCAAAATTAGCACTTGTATTTTCATGGATTTCAAACATTTCGAAGTTTGGTCTTCAGAGGATTATTCAAATTTCGGTCTAGAAGATAGAACTAATCGTTTTATAAAGCATCAAAATAGCTTGTACGTTCTCATCAATTGCAATAATTTCGAAGTTCGATCGTCAGAGTAATAGGTATTTAAATTTCGTTCTAGAAGACGGAACTCCTCGTTTTATAATATATCGAAATAGCTTTAAACCTTATTGTATTAAAGTTTGGCCTTTAGGTTTGTAATTTCTGGGATGATAAGTCTCAAAAATAGTACCTGTACGTTATCGAATTTCGGAGTTGAGCCGAATTGATTCATCATTATCTTCTTGATATGTTGGTCTAGAAGGAAGAAATCCTTGTTTTTACGTGTACAAAGAAGATAATTATCGTTACCGCGTGCGATATTGGAGCGAACAGCTACATTTGCTGGGGTACACGTGTTTGTATTTATTCGATTTACTGATTTTTTTATGGTAATCTTCTAGAAATGAAATTACGTTCTAGAAGATAAGATTCTTTATTTCTACTTATGTATTGAGCTAGATTGTAGTAATACTCAAATAATATGTAATTGAGGCTTTTTATTCGTTTTTGATGTCACCCTGACATAAAGACCTGATATACCTACCTAAAATTCATTTTCATTGTTCTTGTGTTATACTAGTATGAAAATTTTATTTTTCGAATTTTGACTAGAACTCTTTACAAATAGTCTAGATACGTTAGAACTCTTCATTTAAATGCTTCCCCAAAGTCGAGGGATCTATAACGGCTGGGATGCTGGGATGTCATATGCGAAGTTAGCATCTCATTTTAAAAAAATATTTTTTTCGCGTAATTGAGCAAAACTATTAAAAAATTCTAATTAGAACTCTAGAACTATTCGGTATGCTAATAGAACTTACGCCTAAATATGTAATTTTGCTCCCTTATGACACAATCTGCTATTGATCACTCCTTGCGGGTAGGTTTTTGTTTACAAAATGCATCCACTAATTTAATCATAAATAGGTGATAGCAAATGTACTTACACTTAAAACTCTGTTTTCTTTTTACTTATACAAAAGTCAATATGACGAATAGGGATAAAAAATGGGGGTCCGAACCTATGTTTTATTTATCAGAGCACTTCCACTTCACCCCACAGATAAGAGGGGCTAGAGGACATGTCTTCGTCGGACGTTGTCGTTTATGTCGAAGTGAAAAGAGATTCAGGAAAATGTATAGTGCAATGCAGAGTCAGTCTAGAGCAGAAGATCCGCTCGAAGCTAAACAAAGTGACTGCATGGATAGGTGAAACCAGTGAGACTGTCTGGATGTTTCCTGTCATGACTGCAAGGCTTCTGAAGGGGGTTGCAAACACCAATTATGATTTTTGATGTGGCTAGCAAAGAAGACAGAAAAGAGCCTTCGACAACTCCTTTGTAGGAAATATGAGCAATTTTAATTTAAATGAAGCTTTTTTTTCATAATATCTTTATTATTTACATTTCACTTTATGACTATGTTGTATTTCTAATGAGCTATGAATCCCTGTTGGGTAAAAGTAAAGTATATTTGCATTCGGCAATAAAACAATATTTACTTAATGCATACGCATATTGCTTGTAGTTTTTGCCTTGTTACATGACTTATTGGAGCATAATATACATTCAATTAATACAATTTGGTAAGTACTTCTTCTTCTTCTTTTAAAAAAATATGGCTTCCATCAATAAATCAATCGATGATTTCGCCAATGTCAAGTAAAATAACATATAAGTATAATAACATATAAGTTTGCCCTTAGAGCATGACGTTGTTCGGTAGTAGGCCTTGCGTTTTGTAAAGTGGTAGCTGGACTTTACAGAACGCTAAGAGGCGGCCGTGACCCCCGGATTGCCGGGTGATGACCAAAATAGTGGTGAAAGACGTTTTGAAATCAATTCTTCATTAGCTGCACAAGTCTTCGTTAGATCACTGCATAATACGCTATCAATATTACACACTAAACTACGTTTGAACAAAAAACAAAAAATATATTTTCAAGCCGACTTCGCCATTTTGAGGTTCAACCGTCAATCTTTGGTAAGGTAACTGAATTAAGAAAATTTGATTGACCGTATGACTGTCAGGCCAAGTCAAGACTGCGAATTTTTTTTTCAGTTGCCCTGGATTCTTGGTGACATCACTTTCCCAACCTTGTGAGATACGCTCTTTTTCAAATGGATTTTTTGCACTAAAAAATCACTTTTTTAGAAAAAATTTAATACGGGTACACATTAAAATTTCATCTTTCTTCCAATAAACTAGGAGCAAAAAATACGAAATGTTGTCAATTGTACTGACAGCAACCAACTTGACTGCACTACTAATGCCTACACACTAAATTAAGGACTCTACAAACTCTTAAAGGTAGTTCTTTATTTTGTTTTGTTGCGTTTAAATGTCATACCTGTAGATATCTTTAATCTAACTAAATAATAATAAACCTACTACCTATTCTTATATTATAAATACGTCAATCTTATGCAGAGCCTGTTAACAGGTATTATAGGTTTTAGTAGGGTTGATTTACAACAGATCTCAGACGTTGCGTCGGAAATGTGCACCAAGAGATTAAGCATTCCAGTTGTCAAACAAAACAATGCTTGTCGGGTTGTGGTAAACCCGTTACTCACGCGTCATTGCTCACATCGCCAAATACAGTCGTGATTTATTGCCTATATTATCGAAAAATAACGTCTACTTACTTCATAGCTCCACGTGCATGACACTCCGGCGAATTTTGCCACACACCGTCCCAGCTCCACGTCCTCGTGTGTCGTGTACAAGTGCTTGAGGCAGTACTTCACGTGAGGAGCTACCCTCCTCAATGTCTTCCTCGACAACATCACTCCCGGTCCACCCATACAAAAATTCTTATTATAATCCAAAGCCAACGCATCACGCTCAAAGCTAGCTCCTATCCCCGCCTGGCCGATGAACTGTCGCTTCCTACTGTCCACTGAACGCAAAAATTCACCTAATCTATCACCTCTTACGTAAATGTCATCGTCTGCACGCATAAACCACTCGAATCTATCACCGTACTTCTCGTACATATATAACAGCATGAGAAACGACTTCTTCTGTGGCGGATAGCTGTCATCCACATTCCTGAGTGGCACCAGCGGCAACCCTGGGGCGCGAGAGACTTCCGAACTGAAAAACGCTATCCTGCCGGGCAAGTCCTGCGCCCACGTCTCCATCACAGCTTTCGCTCTTGAATTCAAATACTGCTCTGCGGTCATCACTCCCACAAACACTAAACTCCTATTGGAATTCTGAATAGTCTCGTCTGGGCGTAAATCTATCAAAGCAAGCGGGTCTGGTGACGCAAGCTTTGCCGTTTCACATGCTTCGATAGAAGTCCTCGAGGACGGCTTCAAACAGAGCTTGAGGAAGATCCCGAGGGTGACGCCGGCAACAACGCCCGCCACCAGATGCATCCACTTACTCCTGCGGGGCATCTCGACGACACTGCGGGATCAGTAGCTGTCTCTTACCCGGCGTCGACATGTGCGCATTCCAGGAATAGCCAGGATACATTAGCAGGCGGCTTTTTTGTTCGGTTTTGGCTCCCATCGGCGGGAGCGATCACATGGTCCGCCAACGCTCTCGTAACACGAATGCTGTCTTACTATCAACCGAATATCGAATTCGCAGATTTTATCGGGGACGCGGCCAGGCGAGGCGAGTAGCATAACGCGAGACGTTCATGTTTTGTGCAAAATCCGGTAGCGGAGCGCCACGGGCATGCGGCTCAAGCGCGGGCCGACGGCAGACCTGCTTGCAACCTGCAACTTTCTGTCTCCGTCGCCTTCGCACGCCCGGTGTTATCTATCCGTGTACTCGTTTTTAAACTTTAAACGAAGCGCCAGACTGTGCCTGCCACACATGTCGGCAATCCTGACAGCTGGATTGTTGACATCGCGAAACACATTCCGAAAAAGTATCGTTTAGAATACAGGTCAAGTGCGATCATTTGGAATACTGCAAAATGGAAACTCTTTGGAAATGTGCAGATATTGTCTTTGTAGATGCCTGGCAAAAAAAGTGGCAAACGACCTCAAACAATATTCCATTCCAAAACATATACATAAGGTATTCATAAATGTATTTTAGCATACAAATTGTTTTTTAAAATCTTTATTAAGTAAAAAAAAAAGGAGTTTTGATACTTTTGTGACGATGTCACTCCCATTATTGCATACAAATTGTTACACGCAATAATTTTCTACAAAGTTATCCAAGGGAAAAAAGGACGGATCGTATTTATGCCCTACCCTATAAGATACAGTATCACTAGGTAGGGTTTAAAAAAATCTATGAATAAAGTCCCTAGTTACCTGTCCGTATGGAAACACATGTTTCCGTGTTCTGCTATTCAATATTATTCTTTAGTAACTATTGTTAAAGCGTTATTTTGAAAATCAGATAGTTGTGCCAAATTCAAATGGACTTTCCTCATTCATAGCGGTGCAAGACAATGTCCACCGTCTGCATTGTTTGGGTGATTCCCAGCATCGATCACCATAATAGTATAGTCGCTTAAGCTTTATCTCGTTGACTCAAGGTCCTCCGGCAACGACGGGCGGTAGTGGTCAAATTCACTAAGTTTTAAGAATAACCCGTTCTTGACCATACCGCCTGAACCAGACTCTAATACAAGATTTCATAGACTTTATAGTTACTTTCGGCTCGCAGTTACTTCTGTAACAACATACAATATGTAAACGTCACCTATTTCGCGACACTATATTGCAAACAGTTCGTAGAAATGTGCTATACCTGATATAATTATAGTCTGCGAAAAATCTGGTAAAAATCATCAAAACCACTGGAATTTACGCGTTAGTAATGCACTCACTCTAGCTGCTAGGCAAAAACCTAAAACATCGAGATTGGATTGTTATCTAAACAGATACTAGCCAGCGTCTTGCGTTCGGTAGCTCTAGACCTAATTTTGCTCCATTTACGAATACGTTCCAAAGCTAAAAATTATGCCACTTGTCCTAAAAAGGAGGTTTATACTCGAGGATCGCGGAAGTAGGTTGATTGTTAAGTAAGTGACACGTAAGTATCCATTGTATTAAACTGCGGACAAGGAAATGCTAATTTGTGCTAATGCTCGGGTAAAATTAACGGTACATGCTTATTTGCTGGTTAAGCTAGAAAGTATGATTGATTGCCGTACGTCGGATAAAAAAGATACGAAGGCATGAGCAGCGTAGTAAGAAACTGCTACTGTGCAGGTAGCAGTTTTTTTATAAAATTGTTTATAGAATTAATAAATTTCGGTGTATCATACAAAGTCATTGAAGTCATAACGTCTTTGTAGTAAAACACGCGAGCTAGTTCAACACTGATTTATTGCATTCCAATGACGGTAGACACAGTAATCTTAAACTACCCTTAACCTAATATACTACATCTTTTTCCCTTCGGAAATATAACAAAAACAAAACTAGAATAACAAGAATAAATTACCAGCCACCAAAACTTGTTCAATCTTAAGAATTCCCTAATAAGTTATTTATGTAAGCTGAAACATGATTACATTGCAGTCAATAAGCGTTACACATAGGTACTGTACGTATCTACTATAACTAAATTAACTAATCTCTAAAACTGTCTGGTTTTAGGCACCAGTCCGAAAGGGCGTGGGTTCGAATCCCACCGCTGTCACCATGTAGTAAAACACGCGAGCTAGTTCAACACTGATTTATTGCATTCCAATGACGGTAGACACAGTAATCTTAAACTACCCTTAACCTAATATACTACAGTCTTCACATCTAAGTCAGACCTCGGAATACAACAAGAATGTTGACCCTACTTGCACTAACCTAATGGTCCGGGTTTCATCGCCTGCCAACGTAAAATGCTAAAATGGGAAAAATGGTTGCTATTACATTTCACGTCACTGTCATGTCATATTCAAACAATTAAACGTGCCATTCTACACATATGGGGTGTAAAACTTGTTACTTTCCCATTTTAGATTAATCAAATCATTTTTTCGTGTATTTTCGGAAACGTTATTTCAACTGCTACGCTAAGAATTAATTTCAACCTAACTAGGTGCAAGTAGGAATTTTAAGTTTTTGCTGCTTGTACAAAGTACTCAAGTTCGGTACACCATATAATTTGTATGGTGTACCGAACTTTTTGACTAATTTGAATACTGCCAACTATATGACGCTGACTGTATATGTATAACTTATTGTATAAATGTATAGTATCTTTAATAGGTAGACAGGACTAATTTATACGACGAAAGCAATGTAAGATTGTTATAAAATAAAAGTGATTATTGTCATAATCTCACGTATTTACAAACATCAAATAATTTAAGTAACACATATACGTCGTTTACGAGTATACGAGTAAATATAACATCTTTAATTGATTACAAACTTCACAAATTTCTTATCGGTTCGAAAATATTTAACATTGACCTACTACGCCACGCTAGATAAAGAAAGAAGATAATTCACGCCTTCTTATTCCCTGATTAGTGGAGATGCTATACCCTCAAGGGAATAAAAACCTTAGTGCGGTATTAATAAGGTTAAAGTTTGCACGAAAGTAAAGTGGGATGTAACGTAAAATGCGTGTGAGTTCATTACACGTGCTGCTGACACCATTCTGTGGGATCATTTTGAGGATAAATGTGTTCTTTCAATCGACACCCCCGGATTAGAGTTCCGTAGTTGAATTTAAAAACCAAATAGTATAAATATAAGTACTTACTAGTTTCAAATCTGTGATTATGCATTTTAAGGGTATCAAATAATTGTATCTAGCTAGACTATAATTTCCATCAATGGATCACTTCATTAGTTTGATTGTTACACGTGTAGCGTGTAGGGCTCGTCCACAAATCATGTGATCGTTTTTGTTATCTATATTAATAACTAGCTTTTGCCCGCGGCTTCGCTCGCGTAGTAAACGTAATTTTTAACCGTACGTGTTTTATGTGGTAAATATATCACAGAGGCAAAACAGCTGAAAAGCAGCGGAAGTGATGGTAACTACGTAGTTAAGAGGCGGTACAATACAATTAAAATCAGTTAAGACTTCGATTTTTCTCGGGTATCATCGCTTAATTTCCGAGTCGGAAATGACACGATATACATTGCCCCGATTACTTTTAGGTAGCATTTCATTTGAAGTATCATAAACGCAATGTTAAGCACCTGCCAAGATGACATTATTAACCGGTAGACCTAGGAAATTTGTTATGCAGAAGCGACATGAATTTGAACATTCATTATTTAATAAAGCTACATATACTTGTATGTATACAGTATATAAATATATATATACATACATGAGTCAATATTTTACTGTTTGGTGTAAGTAGGTACGATATTATGTCGCATTAATCATTGATAATAAAATAATCATGAAATTAAAATTAAAAAAAACCGGCCTCAACAGTTTTTTATTCATATTTCGTATACGGCTATGCCGATTTTGGTAATATTTCATTTTCTTATAGTAAAACAACAAAGCTAAGCTCAAAATTTAAAAAAATAATTTTTGTATGATCTTGTTAGAAATGTCTACTTTTCGTAATTTTTCCTTGATCTGTGCTATATGAGGGTGCTTCGTGCCAAATTTCAAATTTCTAAATTCACGGGAAGTACCCCGTAGATTTTGCGAGTGTTGAAAAGTCTAAAATTTGCACCATTAACGACTGTATTTTTTATTTGACACTAAGAAGGCAGACTGTCAAACTAGTCTAGTACTTGCTAGCATCTTTCTTATTTCAATATAAAGGTGTGTTAGTTTTGAGCTACAAAGGAGGTTTCGTTGCTCATATCGTTCCTGTACCTACTGTATTCAATAAGACAACGAGTAATATATATAATTAAAGGTCAAATCTGTAAATTGATAACTCTATGTGATAGACGAGGGATTCACGACAATTACCGAGGTTGGCCGAAGTCTTAACTGATTTTAATTGTATTGTATGGCGAACTCATTCTACGCTTTCCCACTGTTTCACTTGCAATTCATTCGAAAAATTGACCTTGTAGACTTTATTTATATGAACTTTTGGAATACATATAAAAAGCAAGCAAGCCACCACCTTCGTGCAGCACCTTGAATGTACTTGTTACCAGTACAGGAAGTTTCCCGGTGACACCTCCTCCCGTGCGCCGCCTGTAGTCGCTTAAGCGCGCCGACTATATAAAAATCTGTCGATGCGCCTGATAGAGGCCTCGGGTAACCAGAGGGCCAGCCCTGATAGTAGCCAGCTACTATTTTGCACAGCGGATAGCCATCGCTTTTTTCATTTTCTAATAATAGTTATAAATATATCAACGCAGGGCAGCTTGTGGCGAGCTGTTGGAGAGTAGCGACTCCACGTACCTGAGTGCCCCTGGGGTGCCCTGTCGGACAGGTGGGACAGGTGGGACAGGTCCCCTGCCTCTGCACTGGCTTGCCTTAACCCCTTAACCGACCGTCAGAGTGGGGTCGCTAGAGCTGCGTTCTCGAGGGTAGATGTGGAAACCTAAGTGGCGAGTTGGCTATATGTTTAAAGTCCAGTGACACGTCTCTACCCTTAGCCCTATGCACCGGTGTTGCCCTTGAGCCATCTTTGATGTCGCTTTTTATGGGGGCCCATCTCGCACAGGGCGAGTCACCGTCTGCCGGAAATAAAATTAGATACCATTTTATTAGGCAGACGTCCGGTTTTTATCCATAGCCCAGTAGCTAGTCCATCTTTTCCACCCAATAGCCTGGTACAGTCTAGATTCCATTAAATCTCAATGACCCTTACACCATGGCGGGTGCTGTCTCTGTGCGCGTCCCATGATACGGACAGGGGCAGCATCCGCTTAGTGTACCCCTTACATTTCATTAAAATTGTCGAAAGGGTCTCTGCGCGTTGGCTCGATCCGGCTCCGCGTACGCCTCCTAAATGTTCGGAACACCATTGTTCCTTGTACGGAAGAGTTATAAATATAAAACAAGTTTGATTATTTTTAGAGGGTAAAGCCAAGTTAGCTTCGAAGGAGACTGGTGTGCTTAACAGATTAAGACAGTATTTATTTCACTCCGACCCACCGCCTTCAGCTTTAT
This sequence comes from Grapholita molesta, assembly GCA_022674325.2. Classification (NCBI taxonomy): domain Eukaryota; kingdom Metazoa; phylum Arthropoda; class Insecta; order Lepidoptera; family Tortricidae; genus Grapholita; species Grapholita molesta. The sequence goes on from CP053137.2 coordinate 9,227,577, forward strand.
AAAGCGCAGGTAGGTCCGCACATGGAATACTGCTCTTATCTGTGAGCTCCCCAGTACCTCCTTCCTCTAGACCGCATCCAACGACGGTGAGTAGTTCGAATCGTCGGTTGCCAGGACCTCTCAGATCGGCTTGATCCTTTAGCGCTGAGTAGAGATGTAGCCTCGCTCTGCATCTTCGCATCGCATTTACAACGAAGAGTGTCTGAGGTTTTGACTAATCCCTGCAGCCTAGCTCCTGCCACCATCTTTCTATGCGGCAACATTTCCACCCCCACCATTTCCACCACCTGGATAGTTGAAAATCCTCTACTGTGCTTTTCTCTAGAAACGTGCTGCCTCACACATCCAAACTGTGGAATGATTTGCCGTCAGCGATATTTCCGAACCGATACGACCCTCATACCTTCAAGAAAAAAGCGTAGGACCTATCTTAAAGGCCGGCAACGCGCTTGTGACTCCCTTGGTATTGTGAGCGCCCATAGCCGGCGATAATTGCTTCATCATGTCAGCCGAAAGACGTCCACTACTGGACATAGGCCTCCCCCAAAAGGACCCAAAAATACCGGTCCCGCGCCTTCCACATCCAGCGGTAACCCGCTACCTTCACCAGGTCCTAGGTCCACCTTGTGGGAGGCCTACCTACGCTGCTACTTCCAGTTCGTGGTCGTCACTCAAGAACCTTTCCGCCACATTGACTATCGGTTCTGCGCGCAATGTGCCCCGCCCAATGCCACTTCAATTTGGCGATCCGGAGGGCTATATCGGTAACTTTGGTTCTACTGCATATGACATCATTCCTGATGCGATCACGCAGAGACACTCCCAACATAGCCCTCTCCATTACCCTTTGGGTGACTTTGAACCTTATGGGGCCTAAAGTAAGCGACCACGTTTCAACACCATAAGTCATCACTGGACTGGACCCGGGTATGTCCTAAAACTACGGACAAGACCACCGGGGCCATCCCCCGCAGTGCGGTGGAAGCACTACGATCGCCAACCCGTATGCGTGGCGATTGTGGTATTTACCCCTCATGAAGGTTAATGCCACCAGGCATCCGTCTGCACCTTTATCATAAAAAAACACGTGTGGATCAATGAGAGTCAGTGTGTCTGTTACAACAAAATCGATGCCATTTTCGTAATTGTCCCAAGTGTCCCAAAAAATCATGGAAACGACACCCGTATCGATATTTTGAAATTTCAACCCTATTCCACCCCCAACAGGGGGTTGGTATTTCACGTCCACACTTTGTATTTTATAATTATCATTGTTTTTGTAATTAGCGGACCGATTTAAAGAAGAAACAATACCAATGTGGATTTTTGGACTTTGTCATCACATTTCACCCTTGTAGGGGTTGAATTTTCCGAAATCCGCAAACACGTGTTTAATGATATATTGTTAAAAATACTCCTGTGAAATTTCACATGAAAAAGGTCAACTATTGTTTTTTTTTCCATACAAACTTTGGACCCTCATTTCACTCCCTTACGGGATGCATTTTGAAAAATCCTTTCTTAGTGCACCCCTAGACCTTATAAGGAACCTACGTGCCAAATTTGGATTCTCTAGGACCAGCGGTTTGGGCTGTGCGTTGATATGTCAGTCAGTCAGTCAGTCAGTTTCTTCTTTTATATATTTAGATAAATCGAACCGATTCCTCCCAATGTCCCTGTCACTCTCGTGATACCTTAATTGTAGTAAAAAAGAAAGATGCTTAAAATTTTTGAACTTCGATGTACTTAAATCAATAGTTATTTGTGCAACAAGAGAGGAAAGTTGTTTTTTCTTGCGAGTGTTTATTTTGAGTCACGAGTAAGCGAAAGATTCTAGTGTTAGAATCTTGAGCGTAGCGAGGCACACAAAAACACGAGATGTAAAATAACTTTACTCTCGTGTGACACATACAACTTTTCACCTCAGTAGTGAGAACATATTAAAGCTTTTATTGCAGACTGTACTTTTTTGCACAATCGTTATCTACTCTTCGAAAGGATTCTTATGAGCCTAAAACACCACGGGGTTATCTTCTGTATTTTAGTAGTTGCTTTTGCTACCTTCTGGCTCCAGCATCAGATCAGATCAATGGTACCATAATATTGCATCGTCACCGAACTTACATAAGTGCTTTCAGCTCAATCGGTTAAAGATGTCTGCTTCAAAATTAAGGTGCAATATTGTACCCGGATAAATATACAAATACATACATCAAGTTTAAAAAAGGTTGTAAAAAAATTTACATCAAGTTATCCACATTCATTTAAGTGTTATCTGCAACTGCACTGGCTTCGTTACTTAATATTTTGTTTAAATATTTTCATACCTACGTACCTACATTTCAAAATTATAATATTTGATTAATTTGTGAGGGTCCGAACGTGTTAGTGGTGTTTAGCGGGTCCATTATGTCCTATTATAATATAATAGATAGATACATATAAATACTTAAATACATAGAAAACACCCATGACTCAGTTTCAGATTTGTGATGAGCACAGATATTTGTGCTCATCACACAAATAAATGGCCTGACTGGGATTCGAACCCAGGACCACGGGTTTCATAGGCAGGGTCATTACCTACTAGGCCAGACCGGTCGTCAATTAACGCATTCACTGCCACCGACGCACATGTGCGTTCATTTCCATACATTTTTGGAGGGGGTGGCAGCGAATGTGTTAAAAAGCTACTTTGTCTCACTCCCTGGAGTGACGAAAGTAGCAACTTTCCTCAATCCCTGAAAGTGAGGAAAGTCGCACTTTCCTCACTCCCTGGAGTGAGGTAAGTAGGCATGTTCGAGCTGCTGAGGTGAAAAAAAAAATTTTATACCAATTCAAAAAAGGTTTAGCAAATTATCGTTTCACAAGAAACGAGTCATCAAATGATCTATTGGCAAAATGTAATATCTACGCAAATGTATCAATTTACAAAAAAAATACATTTGACAAATTACTCGGTCAGCCATCATTATCTAGCATTTAAAACATATTAAGTAATAAAGTGTCGATGTACCTACATGTTTCCTTTCAGCAATAATTAGTAATACGTAAACAGAAATAAACATATGTAACAAATCTCAGATCAGTTAAAAATTAATAATAATACCAAATTGAAAATAACTTTTTTATTTTTACATTATAGGTACATAATTTCAATTATTGTGAAGCTGAAGTACAAAATCACACTCTTCTACCAAGCTTTCATTTACAAATCTTACAGTTATAGAATAACGTTTAAATACATGGAGTTGCGGTTTTGTAGATTTAAACATGAAAATCTATTAACATAACAAGTTTTCAGTATCAGTCCTAATAAAACTCATATTTATATGTATCTACCTACAATAAGTATTTAAGTAGTTATAAATAAAGGTTGCAGTTAACATATAGGTAACAGTCGGCAGCAAAAATAGCTAAGCGACCGGTATTCAAAATTAGCTTGACACAACTTTATTGTTAAGAGAAAAAGAACGTAAATTATTTTTTATTATGCAGAAACGTCTGCTAGCGAATCTTCGATATTTAAATCGAAAGAAAAATGAAAAAAAAAATTGACTAGCAGCGGGACTCGAACCCACAACCACTGGATTTCGATTTTTCTATTTTTCTTTCGATTTAAATATCGGAGAAAAAGAACGTGTCAAGACCTGGCCCGCTTAGCTACTTCTGTTGCTGATTGTACCTGCTTATCGAAGTAGATACAATAACAGTAATTAGAAGATTTTTACTTGGAATTAGAAGATTAAAAAAACAGACGAATTATGTTCCCTTCTTGCAAACAAAAAAATCTAATAGACTGAAAGGGACAAACGATTATTGACAAGATATTAGGTTTGACAATTGTTTATGAATAACGCTGTAGGTATTTTTTTTTTACTGTAATAAAATGACAATACTGTCTTACTTCGTATTATAACGTAACGTAATTTTAATATTATAGTACCTATTCCTATTTGAAGAGAAGCCTATGTTCAACAGTGCCAACAGTGGACAGTTACTCACTATCTTTGTATTGTAAATTAATATATTTTTTACTGAATAAAATGACATATATGACTCGAGAGTTAAATTTCATTTTCCATTACCGCAACTGCCATCTATTTAGAACGGTATAATGCAACATGTAAGATGGTAATTAAATAAATAAAATTGCATTTTTAACAATGTTCGCGCAATAACTGTTTAATATGTTTGTAACTATGCAAAAAACATCTCGTATTCTTGGAATACGTTTAGTTACGTACCTTATTTTGAGGTCTCCGGGATTTCATTTATTTCACACATTTTCTGCCCAACTACAAACATCCATTTTTATGTGATTAAAATACTTGATACATACATTGTATATTTATATACATTGTGATGTTTGAAACAAAACATGTTTTACAAAATTTACAATAATTCGTCTTGAATTTTGTAAATATTATATCAGTGCATTTTTATGAGACCTGTAAAGTTTAACAATTTTGCTATATTTTTCGTAAACCACAAAGTTCGTCTTTATTGTAAAGCATTTACGGTATAGTTTACTATAGCAATGGTTGGAAAGGTATTAAACCTTGTTTCAGCTTTCATGAGCGGCGTTTCGTTTAGATATCCTTTCACCATTATACCACATGCGATTGTTGTAACGCGCAACTTACTCGAGGTTAAAAATAACAGCCCTGTAATCGGATCTGACTTCAAAATTAAATTTTTACTTTGATGGATGATGGCCGAACGACGCAAAGTGATTGTGACATGTATACTCGTCGCGGCGAATCATGACACTGACAGTTATTCCTACGACACAAACTTGTAGTTGCGTCACCGTTACATTATAATCAAATTGGAGGCGTCTAAAAATGGCGTTTAGTAATTTTAGGGTAGATACATGACATTACAATGATTTTCCGTTGGAATTGTAACAATTCTTAACATTTACAAGAAGTTATCTCAATCAGATATTACGTTTACGCCCTGCAAAACTTACTTCGTTTGGAAGATATCGACTAGTGCAAAAAGTATCAAAAACAAATGTCGATAATGGAAACGAGTGTACAAAATAAATAGTAGGTACACTTTCAATGTCCGATGTACCTATAATCGTTTTCAGTTATACATACAGTAAGGCTATTTTTATATTATGCTATTTTTTTCGATAGCACTATGTTTAAGATGGATTTTTATTTTTACATTCGTCAAGCGTGACGTAAAATACTAGATGCTAAATGTTAAAAAGTTACATTTCTCGGCCAAAAAACTTAAATCATTACTATAACAACAACATAACAAACATATGAAATGCAGATTATATTTTTAAAATCACGTTTACTAACATGGCTGAATGCAAGTGACGCCTTTGCCTATAAAAAAGTTAAGTTACATCGACACGACCCATCACTAATATGAACTGTCATAGGTATCATCATTCGCCGCGAGGAGTATGGGTAAATGAGCATAAGAATTCTGTCATTGTACAAAATACCACCTAAAATTATTTTACATCCATATGGTTTGCGTATTCGAACAATAAATAGTAGATTTGTTTGTTATTAACCCCTAGATTAAACGAATTGGAGGAGGAGGAAAACGAAGAGGAATTATTTTTATACCCGGCAGATATTGGAGCTGTGGAGGTGGTCACAAATAACGGAACTTGCACTTTATCGCCTTGACAATAGAGGAGTTGTTCCGATATTTGTGACCACCTCCACAACTCCGATATCTTTGATGGCGTCTGTACTAGGGTTCCTGGTATCCGTGATGTGCGCCGACCCGTAGCTAGGTACGTGTTCTTAACACCGCCGGTACTAAGATCACGAATTTCACGAACACGGCCAGGTACGTGTCACGTACCTGCGTTCGCATCCGGATTCACGTGTCACGCCGTGACACGCCATGATACGTAGCCCGTACCTGCATCCGTGTGTGGAGCTTCGGGCTCGATTCCGTTGGATACTTATCGCACGTTTCGTAATTTGGCCACGCCCGGGAGAAAAATAAATAAGAACTAATAAGTTTTATTGAATTGAGTTACCACTTAGTATATATTACGGGCGGACCGAACCGGCGTGTTCTTAAGATACGTGAAGGCGTCATCACGCCTACACGGATCTACACGGATTCACGTACCCTAATTTCACGTAACCGAAATTCACGTGCGGAACGGACCAGAAAACCGTTGCCGTGATTCACGAAACCGGGCGCACGGCTACGGGTTCACGAATCACGGACACGACCGCGAGCCCTAGTCTGTACCAGAATTTTTGCCTTATAAATAGATTAAGTCAGAGAAAGAAAAATATCATGTGTATTATACTGTACCTATTGTGTAAGTACCTTATCTCCCGGACAGCCATATCCGGTATTCTATATAATGTGTAATTTTATAGTATAAAAATCGTTAATACAATACAATTTTTGTGTAAAATTAAATTACGTTTTAACAGCCCTCAACTAATATTTGATGTTTTTTTCTGTACCAGTAGTAAACGTGGACGCATCTGAAATAAGTATCAGAGCGGTCTAGAGCGACCTACGCTAAAGTTTTAGGGTTCCACCATGAGTTGTACCAAAATGTGAGTAGTAATTAATCAATTTCTACTATTTATTGTCGAACTATTACAGTCAGCGTCGTATAGTTGGTAGCATTCAAAGTAGTCAAATAGTTCGGTACACCATACAAATTCTATGGTGTACCGAACTTTATGAGTACTTTGGATGCTACCAACTATATGACGCTGACTGTATGTGTGCTATAGCTCGAATTGACAGCTGAATCTACCTATTTTCTAAAAGTCCAAAATAATTACATGCATGTCAAAATAACATTCTAGGTAGGTTCAGCACAAAATTGACGTAATATATGTATCTACCTATTGGACGTAAATAAATACCACTTCAATGTACGAATGTAAATAAAACATAAAACATATATAAATTGAAAACTTAAGATGTGGACTTAGTAATGGTATTTTTTAACCAACTTGACAAAAAGAAGGTGCAGTATGTTTGTCCGCGATTATTGTATACATTGTTTATATAAGTACGATGGCGTTTGTACTCAGATATAATAATGCTATTTTACATGGACCAAATGCACTTCTTAAGTTTTTCAGCAAATAATAATAAATATAACTAAATGGACGAATATTAGAAATATAACAAAATGCAATACCTTCACTTACTATAGAAATAAATAGTGACTATGACTATGTACTAAAATAGAAACCATTTGGATTTTATCCTGGCCAAGTTAGTGTTATAAAAAGATATACCAAGTGTCAACGGAATTAAACTGCCCTTACAGTCAAAGGTAAAAAAAATATTTTATACAAGGAGTAACTTGGTGGCGTCGGCCGCGGTTGCATAAAACCGTCCCCACTATTCGCAAAATTTGTTCGTATAGGATGTTTTCAAGTTCTCTTCTTGATTACGCGGACCAGTTCGTCGTTTGTAATTGTTGCTACTGATTCTATGAGCATGGAAGATCAAGTAACATTGGTACACGCGATTCTATTCGTGCACGTATTAGTTGTTTTTTTATATACAAAAGTACGCATCTTTGGCGAAGGCTTGTTTGCTGGCCCGACTAGTAAGATGGTTAGGTTTTTACCGTTTGTCATCATAGATGTCACTTTCTAACACTTAGTTATATAAATGATGTATGATGCAACAGGCAGTAAAAAAGAAACAGTCCTATACGTTCTGGACTGGACCATTCTAGCAGTAGTATAATACGAAAAGTGCGAACAATTGTATATAACCGAAAGATATACCAAATAGCAGAGGGCCTACCGCGAACTACTTTGTTCGTTCGTTAGTCTATTCGCCTCTTTATCGCTCGTAGGTATATACAAGATACGGTAAAGAGGGAGATAAAACATTTCTATGGCCTTGGGACCTGTGTAACTTATATCACTTTTCGCGTAGGCCTTCAGCGGCGCTACCGCGAAAAACGATATTCGTAAATTTCGGGCGATTGTCTCTGTCACTCTCATGAAGCCTTAATTCGAGTAAAAGAGAAAGATTCCAGAAATATACGAATATTGTTTTTCGCGGTAGCACCGCAGATATCAGACACATCTCTTCTCTCTACGTTGGATGTTAGAAAGCATGCATGAGCATTTGATGGTACTTTCATAAGATACATGTAATTATTAAAAATAGTTGCCGAATTGAATACAGGACAGAAATATTCTCGTTGTCAATGTAGTGCAATTTGATACTGTAACAAATAAGAGAGTAGCAATTTATCTTTAGTCTAGAAAATGTAAAATGGTTGTTAATTGGCAAGTAAGTATTACGTATTCAACGGATGATAAATAATAACCTTTTTACAATGTCTAGACATAAATAATAATAATCGTTGATAATCGGAATATGTGGTCATGTGTAAATTGACGCTCAAGATATTATGCACCCTTAAGCCGTAGTCTCCGATTGACGCGCATGGTCAGATTGGATTGTTGTTAAACAATACGCTTCAATCATAGACCACGGCCTTAAATATTGGATAAGTGGAAAAGAAGGCATAAAAATAAATAAGCTCTCTACTTTAAGTAGGCTAAGAATAGCATAATTTCAATGACAACTGAGTTATCAAACCATAGTCGTACAAAGATTTTGTGTTGGTACCCACAGTCACCATTAGTGAGGAGTAACCAAAATACTTAAATATATCGATACAGTTCTTTATTTCTATAGTAATAGGGATGTGCTACGATTTATTTGATCTCTGACTGCTACCAACCATATGATACGACCACTCTCTTTATGCCACCGTGCAGCGCCATCTTTTAACTCTCAAAGTATACCTGGCAGCAATGTTTAATTTAGATCTTCAATCTCTGATAATGATAACTCAGTTGTCTATGACCGTACTGAGCAATGACTGCCTAATTGCAACTGCTGTGACGTTATCTATGAAATGGGTAAGAACTCTTTTCAAAACTGTATGCTTACGTCACTCGCATCATTAAAAATGGTGGAAACTCCGTCGAAAGGTATATGGTTTCATATAAAAATTCCGGTATTTTTTCTTTGATCGGACAATGTAGTAATAAAGACTTATTCAAAATATTAATTAATTATGGATAACCTACATAACGAGCATAAAGATATTGCACCATTTCGAAGTTAATTTGCTAAAACCGGTTTCGAGCCATGATGGACATCATATTCCTTTTTATAGATAACGGCACATTTATAGATTGATTCAAAAGAGCTAACGACAAATATGTATCAGATAATTTACAGTGAATAATCTTACGCCAGCATTTATGAATCTACCTGTAACTGGGGCGCTACCGCGAAACACGATATTCGTAAATTTCGGACGATTGTCTCTGTCACTCTTATGACGCCTTAATTCGAGTAAAAGAGAAATATGCTCGCAATATACGTACTTCGTTCTTCGCGGTACCGGGCCTGAAACTTTCTAATAAGTATTTTGCAAATCATGTCATCACTCAGCCTTATAGATTCTAGCATAAAAATTACTATTCTTAATATATTATTGAAAATATATCACTCTTTCGCGCCTATTGTTTTACAAGATTATCTATCATTTCATCGAAAACAAATCGGTTGACGACTCATCCAGTTATCGGCGCCATTATTAAAAAAAAACCGGCCAAGAGCATGTCGGACCATAGATAGTCTCGATGAGTAAATCAAAAACAGTTGAACTCTTTCTTTATTGAGCTGTACTTTCATATTTTATGGACTTACGGTTCAAAAGTTCAGGGAACTTATTTGTTTAATTTCCAGAGCGAATATTTCCGAAAATATTCAGTTCAAAAAAAATGTTTTAACCCCTATTATTTATCAAATACCTATCTATTTACACCTCACGCTTTAGGGTTGAACCGGAAAAAAGTATCCCCTCACCCCCCACTTCAGATGTAAGCGGACATATCCTAAAATATTTTTTTTTTAATTTTTTATTTGACCACTTCTTCAAGTCTTAACACTTCGCCAATGATATGGACTTGCCATTGCCGAAGTGTTAAGACTTTGACCTGTCGATTCTTGAGCATCATCTCCGTCCTAGGCTCCGTCATCATTTAAGCCGAAACACATTCACGGCTGGACATAGGCCACCTTATGGGAGGTCTACCCGCTCCACGTCCGGGACTGTCGTCACGTCCGGAATTATACCATCAAAATTTCAATGTTTTCGACGTAATGATAGGTAATAATATTACAAACGCTCGCAAAATACATTAAATTACAGGCATTTTTCGTTCAACCACTAAACGTATAATATGGTAGGTATTATAGAAACCAGCCTTCCTATTTATGGTTGGTAGAGAGCAGCAGAGTAAAAAATAATTCATATTAACAAAAGACCAATTAATTAAATGTTTTAATGCTGACAAATCGTTTTCTATCTCCATAGCCAGGAGCTTTATCAGGAGCAGTTCGCGTTCGCCAACTGAAGACTGCGGCGCTACCGCGAAAAGCGATATTAGTATATTTCGAGGGTCTGTCTATTTTTCTCCAATTACGGCGTCATCATGACAGTGACAAAGACAATCAACCGAAATTTACGAATATCGTTTTTAGAGGTAGCGCCGCTGGCTTCTTACATTAGCCAACCCAAACGGCTCCTGATACATAGATGGTAATGAACTTTTGATGGTAGGGAACTTTACCATAATACCAATACCAATGGTGGGGATTGGTATTTATGTCATTGAATATTGCCAAAACGATGCGATAATTAATCATGAAGTAAAACAACTAAAACCTGATTATATCGCGCATACTGAATTTAAATTAGCCCAATGGTCACCGCAGATAAGTATACGTGATTCACTAATGTTCTGTCTCGAAGATTAAAATAAATGCTCGATTTGTTATTTAAGATTTTATTTAAAATACTTAGGTATATTTTTACTTAATATATTTTAACGTCGAACAAAAACCTCTACTGCTCTCCCACCCTCAAACGTCTTACAACCATCCACGGAACGTCTAAGGCCGGTTTTCTCCTGCGCTACGAGACATTTTCGTATACCGCTACGACACCAAATCATCCAATGCCTTGTCTCGGTTAAACTCGTGTTTCGCTAGCGCGGCAGACACGCGGCCTTCTGAGAAGCCAAGGTCCATCAACTCGCCCAGTATTAAAAGACCCTCGATCACCTGAAAAATTATGATACACAATTACACACAGCATAGTTAAAAATGTGTAAACGGACTGAAACAAAACGTCGATTAAATTTTATTTTTACATTTTATGCTAACTCACTCATTTACTCATTCACTCATTTTTTGCCGTGTGATGCCGGCTGACTGGAATAGCACCACTCCATGGCGACAAAGGGAAACATCCTACGGACGGGCAGCAGCGTCCGTCGAAACCCAATCTACAGCTACTGCGGTCGCCAACCCGCCTGCCAAGCGTGGCAACTATGGCAACTACCCTCAAGATGATACAAAAGTCATATCTGTGGGAGGCCTATGTCCAGCAGTGGACTGCATATGGGTGAAATATGAAAAATGTGCTAACTCACGTTTTAATGATTTTAGGTAGTTCAAATTCATAACTTTAAAGATAATCACAAATCAGTAGATCTTATTTGGGGTGTGGTAGGATTTCATACGAAGATGATTTTCGGCAATTGTTGGATCGACATCTATGGATTATGAATATTACTATAGCTCCATTTGTAATAACTTAATAAGAATATGTTATTTAGGTAGCAGTAGCCTATAAAAACCTTCTCACCCCTGCCCAGCTGCCATCGCAATCCATAGTCACCCCATTTTACGGTACTTACAAAAGTTGAATTTTGAAAGGCAATTCCGTGTATGATTTGAAGCTAACATGGTCACTTTTATTGGTCACTGACGTTACAACTATTATTATTAAAAACGGTATTTACAATGTTTATTTATGTTTGTCAGTTCCCGATAGTTAGAATTATCCGCATGCCCATTACGTTATTTGTGACATTATCTACGAAAAGGGACATTATTGTCGATGGTGCTTATGTCGTTGTTCAAAACGAAACAATACAAACGCAAATCGACGAAACGCGATTCAACGAGTGCCATCGACAATAAGGTCCCTTTTCCTAGATAATGACACATTTTGTTACTGTTTTCAATTATACTTTCATACTTCTGCTACACAAATGTCTCAAATATGCTATTTGACGCGAAACCTTACAAGTTATATAACTACTCTTCTCATAGATTAGTTTCAAACGGCACACAAGTAGGTATGCTAATTAATGTCTCATGAATCGTACATACGGGTATATTCATCCAATTATACCACTGACCTACTTTCTGAATACACATTAAATAGAAGTATCTCAGCAAATGTGTAAAACTAAAATATTGTGTAGATATGTATGAAATGTAACTATCTTACCTACATTAGATAGTTCAAAATGAATAAAAAAAATATGTTGACAAATGCAAAAATGTATGAGGCACTAATAGGTACAGTCAGCGTCATATAGTTCGTAGCATTCAAAGTACTCAAATAGTTGTGTACCAAACTTTTTGAGTACTTTGGATGCTACCAACTATATGACGCTGACGGTATATGAGTAAAAAAATAGTGGCTGACTAATTTAACACATATCATATACTTTAGGAGACTCTAAGTTAAAAGTATAACATATAATAGAACAAGCTAGAATATAGGTATGTTACAAGTTTCAAAAGAGAACTTTTATTGCTCAATATATTTTAACACAATATTGCAATATTACTATGCAGTATTGTGAAATAAAGAGGACATTCTATTGATTAGAATGTTAATAATGGCACTAAAGATATTTAAACACAAGACACTTTCAATTAAGTCAATACTCTTATCAGAAAGCTTAAGTATTTTCCTGTACAAGGTTATTTATTAATAATATCTTGACTTCAATAAATAGACATTTTGAATAAATAAAGATAAAGTAGAAATTTTGGTATCTCACCTTTTTATCATTATCACCTACAAGCGTACATACTCTAGCAACCCTGTCTAGTGGAAAACCCATGCCATGTATCTTCCTACACATATCCTGAAGCTTAGGTGACAGCTTTTCCAAAGGGTTTGGTAGTTGTTCTGATCTCCGTTTGCTTTTCCTCTCTTTCTTTTCAGTGCTTGAAGACGTTTGTGGAATGTTTGTAGGAGCTGGACTGACATTGTATGAAGATCTTTCATTTGCTCTAAGCCTTGCCGACATGATTTCTTCATTCAATTCTCTAACTATGTCCGGCACACTTCGTGACCTTGACTTTATCTGTATACTTGTGTTTTCAGTAGTGTTATTATCAGCTTGTACTGGATTTTCAGGGAGCTGTGTAGTCATTGGATGGTATTGATGAAAATAATATGGTTGAGGGATGAATGTGGACTCAGTTTGTTGGTTAATGTCAGTACTGACTGGTAATTGATTGTTATAGTATTGAGGGTTAACAGGATATGGATTTGTAGGAACATAATATTGATAATTTGGCATGTACATGTTTTCCATTGGCATTTGGCTATCACAGACATTGTCAGTTGGTACATAGTATCCATTAGAAACTGGATAGGGCTGCGGTGTTATATACATTATTCCAGGGCCTTGCATCTGTTGCTCGGCATATGAGTTAGGTAGGTATGCCAGGCCTTCTGTCTGGGCTTGTGATGCACAGCTTGGTGCTGCAAATGTTTGTTCACCGAAATATTGTTGTGGATTGCAGCTACTCACAGAATCCTTCTGACTTTGCAATATCTGGGCTAACAATTCCATGTCATTTATTGTCTTCAGCTCAACATTATCAAATGGGCTAGAAGTATCATTTTCAAAATCTCTAAATGTAAGGGTTTCTACATTGTGATTGTATTGTGGTATTTTATTAATCTTAGTATTAGTTTTATATTCTTGTAGCGGGTCAGGATCATCAAGTAAGCTATTCTGCTGGTAATTGGCTTGTAACTGAATGGGTTGTAGTATATTCGGGTCTGGATCTGGGTTGCTGCATTGCTGATAGGAGATGTCAGGAACAGCAGGCTCCGGATCAGGAGACTCTTCTAACACGGGAGTAGTATCACAGTTTTTGTCGGTTTTCTCATCAGGAGATATTGCACTAATCTCTTCAGTGCTGGGGTAAGACACTTCAGAAACACTAAGCTGTTTTAATTTCTCTTCAGCCTCGGCAGCCGCAATCGCATCCAATTTCTTTTGTTTAGCTTCCTCTAATAATTGCAAGCGATGTTTCCTTTCATTTTTCTTTGTCTCTTTAGCACTCCGTAGTTCCTTAAGCTTCGCCAGCACATTAGTTTCAAATTGAGTGCAATAAACAGCACTGTCGACCACATTTTGAGCTCGTAGCGTGCATTCATGCACGCTGTAAGGCAGATCAATTCGGGGTGGCCTTTTGTATTTTTCAGAGATTTTCACGGGGACACCGTCCATAAAATCTCCGAAATGTGACATATCAAAATATCTCCGTAGAGATAATGATTACAATCAAACAATGAGACGACAAAGTTTGTTTCTATTGACTCTAAAGATCACATCGTCCTTGTTCAACGTCATCACTCGATAGTAGGATTAACTTCGCATTTTCGGCATTGACGACACTGAGTTTTCTGTGTGTTTCATTTTCACTATAATTAATTTTAATTAATAAAAGTCGTATTTTTTTTACACAAAATTCAATTTCTATGTACGTGACAACTATCAACTTATGTCATTGCACTGTCATAATGACAGACCCGTTAATTGAACGTCAAGGAAAAGTTCAATTTCATAATTCAACCAATCAATGACTTCTTTGGTACACTATTCTCGAACATGATTGGATCATAATCAGAGTAGTTTCGTTCAATGCATTCATGGTAAAAAATATTTCTTCGTATAAAAAGTTTTTCCTTCACCTAAATACATTTATTGCTATAATTAGATAAACAAACAATGACAATAAGTGATCTCAATGAATCATGTTTTGTTGAGAAAATTTAAACATCGATTCTTATTCAATGCGCACGAACTGGCCTAAAATGGAACATACGAATTTGAAGTTAAAAAAAAAAGAAATCACGTGTACTCTTTATTGACTCCCGTCAGATGTCGCTGTGGTTGCTTCCTAAAGTCATGGCGGATTTTTTCACAAATTTACAGATTTTAGCCTGATTCGTGGGTAGATTTTATTACCTATCTTAAACCGGAGTCGAAATAATAATAGCTCGTCCTATTTGTAAGTGAAGCATAGCGACTCGGGCATTTAAACTGGTTCTGACGTTGGCCAACATTCGACATCGACTCCGTGAAGACGTCTGACGGATCTTCTCGAATTTCGGTGGTTCAGTAAATAGATAGAATTATTCAATTTTAGCGTCGAACCATACGTTAATTAATTTATAACGGCTATTATGACGCAATAGGCGTACGAGGAATTTGGACGCCATCACATTATTTTACGCTCGAAATACAGGTCGGTATGTCGAAGAATGCATATTATTTCGCCGGTGGAACTCACAGTAACCTCTCGAGTGTTGTGCAGAAAAAGGAGCAGTGATGAGTGAAGGCGCGCCTATGCTGTACCATGGAGGTGGCACTTTCGGAGGTCCGCGTCAGGGCTTCGTGTCATCAGGGCCTCTGGAGCGTACGTGCCACTTCCCCACGCTGGAGCTGCCGCCAGGTCCTGCCACACCGCACCACCCTGAGCGCCCTTCTAAAGACAACACTGCTTTCGGTTACGAATCCGATGACTCCAGTTTGTCCAGTAATGCTTCAGGGTCAAACAAAAGTGGTGAAAAAGGTATTGTTTCTTTAATTAATTAATTAGTTTTGCTGGCAGATACCTCAGTATCTTACACACCCATCACATCTACTGTTTTCTATCTTTATTATGCATGTAATTAATATTTTCTATAAACTAAGAAATTAGGCTCAAAATTTCATTTTTGAATTATAGACTAACATTTCAAACATACAATTAGCTCTATAGTTGTTTTTTTAGACTTGTTACATGTAAGTGAATCTGGATCAAATATTAGTCTAAAATAATTGTAGGTATAACTTTTACAATTGATGTAGATTAAGGTTTCAAAATGTTGGTTTATATGAATAATGATTGCCTTAATAAAATTAGATAATAATACACTTGTTAGACCACATTTGTAACAGATTTCTGGTAAAATAGAATTTTAAAGTACCCTCTTTTACTAACATAAGCCTGTTGCTAAGGCTGATCATTTATTGGTTTTAAGGCCTTGTTCATTATGTAAAGTGGAAAATGGGCATAGTAACATTAGACTAAATATCATACTCATATATTTATGTAAGCAAACATTATACATTATACATAGGTCTGTACAAATTGGGTGGGTCCCACTTTAAACCAAAGTTGCAACTAATTTAAGCCATGAGTGTCAATTACTTTTATTGTATTACTATTACAATTTGTGTATAAATCAAATATCTTGTCTTTGCTGACTGGCTCGTAGTTTTCAATACAATGTAGATAAAGTGTATATATCTGCCTATCTAATTTTTGTGGCCTTCACACTACATTGAGATAAATATTGGTTGTGACATCATAATATATTTTTTACACTTCCATATTTGATGTTTATTTGTTTTTAATATTAATTACAACACTTATTTATATTATATTTCATTGTTGGATAGAAGATAAAAAATAAACATATCTTATCAACAATTATATACAGTCACCATCATATATATCGGAGCTGTAGAGGTGTTCACAAATATCTGAACATGCACTTTATCGCCTTGACAAAAGAGGCATTGTTCCAATATTAGTGACCACCTCCACAGGTCCAATATGGTGGCTGTAGGTATACCTACATAATTGTTAAAAAGTAGGTATATGCTAGAAATAAAACAAGCCGGCATCACATGGCACCATAAGTCCATTAAATAAGCTTAAATCAGAAAAATATTGTCTTAGGCTCTCTGGTATGTAGAGAATGTATCTAGTTCTGTTTAGTATGAGAATGAATTAATTGATTATTCACCAGAGTAGGACTGATGCATTGTAGAAGTATTGTAAAGCCATAATTTTTTACTTCTCAAGATTTCAACCAGTCAAAAATAGGATCATTCTTTTTATCATGCCCATCTTGATCATGTCCTTAAATGAGTGCGTAATAATTTGATACTTTTCCCCATTGTTTTTTTACAAGAGAAATGCTTGTCTTGTTTTGAATTCAATGTGATAATTAATGTTTTAAATGCATTTTATATGCTGAATATACCGGGTGTTATAAAAAAGATTATCAAGCCGGCATCTGGTTATCAATCTTGACTTTGGGGTCAACTTAGTAAATTGTAAAAAAAAAACCAACTCATACATTTTGGTCAACTTATACTTGACTTTTCTATGTAACAGCTCAATTTTCATTTTACAAAATTAACCCCATAGTAAATGTTCAAAATCATGAACGGATGCCGATTTGATAATCTTGTATGACGCTTTTTATAACACACGGTATTAGAATGCGGGAGCTTTTGCGTTGTCCTACGTGCGTATATTTATTATGAACCAGAAACCCTGGGGGTGTATAATTGTGGTAGTCCACATGGAAAGGTACCTTATGGCGCTTGGCGCTTACGCTATTGTTACTGACGCTTCAATACTAATATGACACTTTGCAACGTAAGCGACAAGCGCCATAAGGTACCTTTTCATGTGGCCTAGCACATTTCACAGTGCGCTATATAGTCCGGCACGTCCCCAGGAGAGAGCGCCTCGAGCGCCTCGGAGCCGCCCGCGTCGCCGCCGGGCTACGTGCGCGAGTGGCGCGGCCGCGCGCCGCGAGCCCCACCGCCCGCGCCGGATAGCCCCGAACGCTACCTCAACGCCTCCTACCCCTTCCAGGTCAAATTCACCCCTGACGACTTACTTAATGGTAAGTTTTGTTAATATTTTTTATGGAATATTTTAGTTTTTCGACTCCGCCAACTGCAGGTCCGAATGGTATACATACATATAGGTCACGGACCCCACGGCCCACAGGGAAATAAACTTACATGCACATGCATAAAGTTTTGACATTTCGGTAACGTAGCGTTTGACGCGGCCTTGAAAAGGTTAATAACTGACATAGAAGAGAATCACCACATCCATAACTTAACCTCTTAAGGGCCATAAGCGTACCTTAGTACCTGAAATTAGAATTTTGTTAAATTGGGTCTAATTAAATTGGTTGTATTTAATTTTGTAACAGGAAATTTTACTTTATTCCTACATTAGATATAACAATTTCGAGTAGCATTTTTCTTGTATGGTGAGCCTTAAGGCTGTTCGTCTTAAGACCAAGATGATAATGCAAGATGTGATAGAAAGCTCCATATTTCAGGCCGACTTTAATTTATACCTAAATGAAATAGAATAAAATTAGTGTCCACCATAGCAATTACGTGTCACTGGTAGTTACACACAGCACACGACACCTTTAGGTGTTCTGAGATTTCAAAGGGACAGCATTGGTGTCAAATCGTCTTTTGTATGTGTGTGTGTGTGTGTTTTATTAGTTAAGTTTCCCCGACGATAGGTATTGTTTCCATGGCGATTCTTCAACATCATATGTCATTAAAAACTGAAACCAAATTAGTAAAATTAAACATTAATATTATTTTAAAAACCACTAATAGCCTATGATAAGGAGCCGGAAAAATTGTAGATTCTTAGATTTTTCACGCATGTTACAGTCAATGATTAACTGATAAACATGGAACTGTGGAGGAAATATTGTTGCCAATAGCAAACACTGACTGAAAATTATAATAGGAATATGGTTTCCTACTAATTGTCAGATGAGTCATGCCCTTTCTAAAATTATATTCGTGTGTATAATCAAACCTCCTAAAGTCCACGACCCTATCTCTACTACTTAAATGGAATACGATTTTACCATTGGATTGTTCCAATGGTAAAATCGTATTACCGAACGAAACAGAGGCTAGAAAACGTTTACGAACGCGTAAGTGATAATGTTATTTATATGGGAAACGCAAACGCGTTCGTGACGAAAAGTTACGTTAAAATTAAAACTTACACTCGGGGCTCAGAAGGAATGCAACTCTGTAGTTGCATTTCTTCTGTTTCGTTCGGTTTTGAAACAAAAGAACTTCTACTTTATTTCCTACACTATTGAAAGCAAATTTAACTGTTTTTTTTTCTTCTACTGGTTTTATACCTCGTTTTTTTTTTGAGATTAGAGCGGTTTGTTTTCCCTACGTTGCATAAATTATTTCAGTAATATGGCGGTAATCTCGTAAATAAGATTTAAGATTCCATTACTAACGTTATATGGTGCAGAAAATAAGAGGCGACTTTTAAAGAATATCTTTAAAGCTGTTATATTTGTTATATAATGTTTTCTTAAAAGTCGCACGACGATAATTTAATCCTAAAAAAAAAAGAGCTATAGGAGGATAAAAAAAGAGAACGGGGAATGTTGTCAAGAAAGTAAAACTAAATAGTTTACTTCGCCGCATTGCTGCTTCTAAATTATCTACACTTAAAATATCTCGACTCTGTATCTGTTCATGACAAAAAAATGTTTTCGCGTTTTCACAATAGTCGTCAAACAAACACTGAAATATGTAAAAAACGACATTGTGTTGACATTAAGCGCTACAATTGTTTAGACCGCTGATAACGACCGTACAATTAATAATTAACTTGATAGTTAAGGACAAAAAATATGTATCAATACAGTGCATGTTTATTTGTGCTGCAAAGTCATTGACGTAATTGTAATTATGAGTCTAAACAGGTGTTTTTATTATACGACCAGCTGCAAGACTGCGGAATTACGCAGGAATAGAATATGTGTTCAAATGTTTTGTTTATTGTTATGTAAACATCGAGCTTATTTATATGTAAACTTATAAGATTACGGTTTTAAAGTGCCTAACGGAGACGATATGGTCTTACAGACAAAAGCTACTAATAAAACAGATAGAAAAAGCATAGTTTACTGACCATTTAAGTGACCTTGATGCAACATTACTTCAAATACTGGTTTGCGTTTGTACCTACCCGTTTTTTGTTACAAAAATAATGTAATTATGTTTTTAAGCATTAGTTTATTTTTCCAAATTACAAAACGAATATTGCCTTGTTTTTATGTTAGTACATATTCTCAACGATTGGCTACTTATGGACGGCATTTAGCGTAATTACTGATTACAGATGCAGAAATTCTGTCGCGGACGGGCGTACTTAATTCCGTTGCTATTTAACGTGAAAACTTATCACTATGTCTATTCTGATACCTACATTCACAGGCGCATTGCCAGGGTATAATTTCACCTAGAATGTTTACATTGCGGCCAAAAAAACTGTTCCCAATACGTTTTGTGATTGGATTTAGATTCCCTCCGTTCCCTCTTTTACCACAATCGATTTTAGATACAGAGAGGTAATTTAGATAAAATCGTATCCATTAAAGGTTGCGCGGCCGGGAAAGTCAAAACGAAATACGCTTGTAGAACGATTTGTTAATATGAAATTTGAAATTAAATCAAATAAAGAAAAAAAAGTATCTTATACATTCATTCCAATTGAATCGTTCCTGATTACTGATTAGGTCAGAAAAAAAACTGACAATAATCGCGTTTTCTAGCTCTATATAATGAAAATATTGGAGTATGGACATCACTAACGTATTTCTTATTTTATTACAATTTAATATCCTATTTTATACTTAACGTCTCTTGGCCTTAGTTTATTAGCATACGTCGGACTATAGGAGGCAGTTTGAGGGTAAGGTAAAGTTTACAAAAAAATCTTATCTTACGAGTATTATAATGTACCTAGTATTTGTAACATAGTTAATTAAATTAGTTACCCGTTATCATTTATTCATCTTTAATTTGTAAATACTCTTTGAAGTTGTGTTTTATTCCCTTCTCACAGCTGCAATTGTCTGACTAACGGATAAAGCCAAACGAACTTTTTCGCCATTTTGATTTATGTGTAGTCCAAGTACGTTTACAAATAACGTAGTTAGTTGCTATGATATTTGGAATTTTACATTATAAATACTAGGTACCAAATACTCGGAAAGTGAATTGATTGATTTGCGAACATTACCTATCATTCTGACATGCCACGAAAATGCCCGCTGTAGTCCGACGTATGTTTATTATCATTTTTGCGTCGTTCGCAGAATTATCCCATACATTCATTTTTAACGCTGAATTAATGGCACAACTACCCACTTAACAATGATGCTTACGAGTCATGCAGATTGATTAAAACAACATTCGTCTTTTCTATTATTTGGTTTTAAAACCCTTAACTTTCACAATTTCCACATGAAAGACGCGAACCTTATTGATCTATATGACATTTATAGATTAGGTTACAAGGTCTGTAACCATTAACTATTCAACAATGCCTTTTTTAGGATCCAAATGGGACAACCTGTCACAGGAGATCTGGGACAAGTTCGTCAAGTCACAGCAGACCGAGGAGACATTCCGGAAAAAGATGAACCTCTGGAGATACCTCTACGTCACAATAAAGGTATAGTCGTAGTTTTTTATTTTGTTGTATTTCTACCAAAATCTCCCAAACCTACTACAATACTCCTTTAGACATATCACGGTTTTTACATGTAAACAGGACTTAAAATAATCTCCGATGTTTCCAGAACGACATTGTCTTTATTGTCCCGGTGAAAGACTGCATAAAATAGATATTAAAATTTTCGATTCACGCGAGTTTTTCGAACTACCCGCACGTTTTGCGCACTAGCGGGTGTCATTTGACACACTACACTAACGATGTCGGTATTTTCGACTTGTGGTATTAGTTGACGTGCCTGCTTTTACTAGTGACTGTATTCCATTAGAATGAGATCTTAAAACCATAGTCCCGATTGAATACAACAGTCTTTGATTTAGTTTTGCTGGAGGTAATTATTAAAGTATCCGCGGTGAAAGAATGAATACAATGCTTCTCGGGCAGAGGGTTAGGGTTAGAACAGGTGTAGTTTTTATTTTTTCTTCTTTTGTATACTCGACGTGTAAAAGTGCCCTTGTGGCCTACTTACTGAATAAACGTTTGAGTTGCAGAAAGGCTAGTTTATGTGTAATAATTGTTCAGTTATTCTGTATGGCTGTTGCAGTCGATATTCCCGCGCTACGGGCTGTACGTGGTGGGCTCGACGATGTCGGGCTTCGCGCTGGACTCGTCGGACATGGACCTGTGCCTGTACGTGCGCGCGCTGGGCGACGCCGAGCCGCGCGCGCACGCGCTGCTGCACCTCAACTACATACTCGCCTACATCAAGAGCTTCGACCGCGGTCAGTACACAGCCTTAGTGTAAGGCCCGAATGATCACTCGAAGCTGCGGGCGTGCAGTATGGCCGTTCCCATACTTTTACATTTGTTTAAAATGGACGTCGAACGCTCTGCCCTGCTAGAGACAGGTCCCAACTAATTTAATTTAATTTTACACCGTCAAAGATTTTTAATACTCAGCTTTTATACCTCTAGCTATTCGAACCTATAAACGTACCTTATCTAATTTTGGCTGACTTAACTCAGTCTATCTGTTATAACTCACGCTTAAACCGCGAGACCAATTGGGGTAACATTTTATATGGGGAGTTAAAGGACATAGGATAATTTTTGTCCCGCAATCATACTTCAGACAGGCATGGCTAGCCGACGAAGTCGCGAGGAAACGCTACTGTAATATAAATCTTTTCTGTTTTGCCTTAAGGTTAACTAGTAGACAATGCCTGATTTCATTAAGTTCGCCTTTTGTAAATTAAGTTATCTTTTATGCAATAAAGATTAATAAATAAATAAATCTTAAAGCCAAATGCTTAGGTTTAAGTTCTTGTTAACATCAGTCAATTTGTATAAGATTGCCCTAAAATGAAATTTGCTACACAGATGCCGAGCTGATCCAGGCGAAGGTCCCGATCCTGAAGTTCCGCGATGCGCGCGCCGGCCTGCAGGTGGACCTGAACTGCAACAACGTCGTAGGAATCAGGAACACCAGCCTGCTCTACTGCTATTCCCGTCGTGAGTCTTCCACATTGCTATTCAATTTAACCGTTTTCAGGCAGCACCAATCCAGTTTTAGTTGTTTTAAATTGAGGTGCTTTCTGCGACAGTCCAATCTAATATGAACCTCGAGTCGAATACGTAGGTTGGAATTCTATTGTCACTTGTTTGATATTTATTTAAATCTTCTACACTAAAATCTAATCAAGTTAGCGATTCGAAAATATGTTAATACACATGGCATCACTTGATATAAAAAATATACTTATACCAAGTTTAACTTTCTAGTGCTATTATAGTAAACTAAGATCTAAGCAGCTATGCGCAGATGCAAGCTTCCTTCATCCTTGTCGACTATGAAACCATTGATGGATGTGTCAAAATATATTTTATAATTGAAAAACGTAACTGAAGTACCATGTCTATGTAGTTGTGCAAAGAATTAATATGGAGCTTACGTCAAAATTTTAATATAGAACGCCGACATAAGTGTAGACACATTACTGCTTTCGTTTCCATTTTTTGATTTTCTGGAATTAAAATCTTTATTTGTTTATTTATTTTAATTACTGGATTTTCCTGTTTACTGCATACGAAGCCTTTTGTGGCAGTTATGATTATCAATCATATTGGTAGCGACCTAAAGCTCAAATTTAAATAAACAACGATTGGCGAAATTAATTAAGATATGTATGTTCTTTACTTTTTATGAACAAAGAAGGCGATATTAATCAAGAAATGTAAATGTTCCTCACTTTTTATATAAAAAAAAAACTATTTATGACATTATCTATGAAAAGGGACCTTATTGTCGAAGGCACTTACGTCGAATCGCGTTGCGTTTGTATTGTAACATTTTGAACAACGACGTAAGCGCTTTTCATAGATAATGTCACATTTTTGTTCGTCATGGTTAAGTTGTGAAACAAACGGTTGCAGTGGACTGGCGCGTGCGGCCGCTGGTGGCGGTGACGAAGCTGTGGGCGCAGGCGCACGACATCAACGACGCGCGCCACTGCACGCTGTCCTCCTACTCGCTCACGCTCATGGTCATACACTTCCTGCAGTGTGAGTACACCCTACGTTACATATTAGCTATTCTAGTTACAGACAATTATGTTTTGTCTGTATTGTACAAACACAATTGTCTGTAGCAGATAAGGACAAAATATGTGTCGCTTAACTATAAACTCAGGTAAATCGATTGTCCTCTGATTATACAGTTTTTACATAATTAACTTTAAAGCAGAATGGATTTACCCTAGTTTGCTCCTAAGTAAGCTCAAATAATAATAAAAAATAGTTAGTAATTTTTTTTAAATAATCATAAAGTATCTAATCATCTCGCAAGCTGAAATTAATTAATTTGTGTTTAGTCTGTGTCTTACAAACACAAATGTCAAAGTGAGGGATAAGGAGAAACGAATATTAGTTAATTTATATATCAGAGACTTATAAATGAGGGGGTAAATATATATTTTTTAAATAATCTTACACAAATTGTATAGTCGTATTATGCTCGAAAAGGCTTGTCTAGTAGTTACTAGTTGACGACGTATATAATAGATAGGTACGAATAAATAATTAAGTAACGTCCATAACCTGGGAACAATATATTCGCAATGTTAAAGTGGAGGCGACAATAACAAACATTTAAAAAGCACGTGTTAAAACTTAAAAAGCATTGCCTACTAGGCTACACTAGGCCTTTAGTAGTACATAACTATTCATGCTCGTGTAAGATAAGTAGATCATTGAAATGTCATAATATAAATATTTTGTCTTTATTATCGTAAAATTAATCTATTGTTAAGATAAGCGATATAACTCATGGCCTAACAATAGGATATCATATTTGTTTATTTTTACTTCCGAAAATAGACCTAATTTTGTTTTGAAAAGTTTATAATGTGGGCTACTACGGCTATTTTTTGATGTCCAAAAAATAGGTCATCGGGCTTCACGAGTTTATATGATACAGAGATTGTCCCACAAGCAAACCTGTTGATGTAGTTTAGTGGGGCAATGTACTTAGCTCTAGAGCGTGATACTTGAGCGATTTGTATGCGATTTTTATACAAAACTTATACGAGGTGAATTTGCGGCGTTTTCGCTTCCATGCAACAAAACTTGCTCGCATTTCGCAAGTGTGATATCATGTCTGTAGTTAGAGGTACAAGTATTTACTTGTTGGGTTATCCTAGTAGGTTCTTTTGATACATGACAACACCCTTATAACGTAAAACATGCACAGTTCATTGAAAATACGTTTTCTAATCTGTATAACTAATTTTACTTTATTTTATACAATTACGCTTACGTTTGCTTTTTCCTTATCATCATTTTGGAGTATTTTACGATAGTAAATCACTATACAGAGTTACGTTCTACGCCTATTTCTCATACCAGCGTTGTGGCCAAAATATTATTTTTCGATTTAGATGACATTTCCAAGTTAATAAAAATCGAGATAAAACTTGAATGGAATACGATAAAAGTAACATAAATTTCGTCAAAGAAAAGAATACATTTACACCTAAACTTTACATTTTGAATAGACAATTGAAATAATTAAAATTTGCATTTTCCAAAATTCATAATCGCTGGGTACCTATTGGTACATTGGTAATATTGCCTAAGACGATGCCTTAGCCCACATTACCAATGTGTCACAAGTGGGGGGTAGCTAATGCGCTGTACCCTAACCATGAGTTGTGACATTGACGTTTTCGATAACGATTATTGAGTGTACTATTTGTTGAGTTGCACAGATAGTTATCGAAAACGTGAATGGCAGAACTCATGGTGAGGGTATTTATTGGTGGCGGTGCAGGCGGCACGGCGCCGCCGGTGCTGCCGTGCGTGAGCGTGCGCGGCCCGTGGGAACTGCGCGCCGCGCGCCACAACCGCGCCTCGCTGGCCGAGCTGTTCCTGCAGCTGCTGCGCTACTACGCCACCTTCCCGTGAGTACTCCACGCTCACTTGTCCGCACCGTTCACGACGAGATCTAATACTTTTTTATTTTATATTTTTATCTGTAGGGTGACGGCACTAGTAAAGGACGAGGGCCCAATCGTGAACATTAGTGCTTATTTCAAAGGAGTCAAGTGTTGTACATCTGTTGATGGTTTTTAAATTAAGAACTGAGTGACCATCATTGGTGCCTGTTAGTTTAAATTTAAAGTGTCCAACATTCGTGCCATCACCTTAATGTTACTTTCGTGAGTCGTTCTTTCTGAATGTTACGGATTTTGTCAATGGCGCGAGGCGTTTCGGAGAGCATCGGGTTTTTATTTTCGAGAACCAAGAGTGGCGTAACGTCTTAGTGCTCCAAAATGGAGACTTACGTTTCGCGAAACAAATTTGCATGTCACGTTTGCATGCAAACATTCAGAAGGAACTATTTGTATGCAAACATGAGCGAAGCTATGTTATTCTTAAATTATTTCGATTTTTAAGTCGTAACATACATAAATTTAATATTATTTTTATATTAAGCAGAAACGTCTGCTAGCATATCAAAGATATTTAAGTCGAAAGAAAAATAGAAAAATTTGACTCGCAGCGGGACTCGAACCCACAACCACTGGATCACTAGCCCAGTGCACTACCAGTTGTGCTATACGAGCGCCGCTTAGACGTGTCAAATTTTTTTATCTTATCCTTCTTGGTATATACGTCATTACGGGTGACGTGTAGCGACATCTACCGAAGAGTATTGACCCTTATTACGGCATCGATGTCTCAAATTTAGATTGAGAATTCATCGATAACAATGTGCTACCCCTTTCTAAAATTATTTTTATATTAAGCAGAAACGTCTGCTAGCATATCAAAGATATTTAAGTCGAAAGAAAAATAGAAAAATTGTGGGTTCGAGTCCCGCTGCGAGTCAAATTTTTCTATTTTTCTTTCGACTTAAATAAATTTAGTATGTTACTTTAAAACTGGTGTCGCATTTTTAAATAATATGATCATCGATAGGCGGAAAATGAGACAGTCAGTGCGACGATTGACCACGGTTTGATAGTAACGGAGCGGCATGCGCAGGTACGACAAGATGGCCGTGTCGGTGCGCGCGGGCCGCTGCGTGCCCGTGGCCGCGTGCCGCGCCGCGCGCAGCCACAAGAACGAGCCGCACCAGTGGAAGCTGCTCTGCGTCGAGGGTGCGCACACTACACCTTACTTACCGTAGTCACACGAATTTTTATGTTTGGAACACATCACTTTGGGCAGTATTATATACTGGTAAATTGTTTATTACTGGTACATACTGCGTGCCGGAGTCTCCATGAGCCCAAGGACCACTGTTAACCTGTGAGAGCTCGTTCCCACTATGTCGGATTTCGTATCCGGATTTTAATCGAGTGTCGTGGCTCTGGTCACACTAGTCGGCTGTCGGTGAGTGTTACAAAGTAAAACACAACAACTTGTTATTGTTAAAAAGTTATTTTTAGTAAAAATTAGTTATAGAAAGAACAGTTTTAATCTTTAAAAACAGATAGCAAAATTCCATTTTATTCACAAGAGTGCAAACACTAACTTTGCTCCCTTATATAACAAATATCTATTGTCCAAAGCGTGGAATCTTGAGCATTGGGAGAGTCTCAAGGCACGAGAGGGGATCACACTTTGCTACCGAGTACAACACACAATTTTTCACCTCACGTTGCTTGCACGCCACAATGTGTATGCGGGAGGCACAGGGGGAACGGTGCGTTGAGTCGGCTCGACATCCGACATCATGTGAACAGCGCCACCGACACGATTTTTTTCCGGACAGAGGACTGACAAAACACATCTTTTTATGTCGGATCCGACACAAAATTGTTGTCGTTCGTGTGTGAACAGCTTCGTACATAATGTTCTGCCGCTATGACACCCATATAAAAATCGTCCCGACATCCAACATAATGGGAACAAGCTCTGAGAAAGTTAGTTACGCTTGCGGGAATCGGCTCGTATCGACGCGTCTCCGCTTGTCTTATCAATTTGTTACGTTCGCTGACAGGAAATCCTAATTACAACCAAAGCTAGTGACGCGGGTTTGCACTATCCGATGATTTGTTTGTATAATTGATATATCCAATATTTGTTCAAATTGCTTTGAACTGAACTGATTCCACATCGCCCCAGTTTTATACTTTTTGCTTAGACATAGTAAAACTGGTGAAGTTATATAAAACCTGTGACGAAATGCACATTGCGAAGAACAGTCAGTTTAAATTTGTTTGAAAGAAATTTGTATAATGGATCTCTTTTTGTGTGCTACGTCCAGAAATATATACGGTATTTTAAGATGTATATTAACACTTAAACATGGACATTTCGGGAAGGTAGAACCCGGGACCTGCCGCTTTGTACGCACGGTCACCGCCAACTACGCTAGGAGTATCTCGCCCACGATAGCCGAGCGGGTATTTCGGACATTATAATTAATTGGGGCGTGGTTGCAGAGCCGTTCGACCTGACGAACACGGCGCGCTCGGTGTACGACCCGGACACGTTCGCGCGCATCGTGGCCACGTTCCGCAGCAGCGCCGCGCGCCTGGCCGCCGCGCCGCGCCTGGCCGCCGCCTGGCCGCAGCCCTCCCACCCCGCGCACCCCGCGCACCCCGCGCAGCCCGAGCGATGATGCGAGCCCCGAGTGAGTACCGCCTACTGCCTACTGCGCCATCCTCCTGTAACTTACAAGGAAGGGTACCCGACTGTCCGACTCCGATTTGATTCATTTTGATATATGTTATAGAGTAGACTAAAATAACTGGCACGTATTTTTTTTTAGCTGCCGAAACTTAACCTGTTTGGAGAAAATGTCCTTCACAATACTGAAAATTGACCAAATCTAACTCCTATAGACAGTGATGCTCAAGTAACTTGCTAATTAATGGCTGATTTGAGTATATGTTTGAGAACAGGAAAAAATAATAGACACGTGTTTGATGAATCAAATCGGAGTCGGACAGTTGGGTACCTTTCCTTGTTAGTGATTTCCGAGTCCATTTTATCTGCATTAAGCGCACCAGTCGCTTACCAAGACTGACTAGTGACTACATTATTGACATCTACCAGAAACTTGGCGTATCCGCATATTTAAAGCTCCTTGTTACGTTTTGCTTCCGTGCGGGTTCAATGCGATGCTGATTTATGCGCGTTCCTCCCTGGCCGGACCCCCGAGCCCGATTAGGCTGTGATTGCAGTGTTTAAATGTACCAGGTCGAAAAATTTATGTACCTCCTTAGTTTTCAAGACATTGGTCATTAAAAGTCTTTGGTGTGATATGTACGGTACGTTCATACTTCCCGCCTGGTGGGCGTAACTGGCCTTCGGCCGGATCTGATCAAATATTACGAGTGCCTATCAGACGGTTCCTTGGTTGCGTAAGTGTTTCTGATACTCCGTTATGTTATGGAGGGACATCCAGATCAGAATACATACTCGTACTTGCCTACTCATTGACTTTGTCACACAACATTTTACTTAGATTTTAACTTAATTGTAATTTTTTTTTATTGTTCCAGAATATTTTATGGAGGCTGGTTCTCGATGTTTCCCAAGACTTTATTGACGCGGAACAGTGCATTCCTATGTTGTGTAGTGTAGTGAAACACTGACGCCTCGCGTGACAAGTGCTCTTACGTCGCCCCGCGGCGCTCTAGTCCAGATATTTATTGTTATCTATACCGTTGTTGACACTAGGAAACTAACCGGAGGGTACCAGTCTGTCCGAATTGAGCCGCGAAAAAAATAAGTTAGAAGTTTCACAGGCTGTGATATGCGACTGATTCCCTTAAAAATATGTTGTAAGGTAGTGTTGTTACTGGTAGCGGTAGGACGGACCCGCGCACAGCGGACGTCGGTTCCTAGAGCAAACGCGCCGCGCTGTTCAATTTACACGTACTATAACAAATTATATACATTTTAATTAAGATAGAGCGAATGTCACTATGAAAAATTATATGTTTACATTCCATAGTGCCATTGTCTGTAACTTTATTTTTAATCATAATTAAGTTATTAAGATGCGAACTTTAGTTTCCGAATGCACCCATCACCGTTCGAGTCCCGCCGTTATACATATCGGAGGTCTGAAGCCGCGGCGGGAGGTGACGCCTGCATTCGGAAACCGCCGGTGGCCGCCGGCGCTCCTGCATGCTCGCGTGGCCGCTACGACGCCGCAACGACGCCGCAACGCATCCCGGCTGCCGGGCTACCAAAGACTGAGGATAAATTGTGCGAATGTTCTCGAATAGTCGCTCGGCCATCCGCGCTACGATGCTGCCTCACTACGCGTCCTATTATTTGTAATATTTATATTGTTTATATGCAAGTTATTTAATGTGTACATAGTAAGAAAGGAGAAAGATGAAGAAAAAATACATATATATATGAAATGCGTTCGTTGGATTGTGACGTGTAGGGTGCGGCCGTTCGCCGGGACTCTAGACATCACAGACATCGCTGCGTCGTTATTGACTATTATTACAAAAAAATTGGAATGTTTTAAGATAATGTACATTTTCTGTAAATATACTTTTATGGTGCGTAAAGAGTTAATGACAAAAATATGTAATAAAAATGATGTGGAGCCCGACGCGAGCGCTCGTACCGCTAGCGACTGGTCGAATGTTGGCACGGCATTGAACAATAGCGCAAATAAAGAACCAAAGATTTAATTATACCTTCCTAACAGATTCCTTAGTACCAGATTTCCTGAATTGTCAGATTTCAAAGACACTAGATTTGTAACACAAAAAATTGCAGTACCAAAGATGTAATTTAATTAAAATCTTACATTTTGGGAATTCGGTATTGCTACGTTTTGGAAATGGTTTCGGGAAGGTCTAAAGTAGGATCCATATTTTTAAAATGAGTACTATATTTTTCTCTGCGTTATTGTTACAAGATTTTAAATAGCAGATGGTGCTATGCTGGTAGTGTATGCCACGAGCAATAATCCGCTCATTGCGGACCCGAAGTCTAATTTATTTGTAATGTTTATGATGTAAACCATTTGGTGCTATGATATCATTATGTTGCCTTATTGTATAAGCCAAGCCGCGGCTCCGCTTGCTGTCGTGTAGGTGCCTAGATTAAGAACTCAAATATAACGCTAGATCTCGAATTCCTACGTCAGAGTAAGGTTAAATTAAGCACGGGCATATCTTTAAAAGTAACAAAGATGCTGTTACCTCTACTATGGTTAGGGATTTGTGCTACAGAAACGAATAGTTCATAGTTAAACGGTGCCTAGCGCAAGTGTTTGTTGTCGCTCGCAACATAAAATTGTTAATAAATTACGAAATTTATGCAATTTTGTTAAGCATTATTGAATTTTACTTAGATGAAGTCGATATTAGTCATTCGATATTAATATGTTTTACAATTTCATATTATAAAGATGTTTGTTGCTTCAAAGTCTAGTGCAGAGTATTATATTAGTATTGTTTGCTAGTCCGTATGTCTGGCGTGGCGCACCTTCGAAAATGCGATGCTCGCTCTCGTGTCGGGGGCGTACTTACTTTTTAATAGTTGGGCCTATTGACATGAATATGTGTCCTGTCATCAACGAACGATTCGTTCCAGGCTCTCGGCGTTAGATGAACACGGGTACACCTCCAGCCGCACTCCACTCAAGCTCTTTACTTTTTGTAAATAATCGCCAGCCAATTTTATAGCGTTATGTATAAGTTTTATATCGATTTTACAGGCACTCGGCCGCGCTGAATATAAAAGTACAATAATAATTTTAAAACAACTTATATATATGTCTAAGAATACTGATTAGAATAATATTAAAAAGTGTCTCAAAACTGTTTAATTTTTGAAAAGTTATAATAACTTGATGAAGCCGACATCAAAAAATATAAATAAAAACAAAAAATACCAAAAAAAAATAAAAAAAAATATTAAAAACGCCATAAAAATAACAAAAAATATAAATAAAAACATTGACTTGACTTCGATCAGAGACTGATCGAACGCCATGTCCTTGTGGCGAAAGGAGGAGAACTGTATTCTTAACTTTTTTGAGCGCAAAGTTGGCGTATGGAAGCGAGTCTCCCTGCCAACACTGCGCCCATTTAGGTGAGATTATAAAGTTGGGGGGTACATGCCAGCTAGTTACCACTCGGCAGATGGCGATCTTTATGCCAATGGTACAAAGATCCATATCATCAACTTTGCGGTAACTAGTGGCCGTGACCCCGGGGTGGAACCGTCCTGAAGCGCGCCTCTCGTGCGCAGGGAGCGCGCGCAGCGGACAAGGATCCACCGTATGCGTTGCCCTATACTGGATATTCAATGTGAGGGACCTCAAATACTTTCTCAAATTCTTCTACGGAATATCTGAAGACAATCACTGCCGAGTATCCGTTATAGCCAAACAAACAGTAAAAGCATGAGATCCGAAGCCCACTAAATCGACATAAGCGCCTTTAACTTTACAAACCAGCCGCAATAAGTAATTCATTTATCCAAACTTATATCCCACGCTGCTGTTTATTGGTGCTAAAGCCGGGTGGCCGTTGAAAGAATCCGGTGCTTCTGATGCTAGAGAATTGATGAGGCCTTCAGGTCTCGCGGCCTTAACTTGTAACTGCCGTTTGTATTAAAATTTTGCTCATTGTTATAATTATGCAAAGTATTATTGTCACAGCCTGTAGTTCGTTCCTTCTAGTACATAAATGTTTCACTCGTCCTTTAAATTCCTAAAGTAATCAATAAGCAAAAGTTTTTTTTATTAATTTTCACCTACTCGTTTAATTCAGATTCTCGAAACAATATACTTCGTAATAATAAACTTACTCAAGTCAGGAACAGCCTAACAGGTCAATATTACTATCTGTTATTTTAGATTTTTTTTAGGACAAGTTGAAGGTTTATACTCTGGCTGTGATTGTTGTATGAAACATGCAATAATTTTTAAAATTATAAAGTACTTAACGTTTATTTTGATGTTCATATAAATAAAGTGCAAAATTATTTAGTAAAATCTCAATTTATCGGTGGTAATGAGCCAATTGTGTATAATGTTAATATTGTAAAGTATTGTAAATGTACGTAAATCTCTAATTAATTAATAACATTAGTTTTTCAGCCCCAAGGCATCCAAATAAAATTGTTTTGTAAAAATATTTTTGTCATATTTTTGACAAGTTTTCTCTTGTGTTGCATTTTATTTTATTGAACGCAAGTAATTTTACTGTCCTCGTTATACAAAGAAATTATTGTAAAGAAAATATTCTGTAATAGTTACATTATACAAGCCGCCAAAACATTTGTTTTATTTCTTCTAATATAGAATCGGGTGCTAGACAAGGTACAGTCGGCGCCATAAAGTCAGCAACAGTCAATGAGGCCATTTGTGAAGATTGTTCGTCGTGACCCAAGTATAAAGCACTGGACTGTAAACGTGTTCGTCTTTCCGGGCAGTGTCCAAAAAATCTCCCTAGACTAGATCCTTTGTACACAGGCAGTGTTGGCATCAATCTGAACTAAATTAATCCGGATTGATCAATCGAATCGAATCGATTGATTGATTCAATTCTGTTTGATGCATCAATCCAATTGAATCAATTGGATTTAACGCATCAATCCTCAATTCGGATTAAATCAATTCTCATTCTAGGTTAACTATAGTCCCTAAGATTTAATTTTTTTGGGTTTTACTTATTGGACTCGGTCGATACCTGAGGTTCCCGCAGGTTCGAAAACATGTTCCTGATATTTTTCGAAATTGGCCTATTACGTTCATATTCGTAATCGATGTCGACCATAATAGGTCCCGAAAACTATTGCCGTCAGTCACTTTTGACCCAAAAAAGGACATCTCTCAACATTTCCCTCGGAAACAAGTTTCGAAACCTTTGGGGCACCTCAGATATCGATTTTGAATGCTACAGGTTAATTTCAAGGAAAGTCCCGAAAATGTCCCAAAAAGGACGTCCTTCATATTTCCGTCGGAAACATGTTTCGGAACCTTTGGTAAACTCAGACACCGCTTATGAACGCATTTGGTCAGTTTCGAAAAATGGCCTCAATAAAAAGGTACTAGATAGGTACCTACATAGGTACAAAGTAATCGTCAATCCAAATTGGGGATTGACCAATCAATTCGAATTAACGATTAGTAATCGTCCGTAGAATTAGTTTCGTCAATCGTCAATTCGAATTGATCGGTCAATGCTCAATAGTCAATAGTCAATTCGAATTGATTTTTTGCCAACACTGTACACAGGTGGTGGATAGTCTTCTTCTTAGTTCTTATGTGAAGTTCTTACTGCTAGGTTAGATCTGTCATTTTGGTTACTACTATTAGACGCTGACATAGTACTGTCACTATAAAGAGACGAGATTTTAACTTTTGTGTTAGATCTTATAATGGAAATTTCCAGAAATGATTGTACTTGAAATGGGTGACTTGCAGAAACGATAAATTATGCCTTTTTGACGTTAACTAAGCATGAAATCAGTATGGAAAATACATTTTGCGTTCTTTTGCATTGTTAAATTGCTTCTAGTTTATCAAACGATCACCACATGTAAGTACTTAGAGAAATTTAATGCTCAATTATAGTGACAAAGCTGGCAAAATTTAACTTTTGACAACTGACGCTAATTGGGTAGGTACAGTCAAGTGCAAAAATACGTACCGAAAAAATCCTTTCATAAATACGGCCTTCAACCTTATTTACTGTACAATAGAGTTGCTCGGTACATATTTTTGAAACAGTGAACAAATTTTTACACTTGACTGTACATTAATTTCTGAAAACTCCTTAATATAATTTCGAGCACTACATTGTTACGTTGCAACGAAAATTGCTGCAAAGAGTGCATGTACAGGCAATCAGAAATAAGCCACATGATAAAACTAACTGTAAACTTAAGCACGGTTCAATTAAAGTAGCGCGAGAGACTCATGAACCTGTAGCTATTTTTACCAGCGAAATCCGTTCTGTTCAGATTTCCTTGGATAGAACGCTGTACAACTCCCTCCTGCAATTCGCTTTTAATGTCATGGGCCTTAATTAAATACCAATTAGACTTCGCCAGGGATCGCGTAATCATAACGATGGGGTTAATAGACGTGGCGTCTTCGCGTGGCGTGGCCGGCCGGCGCGGCGTGAACTGGCGTGAACCGATCTGCACTGGCAGAGGCCGCACTGACCTCACCTAACTGCCTTAAATAGACATATCTCCTTTACAACACTCATAGCCTTACGACCTTTTAACTCTCAATATCATGTGCAGACAAATCGGTACCACAGCCCTTTTAAGTGTCTTCCTTAAAAGGACTGACGAATTACTTGAGTGAACATTTCGAAACGCTTAAGGCTGAGTGACGTTTCTCACCTTATTGGATATTTTAAGATTGTTTAGATTGGGGCGCCAATTGTGGTATAAGTACGCTAAAACAACAAAATTGTTCTTTCTTTCCTTCCTCGCGTTGTTCTGGCCTTTTGTCACGGTCTGAGGGCCGCAAACCAGGAATTGGATTGACCTTACAACCCAGAGGGTAAACTAATAGGCCTGGTTGGAATAGTCCGTTTTCCTTCACCGCGACTGGTAAATATCAAACGAACGATATTTCGTATGCAAGTTCCGAAAAACTCATTGTTATGAGCCGGGGTTTTAACCTGCGACCTCCGGATTGCAAGTAGCATGCTCTTACCGCTAGGCCACCAAACCAGGCGCTCGAAAACCAAACACAATAAAACAGTAAAGATAAAAAAAAAAAAAAAAAACTATTTAAATTGGCAAACAACTGAAATTCTATTGAATTAGGATTACAAGTAGATACAATTTATGGAGCGTACGAAGAACCACCAAGAAGTGTCATGTCCGTCTATTAGGTATGTAATCAAAAATGTACCCTAGTCTATCGTAGGTACCTATTGCATTGCATTGGTGATTTGATCACCGATGCAAAAAGAGAAGTGTTGTTTAACCGGTATGTGTGTGTGTATCTGTTTGTGTGTCGGCTTGTGACACTGACTCTTAAACGGGCAAATGGGAGTATTTAAAATTTGGTACATTCAATAACGAAAGTTGTTCAGAAAAATTAAATTAGGTACCTACTTTACATAATACACATCGTTTTCAGTTTAAGTTAACACCTTCGCTGCGGCAATTAGTTAACTTTGCAATTAACCATACTTGTACGGGGTAGAATCAACCCCGTACCGCAGTGAACGTGTTAAAATGACAAATTCCCTCTTTTTCTCCTTTTTGCTTTCGTAATTGTTCTTGTATAGTTTTAGCCATTAGTGATGTTACTTGTTATTATTAAAGCTGCACCTTTTTTTTGCATATTATATTGTTAAGTTCATTAATTTGTTTAAATATATTTATGAGATTATTTAAGTTTATTATTTAAGTTAAAGGGTCCGCTGAAAATCAGCGTTGCTGCACTGCGTGCTCGACACATGCTGAGCGGAACCCTTTTTGAAACAACATAGGTAATATCAATTTTTTTAGTTATAAGTCTCTGTTATGCTATGTTGGTTCAAATAAATTTATTTTCTTTCTTTCTTTCTAAATAAAAGTAAATGGCTATATTACACCGTAATCGTAAAGGGAAGAAAGATGTCATGTTTGAAATTGCCATTTGCCCGTTACCCCTGACCTCTTTTCTCATTAAATTGAAAATTAATTATTAGTGCGGTATTTGGCTAACAGTGTCTGACTTCATCACACAATTAAGAAACGTTATTAATTTCCAGTGAGCAGCAGTTACATCCGCGGGTCCCCTGACTAACGAGGCGCATAAGTAGTCATACTCATGCGCTCCAATTTCTTGCTAATTTGAATGTCATACATCATGATTAATATGTCTTGCTTACACGCAAAAGACTTAGGTTGTTTTATTCATGGTTGTAGATTATAGAATTTGTAGATGATACGATATTTTTTTTGTATAATATAGGACGTAAACGATCAGACGGATTGCCTGATGGTAAGCAACTACAGCCGCCCATGGACACTCGCAACACCAGAGGTGTCACAAGTACGTTGCTGACCTTTAAGATGGATATACGCTCTTTTCTTGAAGGTTTGGAGACATCGGTTTGGAAATACTACAGAAGACAATTCATTCCAAAGTTTTGCTGTACGAGACAGAAAATTTCTGGAAAAACGTGCAGTTGACGACTGCCAACCATCCAAGTGGTGATGATGAAAGTGTTGTTGTGTAGAGCGCTGGCGGAAGGAGGCAGCAGGGATTAAACCCAACAATTCCTCGGAGCACTCTCCGTTGTAGATGCGGTAGAAAATGCAGAGTGAAGCCACATCTCTACGCAGCGCCAAGGAGTCAAGCCGGACCGAGATATCCTGGCAGATGATGATGATGAGAGATGGTGAGATATGCCTTAACAAGGCTGTTTAGGAGAGTGTATAGGAGAGCAGGGATAGATATAGTGTATACAATGAATCGCTTTTTTAAGAGCTGTAGCTGCGTCATTCTTAATTAATGCTAAATTATCCAGTTTATTAGTACTTGTCAAAGCTTAGGATAACTCCTTAAGGCAGTATCGAGAGATGCTATCTTCTTCTTGTACCATTTCCATCCAAGATGTTAGCAACCATATGTATATATAAGTACCTGTATATCTCAATCCTCA
Organism: Grapholita molesta; assembly: GCA_022674325.2. Classification (NCBI taxonomy): domain Eukaryota; kingdom Metazoa; phylum Arthropoda; class Insecta; order Lepidoptera; family Tortricidae; genus Grapholita; species Grapholita molesta. Next base: position 9,265,193 of record CP053137.2, read on the forward strand.
GTCATGCGAATTAATCCGCCCATGCTCTTCACCTCTGACCAGTCAGTCTCTTACATTTTTAATCCATGATATGCGCGTCTTCTACCGCGGCCACTAAAGCTATAGTTAACTTAAAAAAATATTGGGTAGGGTGTAAAAATCCCTTCGGGCGCGTACGGAACCAGAGCTACGTAACCAGATGCGATCGAAAACTATTTCTGCCTTCTACTGTATATAAGGTGTACGGGGTTGCATACGCGGCCGAAGGGGTAAAAATAGGGGTGGAACATGATCTACTATAACCCATTTTCCCTGCACGTACTATTTTAAAAGCAGAGTAATCGCAAAATGTTATGGAAGCTCTATTAAACCACATGATTAACGCAACTGTTTTTGTCTAGAAAAAAAAGCAATTAAACAAGTACCTACCTTCCTAAGTATGCCAATTAGGTAATTGCTAAAAGTTACTTACGACTCATTCAATACAACCAACGAGGAAATATACGGCAAGCAACAATGTCCGATTTAACATCTTATTTTATGGTCCATTTAAGTCAATTACTCACCTAGACACAATTTCTTGTAGCTCTGCCCATCAGGAAGTACTTAGTAAATTGGGATCATGCTATATTTCTTGATAGATAAATAAATAATTAATAAAAATTATAGGATATTCTTACACAAATTGACTATAGTCACACTATACAAGTATGAGTATAGCTCCTAGTGTACATTGACAAGAATTATTTACGTTTCACACCTCTTAAACGCATTATTCTTCATTTCACTCCCCAACCCCAATTCCTTACACATTATACACCGCGTAACATGAGGAAACCGAATAATTTTGCCAGAGTTATCCTGACCATATTTAGAGACTAAAATGTTAAATAAATCTTTTAGAAATTCAAATCGTATCGGAGGTAGGTACAACCCATTACAAAAAAAAAATACTCAGCACCGTTCGCTTTCTTTCTCTATTTTACTATTGAATTCATTGTTTGTTTTCAGACATAGTTTTCTAAATAAAATTATTTTTTTATGCCAAATAACATGAAAAACGAAACAATATTTTTTTTTGCCGAAGTTGACCAAAAGTTATATGATATTTTTCACTTCTTTTGGCCTCAGGAATACGCTGTTAAAATTATTCGGTTTCCTCATGTCACACAGTGTACCCACACACAAGCATCAACCCTAACTAGCATGGGTGACGTCGACGGTAACATGTTACAGCTTACGTTACGAGGCCGGCCCTGACATGTTCATGAGTTCCATGACGAGAACAGTCTGCGTACGCGAAACGTGCATGTCGTCTAAACAGGCAATTAATCGACACCAGACTGATTGGACGAACCAGGATTAACCTGTTTACGTTAAGCGCACGATGAATGAACTTAAGAGACGCGACTCTATTCGTGATGGTTGTCATTGTATTATGCTTTACAAGTTTTCATTTTTACATTTGACATTATCACGAAATTGACAAAGTTGTTTATTATCAGGCAATAAGTCATTTTATTGCCTGAAACTGATCATGCGACGGTGTAGACCGATTTGCGATTAATATTAATTGAAACGTTTTTTTTTATGACAGTATTTTCCTTTTTTATTTTATAGATAAGATGAGATACCTACGTAATAGACTTGGGTCAACCTGATTTGAGTGTAATTTATATCATTTTTTAAATAGATAATCTCTTAGAGTGCGCGACGGGCCGGCGACGCGATCGGCGAACCGAACGGACACTCAGCACTCTTTATAGTGCTTGAAAATGGATGCTTCTATGTTCTCCGAAAAATGTCGCGCGAGTGACTAAATAAACGTGAGTAAAACCGTGTCAATCGTTAATTATTGCACTAAAGCGTTATTAATTTTTGATTTATTTTCGTGCTTGAAGCGACAAACCAAGTCAAATTGAAGTTTCAAATATTCAAAAGGTAGTATTACGTAAGCACAAATGTATGTCTACAACTGGATCGAGTGGACCGACGCATGATCAGTTTCACGTTACTATCCATTGACAAAGGACTGGACTATTTATGACGAATATTACTGACAATGAATGAGATCAAGATCGCACTAAAATAGTACAAGCGAGATGCGCAGATAGTCAACTCGATACTCGTTATCGAAAACCTCAATGTCACAACTCATGGTAAGGGTACTGCCTATTATAATATTGCTATCACTAGTAGGTACCTATCCTTAGATCTAGATAGTTTTATTTCTTTAGCACAGATGGGAGATGATATAAAAGAAAAAGAACCATCATAAAATCTAATCTTGATAGAGTAATAAGATACCTAAACGGAATATCTGCTTACATGCATAACCACCATACATTGGAAACGTAAAAAAAAAGCAATAACCAAACAATATAATGTGTATAAATATGAAATATAACCACAATATAATATAAATTCAAAATTCATTTATTTCATTAAGATAACAAAGATCTCTTATGTTTCATTAGTAAAGGTTTATAATTAAAATTAGTACTTAAAAACTATATTAGATTTAACATTTAAAATCATTTTATTCAATATAGGACAGCACACATGATCTACAATCATCATGAGGATGCTGTTTGGACTGCCTCTCGTTCTGCTCAGAGACGCTGTAAATTTGCGGAAAATAGCTGCGAAGCCATCGGTTCAATATAGTTTTCTTTTTAAATATAAAATCCGGGCCTCTTTTATTTAACGGCTTACGGCTCTTGGACACTGGAATAAAATACGCATAATAAACAATTGAATTGGTTTACTAATTGCTTGTATACATATAGCTCTTCTGTGGTGGCCGTGGTAGGGCAGAATCACAACCAACCACCAAATCACCGCCACCTATCAACACCACAAATACGTGTCTCTAAATAAATCGAGATGCATGGGTGCAGCACAAGTTGTTCTCGCTCTTATTCTCTTAACAATAAAGTCGAGTCAAGCTCATTTTGAGCACCTCACCCGCTTAGCAACGTTTGCTGCTGACTGTACATCATCATCATTTCGGCCGAAAGACGTAGGCGTATACTGAGGCGCTACCGCCAAAGACGATATTCGTAAATTTCGGACGATTGTCTCTGTCACTCTCATGACGCCTTCATTGGAGTAAAAGAGAAAGATGCTCAAATTATACAAACTTTGATGTTCGCGGTACCGGGCCCAGGCCCCAGACTTGTGTCGTCGTACTCGGGTGTCATAGTCAGTACGCTTGGCAGGTGGTTTGGTGACCGCATTACTTGTTAATTCTGTTTCACATGGGTACTTACAGTCCGCGTTAAATAGTTAGAGTCAAACGTATAGATCCTTAATTGTACCAATAGCATAGAATGTATGGTAGGTACCTACGATATAAAGTTCTCTGGTCGTTTTACTACTAATAACTTACACTGTATTTTTTTATTACAAGTCAAGTTTTGAAAATTCAAAAGTCACTGCTTAGTGTACCTTTTTTATACTTGTATCTGTCGTGGAAAACCGGCTAACCTACCTATACTGACGAAACATAAGTACCCATCCCATTACGTACCAACATTATCTTCGTTTTATTACCCGAATTACCTACGTACTGAAACATATTTGTAAAATAGTGAATCACTACGACACACACTAATCAACAAAGCCTTTTTGTGCCAATAATTGTTACCCGGGGATGGTAGCAGGGATAATATGGTGAACCGCGTTGCCTATAGGGAGGGTGCACGAACTATAGGTGGCAGCATTAAACGACAAAAGCGACACTATGCGGATTCTAAAGAAACTGTTTTAAGAATTATTTGCGAGCTGTCAAAACTTTTCTTATACATCTTATTGTTCATAAATATGATAAAAGTTACGACAAATGGGTTTACTTTTGGCCCATTGAAAACGACCTGGATCGTGGCCAAAATATGACAAAAGGTCTATAACTTTTTCAGGCCGGGCATGTAATGCATGTCGAAGAAATAGTTCACCAGGAACAAGAGACTATTATAAAATTATCACTTAAACCAAAATATCGAATGTGTACGACGTAAAAATAACTAAGGTGACGGCACCAGTAATGGACAAGGAACCTATCATGAACATTAGTGCTTATTTGAAAGGAGTAAGTGTTGTGCATTTGTTGGGACATATTCAATTTATAACTTTATGATTTTTGAAATAAGAACTTAATGTCCATCATTGGTGCCTGTCAGCTAAAAGTGTCCAACATGTGTGCCATTACCTTAATTGCCTAAATTACGTTTTAACCATACTTTTAAAGTAGTCAGTGCTAGTAGTAACTCATATATATTGACTAACAAAAAAAACTGGATTCTTTGTTGGGTTTGTCTTTAAGCACTGCATATTGTTGTTAATGGTCATGAAAACTAATAATTTCGATGTTTTCTGGATAGATCTGGCCTATCTCAATAGGGCAACCACACATATCTCTAAACCCAATCTAAGCTTTTTGACCATTATATATCCTACGGATGAAATCATATCAGAACCGACTACCTCGTCGCTTGGGCTACAACTTCTGTAATCTCAAGAGGGAACAGACACTGTGAAATAAATTTTACGAGCAGTTTTCGTGAAAAGCCGGAACCTAAATCATATAAATCATAATAACGAAGTTTCATAACTGCACTTACTATGTAGGTATTTCAGTTGGGATCAGCGACCTACACCTCCGATTGTACCCGATATAAGTATCTAATCTGTTTGTACAATTTTTGTTTCGGTAATTTTCTTAATTTCCAAAAGAAAGAGAACTCCGATGAAAATAAGTGTTCTAACATCTCTTCAGTGTCAGTGGTTTTTCTTCCCTTGGTTAACAATCTATTCGTGTTACTAGGCTCACTCTGTATTAATTACTTAATCAAGCCAGGCGAATAAAAGTGACCTCATTACATCTTCTGATCATTTTTTTAAATGATGGTAGTAACATCATCATAATAATGATGGAAAATTGATGTGTTTAAAAGTGATTTAAGGCAGATGATTGTTTAAAGTTTGGTTAATATTTTTCCAGAAAATTGTAAAGAGAAGTCAGCACAGAACACACACCAATTTTTTTTGTTAACGAATGCAAGCAATCGTATTCGCCTAGTTTTCTTCACAAATCAATCCTGAGCTTTATCCCATGTAAATATACGTTGCAACTAAAAATAAACATGATAGCGGCGGGAATGCTCGCTGGAACTGGAAGAAATCTCGTCATAACTAGAACGAAGATTAGTAATTAAAAGTGTCTGGTGTAAGGGCGAGTTGCGTGCTTATATAGGGTCGCTGGAAGGCTCCGATGTCTATAGTGGTCGTCGCCCGCCGCCGACTGCACGCGCCGCCGTCGACCGGATCACGGCGATACGAAGCGCCGGTGCGCGAATAAAAAGTATAAAAACAAATGTTTTTTAAAACAATAAAAAACATTTTAACATAGATGTTTGGCCCTTCGTTTTCTCTGTGAATGACTGTGTCTGTGAAGTGAGTTTTTACGGAATCGGAAGTTTTAATTGTTTGTTCACAAAAGAGACGTTTTAAGGTGAGTTGTGATTGTTTGATTTTTATTATCTTGCGGTTGCGTCTATTTACTTGTCACTTCTGAGTTAATACCGATGTACTAGATATAAACATTAAAGATTATTAGCATTACATCTGACTGGCGTTACCTTGGATTTTTTTTTTTCAAATATTATATACGTAAAGCAGGAATTCTGCTAAATCGTGACTAAAACCGGAACAAAATACCTATTAAAAACACATAAACGATACCACCACATTACACTGTACGTCCTTCTGAATCTGATAACCAAATGACAGCAAAACCTTGAAACGTACCTTCATTTAGCCAAATTAATGAGGAATGTAAACAAATTAAATATACAATAAATTGGATGTAACACAATATTTTTCTATTTTCTATTTTTGTGATATGTCCTGTATTATCTGAAAATATGCTCACAGATATCCTTAATCTATTAAAAAAAAAAAAAAAAAACAATATATATATTATAAATTAAATACCTTCTATTCTAGTCACTAGATAGGTACCATGGTTACAGAACACGAGGTCCCTGTTCGAATTCTGGTAAGGGAATTTAATTCTGTATTTATGACGAGTATTTAATTCTGTTTCTGGGTTATCTATGAAAGTAGACATAAATATTTATAAGAAATCTATCGTCGTCTGGTACAGTCAACATCAATAGTAACTTATGAAACAACCATTAGTAGGTGGGTGAATTGCAAAAAAAATGTACGTAACACAATGGAATATTCACAAAAAAGTGACACATAATGATGAACGTTACACAAAGAAAATTATAAAGACCGTTCCATATTGAAATTTATACATACACGGACAGGGGGAAACTATTAAGAGTTCCTAGTAAACTACTAAAACCTTAAAACATTATTGTCATATTTAATCGGTTAAATTTTGGAGAATATATATAGTAAGAAACTTATTTCAAACCATTTGTTAAACAATCTTATTTTGAAAGGTACACAGTATATTATCAATGTGAACGAACCTTTTTAGGTAAAAATCTTTGTGTTACGTCACACAAAAACACACAATGGAAGTCAAAATCGACGCCGCCATATACCTAATCGCGTGTAAAATGAAATTAACCTCGAATTCAGGAATTCGCAAATTCCATGCCAATTGCCGCGTAATTTATCTATAGTATAATGAGGAAACAGTAGTAAAAAACAGTTAACTTACCTGTTTTAACTGCTATCCAAATTTCCAATTTTTTTGCGACAAAACACTGAAACACAACTTTTCTCCCCACAGCTCGAAAACCAATATAGCTGACGACACGTGCGTTGGCGCAGTCGTAGATTTAGTGTTGCCAGAAGTAATAATATAACGAATGCGTTCATATTTTGTCTATAAACGCGTGAAATAGCGTAACACAAGTGTGTAACACAATGGAACGAAATCTGTCCCCGATCTTCAACACACGATTAATTAAAAAAAAATATGTTGAATCCTTTTAAAACCATTTGAATACAAGTATTAGTTTGTATTAAAGACATATATTTAAAAAAAACACGCTAAATCTACTTATAGATAAAGTTATGATTTTTTATTAACAGTGGAGTGTTGCGAGGACATATGCATTTTGTATGGGAGAAAAAATATACCTTTTCATAATTATTTTTTTAAATACTTTTTAAGCAATATTGTACTGTTACAGTGTAAAATTTCTATTAGCATTTAAGTGACAACATATTAAAGAGTGGTTAAAATGAGTGTAAATGTACTATTTATTTTTTTAAAGATATTTTAATGTTGAAGACATTTCATGGTTGTGGAAAGTACACTTTTTTTGATATTCACCCAGGTACCTATCTGCGTATATCCTGTGTATTTTTTTTTACAAATGAGATATTTCACATTGATTCGTCACATTGAGTTACCAAATTGTATTTTTTTTTTCTACTTACCATCTGAAAAATAAATATAATTTATGGTGACACAAAAAATATGTTTCACACAATCATCTTCACCTATGAATCTTTGTCATTCATTATTTGCTACATAAATACACAAACTATTTAATATTATTATCAATAACGAATAATTATAAATATAATTATCAATAACGAAGAGTTCACAAAACTCAATCCCAACCGGCTTCCCTAATTCTTAACACGTTTATGCAGTATGCTGTAGCTAATTAAGAAAAGGAAAGCTAAATTAGCTCCGGCTTGCCTGTAAACAGTACGATATGTCAGCGCTAGCTAATTACCTATTAACTACAAGGTTCCTATTAGCTTATAAGGAAGTCTCACAGAGACAATAAACTCTTTGAAATATTACATAGCGTTAAACGTAAGATAGCATCGAGAGGTGTTATCAATTGCTGATAGCTAAAACCTCTTATGATAATACAGATTACTGATAACTTAATACCTATAAGAGGCTTAAAAGATGGGTGCGAAGAGGTTTCCTGTCTATACAAAAAGATATGGTAAGATAATGTTGCTACTTACCGTACTTGCATTTGCAACTAAGTTTTAAGAGTGGCGGAAGCGTAACAACATAACAGAAAATATGATCCTTATGGATTAAAGATCGCAAAGCATCATCGGAAGCAAGGCGACAATTGAAATGTTGTAAGGTATATATACTTTGTCATATGTTAATAATGGCGTTTAAAACAACGGTAATTTAATTTAAAGAACTACATAAACGCGACTGCGTCTATGTGTAATTTGGATAAGAAAAATCCCTAAAACAAGACAATCGTCATACCCGATGCCGATGGCACTTAAGTTAAGAATCGCCTAGTTGCTAAGGCAATGCTTAGGCGACAAAAACATATATGAAAAGTCAATTTAAACCTTACTGTACAACGATTTTAACAATATTTTTAAATTTGGTCAGGTGTTCGACACATAAAAACAAGAAAAAAAAGCTCCCAAAATCATTCTGCATTATCGATCAAGTTGACGTTTACCTACGAATCATGTCTTGTGTATCACCAACCACAAACACTGCTACCAAATCAACCTTAAGCCTATTCGGGGATCAATGGGAACACAAACAAAACTACACTTGCCTCCGTACCGTCAAGATAAAGACGCTGACGAAAATATTCAACGTATAACTAAAGTGGCCTTTGGACATGACTGAATGCATCACAAATACAAAATGATGATGAAAAACGGCCAAAATACATATGTAGAGGCAGCTGCAGTTACCATGTAAACCACGCTACCTATCACTCGAATCTTGCCTGTAAAGCGACTTATATACTGCTCAGTATATACAACAGCTAGATATAACGGCCCGGCCACGACATTACGTGAATTGCGTCGCGACAAGCGTTTTATCTGTGCATTGCGTGCGATCCCAACCCAACTAACCGCAATGCATTGCGCGTCTTGACCGCGCAACGTACCTACAGATAAAACGCTCGCCGCGCCGCACGTCGCGCATAGTCGTGGCCGAGCCGTAAGGAACCCACGGTGGCGGAGGCGTTCATCAATCCATATGAGAGAAATTTTGAATTTTCTTATTTTGGATAACAGCAATGTCGACGATGAAGTGTTGCGTTTTAGGCCACGTTGCAAATAATGTTAACACTGACGTGCCTGATAAAAGTGATAAACATACACGGGGTTTATCATGAACTTGTTAAGACACATTGGGGACTTACTTACATATATAGGGTTGGTAACTCACTGGCCACTACCAGCAGCACAGCGGAGCGCTGCGCTATCGTCCAAAACATTTTATGAGTCCATTATGGCGCTGGATGAGTAGCCGCGCGACTCAGTTAAAATGTATAGAATTCAATGGGCCTGTTTTGGACGACTGGTTGCCGCTCGCTTACCGCATGTCCCGCCCAAGTCGCTTGCATCGATTCAGCCTTATACTTAGCTAAATAAATACGTAAGTATGTGACATTTTATACCTTAACAAGTGCATGATAAAGCCCCTTGTATATTTATCAGGCACGTCTGTGTCAATACCGTTTGACATTGTCCACTGATATGGCCGGCTGTTTGAAACAAGTAGCTGTAAAGACAACTATTTGACACTTCACGGTATTCCTAAAAAAAAATATTTAAAAAAACTAACATGTTACTGTGATGTACATACATATAGTATACCTATACGTTATAGGTACGCGGTGTAACAACAACAGTGGTGATCCTGATCCGCTCCGATTAAGAACGTATTCGGCATCATGTTCTGATAAGATTTTTTTTTTCTGCGGGATAGGTCGTCCAAGTACAAGTCAGCCAACCCTCCGTATACTAACAAAGGGAAAACAGTTTACGCATGAACGTAAAGTTCTTGTATACCCTACGGCCGCTCGGTCTCCACGGCCCCAGCGTTTCGGCCCAAACACCTTCAATAAATGCTAGCCTAATAAGTCTCGCCTACGGATGACATCATTATAGTCAAGAGTACTACGAGTAGTCAATAAAAAAGCACGTCAATATGACGCGTATCAACCGCCAAAGAGGAAATCCCCTACAACTTCTCTGAGCTCACGTGTAGTTTACCTCAAATTCAGCTTATTATTTTTATTAAGATAACTGAGGCAATGCCTGATGGCTACCCTCCTGAAATAGACGTCATGATTGCTACTCGTGTTCGATGCGGTCGACGTAAAACACACCTTAATCATCCAACCGCGTCATGCAACACCGCAACCGCACCGTAAGTAATACGGTCGACGGTACGGTCGTCATATTGTCTACCCGGAACACCATGTATATGGTGTCTTTTCAAACGCAATCACTGAGTTTCAGCTAATTAGAAAGGGCTGATTATGATAATATTACTTGATTGTAATCTATATTACCTGGTAATAAAGGTGACTGCTAGTAACTTTGTCACCTACTCTACTGTTTAATAATATACTCGAAAATGTTAAAATACCGTTAATAGTTTTTAATAAATTAGTACCTGTTTGTATAACCTTACATTACATATCAATCAACCGAATCGATAACAATTATGTCATAAAACTAATAAGTAATCCCCTCATGTAACTATGTCGTTAATGGAGTACGTCCTTATTAGTTATTAGATACAGACGGAGATAGCTGGCTCATAATTACTCATTACATTTACTTAATAAAGTCGTTAGCTTTACCAAGTGTTACTAACACGAATGAGTTCCATTTTGGGCCACGTTCAATGTCGTTTAATCCATAAATCTTCTTCTTATTGCTCTTCATAAAGGCATTATTTACTTAAACTAGATATGGTGTAAAACTTATCACTGCAAGTAAGTGTCTTATTTAGTTATGACAACTTATGACTTACACGATCATCCACGTTTATCTTTATAAATTGTGCTATATGTAAAAAAACTTCAAACTATTTACTATAATTTACGGTTGTTGATGCAGGTAGAACGAGAAACAGTACCTAAATGTATGTATATTTGAGCGTATCGATATTTATGACCTTAACTCTACAAGTGTAGGGAAAAGACAGTACATACCTACGATTACTTCTGTCTATGCTCTAAGTGAAAAACTCCGTGACCTAATTATACATCCCGCTTAGAGACAGGCATTGGAAGTCTTGTAATTAATGGTTTCGTTAATCACCTTTCCTTTACAGAATTTTCGTTAATCTTCTAAATTGGACTCGTACTTGTGTGTAGTAGTAATTATTACTGAAATATGGCGAAAGAAAGGTTATTGGCTAAGCTGTAATAAGACATGCGATTTTCAATCCTCTTGTAACAGAGTATCACTGAGTACATTGAAATGTAACTTATGTCGTATTTACAAAATATAATTTGATTTACTAGTTGCTTTTTGAAATAAAAGGAACTAACAGCTATGCTGCTCGACGTAGATTATAGACTGACAGTGTCAGACAACGCACAGCCTAAATATTTTTATAATCGTATGTTGTGAAAATGCACTAAAAAGCTTTTTTTCTTCGATAATAAAATCATTTGTAAGAATTTTCAGGTTAGCACGTTATATTTCTAATGACAATATTATTGATAGCAACAGGCAGGCGGAAAACACGTGTATTGTAGGACCAAACGACTTGCTTATTTACCAGACGCCAAGGGCGGCGCCCGCCCGCCCCCGCTGCACATATTTATTACAGTACGTAAAGACGACTCAGCTACAGCTTGATATGTACATAGATGACGAATGAAGTCTGCATATTGACTCCTCAACGGTGGAGTTTAAGGGATAGTCCTTCGTCGCATAAGGTTTGACGTACCTATGACATTTTAAATCAGCCAATCAAAACTTTGGTGACTAATGACAACTTTTTTTAACAATATCTAATCCGACAAAGGGGCTAAGGGGATAACTGTCAGTGGGGTTATTTTGGGGCCATTTTATACTGGAAATGAAGTCTGTATATTCAGTAAGTATTAATGAAAGTTCACTGTTAAGCTACGCGCGTGGTGCTAATTGGCGTCGACAAATCCTTCCTCCTGGTGTTAGTTGTATTAAAACGGGTAACTCACGTGTTCCGAGTAGAATATTGCTCCGCATGTTTCGTTCCATAAGGAGGCGAACTGATCTTGAAGAACCTCTGTACGTCATAGCTCGAATAAAAAGGTTTATGATAATCTTTTCACTACTGTTAGAACAATATCTACTGCGACTACACTCCCGAGCCTCGCCCTTCCACTATCAACAGGTTATCTCGGCATTATTTCATTTTAACTCTTATGCCTTGGGAACAAGTATCAAATTTATGAAAAAGGATATTTCCTAGAAAAATGGCACCTGTTGAACCTTTGTTATTCCAAATATATTATGATGAACGGGTTGCTTAAGTGCTTCCTGAAATACTCTTATTATTATGGAATTGTAGGAGATGTTGAATAGCCAATTGGGGAAAATGGAAAACAATAACACATATGAGGAAAACTGCTTCGTTTATTTGACATCAACGTTTTATCATTTTCAAGAGCATGGGTATAATAAATCAAGGAAGGCCTTGGTACATTCACAGTATGAGGTTTCTTTTTACCTTATTTGCTCGGAACCCTAAAATAAGTAAGTACATAATTGTGTCGCTTAACTTCAAACTCAGATAAATCCATTCGACCCTCTCTACAAATATCTACCCTATTACCTTTTCATAATGCCAAAATCGCATGATCTGACAGATGGATTGGTTTTTTGTTTTTTTTAATGATGGGTTGTTGAAGTGGTATTAACCCTAGTCGAATAGTAAACAGCCAGAGCGTAGAAAATTCTACAATTCATGTATGGATAATTAGCTGACCATTAATCCCATGTCAATTTAATGTGCAAAACCGCTATAGTAATAACATGTTTTATTCGGTCAAGGTTATTCAACTCTTTCGCAAGGGTCAGTTGCCGCGTCGAACAGTCCGGTCACAAGTTTAGGTACCACACTGAAATATGTCATAAAACTGACTGTGACTGTAAATTTCGATTTTTTTTTAACAGAGGAACGCAACCGAAATAAAACGGAGGCGGTTCTCAAGTAGATGTGTATATTGTTTTTATTAATGATCACCACACATAACTTTTTACAGGGTACCCACCCTGTAACCCAGCCTGTCGATTTTTTTGGAAATTGGCGTAAGTACGTCTTATGCCCGGAGACCTGTTTGCAAAGATATTAAAAAAAAAAAAAAAAAACAATGTAATATTGCGCATATAAAGGGCTAGACAAATGACTAAGTATATCTAATAAATCTTTCCTTTCTTGCAGATAGTTAAAAACTACCTTGTATCATGTACCTAAGGTTTAAAATTGTTCAATATAAATACTGCTATGAGCACGGCGGTGTCACCATAAAGTAATAGTCGTTATTCACATACTTATAGAACAATGAATTATATTGTGTATAAGTACTTAAATGTCCTCTAAGCACATGTCGTCTTCTTTTGTACTGTTAAGGCATTCACAGATTAGCCTTCACATATTCGTACTACAATTTACATTACAATAAAGAAGTGCGAAATAATCTCATTTAATATTTAAATGACCTTATACAAATACGGGTTACAAAGACAGACACTAAATATTGTGGTAACACCGGACATTGTCGGCTTGTGAAAACAATTTGTAGATACCAGCGGCGGTGCGTCCATACAAGCCGATTCCCGCCGGCTTTACTAACTCTCCCGCAATGCAACAGTTTTTCTCGGGCTCACAAAGAAAAGGCAAAGCTATATGGCCTCCGCCTTGCCTAAGAAAATAATTGTAGATACGTACGTGATTAGTTATACTTTTCATTGCTAAGTGCGTCATAGGTAATTATTATATTTATTTATGAATTTGAGCCTAATATGTATCAAATTGTAATGGATTCCTTTCTTTTACTAATTGTTACATATATTCTATCGCACGTCTAATTAAATTCATTAGTATCATTACAATTCTATAACTGCAAAACACCCCAGAGAACATGAAGCTAATTACCAATGACAATGCAGTCTTGATACCTACTAGTTTTTGCACTTCAGTTTTGCAATACGAGTAATCTTTCAGAATGATTTGTTATTTTGATAGTAGTTTTAATAATTATGATTATGGTAACATAAAATCATGTTTTATCATTGTAATATTGGTAAGCTATCATCATCATGATAGTAGTTCATCATCATATCAGCCGAAAGACGTCCACTGTTGGTTCTTACTAGTTACGTATAATTTATCAAATTTATTATGTTACCTCACCCGCGTGCTTTTTGGTTGTTCTTAAGATAGTATCCCTATACATAATCCAGAACTATTCAAAAATTCAAAACATGGACACGACCCAATGCTAAAATTTCAATTGAAATTTACCCTGCTTCTGGAGAAATAGAGTTTGTCATCATGAGTTCATGACTCAATATCGAACCGTCGTTCAAAGCCCGGTGGTTAGCTGCAAGGGTTGCAAAAGCCGAAGACCGAGCTCCAAGAAGAGAATCTATTATTTTATTATTTAGAAGCTCTAAAACGTCGCAGTAAAAATTGCTTCTGAATCAGGAGGACGGCGGTTGTAAACCAAGCGACCAGAGTAAACGAGGTAGTTTTGTTTACGTTGTAATATGGAATAAGAAGTGGCATGGTAAGACGCGAAATCTTAAGCCTAGAATACAATGGAATGCATGGATATTATAGCTTTTATTATCAATAAAGTTGGAATTTATAAAAAATGGATCTACTTTCATTAAATATCATTAAGAGACGGTAGTTGACTTTCGCTATTAGGTATAAAACGATATTTAAACAAATTGTAGGTATTTTGCTCCGCATGTACATGTTTATTGGTGCAGGTACACGGACATCTCGCATTTTAGCCAGTTTATAAAACCTCAAAAAGTACAATAATTTTTGAGGTAGGTAGATGACGTCGCAAATATCATTATGGTTATATAGTACAAGTAATGATCTAATGATATTGTTAGTTTCGGAATTTCTTTATTTATCTTTAGAATATCTTAAAACGTGTAAAGGTTGATTCACGTTACACCGACCGGCCCGCGTCCGAGCCGAGGCTCACGTGACCCCAGTATAAATCACATGACCACCAGGCGCCCGATTTTCACGGTCCGGGCACGGGCCGGTCGTGGGACAGCCGTTACTGCGATGTAAAAGGGCTCTGCTCGGCCCGGTGATGGGAAGGCGACGTGGTGTCCACGCGATATCGACGGGCGTGAGATGACGTCTACTCGCAATAAATGGCTGGATGGAACGACGCTCGTGTTAATGTCAATATTCGAGTATCGAGCCGCTCGGGTCCGTGCCGCCCCGTTAGATCGGGCTCGTGAGATCAACGTGTAGGAACGAAGGGCGACGGTGTAACGTGAGTCATCCTTAAACCGTGGATATTTAGGTGTCGAGCCGCCATGCTCGGCGCCTTATGATACCGCGTTCATGTACGTTCTGTAAACTTTGGAGTTATGCCAATGTTTCCCTAAACAAACTAAAGGGAACTACGGTTGGGTTAGTAGGCGCACTTTGAACTTGGCGCTGAAGCAATGACAAGGTTGTGCATATTCATCTATTTGCACACCATATCTACCATAAACATTTTAAAGTAAATGAACCTTGCTTTAGTTGCGTAAATCCTCCAATCAGTTACGGGCGTTAACTGCTGAACATACCGATAGGGCTTGTCCCATAATCCACCACAGGAAGCGATCTTTTAGCATGGGGCAATGGCGTAATCGCCACGCTTAGCATGCGGGTTGACGATCGCATTACGTCCCACCCGCTTTAAAGGGACGCTGCCCACCCCGGTGGTTTTTGGGTATTGACCTGGGATCCGGATCCCGGTGCGTTTTAAACTTTAGTAAGTATTATCTAAATAGTGAATGCTATAGCATACTACAGATTAACTGATGTTAAATATATGCTCATGCTTAAAAAGAGTTAGGACCTAAGTAGCATTGAATAGTTTAATATTAAGTGCTACTTACTAAACAAAACAATTGGGATCTACATGAGTGTAAAGTTTTTTAGGTTATGAATACTTGGCGCATTTCTATTTTGATCCGATATAAATTCATTTAGATTTATTTATTTATTTTATGGTTATAAATTAAGTAGATAGTTCCCAGCGCGCACAAACTCTTAAGTACACAAATTGCAAAGTGTCAGTTTGACGTAACTGGTGACCGAAAGCTGGCGGCTTCCTCGCACGATGTATCAGCATTGCGTTACAATGAGTAAAGCCGTCAGCATCCTTAGTACAATACCCCAAGGGCCAAGGGCCTTTTTTAGATTTAGTGTAGTAGTTAAATATTCTAATGGCTAGCTTATCTGTATTTTATTAGAAAAAAAGTAGATAGTATTGTATTTACATGACATTGTAATGCTATTATCTGCTTTCGTTTTTGTAACCGCTAACCAGTTACTTATAAGGAAAGGTTAGAAGTATATTGGATGTATATGACATTTTTGACTTTATGCCTTGTTAAAAGGGATTAAAATAATCTTCAAAGAAAAAAACATATCCATATTTTGGCAGGTCTAATTATTCATTTTGACCACGACAGGGACGGGAAGTATGTGAAGTATGTGAACTTACTGGGAATTCGTTGCCTTATATGCGACATTATCTATGAAAAGGGACCTTAATGTCGATGGCGCTTATGTCGTTGTTCAAGACGATACAATAAAAACGCAACGCGATTCGACGTAAGTGCCATCGACAATAAGGTCCCTTTTCCTAGATAAACAACAAATTTTTGTTGTTTATCTTATCACTCTATTGTAGGCTTAAGTGAATCAGCTCATTTAACCTTTTGAACGCTTTTCCTCTCGCGTCAAAACGTGACGTGAACGCCATGGTATGACTTGTGAAGAACAAATATAAACCTTATCTGTTAGCAGGACAATTGCTTTGACAGCGTCTGCCATAGCCACTTTAGTGGTCGGTGGCGTGGCAGGCACGACATCACGCGACCACTTTAGTGGTGCTTGGCGTTCAAAAGGTTTAAATAATTTCAACTATAGGTACCTACACTTGTTTGCATCAGAAGCTGCTTCGAATTATCCGTTGGATTTGCAAATAGAGTCTGCTCGTGGGTGTCCTACATTTACAAAACACGTTTTCAAGTGTTATTCACCTCAAAATAAAAATAAAAACCTACCTGCAATTATTTATCACGTCACAAGGTATTTTTTTATTGAAAATATTTAGTTTAATAGGTTAATTATATTCGGGATCAATAGGAAACGAAAATAATGTAAGTAAACAAAACCATTTACCTACCTACCTACGTAACTTCCAAATAACGCACTTTAAAATAACAACCATGGAATATTGTCATTAATTTGTTACTTATGTACATTCTTGTTTAGTTTAGATATCCGATAATTACCTATGTATTCAGTGCAAACGAACTGCTATAATATTTTTTATCATGTATCAACTGGTTTTTTGCTTAAAAATTCAGTTGTCAGGCAGCCATATTTGTTTACATTACTTTTGTTTTCTATCGACCCCGAATATTACCTATCTTAGGTTAATTGGTAGCTAACCTAAGTAGCTACCGAGAAAATTGTTAGAGAAAACGTGATAATAAAATCTGTTTTGAACTATAATAATATATGTATGTAAGTAAATCACATAAAAAATACATATTATATTATACATACTTACATTACCCGGTGTAATATTCACCCCGATAAATGTTCACAAAAACATATTTGCTGCTGTATTGACTGATTCTTATTTTTGCCATATACCTATACTTATTAGTTTGCGATACATTACAATGCAACTGGGTTCGTTGGCTGGCCAGACTGTATGACCCCTCTTTATTGTATTAACCTTACAACATATCTAATTTGACAACGATATTTATTACAGATATGTTATCGAAAGTGATCTTCTCAATATCAAAATGACATCTAAATCAATTGTGAATCTGATAAATTAATAAGCGATGTCACCGAACCATTTGGCCGTATGGTATTGACGAAACAATTTATTTTATATGTGATTGACCAGAAATTGATAATAACTTGATAACAAATTAAACATTAACACGGCTCTACTCACGTTTATTTAGTCACTCGCGCGACATGTTTCGGAGAACATAGGCCTCCATTGCGCGACGGGCCGGCGACGCGATCGCCGAATCGAACGGACACTCAGCACTCTTAGTGCTTGATAATGGAGGCCTATGTTCTCCGAAACATGTCGCGCGAGTGACTAAATAAACGTGAGTAGAGCCGTGTTAATGTTTAATTTATCAGACATGTCTCACGTAAGTTTAAATACAAAAAACTTGATAACAAGAAATGTATGATCCACATATAAGACAGACATCATGTCTTAGAGACTAAAACCTTAGCAATATAGGAATAAATCTATTGCCTTGGGCGAGACTCGCAACTCCAGGCTATTTATTTACATGCCTGTCACTCAGTCAGCAATTAATTACGCCTTAATTTTAGTAAAAGAGAAAGATGCCCGAAAATTTTTAACTTCTATTTTCGCGGTATTTCCTTCTGAACTGGCAAGAACACAACCGTTGGGTGTGAATTTCTCCACCATATTTTTTTTGGGCGTGTTCTCAGTTTCCGTCCTTAATACATTTATTTCTAATCAATTTATAATACTATACTCTTCGCCTTCTTCTTGAAATCGCCTACTTTTTCTACATTAGCTGTAACTTATAAAGTCTAGTACATAATGCTCTATTACCTAGGTATGCTAACCTTCCTCAATTACTGGGTTACCACAGTGTAGGTAACTCTTCTGACGAAGTTTAACATCTTTTAAGCCAACGTACGTTGTGTAGATTCACTGAATACTAATTGAATACCGTAGATAATTTCGCATTCCAAAGAACAGCTGACAGAATGACAATGTCGCAAATCTAAGGACAAAATTACGTTAAGATTTTATGTCAAACATGTAATTTGTTTATGGTCAAGGTTAGAACCATTTGTTTGTTAAACCCTACTCTGGCGGGGAAGGCCATTACAACACATATTTGGCATCAGAAACCATTTTGGAAGTTGATAAACTATTGCGAAGTAAGGCTACTTATTTATTCTACCACATAAGGGAGCTTGAAATCGACAAAACTTTAGCAAATATTATAAATTATGTTCGTCAAAGATCTTTGAGCAATCACTAAAGTTTGTTTTTTTAATTAGACAGTAGGTAGGTATCATCATCATCATTTCAGCCGAAACGTCCACTGCTGGACGTAGGCCTTCCCCACTGAACGCCACAATGCCCGCTCCTGCGCATCCAGCGAATTCCGGCGTCACACGCTTCGCCTTCCGGTATATGGTAGCCATTCCAGAACCTTATTACCACCCCAACGGCCCTGCCCACTGTCACTTAAGTGTAGCCATTACGGAATATGTCGGTTACTTTGGTTCTGCTACGGAAAGTTTCGTTTTTGGTATCATCACGCAAAGATCACCCCTCTCCATTGCTCTTTGGATGACATTAAGATTTTTTAGGAGACCCATTGTGGCAACCTAGTTTTACAGGAATAATAATACCTAAATGTTCCCAACAAAAAACTAAACTTCCAACAGAAATACTATATCTCCGACTGTGTCGTACGTGGCACAGTCGGAAAATTAGTATTTCTGTAAGTACATTTAGTTTAAGATAGGTTAGGTTAGGTTAGTTTTATTTCGGAGGTTTTATTACAACCCGTTTTAGAGCCATGGGTCAAAAACTGCCTCGAGGCACTGCGGAATATATTGGACAAAAAAATGTGTGTTAGCTTTCCAAATGCTGCCTAGCCGAGACGGATTCGAAGATTGACCTTTATTTCGAAGTTAGACCCACCTGTCTGTTTGAGTAGGACTAGGTCCATTTGTGTAAGATTGTCCCGAAATATTTATTTACTTTACCACTACATTAAATCTAAAAAAGGACAGGAATCTAAATAAGAACAAGGCTTCTATTATCAGTAGGCTATATTACAAGGTATTCACGTACCTATTTAAATCACCTGTAATAGGTATATAATGCCTAAATGTAGCACGCCATACTTTACGGAAATCCCTATAAACTATCCGCACACCATCATAAAAATGGTTAAGACGTCTCAGTTAGCTGTTTGTGATCTAATTGAACAAACTTAAAGACTACTGTTTAAGTTCACGTGTTGGGAGGTGTGAACAGAGACTACGGCGAATACGTTGACATACTAATTAGTCACCGTATACGTAATCATACAAACAAGTTTTAAGAAACGTTTATATTTATACTCACCTACGACAATTTATAATTAATTCCAATATATACTGTTGTTGTAAATATACATACATAAATTTTATTTGTCTTTACCGGAAAACAAACAGTAACATTTCCTTAATAACATGAATAGTACGTTACACACGATATTTCAAAGTGCAAATAGCCTACGGTTTCTGCGAGCCTGCTCTAATATCTGCTTAAAGCTCTCTTGGTCAGACACGCAAATACTTAACGGTAACGCAAATAATCCTTCCTACTCTAGTCTGGTACGTAGCATCTACTCGTAAATATAGTATGTGTGTAAAAACTATGACAGCTCGTCTACAGTTTTTCTAAGCTTCATAAAAAAGTACAATTAGTATACGTACACTTCGTAGCTTACTGGAGCACGAAACACTGAGAGCGAATAAGTGGGATATCGATTATTAACTTACATCCTTCTGTGTCTAGGTACTCCGTCGTCTGATCACAGATTAAATAATATCAAGCAGACGAAAGGTCGTAACAAAACATTCATTTGGATTAGCATCGTTCAATATTCTACATAACCCTTTAGGTGCGACGTAGTGCCACAGTCAAGCGTGCTTAAGCCGACTACCCCTACTAATACTACCCCGCGTTTCGGTTTTCGGTGGTAACACGTACCTAATACTTATCATTATATCAGCAACTTGCCTGCCTTATAGGAAAAACTACAACTTTAAACGTCTGTTCCATTGTATTTAAAATAACGCTTAAACCCAAAACTGTTAACACAATAACATGCTTAGAACAGAACTGGCGTCAGAAAATCTAGAAGAGTAAAGTCATCAGCACCGAGAACTTGTTTTTCTCAAGCGTGGCGAGTCTGGCGTGTTCTGAGGAATCTGTGGCATGCGATTGTCCGCCGGTAACCGGCGCGAACCGCCGCGGGAACCTTCGAGCTTCCACACCCCGGCTTGATAAAAAACTATTTCGTACCGACACTCTTAGTTCTTGGGTCTAATAAATTATGCATTATAAACTGTAACTGATGTAATACTTTCCACATAACGTATTAGTCAGACAATTGAATTTAAATGTACTTGCTTTCGTACGTATTTTTAAAACTAGATAATTTTAGAACAAGTACCTGACTGACGTTTCGTTTTGATCTTGACCTTGACTTGTCAGATCTTAAGATTGTAAATAATGAATACAGCATGCTCCACAATTCTAGATTTATCATTATCTGAAGGAGAATTTTTATAACAGCTTGTGTTTCAATAATATATCTTACAAAACCTTATTTCTTACTTAAACTTTACCTACAAACATATAATAGTTATTTTCACCTCACTCGCTCGGAAAACCTTAGTTTATAGCGCGAAATCAGCGTGGAAAAGCTTATTTTATCCGCTAGCGTGGAAAAGTCATTCGAATGTCGAAGCCGATTGTTGTAATTCTCTGTGGTGCTAATAACTTTTTTTTAAATATAAAACTCCTTCAACGCGTGACTGACGCCGCTATCGCGAAAAACGATATTCGTAAATTTCGGACTATTGTCTCTGTCACTCTCATCGGAGTAAAAGAGAAAGATGCTCGCAATATACGAACTTCGATGTTCGCGGTACCTACCGAGCCTGAGTTCATATTAACCATAGATAATAACCAATCAGAAACCTGATTTGATTACAGATTTTTAACTTCTTTATTTTTAACTACACTTTATTTTATGTCAAATAGGTTTTATTATAAATACTAATATTTTATGTCAAATTGGTTTTATTCTAAATACTAATAGTATTTCTGTTATAGTATTTATGTAATTTACATATTTTGGCTAATTAATCCATTAAATAAAACACAATTATATTGTTTATTTAATAAAGAAATTGACATGTACTTAATATTGAAATATCTGAACGCAACCGAAAAAAAAGAAAAATTTATAAAGTTTTAAGTTATCACAATTCACGTAATCGCAAATTTGTCGGATTTGTCCTGTGCTAAGCTCTTTGAACTCAATGTTTGAACTATAAAAATGTGTGGTTCTAGCAGCGATGCCGATATGATTTCCCTGAAAAATCCCGCGATATGTTTCTTTTATTGTTTTTCTTCCCGCTCGAATTTTCCTCGCTGTAGTGAGGTGAAAAGATGTGTGTTCCGCATGGCTGCAAAATTATTTGGCGTCTCGTGTCTTGAAAGCCTCGCTACGCTCAGGAATCTATCTTTAGCTTCCTTCGCTTGCTCTGCTTTCAATTTCAACACTAACGCCAAATAACCAATTTGCAGCCTTGCATAACAAATAACTATTGTTATACAAGGGTGCAAAATTGTATTTTAACTGCGAGTGTGGGATTGAGACTCGAGCAAGCGAATGGATTCTATACTTTAACCACGAGCAAAGCGAGTAGTTTTAAAATAGAATCCTGAGCGTAGCGAGTGTTTCAATACACGAGAATTAAATTACAATTGCACCCGTGTGTAACACAAAACTTTTCCCTCACTACAGCGAGGAAAGTGAAGAAACATGCAAAAAAACGTTTTGAAATCGCATTGACTTTTTCTTTGCGTTTAGATACATTCAACATTTTTACAAAAGGTGCCTTTAGCTTGGTTAGCTTGTGGTGGCTAGTAGGATTTTCAAATGTTCTAAATCGATTTTCAACTCTGTGCGTTAGCGAGGCTCGCCTGTGCCCGCCGCCGCCGCCGCCGCGGGGGCAAGTGAGCTGTACTTCGCGAATTTACACTTTAAAACCATAGCAATAAGATCTATGAGAAGTCAACTTACTTTAATCACTAGTGGATAAAATGCGTTTTTACCCTCTCATATTAAAGGATAAACAAGCGCTTTACGAGCTAGTGAGGGGGAAAAGTTTATACTTTTAGCCATGATGCTGGGTCGATTTTAAATGTGAAGATCGAGGTGATGTACTAAGGTGTCCAAAGGACAAACAAATTTACCACGGTGACTCGGTGACTTAACTAAATACTTAATCCTGTATCACGTCTTATGAGTCATTCTGTATACAAAAGAATAAAATCTGGGTCGTGATCCAAAATATCAAAAAGTGATAAAGACGATCATATACTTAACAACTTTTTCTATGGGACCAATATTGAAATCGCGAAAAAAAATTAACTAATCCATACATTAACTTGTAATTAACCCAGTCCCACTATGTATGGAGTAAAAATTTTTTTTCCGTTTTTTTACCTGGGTATTTGTATGGTGTGACAGTTATAATTTTCTACTTATTTATCAATAGTACCAATTATTCATGAATTAACGTATTTGAATATGAAAGTTAGCTGAAAGATTGCTCTAGTATTTTTTGTCCCATAGTAGATAGATGCATCTGACATTGTAGCTGACTATGTAATTTAGGTGGCATTTTATTCCTATTGTACAGATAAACAGTCGTCGCGGTCATCAGCGCTTTGTTGTAGAGATTGCCCCGGGAAGCCGTACATTTATTACGAATGCGAATGTTTCACTTTTATGTCCATTGTTGGGACTATTATGTATTATTTTAATATACACGTTAGAACGTACAACGGATGTCACCTTCAGTTATTCATTAAAAATGACGTACCTACAAAGGTGGAATGCGATTATTTACGCCAATCTGTGGAATTTAATATATCAGCACGTGGAGTTAAATATGGTGTTCTTGGAATTGCTGTGCTCATGGGAATCCAAGCGTAAATAAAATAAAGCCATGATTGATATCATTAGAAAAGTAACATGCTTGGTTGATGCCACTAGATACGAAATACAACATAAATTAAAATCCTTTTTTATCTGTATTAGGTGGTGTAGGAGCGTGTGGCGTTACAAATAATTATGTCATTTTATCATTTTGACCCACATTAGATATGTACTATATTTGAATAAGTTAAATTTAAATTATTTTTTGCAATGTCTAGATGGAAATACTATTAAACTACAAAATTATACAATTTTTTATTCAAATAGGCCTAGCAACAAGCACTTTCGATAAGCAGAAACAATAACAAAATAACTGTAGGTAAGGTTCATATTAAAGTATAAAGTGGCATATACATATATAATGTCATGCATAAACATAAGTAATTTAATGTAATCCTAATTCATGAATATGGTGGACTCATACGAACCATATGTACCTACATACAAGTAAAGGAGCATATCTACAGATAAATATTACTTTTTAACTTTTTAGTTTTGCTAACTAACTAGGTAAGTTAACGTTTTAGCTCATTTAATCCACAAGGATAATATAGCTATTTCAATGAAATTACGTTTTTTACTAGGTCAGCTGTTGATTTTCCTCCTAGATAAAGGTGCCGTGTTACATCGCGTGATTCGCATGTATGAAGTTTTTATCAAGTCCCATCTCTACAGCGTGTACATTTAATATAACCGAATATTTAAACCAGGCGTAGCCAACTAAGGGAAAAAACATACTGAACACGAGTTTTTTATACAAAACTGAGTGGACTATATATGGTTGACTCACGTTACACCGGCCCGTGTCCGAGCCGAGGTCACCATCGCGACGTTTTGTATGGAATGAGTCACGTTAGCCAGCCAGTCGGCCCGGGTACGGGCCGGTCGTGTGACGGCCGGGCCGTTACAGCTACGTAAAAAGGCTCTGGAGCGGTACCGCGAACATCGAAGTTCGTATGTTTCGGGCATCTTTCTCTTTTACTCAATTAAGGTGTCATGAGAGTGACAGAGATAATTGTCCGAAATTTACGAATATCGTTGTTCGCGGCAGCGCCGCTGCTCGGCTCGGTGATGGGAAGGCAAGGGATGTGGACGGGATGTCGACGGGCGTGCGACGATCGTCTACTCGCAAAAAATGGTAGGATGGAACGACGCTCGTGGTAATGTCAATATTCGAGCGTCGGGCCCGGGTCGCCCCGGTGAGTGCCCGGTGGGTCAACGGAAGGTTCGTGCTCGGAAGGGCGACGGTGTAACATGAGTCATCCTTTTTAATCTACCTACTTATTTACCTTCATCAAAACCATGATCACGATATCGTATACGGACGAGTAGCAGCACCTAAATGTTTTGGTTTTACATTAGTGAATTAAACTTTTGCGGTGACCTTGATAAGGTGGGTTTCGTCCAACAAAAACAAAATACAACTCGATAAAAACTTCAGTGGCTTAACGAATTGGAGTTCATTCGCATATAAATTCATTTCAACTCTGTTGCCATGGGAAATCCCCAAAGTAATCATATACCTACCAACCTACCTAGTTTGGAAACTACTATTTATTATATCAATGATACCTGTGCGGTTTACAGACGAAATACAATCCATTGATTTTCTTAGTCGGCGTTGAATATACATAGAACAGCTTATTTTTTCGATTTGAACCACAATAGCACCTATGATAAACTTATTAAGTTCAACCTGTAACAACTATCGAAATACCTATTTATTACCTTCATTATTTAACCATCTATGTCATATGTGTATCTAGTCAGTAGTGGCTGTCGCTCACGGGCATAGACCTCTCACGGGTCACCTTGGTAGTTATTGGTATTTTTTTTAATACAACGATCGAAATCCAATTAAATACTATCCAATATTTGTAGCTTTTGGCGTCGAGACACTCGGTCCGTGGGGCAGAGGGGCCGCGGGCTCCACAAGAGTCAGGACCTTAGGCAAACTTTTATACCTCCTCTGGTGACTTTCTTGCGCAAAGAACTGCCATAGCAATTCAGTTGTTCGAAAAGAGTTATCATACTTAAAAGAGAAGGCACGTTTTTCATCGTATTTCCGACCGCCGACGACGTGTGAATGAGCGAATAGACAATTAAAAAGGTAAGCTTTAAATTATGAATACTAATTGTAATTTTTTGTTGCAGGTTAAGGGATCAAAAAAGTATGTGGTTGCAAACAGCTTCTACAAAAATCAATAACTTACGCACCCTCACGCACAAAACGCCGTGCCGGTAGTCCACAAGTCACATTTACAATGGAGGAAAACAGGTAATACTAGACTACTATAAATTTGTCTCATTGAACTTGCTGGGCTTACCACTGCGAAAGGCAACTAAATCCAAATATAATATAAAAAATCTTTAGTCCTAGGTTCACGGTATCAACTGTGGAGCCGGAGTCTAAGAAAAATGGCATCCATATGGGAGCTAGCATCATCTCTCGGCCACTCCGGTCCTCAGCGGAGACGGCAGAACGCGGCGTGGCCGTGGTCGCGCCCAGCCAACCAGACACTTGGCTCCACGACGCTGGCTGGCGCAGGAAACGCTCGCTGGCGCAACTCACGAGGGAGGCGCTGCCGAGGATGGAGAATTACAGAAATTCGAAAAGAGCGCTCAAGAGACCGAGTTTGGGTGAGCTGCATGGGGACCATCTGATTACTGAAGAGGTGAGTCTATTTTTAATGATTATTTGGATAATAAATATGTGGTGGCTTCGCAAATGAACCTTAGATCCTGCTCACCAGGAGACTCAGCCCAAGTTTGAGTACTATAGCAACTAAGAAACTATAACTGTATGGGAGAACTACAGAGGTCGTTGAAATATATTAGTTCTTTACTTAATAGTAAGAGCAGAGCAGATAAAATTCGCTTATAATTATTTTCATGAGAAAATGAGGTAACCTATACGATTCACATTACTGATTTTTGCACATTTTTGAGTTTTAAAAACATGTTAGTGATATAATTTTTGTTTCCATGGCCTTGCTGTATTGTCGATTATGGCCAGATCAAAATTGTTGGTTCCCATCCCTAAAGAGTGTTATTAGTAAGATTCCGGGTATCATACGACACATTTTCTGTGATTAAAAAGTCGTTAAGCGACATTTATACTCGTATTTATGTATTCAGATACATAAAGACCAAAATTCTAAATGCTAACTAAAGTCAGTCGTTCGTAATAACTGATGTCCGCCGGAGCGTCCTTAACATTATAATAATATTAGTATATAACGAAATTAAATCAAGAATTTGATAAGAAAAATTTTGTTCTTTAACTTACCTACCTAATAGACATTATAGACACCCATTTTTAAAAAGCCTTGTTACGTCGCCTGAGAACGACATGTTCACAATCATAGGACCGATTGAGTCGTGTAGTTTTTTGTACAATGTTCAGAAAAAAGAAAACTAAATAAATAAATAAAGTTCTAGTTACAATGAAAAACTACTTTCGACCTAGGTCCTGTCACTATCAGGTACCCTACTATTAGAAAGATATATGTCTTCAATTGATACTACCTATGTATCCAGTTGGCAGTATTAGGTCCTATAATAGGTCGATAACAATCCATCGATAATCATAATCATCAATTGCATTTCATAATTTAACAGGTATGGGGCATGGGGCTTCTCATCGCAAGTGATTTACGTGTCATTGATGTAACAGTATATTAAACATTTACGTTATTATTATGTAACGTGAAACATTAACTATTTTTGGTAGGTACTTTACTACAGTTGTCTCTTACTATTTCTTGCTCAGTCTCTGGGTGATAAAGAATACAATTAAGTCCTTTGGTTCGGACCTATATTATTTGCTTGAATTAAGTGATAGATACTCAAATTAAGTGATTAACTATTACGCATAGTTAATAACTTCGATAGACAGATTGATTAATGTTGCAAACAATAATTACTAATAGGTTTGTAATTATTGCTTTACAACATTTAATAACAATAATCGGCCACATTTCACGTACCGTGAAACTTGTTATATTATTCCGTGAGTGCTAAAACCTGTATAGCTATTCATAACATAACGATATACATATATCTACTATCTACTTCATTAGGTAAAGCACCGAACAGTGGTCCCCATGATACGTAATAACGCATAACTGTTCTATAACTATTTATGTACCTACAGGTATTTGTTCCTGAGTCACGGGTGTTTTCTATATATTTAACTTTTCAATATTTGTATCCAAACCATAATATTATATATGCGAAAGTAACTTTCTCTGTCTGAGATGGCTGGCCGACGAAGTCGCGAGGAAAAGCTAGTATTATATCCTTGTATCCTCTTGGGGGTACTTGCAATAGTCGCCACGCTTGGCAGGCGGGTTGGCGACCGATAGATTGGGTTTCGACGTAGGATTTTTCCCTTTGTCGCCTCTTACGACACCCGCGGGGGAGATAGAGTGGTGCTATTCTAGTCAGCCGGCATCACATGGCAAAGTCATCCGGCATCACACGGCAAAGATATTTTAATACTTTTCTAATTTCCGTTAGTTTAGAAATTGTGTACAATATGGTTATTTTTTATTTTCCAAATGGGAATGGGAAAAACTGTGGAATAGGAAAAACACCCGGCAACCAGGCGCTGGCAATACTAGTTGAAAGACGCCTACGCGCTTCTGGCAAAAAGCAATGCTATACAACAAACTTACAAGAAGCTTTCCTACATACTACAAAGAAGTACACTGGGCAGCCTATAAAGCAATGTAGCGTTTTGCGAATCACTCGTTGCGGCAATCGGCTCGCGCCGCCCCGCGGCAGCCTACACCGGTGCGATCCGGCTGGCCACGGCAAAACTATAGCGTGTGCCTCTGAATCATTAAAACGTTCACAATGATATCATTTCCCATTGACTTTTTGATTCAAACTTATGACGGTTCCTTGAAGTGGCATGTTTATACTATTTGTCCATTTGAGTGCCATGAGTCAATAATTCAACAGGTCTTAAAATTTGACGTAGCTACTTATTTGTTTATTTATTTAATTAATCTTAATTGCACAAAAGAACATTTTACAATACAAAATGACTTAAACTATACTAATACCGGACTAAGGTAGACTGACTAGAAAGTGCTTTCTAGTCAGTCTACCTTAATTCGAAATATTAGTAAATACATGATGCTTTTCATACTCGTACAGTCAGCATCATATAGTTAGATGCAAAGTGGTCAAATATATCGATACAGACCTTTATAAAATAAATAAAATAAAATAATGTATCTTTAATTCAGAATAAAATTCCATAATATTGTTAGTACAATTCCTTATAGTTAATGTTAGTAAAAAAAATTATGTATATAGCAGTAAGGATGAGTAACGATCGATACATTTAGCCATACTGACTGAAAATAACTATATGACGCTGACTGTACCTACATATTGTAGAAAAGTTTAGGTTTTAGTTTGACACATTCTACAAAAACAAATGCAGGCCCGCTAGAAGTATCCAACAGTAGCATTATACTAAATAGCATTTAACGAAAAATAGCATACCTACCAACTTATATACAATTTTGCGTTTAGTATTCCGTTTGTGTATAATGAAATGAAGGTCTAAGGTATCGATACAAATTAAAGCATAAAAATAAGTGATCGTGACCTTAATAACATCCCATAACAATAATATCGTGTACACATATAAGTATCTTTGCCCTATAAATCGATCCGGTGTTCCGGAGGTCAAGCCTGTGTATTTTCTCAACGGTGTTTCTCAATTTTTCTTTCTTGTGTTTTTAATGATCGTTGTCTTCAAACATAAAATGTCGAATGTTGAGGCACTGTGAGTCGAATATTTTAAAATAAAGACAGATTCCGAAGAGGGTTCGAGCTTTGTAGGTAGGGTCACTACCGACTGGGCTAGGAAGCCGTAAAATACGTCTAATTCTACCAAAGAATATTGCGTGAAATTCTCTTGTAACGCTTCGGATTTACTTTTAATAAAAACAAACACCCGTGACTAGTACGATTCGTTACACTGTTACACTGCAAAGCGAACACATGGATTTGACATGGCCTGCTCATCATGAAATAAATCACAGTTACCGCTTGTTAAGATAAAAACGTCATATAAACAGATAGTTCAGTTTCATGTTGTTAAAGCGTGGACTTAAAGTTGAAAATGTGTCCCTTGTTCGTGCCATCCGTCTGTATGTTTTACATGTAGTATTCAATGGTTCCATCAGAGTAGGAACTGTCACCTGTCAGTCATCAAATCGATTATCGTGCCAGCATGTTTGCAACGTTAACGACTAGCATATAATACATGATATAGGTATATAACCGATAAGGCTAGTCTTATGGGGATCTGTGTACTTGCATAAAAGCAGACGACCTAGCTAATACCGAAACCTGTTACTTTCTCGGCTATCAGTTTCACGTGGTCATCGAAATCATTATTCAAATACTAGTCGATTTATAAGTCAAATTTTCTAATCATAGCTTGTGATTGATAGATTTTTATAAACACTAATTATACTTATTGAGCAAACAAGAAAGAATAACCGGTAGTTTTGGACCCGAGTATGTCCTTAAACTACGTCCAACAATGAGAGGTAGGGCGCAGCGAAGTACCATGACGCTTGAATCTGGAGCAGCCCAACTGGGGAAGTACGTCCACCTTACAGAAGACCACAGCCATAATAGCACTGCTACCTTTCAGGTCTGTAGTGTTGTGTTACTGATGATGAGTAAGGTTACCAGAGCTCCAATCCCCCTTAAAGGCTGGCAACGCGCTTGCGAACCCCTGGTGTTGCGGGTGCCCATGGGCGACGGTAATTGCTTACCATCAGGCAATCCGTCTGCTCATTTGCCACTATTGTCATAAAAAAAGTACTAACTTTATAGCGTTTGACATAAAAACTCATCATCAAGATTTTTACAAAAATTGCGAAGCGTCTGGTGGACGTAGAGTCGGGTGCCATCACATCTTCAAGGACCTTTATAAGACTTAAAATAGTTTAGTATTTGTACAGTTATTGTAATGCACATTTGTAAATGACAGTAAATTGTGAACTTATATGTTCAAATGGTTTATGGAATTACTTTATTTACAGGACGAGAGGGACGCGAAGCGCGACACCAAATCGCCGACGCCGGCTATCGGAATCAAATTAGGATGGATCCAAGTGAGTTACCTTCAAATTCAATCACAAGCTTTTTGCGATTCTGTCATTGTGTATTGTGTTCCGTTACTGTACCTATTTTCTTTATAGCTTTTTGCTACTTATATGGAAATTGGAGAGTAGCATGTGAACATATAAGAGCCTGAGTGGACGCTGGAAGCGGAGCGTTCGGAATACCTTTTGGTTTTGTATAGATATTTTAGGTGTGGTGCGAAATGGCCGCACAAAAAAGAAACAAATATCGTAACAATCAGATAAACAGCCCCACAGCCACGAGTTATTTTGTTTGTTTTGATTCAGATGCAAATAAAACCATATATATAACTGAGTACCAATATTTTAAAGACAAAGTTGAAAGTAATACGATGCTCAAATCTCTCTGCTGACCACAAACATATGTATGTGGGGTGTGAGCGCACATGTTTTGTTTCCATTTAACAGACGACCGGTCTGGCCTAATGGGTTGTGACCCTGCCTATGAGGCCGGTGGTCCTGGGTTCAAATCCCAGTCAGGGCATTTATTTGTGTGATGAGTATAGATATTTGTTCCTGAGTCATGAGTGTTTTCTATGTATTTAAATTTATATGTATTGTATATCTATTATATATATCGTCGTCTAGTGCCTACTGAGCTTACCGTAGGACTAAATCGATTTGAGTAAGATTGTCCCGAAATATTTATTTTTAATTATTATTCAATGCCATATCTAATAAGTAACAATAGAAACTTCAAGCTAGATCTCACTCTCACATTAATCAATTTAATTTAACTAATTTAGTTACTTAATTAATAAATCCGTTACGAATTTATAATTTGTATTTCAAAAATATCAATAGGTTCTTACTCTGTAAAACTTTATCCTGAAACAGGGGCCCGGTGGCCCCTTAGAAGCAGAATGAAATTTTATCACGAAATAGGACTCATATAGTCACGAGGTTCACAAAAAGATAAAATAAACAAAAGTTCTAACTAAAATTGTACAATTCATCACATCACTAAAAAGTTATAAAAATATTAAATATCATGTTGAGGAATATTAAAAAAAAAAGAATTCTGAAGAGCCTTAACATGTCAAATTAAGGGTCATTTACCTTATTAGCGCTATAAAAACATACGAGTATGTACGAATGAAGTTCTGAATAGTATGTACAGAAAGACGTACCTGTACACTGCTTAAGTTCAATACTAAAAGCCAAATAGGTATATATCTTAATTATGTAATACATACACATTTTCCCGCATATTTACACGACGGTATTCAATTAATGAATAGGTGTACTTAATTTAATTGCACACCTCAAAAGTAGAACCATATCACACAAAGGAACAATAAAATGAAAAGAAAAGAAGGCAAACAACAGGAGATCTTATCGCTAAAAAGCGATCTCTTCCGGACTACCTTAGGTATTTCCTCGCTGTGGGCAATTGATCGGTGAATTTAAGATCCTATTGTAATTCTCTTGTCATGTCCATCAGGGCGTACTTATACCATGTCTCCTGAACATCTGGGGGGTGATGCTGTTCCTACGGATCTCGTGGGTGGTGTCGCAGGCTGGCATCGGGCTGTCTCTGGTCATCATCGCCATATCTGCTGTAGTGTGTGTCATCACCACGTTGTCTATGAGTGCTATTTGCACAAACGGCGAGGTCAAAGGAGGTTTGTATTATGTTGCCTATGATTTCACAATCTTCTAATTGTCACTTATTATAAAAGCACTTATAAATAAAAGCGGTCTAGAATTCTCACAATTTTAATAGGGGTTTCATAGGACACCGCATACAAATCATCCCTGCGACCAGGTACCTCCGAAGTACAGGCAGCAGTGTCCTTTAGGGCGATGGAATATGCTGCGATCGCCAGCCAAGTGTGGCGATTATGGAAATAAGCCACCCCCACTGCCTATATCCCGCAGTAGAAGTCCGTGGCTAATGATGATGATGATACAAAACATGTATCTGCCCAGCAGTGGGACATAAAAAGATTCCATTTAATGACTCAAAATGTAGTAAAATCTGACATAAACATGAATATAATATTGGCTACTACATATGTAAACCTTTTTCGGAAATCGAACCTTATCGAACGAAAAGGAACCTTATTGTCGATGGCGCTTCAAGATGATGCAATACAAATGCAACGCGATTCGGCGTAAGTGCCATAGACAATAAGGTACCTTGTCCTAGATAATGACACATTTCTCTTTCCTCTAGGTGGCATCTACTACATAATCTCCCGCTCCCTCGGACCTGAGTTCGGCGCTTCTGTCGGCATAATTTTTGCTTTCGCCAACGCGGTGGCCGCCAG
The DNA here is from genome assembly GCA_022674325.2 of Grapholita molesta. Taxonomy (NCBI): domain Eukaryota; kingdom Metazoa; phylum Arthropoda; class Insecta; order Lepidoptera; family Tortricidae; genus Grapholita; species Grapholita molesta. Next base: position 9,298,437 of record CP053137.2, read on the forward strand.
CATGAACACCATTGGGTTCTGCGACTCCCTCAACGACCTGCTGGGCCCCAACGGGGGCATCTTCCCCGACAAGATGAACGACACCAGGCTGATTGGGAGCATTGCACTGCTGGTCATGTGCATTATTTGCGCAGTCGGCATGGATTGGGAGAGCAAGGCTCAGGTGAGAAGGACATACATACATACTACAGTCGCCATCAGATATATCGGAGCTGTGGAGGTGGTCACAAATATCTTAACAACGCCCTTATTGTCAAGATGATAAAGTGCATGGTGTTCAGATATTTGTGGCCGCCTTCACAGCGCCGATATATCTGATGGACACTGTATCACAAAAAATTTTAAGCGTCCGATCGTTTTAAATTTGTAAGTAAGGTATACACAGCAAATTTGCAAATGTCGGTTTTCGAATATAGGTACCTATAATATTAATTAAATTGCGGTAGCTCCCCAAAAAAAAAAGAAGTCCAAACTATATTGACGCTAGAAAGATCAGAAACCATAGCGTTTTCAAATTTTGCGAGCAGCTTAAAAATTTGCCCAGCCCTGTGCTACGCCAAACTAATTAATAACAGTGTGACGTCATGACAAACGACAGCTGTAATGACCGGGGCGCGGCCGCTGCTTTTGCTGTCTCTAACATTGGTTTTTATTCAGGTCTTTCATATTCTCTAAGTTCAAAATTCAATTTAATGACCGCGAAAAGCATATGGTAACAGCAATGTGAAATCAGATAACGCGCATGTGTTGTCTCGAAGTGCATGGAATTTGGTTATATATGCTCATTCTTAATGTTAATAATTGATTATGGGATGCTTTATTTTATGGGGCTTAAAAAATAAGACTCCTATAAGATTATACAATCAAAATCACGTGCCACCGTCTCCTGGTCATTTAGGTAAATTTTTCTAATTGTCTGTACACTTCCGGAAGTACCTACACTTATGTTGGCGTGTCAGGATGAGTTAGCTGTTTCATTACATGGCAGTAATTAAGACCTTCACGAGGAAAATGGGTGTCACCACGAGCATTGTTTTATTAAAATGGTTGTTAAGGTAATAAATTCTGAAACATCTTTAAGAACGACATGCAAATGGCAGGCAGTATGAAAATATGACGGTTATGTAGCATTGCAACAGATTATCGCTGAAAATTCAAGCAAAGACTTCCGTGCAATAACTTGGTTTAAAAATTAACTGAAAGACCATGTATACAGATAATAAATATGGAACTTACGTCAAAATTTGAATATAGAACACCGACATGCATGTACTGACACATTACTACCAATTACTACTAAGGTCAGGTGCTTTAGCTAGGTTTTTCACCTAAAACTTTTTTGGCTGTTGTCACTTTTTAATTCCATTTCTAATTGAATAATGACCGGAATGAATGATTGCGTGTGTAACATTTTGATAACAGACAGGCAATTATATGTATATATTCAATAGCTTTTTCATAATTCCAATCAATGCAATCTCTGATAGTAACTTCTGACGATTATCCTAAATAAAACCCAAGGATTTGTAAACATTTGCATGAGTGAGTTGATACAACTTTAGTTATGGAATGCATTTGGGTCACGGGTTCGGACTGAAACGCTTTTATCGGCTTACGTAGATATAAAACTATATTTTATTATTTAGTAACTGGTGGTTCATAAATAATCATATAATCCATGTTTGACGTCGGTATCCCTGAACTGTTTGCTTAATAAAAGCAGACCGTGATAATATTTGTTAAAACGAGTTCTTACAATTAATCAAACATTAATTGAGCTAAGAAGATCTAACTTCTCCCTCTGGATCCTAAAAGCAAATTGTATACCCGTTACCGCACCCGTTGTATGCCAGTTCAAATACTATAGAAAATCCGATAAATTAGAAGATTATCTTGCATGTCTATGATTCTATACATTCATATATCATGTTAAGGAAGTACCTCCCTATGAAATCGGTCACTGACACAATCTCAGTAGCCATATAAGAGAATGTTTAGAAAATTTGATTTATCTACAGAATTTCCTGATCGCAATCATTATCGCCGCAATAGTGGACTTTGTGGTCGGGACTCTCATGGGGCCGGCCGACGCAAGCGCCGTCGCCCATGGTTTCGTGGGGCTCAGCTGTAAGTCTATTAATTTAATCAAGCCACATCAGACACAATCCGTTGTCTGCTGCTTGATTCAACTAATGGAATACCATTAGTTGAATCATCTTCTATTCTTTTTATATGGGGACATATTTTCAATCGAGAAAGTTCTATATAAAACAGAGAATGTTCTCGAAAGCGGCAGAACTCTAGTTATCAGTGGAGGTGGGTCAACGTTTTTCTTTGGCAATACGTAGCCAATATGGCTTTGCCTTTTCTTCAGAGCCCAAGGAAAACTTTGGGGCAGTTAGTTAAGCCGACGAGAATCGGCTTGTATTGGCGATTGGACACGCCGCCGGTGCCAGTTACATCAAAAACTATTATCTCGTGTAACCATTGCAGATAGCCACAGTACTCTATCACAAGTAATTCACTCTAACAATACCTCTTTCAGCACAAACGTTTAGCAGCAACTTCTACCCAGACTGGCGATTCAGCGAGGGTCTGAACCAGGACTTCTTCAGCGTTTTCGCCATCTTCTTTCCGTCCGTCACTGGCATCCAGGCTGGCGCTAACATCTCCGGCGACCTAAAGGTAAACCTATAGTTCAGTTACATTCAGTGTGGCTCCCAAGCGAGCTGCACTAAACCGTTACAGGCACTCCTTTGACTCAGTGCAGTTAAGCTCTTTGTACCTATAACTATTGTTTAATAGAAAAACTGCAAGAAAGTAACCACATGTAATTACTTTGTTTGTATATATAAGTAGTGTACGTCTGCTTTGTATAGTGGGCGACGCCAATTGACGTCAAAAGAAAATCAATTAACTGGCCCGTGGGCGAGTCCTTTCAAAGTCGTTGTCTTTCCCCAAGTCGAGGAAATTACCTATTAAATAAATTAATATACTTGACTCGCGTTTTGTCGAAAATAATCTTTCTTTGTCGTAATCTATCTGGGCTGTAGGAACTTTGATCAACTGTCATTTCCAATTCAAGATCTAAATTAAGTTTTAAAACTCCATGACGATAAAAACGCATCGATTTGCATTAAATTATATATGAAGGGCACGATTTCAGTGTCCATACGAGAGGACGACATATGTGAAAAGGATAAGAATCCACATGCTTAGGTACTACGCAAAAATCTAGAAGCGTGGCATACAGAGTAGATATATACTAGTACCTACATATATCTATACCTATGTGCCTACTGCCAATATTGTTATTGTTATTACGTTCGCGTACCTATCACTTCGATTAATTTACGATTATTAAATTACTACTAGGCTCCACCACAGAATTGATTGCCACACAATCACAAAATCGAAACGACGTAAGTAGGACATTTATTTTAAGAAAAACCTTTATGTACAGCGCAATACTACCGATATTATATTCGTGTTATTTGTATGTTAACGTTTTTGACCCGAGTTCTATGTGTTAACACGAGGACGCTGAAAGCAGGCTGATTAAAATTAATTGGGCCCTTTGAGTCACGGCTATTCCTAAAAGCACTTTGCTCGCTTTTGTAAATACGGCGAAGTGCTTCTTGGTAACTGAAGAGCTGTCTTCATGAATCTTAATTGTTGCGCATTTAAAGTTTGCTAAACGAATATAACTACATAGGTAGCTAAAGTAAATTCGTTTTGCACACTTAGGTACAGCACATGGTACATGTAGGTACATGTCTGGTCGTATAGTTCGTTAGCATTAATGCCCTTCATTGAACAAGCCTGCATAGTGCGTATGGTAAAATTTGAAATTACGAGCACATTTTACACTAATTTAACCATTTTTTGTATTAAATACTTAAACTCGAACAGCGCGTCCCTGAACTGTGGTGTTCGCTAATAAATACCACAGACCTGTGATAAGTAGATCGCTCAAACTGAAATATATAATATACTAAGGATTTTAGTTTATGCGTTTACCATACAAAGGGCAGTATTAATAGTATAGATTATTGACACTATTCGGAGATCTGAATAAATAATATTATTGGTGCTTGGTTCTATTTATATTTATTATATTCTATTTCTTCTATTCCTAATATCGTGGGTTCTAAAAATCTTTTAGCTAATCTATTTTTGTGGCTATAATATTCGATGCTAAGATATATCGAATGCTAAGTGTGCCTAACTCTAATTATCCTAATAGTTAGTGATTAATTATTTCCGTTAAGCACACACGTTGATCACGATCAGGTATCGATTTCAATGAGGACGTAATGTCATGCCACTCGAGGGCACAATCAATCTGACCAATTTGGACAAATGCGACATTTCTAGTATAAATCTGACCTCTTGATTAAGCTTTATTATTCTGCAGCTTTCTGGTACCAATTCACGTGATTGGTGTAGCAAAAACATTAGGCTAAGATAATTAAAGGTAAGAACAAATAAAAACTACAGAATCAAAATTAAGTAATTTAATAAATTAAACAAAGATTATAACATGTAATAAATACAACCATAATCAAACTAAGCTATTAATATATAGGTACTTATCACAGCAGTTACTAGCAAAAATCTAAAAACGCGATTTAAGCCACTATCGGTTGCTTACTAATTAAATTCCATCCATTCTTAAGTGAAAGCTATCGATAATCGAGAAGGTTTATTTCCTTTGCAGATCATACCATTTGTTTGTTTACTTTCTAGTTGCTCAACATTAGATAGGTACCTAACAATATGACGCACGTAAAAAGTTCTGTGAATCCTAGCTTTCGTAGACTATTGTGTTATGTAGAAACCTCCCAGGCTATTCCAGGCCATCACCCTGCCAGACCCAATGACACAAAGCGATGAGTTAGCGTACCTAGCTCGCGGGGAACGCTGCACGACTCGTACAGTCGGCCTCAGATATATCGGAGCTGTGGAGGTAGTCACACATATCGGAGCAACGCCTCTATTGTCAAGGCGGTAAACTGCATGTTCCAATATTTGTAACCACCTTGACAGCTCCGAAACCTCGGTACCTTTTGGACCCGGGTATGTCCTTAAACTACGTCCGACAATGAGAGGTAGGGCACAGCGAAGTACCATCACGCTCGAGTCTGGAGAAGCCCAACAGGGGAAGTACCTCCTCCTTACAGAAGACCACAGCCATAATAGCACTGCTATCGTTCAGGTATGTAGTGTTGTGTTCCTGATGGTGAGTAAGGTTCCCAGAGCTCCAACCCCCCCTTAAAGGTCGGCAACGCGCTTGTGACTCCCCTGGTGTTGCGGGTGCCCATGGGCGACGGTAATTGCTTACCATCAGGCAATCCGTCTTCTCGTTTGCCACCTTATGTCATAAAAAAAAAAAGAAATATCTGATGGCGACTGTACACGTGGCTACCTAAGCATCGATTTGTTTGTTTGTCGAGCCGGCACGTGCCGATCCATCAGCCACATATAATAACCATAACTATAACGAGATGCGAATTATATGTGTGCAACCTTACGTACGTTGTTAGTTTAGGTTGCATACAACAATAACACATACATATAATTCGCATCTCGTTATAGGTATAGTTAGCTTTTAAGCTCAGATTTTAATGTGGATAAATTCATCTGAGCAATCGAGGTTTTTTCACAGTCGACTCGTCTATGCTATAGCGTAATACTGTGTTGACTTGTTACAGTTTTCTCGTTCAAGAGTTAAAGTCGCATTGAAAGACGTCATTGAAAATGACGTTCTTTACCTAATACGAATGAGCAATGCATATAATACTAACGTCCCATACACAAGCATCTGCGTAAACGAGAGTGCCGTCCACAAATAAGAAAAAACTGGTGCCATCACATTATCACATTATCACTCGTAATCTGTAACTATAACCTTTCACCGAAACGAAAAAGTAATAGTTTGCGTCAGTCTTTTCATTGCATGTTAATGAGAATTGATGTGATCTATGAATAAGTAAATAGGTCCCGCCCATTGGAAAAATACTCGTCAGGAATAATGGAATATAATGCCGGGTCCACATGCTTGGCAAACAACATAGTTGTTTTTGTGACTAACTACGTGGTATGCCAAGCAAGTGGAGCCGGCATAAGAGGGCAATATTTGCGTGTCGAGTAGGTACTTAGTTTAAACTACCTACTCATGTCAGAAAAAAGAATAATAATCGTGGGTATTTCATATTTATTGCAAATAAGGTGTGATTATTTTTGTCCTCAAATTTTTGAATTCGAGTGCACAACTCTTAACAATCGGCCCCTATATCACATCTTCAATATGATTCCCATTCCTCGTACACCCCCTACGAACATATTTCAATTGAAATAAATTAACTGGAACATAAACACAAACCTAAAGAGTCAAATATTTAACCCTCAAATTTGCAAACGCCTCGGCGAACGTAATTATATGACATCATATCGATTGATTAAAACCAATTGAATCGAAGTGGCAACGAGTGAGTCATGGAAATACGATCTATTTCTAGAATGTACCGAAATAACCACAATTCCTGAAATCGACATTGGTTTCCGGATTATTGGGAAGCTTCATCATCGGTATGATGTGTGTATGCTACGGCATGGGTGCCATGACACAGAAACTATTTAGGTCACGTCACGGCATCAGCGTAAAATACACAGGAGTGGTCAGGATACACAAATACCCGGAAGCCGCTCTTTCACCAAGGATTTTGTTGCGTCTGTTTGTGTGTTGCCAAGTTTTACGAATTATAAGAAATAATCCTTTTTTTTAAAGTGGGGAATGCCTGTACGCGTCGTCTTCCTTGGCCGCGGGAAGGCCATATTATGGGGTATGTGGGGCTCGCCGCTCATCACCCTTCCTCTGAGGAGGGAGAAAATTGTCCCTACCCACTAAACCCCACTCCGGCGTTGCATGCTCCCTCTTAGCCGTGTCAGCGCCCTCCATAAAAAATAATCCTAGCGTTACACCATTCAAGACTAGACCTTCTTAGTAATGTAAACGGTGACTGAATATATATAGACACAGCTCTCCATACAAAAATGCCTTCCAAAAATGACCCCAGGCGCGCTGACACCGACAGCTATCCCCTCTTGATAAATATGTCAGAGCAGCTTAGAATTTATCCAATAGACAATTTCACGCTATTAAAAAAAGTTGTGATTGGTTCATAATCATAAAAGTTTAAAGTGTCAAACCTCATGCGCGGCGTTACTATATTATGGCGTTGTCAAACTTACAGGGATGATACTAACTGAGATGGAACCAATTTGTATGAATATTATTCTACACACGATTTTGTTATTAAGATTACTCTTGTTCATATTTTATAAGAAGGTAGGTATATCGTTAATAATGTGTTGGAGAAGTAATTTATTTTCTAACCTAGGTGGATAACAAATTAAATTCAATATCGTATAGCAAACTGTCACCATATGAGCAAGCTAGAATAAGATGTTAATTTGATATATCGCACGCATTGCTTTGTTTTAATAATGAGGCAACAGATTTACTAAATTTACGCGGAGTACTGAATTTTGGGACGTCAAGGAACTTTGGCAAAAAACGGATAACTACTGAGTTGTTCATCTTTTTCGTTCTTGCCATCTTCGAAAGATAGCGATGCAAGTAATGAAATTTCAATTTTCGATGTTCGCAATAGATAGATTCGCAAAGAATACATTACCCATTAAGAAGCTGACATGCTTTCAGAATTAGAAAATAAAATGGTAACTTTTCGCAAAGAGAATAAGTGCAATCACAGGTAATACGTATTGACATTTCAGTACTATTACAGAAATACAACTTTCAACCATAAAGCATCGCGAATGTCCATTTAAATGAAATAGGTAGGAAATATAAATTTCATGACTGTACGTACATATTTTTATAAAATTATTTTAAATAGTAAATTATTTTTGCAGCCTTCGGGAAACTAGAATAATTATGTCGGAAAGTTTACCAAAGCGGCACATTTACAGCGTACTTGTTTTTTGAGATAAAAGCAAATGATAGGAATTGCTTCTTACTTGAAAATAACTTACTACATACTTCTGAGTATATAAATTATGCATAACCTAATCCCCATTCTGACACTCAGTATTGTAAAGGCATAAATCACTATAAAACTAGTATAAAGATACGACATTTGGTTCAGCGTATTAGTCTATACAACGATATGTTACTTTAAATAATTGTTTATCATATTCAGGGTTAAACTACACAAACCAATGGATCCCATCGTTTTTCTTGTATTTTTTTGCAGTTGTTGCGGGAACATTTTACCGCACAAGAAGGCATTTTATAGGGTTTTTTAATTTAACAATATTATATTAGCTGACATCTTATGTCATAGAAAGCTTTTGTACTACTAGATCTGTCAAACTCCGCCGTGGCTCAGTCGATCGTTCGCGGCACACTTGCCGTGGGGTCATTTTTGAGCTCGAGTCAGGTTTCTATAGTATTACTAGTTCGTTGAATGTAAACTATTTACTATACATATATTGCTCGACACTCTTATTTATGCCCAATTAATGACAACCTGAGCCCTTTAGCTACGATGCCACGATAGATTGTAGAAACGCAAGCTAAATGTATTGAAATGACAGATTGAACAACAAATCTCGAGATCGTTTCGATACATTATTTTTAGGGTCGATTGTGTTTTTACCACGGAGTACTGTTTTTACAAACAATTGGCACGAAATGTCGAAAGTAATTTTTTAGTTTAGTTGTAATCTGTAAAAACTGTGATCGTTCGAATCTATTTTAATAAATCATGTTTTTTATAGGATCCAGCATCGGCTATCCCGAAAGGCACTCTCCTGTCGTTACTCATTTCCATGATAAGCTACGCCCTTATGGTGCTGCTGTCCGGCGGGGGCTCCCTGCGGGACGCCAGCGGCAACGTCACCGACCTCGTCCTCAACAATGGCACCTTGGTTGACTTGGGCACCGTCTCCGACTGTGTCAACGCTACAAATGGATGTCCGAACGGACTGCACAATGATTACTCCGTAAGTGTTTATTTTATTATTATGTGAATTAGCAGTGGGTGAGTCAAAAGGCTCCAAGCTAATATGAAATGTCTAAATACATAATAACGTCCATAATCCATAACCCAGGAACAAATATCAGTGTTAAATCAATGACCTTGCCAGGATCCCAATCCAAGATTTCCGGCTATTTAGGCAGGACCACAATTGACGAGGTTGATACAAGGCTATTAGGAGGCCGTAAAATTATTACTTACATCTAGTATTATATTTAAAAAGTACTCTTGTGATAGATACAATTCTAGGTATATAATTGGGTACCTCCTCCTGACAGCCAAGTTCGAGCTCCGTCAACTATCACATGCGTTAGTGCATTATCAGCAAAATGTTTCCGATATTATCGGTACACATCAAAGTTACACGATTTTAAGATATCGGGATGTGACGATTTTAATCAGAGATTATAATGTCGAATGTCGCTAGAAATACTTACGTAAATAGTTAAAAAGTATTTCAAATGTAACCTACTAATTTAGATACAACTATTACTTAAAGCGGTATGTGTATTAGTTTGAATGAGTTTCCGATATGTCGGCACTGTTGCAAGCGCCATTCTCACGGAAGAACAGTTATTCCGTAATTGTATTGTAATGTGAATGACCATGTTTAGCTTACTAATTTGATGTTATTAGGTAATGCAACTGATGTCAGCATGGGGCCCCCTGATCTACGGCGGCTGCTGGGCGGCGACGCTGTCCACTGCGCTCACCAACCTGCTGTCGGTCCCGCGGCTCATCCAGGCGCTGGGCGTGGACCGCATCTACCCTGGGCTCATCTTCTTCTCGAAGGGCTATGGGAAGCACGGCGAGCCTTACCGCGGATACGTGCTCACGTTTTTGGTCTCGCTCGTCTTCTTACTTATCGGTTAGTTGTGTTATTATTAAGACATAAGAGCTGAATACCACCCAGTACCTATCTGTCGACGTCGCGATTTATCCAGGACCTTGAGCAGAATTTCCCCTAGCCTCATCCTATCCAAGGGATATGATGCTTAATATCACGTTTACGTGTATGGTCACTCTCATTTTATTTTTTTAATATGTATTTGCAAGAATAATAGAATACCGGAATTGACAAAGTCATATCGCTTTCTCGTAATTCAGGAAAATGCACTAAGGCCATCTTATCACCATTACATCATAAACGCAGTAGGTCTATGAAAGGTCTACGTATCAGAAAATAATGCTAATCAATTTGTCACCGCTAGGATGCTTACGTTCTGGGTTTTGACGCGTCAAAATAGCTCCACTTACATTAACAGAAACAGAAGAATAACCAGAATTTTGAAGACATTAAGTATACCTACTCGTACTTACTAAATAACATCTAAATTAACGAAAATGAGTTGAGTTCTGATTGTCTAGTTACGAAATGATTTATTTCCTGATTTTATGTCAAACATTTGATATTTCATTTCTAGAGTTTTACTATTTTCAAAATGTTTGTTTGAGCAACGGAAAAGCGAGGTACTTAACCATAAAAACACTGTCAGTCTACATTTGTGGACGAAATTACGATAGAAATTTGCTTCATCAAATCATGCCACTCAATTCTTATTACGTTTGCCTTGCAGCCGACCTGAACACCATCGCGCCGCTGATCTCCAACTTCTACCTGGCCTCGTACGCGCTCATCAACTTCTGCACCTTCCACGCGGCGCTCGTGCGCCCGCTGGGCTGGCGCCCTACTTTCAGGGTAAGGATCTGTAAACAAACCTCAATTGTCTAATTACACTCGATTATAGCACTAATTCCTAACACATTATATCCTACATTGCCATGACCACCAGTAGCACATTTGTAACATATATAGTCGTAGGTTAATGATTAAGTGCATCAGCAATTTTCATTCATACCTATTTTGGATAGGGCCATTCGATAGTATAGTACGTTTGATGAGAATGTACTCTGAATGACTGCCCTACTTAGTTTCATGTGTTTGTATGAATCAATTACTCATAATTTGTTTACATCTTGTGCAGTGTTCGTCATGTAGGTAATAATTAAGACAACAAGAATGAAATAGCTACTTATATAAAAACTCTATATTGTTTGTAACAAAGATCTGTCTAAAAGTTTAAACAGGTACTAATACGACACCAATACTACATAGTATAAACGCAAGTAAATGATACTTATAAAAAACGCTCGAAAACTCGAAACAGCAGTCGATAGGGAATGTTCCGCCTAATACAATTTCCAGGATTTAGAATTGTACCGTAACTTCAGATTACGGGGACATTACAACATAACGAACCACAAAGCAAGGGAGCTAATTAATTTTTGGTCTGCCTGCCTCCAGTTCTACAACATGTGGATTTCGCTGGCCGGGTTCCTGATGTGCGTGGCCATCATGCTGCTCATCAGCTGGAAGATGTCACTCATCACCTTCGCAATCTTCCTCACGCTGTACCTCATCGTGCATTACAGGAAACCAGGTACCCCACGATTTCAATTGTCGCAGTGCATTTATATCGCAAAAACATTTCAACGACGCCTCTACTCAATCACGCTACCCACTAAAACCTACAGCGCCGGTGTAGGTAGGTACATAGTAACACTTTAAATTTCAATCGAATGGTCCTCGTGGGTAAATGATCAGACCTCATGGGTTATGTAGAGATAACCCATGAAGTCTGATCATCTTCGTTATCTTGGTCATACTATCTATTTAACCTAACTCACGTGCAACATGGTACAACATACGACCGTCTACTGAAATCTCTATAGGGTATTTAAAATACCAACGAGTATCTTCATCTAATAAAAGTTATCTGATAAGATAATGCAGGGTAGGTAAACTAAAAAGTCAACAGGAAACAGTTTTATTTAGACTGAGAAGGCGAGTTCAACCTAATTTTCGATTAAACCATGAACTTTGGCGCTTCCCACACTTGCCAAGGTTAAAACCCGTCAGCCTTTTGAATTATTGCTCGTACATTATATCTGTTTATCTGCGGAAAGCCCACAAGTACGAGAATAACTACTGTTGACCAAGTCTATATCAGTTCTCGAGTCGAATATTAACTTTCTATACTTCTTATAGTACTCAGTGCCAACATTATAAAAGGAACCCTAAATTAAGTCGAGTAAAGTTTGAATTAGAAACCTGATATTTTGAGATTTGAATGGAAAACATCGATAGATGTTACCTACGTTCGACGTGCAGTTGAATGCACATGTACTCGTAAATGTAGGTATACCTACTGACCTAATTACGTCGCGTTCATTCAACATATTTTCTTAGATTGATATATTGCTAATGGATTTCCCAGCTCAAGGCATTATAATGTTTTCCTTAGTCATTAAACTTTTTAATTTATTACCAAGTTCATAATTTATTCATGATAAAAAAAATTTCAAATTCCAAACATTTGGTGAAAGCTTTTAAGCTGGGATTTCAACCAAAATTAGTTATTGTTATTATCAAATTCGTTCTCTAATTTACGAAAAACTTTACTTGCTCATTTCAGTTAAATTAAAACTTGACACTTGACCAACTGACATGAAACTTGACGACCCCTAATAATTTAAACCAAAAAGACAACAAGGGGGGAAATGGAAAAATGACTTTTATTTACTCATTGCAGACGTGAACTGGGGCAGCAGCACCCAAGCCCAGATGTACAAGACGGCGCTGTCGAGCGCGCACAACCTGGCGCGCACGGGCGAGCACGTGAAGAACTACTGGCCGCAGCTGCTCGTGCTGGCGGGGCGGCCGCAGGCGCGCCCGGCGCTCATCGACCTGGGCCACCTCATCACCAAGGCGGGCTCGCTGATGATCGTCGGGGATGTCACGCAGGTTGGTTAAACACAGCTCGGAAATGAGAGACAATGAGACTCAGAATATTTTAGCTTTCTTTATAGGTACAACTAGTACGTAACGTACTAGGAGTTTCATTAACAAACACCCGTCTAACATTGTTTATATTACCAACCAGCCACAGAAGTCCACTGCTGGACACAGGCCTGCCCCAGTAGCACTAAAACTGATGAGACACATTAAAAATATTTTTATAGGTACAATACATTACGTGCGAGGAATTCCATTAACAAATCACACTTCACACATTTTTTCTATTACCAACCAGCCCCGGAAGTCCACTGCAGGACCCAGCCTGGACCGGTATTTTTAGAACTATCATTGACTTCAGGCGAATAATGCAAATGTCAGAACAATTTCCCCAACCACTTAAACAAATATTTAAAAAATTTCAACAGACTCGCAGATAATTTAGAACGTTCACTGAAAATCGTTGTAACGTTTTTTAATATTTAGAAAATAACAATTAAATTGCATATAAAATTAGAATAAGAAACATAAAATTAAACCTAAAATAAGAATCAAAGGCTAAAAATTAAGAAAATAAAATTAAGAACTATAAATAAAAAAATTGCCCCAAATCGTCGTCTGCTGGCAGCGTGCCCAGAAGGCTGGCAGCATTGCCTCGTTGGATCGCAATGCTGATCCGCTGAGCGAGATATGACCCAGCCCTCTGGTCAACTCGACTAACCTACGGCTACATTCTTTAAAAACCCTGTGGGTGCTTTCCCCCCATGGTCCCAGGGTTTCAACCCCAAAAGGCTCAAATATGTAACCACTGCTTATGGTTGCATATTTGCGCCGCTTGAGGAGCTCGGCAGAGTTGGCAACTAAGTATTAAAGTATTTAAACTATTCCAGGGTAAGATGTCCTACAAAGAGCGCAGCGCGCGCGCTCGCTCCAACGACGAGTGGCTGCGCGCACGCAAGATCCGCGCGTTCAGCGCCAGCGTGCACGGCTTCTCCTTCGAGCTCGGCGCGCGGGCGCTCATCCAGGCGGCGGGCGTGGGCCGCCTGTCGCCCAACGTCATGCTCATGGGGTACAAGGCCGACTGGGCCACGGCACCCGCCAGCGATCTGGAGGCTTACTTCAATGTGCTGCAGTAAGTTTATAGGGCTATTGAATTAGAAACTGTTCCGGCGGTTGCTGGTCGCAGTTTAAGAACTACCAGAGTCGTCGAATTGCTTTACCATGACGACACAACTAAATATTTCTTTTAGAAAAAAAATGTTCTTGATGCGATGGTAGCCTGGCGGTAAGAGCGTGCGACATCCAATCCGGAGGTCGTAGGTTCAAACCTCGGCTTGTACCAATTAGTTTTTCGGAACTTATGAGATCAGTTGCCAAATGGACTTCAGCCTCCCATGAGCCGTGGCAAATGCCGGGACAACGCGAGGCGAAAAAAATGTTCTTATATTTAAAACAATAATTCGAAACATTTCGTATTTTATTAAGTACTAAATGACCCGTTGGGCTTCGTAAGACCCGTAACTTCTCTTATCTTATTATGTCTATTGTTATTAATTGGCATGCCAATGATTGACAGGTAGGAACAATTTGAATGGGAATAAAGAATCACTATTTTCTAATTATCATCACAATATTTCCGTGTTTTTACACTGCCTAAACCTTCTGCGGTCTAATACCAAAATTACCTAAATTGGTTCAGCGATTGTCGAGTTTATGGGTAACTAACAAACACATTTCATTTTTATATAGATAGATTTACGATGTTTATTTCGCTTCCAGCACGGCGTTTGAAAACCGGCTGGCGGTGGCGATCCTGCGTGTGGCCGACGGGCTGGACTACGGGCCGGTGACGGCGGAGGACGCGCCGGCCTCGGGGCTGACGGCCACGTCCAGCGGCAGCGGCGACCTGCGCGTGCGCTCGCCCAACGTCATGATGCACGCCGACTCCGACCTCGACATCCGGGGGGACTCGCAGCCGTCCAGCAGGCACAACTTGCAGAGTATGTTGACTTGCTTAGTACCTCTGGGTTAGGTCTTGCTTAGTAGGTCTGGGTGGTCCACACAATAGCACCGCCGCTAAACGTTACTTACTCCCACTGAACTTGCTGAGTGGAGACCACTTTAACTTCATTCACATCTGGAACTCTTTGTTTTCTGTGTCTTCATTTGTAACATCGTTGTTTGAATAAATACTCTCCTATAGTACACACGCCTGGGTTCACAAAAATGAGCTCATTAACCTATACTACCTACTACTAATACTACCTACCTACTGAGTCTCTTGGCAGTGGCAAGTGTGAGAGTTATTCATGCCACTTGCTTTTTATTTGTGGGATTGAATAAAATTCATATATCAATTTCCAGGTTTGTTGACCATGACTACCTCACGTTCCTTTACGATCTCGGAGGGCAAGGAGAACGGCAAGAAAAAGCCGATGGACATCCACCGACAAATCATCTACAAGGCCTCTAATGGCGTGGAGCTCTCCAAGGATCAGCTCTCGCAAATGACTCTGTTCCAGAAGAAACAGGTTAGTTTTTACATTCATATGGATAGCTTTGCCATGTACTACTATGTATGTATGATCTATATGACACAGATTACTCGGCATACATTATGAATTAATAAGGCTTATTATTCCTATTAACCACTTGCTAAGCAATTCCGTAAAAGTCGTGCAAACTTTCGTAATATTGTCGAAATTTTGCTCTTGTCAGTGATGGTAGTTTAGTCAGCACCAAGTTAATCTTGCAGGAATCAGGCACTCTGGACGTCTGGTGGCTGTACGACGACGGCGGGCTGACGATCCTGCTGCCGTACATCCTGTCGCAACGCGCGGCGTGGTCGCACTGCAAGCTGCGCGTCTTCGCGCTGGCCAACCGGCGCCACGAGCTGGAGCTGGAGGAGAGGAAGTGAGTGCTATAGAAGTGTGGCACGTGTACCACCACTCATACTATTAACACCATTTCTAAACTCTGTTGTAACGGTATAAGGTCTACTCATGGCCAGTTAAGGGTATAGCTGTTTGTACGACGGCGAGCTGACACCCTGCTGCCAGGAATCTTGTCGCAGCACGGCATGCTCGCACTGTAAGCGACAATAAATCATTGGCATCCTACACCTTATGAGTGTTGGTTTTCTACATATGTCATTTCCTTCTGGCATGGAAGTTCAAGTTCTATAAACTATAACTTTGCGAAAGGTGGAAATTTAATAGTCTTTAACAGTTTTCGATCATCATTTCACCAATGGTATTCGATCTTCTCTGGTATTTCATTTTCTACACGATGAGCTAAATCTAAAAGATAAATTTATAATGAAACGTGTACTCCTTTAAACATTGTCAATTTACAAGGTATTCCAGTGTTGTACATCTAGACAACGGAAACGGTGTTATAAAACACTAGTAACAAATGAATTATTTCCAGCATGGCGAATCTGCTGTCAAAATTCCGCATCGACTACTCTTCCCTGACCATGGTGCAGGACATCACGGAAGCACCGCAACCAGAGACCAAGAAAATGTTTGACGATCTCGTCGCCAAATTTGCTGACCACGCAAACGAAGGTTTGTCCACCTATACTTAGACCTAAATCCTAGATCTGAAATATTTCTTAAGTTGAATATTTAAGAATATAATAGTTTAAGAGCTTCTATAAATTGATGTAACTCTTATATTTATATTAGATTCATATCGACGTAAAGTTGAAGAAATAACCGTACCTACTCCAAACCAAAGACAGCAAAGCTGTAGTATAAGTGTATTGACATGTGAATAATGTAAGGCGTTCTATGTTTTGCTTACTTTTCAAACGTTGAGAGTTTACAACCAGAATAAGCGCATATAAGCAGATATGCCGTAAAGCTCACAAATTAGAGGAAATTTTTGTTCTACAATTGGGACACGAAAACACAAACCTTCATGAACCTTGGCAATATAGAAAAGCCCCGCACGATTTATTTCTTTTTAACATATTAACTGCAATAGAGCAATTAAATAACAAATTGAATGATATAATTCCAGAATCGATAATAAGCGAGGATGAGCTGTTAACTTTAGCTGAGAAGACGAACCGACAGCTCCGGCTGCGCGAGCTGCTGCTGGAAAAGTCCAAGGACGCCAACCTGGTGGTTATGTCACTGCCTATGCCCAGGAAGGTAAGTAATTCTTAAACACATACGGACGACATTCATACATTCTTACCGACTCCTAACTAAAATTTAATTTTTCTAATATAAAATCTCTATTTTAACATTTCACTGCTATACCTAGGACAGTATAGTTTTAGCTCTATTTTACCTGTACGGAATTAAGTGACGAAATTAAGTCTTCCCCAGACTTTCCTCCGTTGTACAGTGGAGATTGGTGAGGTTGACAAACACCCACAGGCTTAACCGTTAGATATTGCGATATATAATCAATTTAAAGACCTTTTAGTGATCTGAATTAACGCCTTGGGCATGAGAGGAACAGCACCATCGCTATGCTTTACTGTCCTCAATACGACGTGGAAAATATTACGGACGCCCTATGCTGCGGTCATTAAGACCACAAGTATCGGACACAGAGCTCCAACCCGCGGTCAAAGGTCGGTAACGCGCTTGTGACTCCCTGGTGTTGCGGGTGCCTATGGGCGACGGTAATTGCTTACCATCAGGCAATCCGTCTGCTCGTTTGCCCCCTTATGTCATTAAAAAAAAAGTAACTGTACTTTTTTTTTCAGGGCTCGGTGTCAGCACCGCTGTACATGGCGTGGCTGGAGGTCCTCAGCCGGGACCTGCCGCCGATGTTGTTCGTTCGCGGCAACCACACCTCTGTGCTCACCTTCTACTCGTAGGCGATGAGACACGGGCCTCATTACGATCACTGTGAAAAGACATGACCCCTAAACCTCCGTATTGAATAAGTACAAACGAATCCAAATTCAAGATTAGGGAATCACCATACTAGTACGTATATAAAATGTCGGTAGGACTGGTTCTTACAATTTAGCTGAGCGTCTTTCGCATACATTTATTTATTTAATTTAAGAATAAAACTAATTTCATGGATAGTACACAATAATCGTAGTAAAATAATTGTTGTAGCCTTAGAATCATTTCCAAAAAAGATGCTATAGTTATAAATTGTCCAATATTTTACTAAGCGATCCACATATTTAGACGGAGGTGGTACATTTGTTTCAAACAAACCTCTCTTTATCTTTTTATTATTAAAATATGTATGGTTACTTAAAAAGGTTGAACACCTAAGCGAAAAAAATTGTAAATTAAGTATTTGTTGTGACTGTATTTGATTTATTTTCTATCTAAATTAGGGTACGGTAGGGAAAAAAATTGCAACGAGCGTTCTGAACAACATACATAGTTAACACTTAGACTGCGGCAATTAGTTAACATCGCAATCAACAATACTCGTACAGGACGAATTAGCCTCGTACCGCAGGCAACGTGTTAATAGTTATAAATGTATTATTTTTAATTTTAGTACAAGTATTTGGAAGTTTTATATGTAACTAATGTTAAATAGTTAAGTAAGTACTTACAATAAATGTCTAAAATTCGATGCAATTTATTGGACCTTATTGTTATGGCAATTAAGTATTTTATACATAAATTTTAGCCTTAATATTGTCATATAATTTATAATTTTACCTACTTACATGAGTTAGTTCCTAGTTTAATAGAGATTAAGATTAAATGAAACCACAATTAGTCGTAGCGTCCTAAGACCGTGGGGCTCGGGCTTCTCGTTTTAGAAGAAAACATCTGTAAAAGTATCAACTAGGATATCGGAAACACATTATTGCGAGCCATAATAATTGTCTTAATAAACATAACTTTATTACTAATGTGACCGCGAATGGGTAAAAAATTGTCTACATATAATTACCTACGTATTTTTTTATGAATACTTTGTTAAGAAAAATTATGTACAAAAAGTAACTAAGTAGGTACTTACAAATGTTACAGAATGATGTACAAAAATACATTCGACACAGCTGGTAAAGTACCGACCTTAGTTTCATTTCGAGTTAGAATGAGTTGTTACAAATAGCTACTTAAAACATTTGATTGCAGCTCAAATACCAAATCTAGTAATTTTCAGCTGACCCATGGCACCCCAAAATTTTATTGTATAAATTTTCAGAAGAGATGATTTCTTTTTTTTACAGACGATAGAAGATTTTTTTGGATACCTAATTTAAGATCATTTTATTTAATCCAAAGACATTTTCAGCTTATCAGCTCGTAAAGTCCGTTTTTACTCTTTAAAAACCGATAGTAAATGGTTCAGTATTAACACGAGAAGGGAAACACTTAACTTTGCTCCCTTGTATAACAAATAACTACTTTAATGCATGTTTTGTAAAAACAGGAACACCCAAAGAATATTTATAAGTACGTATTAACGCATATGAACAACTAGGTAAGTACTCGTAGTTATACATACATAGAGCCGATTGTGAGTCGATTAGGCTATGCGCATTTTAAATAATTTATAAAATATGTGATTTTAATAAAATACTTAATTATATTGATATTATAATTAGTTTTAAGATTTTACGACAAACTTTGGATTCATTTAAAATGTGACAATGTTTTTAATTGAATAAATGTTGAATTCTTATAGATAACACGTACCTATGTCTTTTTATTTAATAATTTACTGACCCCCAAAAGACGGTATTTATTAGGTCCATGATGATACACCAAAATGATTAGTATTGCACAGTTGTATATAGTGTTCATATGTGAAACTAAATAATTTTTAAATACATTTATTTAAAACATCTAAATACGTAAAAAAACAATAAATCATTAAAACTAATTAAAACTAACAATAAATTTAACTAAAACTAATATAAATCTAAAAAAGGCCCCTGCGGCATAGTACCGAAGATGCTGGCAGCATTTCCTCGTTGAATCGTAAGACCGATACGCTGGGCGAGGTAGCTGCCAGCTCTTCGGTCTCCTGTGGTGTCTCTGAGTCTCTTTGAAAGGTCCTTAAAGAGACTCAGAGCGCCGGGGCCCCACGGACCGAGGGTCTCGACGCCGAATGGGATGAAATTGTATTCTGCGCCGAGACCACTGTATTTTCCTATCTTGGCCTTTTCGGCCGCCTAAATAATAGGTAAATATTAAAAACATGATAGCAATTTTTTCCTGAGCAGGACAGACATTTTTATTTTTTCGTTTATTAGGTAGTTCGTGCGTACAGCCAGCTGCAGAGTAAAGGTACCTCTGTCGTACACGCTGGCACATGGTGGGGTTCTTTTTTTCTGCAGCTGACCGTACAATGTACGGTGTACCCATGTTTTTTAAATGTGGGGTGAGCAGATAACCGCACTGAAAGGCCGTGTGAAACGGGGCAGCCTCCAGGAATAGCCGAACGTCGATGTCTTATCACCCAGATGTTCACCAGCAGGCCCTAAGCTTGCCTGTAGCAATGGACGTCCTAGTTGCGGATGTGGTCCTGGGTGCGGCGCCGGTGGCCGGCCTTTCATCGCCTGGGGCCGATTTTTGAGAGTCGTGCAGTCGAATTCAAAAAACTTAGAGAACGAAAATAACCGCACACAAAGTTTATCACCATTATTTTTGCACTAAGTGTGTAGTTTCGATACCCACGATTATTTATTTATATTATTTATGTTTCTAAAACACCATTTTTTCGTTAACGACGCTTAAAAATCGGCCCCCTGGTCCGTCTGTGTCGGGCACTTATTATTTTTATTAAAATTGCTTAAAATGTCGAAAATCAAGCAACACTTTTCTAATATTACCTACATAATATGTAATATTAGATTTAAGTTATTATAATAAGTCTTCCTGCAGTGAAACTGTTAAAACAGTTTTGCAGGACTTTTAGTAGTTAATGTTTTTGTTGAATTTTTAATAATAATAAATAATAAAAAAAATAATAAATTGTCTTGAAATTACAGAAAAAAAGTCCATGTTTTCTTCTGCGGTCCATAAAGTATAAATAATTAATATATTTTTATTTTCCGGACCCTTTACTTCCTCTTTACTCGTATACCTACAATGTGACATGAGCCGTGTCATGACCGTGTCTCAAGCAAGGAATTTTAATATAAATATATATCTAAATTAATAAAAGAAAGTTGTGTCAGTTTCGACTTTTATAACTCAAGAACGGCTGAACTGATTTGGACGATTTTGAGTTCGTTGGGATCGTCTTAGCCAAAAGTTTAATAATATGCTTAAAAAAACAATCTAAAATACTCCATTTAACACCAAAAGCGGCGATCTATGGTCACAAAGTTGTCTTTGAGTCATTAAGCTGTTGACCAGTTTTGACTCATGTCAAGAAATTTTGACGTTTGTTTACATTAATAAACCGTTACTATTGAACACCTAAAGAATTAGGAGTAGATAACATGAGTAGCATCATTTACTCGATAATAAACGTAGTTGTAAGTTTAATATAGGAGGAATACAAGAGTAATACATGAAAAATACAATAACACAAGGAGCTAACAGAGATGTATGATAATAAAAACACAGATGGTGAAACCAGTTGTACGTATTTATTTCATCTTTACATTTAAACTAGCGATAAAACGCAAAGATATTGTTTTTGAGCATGCTCTGTTGACTTAACTTGGCACCTAGTTCCCTGAGGTGACAATCGACCTAAATCCCGACTGCCGTTCAAAAGACTTGAATAATTTGAAGATATACATAACTGAAAGCATTTATAATATACAGAAGGTCCTCCTTTGCTACATTAGGCACTGTATCGCGGGAACCAGTAACAGAACTTGCCACTAGAATCGGGAGATCCGTGCTCCATAGCAAGAAACAGGATCAAAGGGAAAGTCATAGATTTCGGTTGACATCGTCATCGTCATGCTTAATTTTAAGGAAGTAGTCCACTTTTCCTCACGAGTAAATAGATAAAGTATCTCCGTGTCCTGCGAATATTTTTTCCGCATCGCCTCTTGTACACATAAACACATTAAATTCTGCGTGATATTGCCAAATCTTGTGACTAGTTCTAATAATGAAGTCCCAGTCGTATGTTTAATAATTGATCAGTGGTATAAACTTAACCAATTTGTAAACTATCCTTAGTACCTACAACATTAAGGTGCTTTCACACATGACGACCGGTCTGGCCTAGTGGGTAGTGACCCTGCCTATGAAGCCGATGGTCCTGGGTTCGATTCCCAGTCAGGGCATTTATTTGTGTGATGAGTACAGATATTTGTTCCTGAGTCATGGGTGTTTGTTATGTATTTAAGTATTTATATGTATCTATTATATATATCGTTAATTAGTACCTACAACACAAGCCTTACTGAGCTTACCGTAGGACTAGGTCGATTTGTGTAAGATTGTCCCGAAATATTTATTTATTTATTATTTATGTACCTACTTATGTCTGATCTGATGTTTATACAAATTTAAGTAGGTACCTAGTGTACATACAAATGTCGTCCACCACGGGAGCACTTGAATTAATAGTTGTATTTGAAGAACCCAGAGTTACGAAGAGGGTAACCTCTCAGTAAAACACCAACTTGCAGGTTATGATGATTATATATTGATTAAAATACTTATTAGTTTACACTAGTACTTAGTTAAGGAACCTCACTAATATAATGCGGAATCCCAAGAAATTAGGTGCAACAATGTTTAACATATTATTCGCGCCTGCGATGTAAATTAGATCCGGTTGTACTGACTAATCCTTTGACAAGTTCAAATACTATAGAAAGAGTCACGTAGCGGTAATAAAATGTTATGGTTTATTGGTTTACCTGCCATCTTAACCGTTACGCATATTAGTGGTGAGTTTCCTAATAGTCCTTTGTTCAAAAATCTGTATAAAAGAGGAGCTGCGTCTCTTCAGCTTCATTCCGTGGACGCTCCTCTCTCCGACAAGTACTAGTGTAAACTAACAAGTGTTTAAATCAATATATAATCATCATAACCAGCAAGTTGGTGTTTTACTGAGAGGTTACCCTCTTCGTAACTTTGGGTTCTTCAAATACAACTATTAATACAAGTGCTCCCGTGGTGGACGACATTTGTGGCGCAGTCGGCTAGTATCTTCGGAAGACCTCCAGGTGACTTTGAGACATTGAAGTAAGTGGCCCGCTTTAATAGTTCTTCGCCCTGCGAGATCTCTTCTTTTGAGAACTTATCTGAAGACGACCCGTATATAAATCAACAAGGCACTAGCGAATACTTAGAGAGAAAGAATAAAGTATGCACTTAAATCCATTTATAATTACAAGTTGGAATACCCGTATTATATTATAACAATCTTATTATTACGAGTCGGAATACCCGTATTATATTTTAACAATCTTATTACTAATACGACGTCGTATAATTATCATTTATAATGGGAATTTTATATATTTCATTAAAGATACTCGTCTTTGTTCTTACCATAAATACAATTGAATAAAATTGTTGTACTTTAGTTGGTCTTTTAATATTTCGAGCAGGTACAGTGGTTTCTCTTCCTCTTATCATTATAGGTGCTACATTTCTATCTATAGTTCCAGATATAACTGCTTTTTCATACTTCGGTTTATCTTTAGCTAATCTTTTGTGTAGACACAAAAATGGTAAATACCGTCTACTAAGGTAAAGAAGTCTACTTCTTCACCTTGGGTGAAGTTTTGAGTGGTAGAGGCTAATGGTTCTAATCGCGCTCTAGTTGTTTCTTTTGATTGTACCATTCTATCAGCTATAATTTGATACATTATTTTAGTTCTTTTATAATGATCTTTTATTAGTTTTTGTATATAATTATGATTAAAATGAATATCAAATACACTACGAGAGTCAGTATGTCCAAAAACTACTTCAAATGGTGTAAATCCTATGTGTCATGACATCTGCTGCATCTGTATTCTTTTTATCATACTTTGCTAATCTATATGTTTCAATTATGGTACTATGAAATCTCTCAACTATACCCATGGATTGAGGATTATTTGGAGTTCCAATATGTAAATTAATTTTGTACAAATTTAATAATTCTTTAACAAGGGCATTGTTAAATTCTGATCCGGGGTAACAGCTAATTTTATATGGTAATCCAAAACATGAAAAATATTTAATTAAAGATTTAACTACTTCCGGAGTTGATCTATTAGAAATGAGAATTGCTTGACCCATTTTGCTAAATGCATCTACAAGTGTAAGGTAAAGATTACCGTCAATCTTGAAAAGATCTATAAATATTTCATCAAACGGCTTTTGTTGAGTTTGGGTTAGTTGTATGAGTGGATTTAATGGTTTTCTATCATATTTTATTATTTTACAGATGTCACAGCTATTTATAACATCAGTAATTACTTCCTTCATTTTAGGAAAATAATACTGTCTTTTAAGTTTATTATAGGTTTCATTTATTCCTCTATGACAGGTTTTACCTTCGTGATATTTCAGAATTATATCCTTTTGTTCTGACTCATCGTGAAGAACAGTTACTCTTTTAGTACATTGGATAAATGGTATAGCATTTTTATCAAACAGTTTTGAAACAGTTTCATTAAATGATTTTCTAATCTGTGGTGAATTACAACATATTTAAAATACACAAAATATTTTTTACTAGGGTCTAAGTGTAATTTAATAAACTTTTCAATAGTATTAATGTCCAATGGCAAAAATACGTCAAAAACTTTAGGTTTACTTATAATTTTAATTTCATCACGATACCAATGTGTGAAAATAATTTGATTATTTTTTATATCAATTGCTTCATGTATAACTGGAATTATTGAGTCTTTCTCTGAGTTATCAAGAATATTTACATAATCATTCTCGTTTTCATCTTCAGATGCGCTCATTGTAGTTTCAGAGATATCATCTAATATTTCATTTGAATTACTTGGGCTAGGATCAGAAGTTGAAGGAATGTTAAAACTACTCGAACCAGGATTATCGTTATTAACGACATGTAAGGTATTTAATTGGATTCTTGATAATGCATCTGCATTTGTATTTTGTTTTCCTTGTTTATAGATTATCTCGAAATTATATTTTTGGAATCTTAATCTCCATCGGGTTAATTTACTGTTTGGTTCTTTAAGTGAGTATAACCACGCTAAGGGTCTATGGTCTGTATAAATTTGAAATTTCTTACCATAAAGATATGGTCTAAAATGTTTAACACCCCAAAGAACGGCTAAAAGTTCTTTCTCAATAGTACTGTAACATTGCTCAGTTGTATTTAATGTTCGGCTAGCGTAAGCTATTGGCTTATCACTGCCTATGGATCGTTGGGATAATACTGCGCCTAAAGCTGAATTAGATGCATCAGTAGTTAAAACAAAGGTTTACTAAGATCTGGATACTGTAAAATTGGTGCATTAGTTAGTAAAGTTTTACAAGTTTCAAAAGCATTTACAAATTCT
Source organism: Grapholita molesta (assembly GCA_022674325.2). Taxonomy (NCBI): domain Eukaryota; kingdom Metazoa; phylum Arthropoda; class Insecta; order Lepidoptera; family Tortricidae; genus Grapholita; species Grapholita molesta. The sequence continues at coordinate 9,323,704 of CP053137.2, forward strand.
TGAGTTGCTTCAACTTTCTGTCCTTTCTTTAGCATTTGAGTCATCGGTTTCGTTATCTTTGCAAAATCTGGAATAAACTTTCGATAATAACCTACTAATCCTAGGAAACTTTTAATTTCCTTAATATTGCTAGGAAGTGGATAATTTAATACAGATTTAATTTTATCTTCGTTGGGTTTGAGTCCGTCTTTAGTTATATTATGTCCTAAGTATAAAACTTCTTTCCTAAGAAATTCTGACTTATCTAATTGTACTTTCAAATTAGCTCTTCGTAAAGTTTCAAAAACTTTCTTTAATCTAGTCATATGTTCTGGAAATGTTGAAGAGAAAATTATAATGTCATCTAAATAAATTAGACAATGCGTTCCTTGTATACCTTTTAAAATATTATCCATAGCTCTCTGAAACGTTACAGGAGCTGTCTTTAAACCGAAAGGCATACGTTTATATTCATAATGTCCATTTGCATTAAAAGCTGTTAGGGGTTGATCTTCTGGATTTACTTCAATTTGGTGATAACCTGAGGCTAAGTCTGGGGTTGAAAAATATGAACTATTACCCAGTTTATCGAAAATGTCGGTTATGTTAGGCAATGGGTATTTGTCATCAATAGTTACTTCATTTAATTTTCTATAATCAATGACCATTCTATATTTTTGTTCATTAGATGCGTCCATTTTCTTTGGTACTAAGTGTACTGGCGCGCTCCATGGAGAATATGATGGTTGTATAATGTTAGCTTTTAATAATTTATCAACTTGTTTCTTTATTTCCGCTACTTGGCTTGGAGATTGTCTATAAGGACGAATAAAAATTGGAGTATTATCTCTTGTGCGAATATGGTGTTTAATTGCATGCGTAAAAGTTAAGGGAATGTCCTCGTGGAAATATATGTCTTTATATTCGAAACATAATTTAGTTATAGCGTCCTTTTCTTCACTATTCATGTGGTCAGTTCTTAATCTTTCCAAATTTTTAATAAGTAAATCCTCATTGTTGGAATCTAAATGATTACATATGATTTCATCTTTATAATTTTGAACGTCAAAAGGAGAAAAGATGTCAAGTTCTAATTTTTTATCGGTCGCGTTTTGTATTGTAGTTTGTGCATATCCTTTATTACAATGTATTAAAGCACATGGCATAGCAAGTCCTTCCGAGAATTTAATTCGTTCGATGATTGCGTCACCTTCCGTCAACTTTGTTGGTATAACGATTCTTTGTTCGGTACGCGGTTCAATAGTAATAGTCATAACTGGTATTTTTACTGATTTAGTAGTTGAAAGATGTAAAGGAATTTTAACTTTTGAAGTTATTAATAAATCATTTTCTAAATCAATGTTAACTTTCAATTTCTTTAAAAGATCCATTCCAATTAAACCATCATATATTTTATTGATGTTATAAATATAAAATTTATGTATGAGATTAACCTTGAATATATTAAATAGCGGTTGAATATATTAAATTTTTACTATCGTATTATGCGTACTAATTGCATGCGTTGTTATCACATCAAATGGTTCTATTTCTTTATATTGTCTGTATAATTTATTCATAATGTCGCTATTAAGAAAACATGTCGTGCTACCGGTGTCTATAAGCAATTTTATTAGGCTATTTTATTACGCTAGGCCCTGGTTTAGGCTGTTCCTTTGACTTTTTAAAGCTATGAGGTAGATTTGGTTGTAGAGCCTTTCTATTCTTATAATAATGTTCGTCAAAGTGTGCTTGTTCCATGGCATATTTTAATGCTTGTTCTAAAGTTGTTGGTTGTTCTTGATTTGTATTGCTCTTAAAATTCTTTCAGGAATATTATAGAAAATCACGTCTAAAGCGGTGTGATTATAGTTATATATTCATTTTTAATTGCATTTGCCCGGTCATATGATTCAGTTAACTTCGAGAATAATTGATTTTTGACTGATTGTATTCTTGCGCAAAATTCGTAAGTTTTTCTCCCGATTTTATTGTTAAATTTTCTAGTTCCGTTTTAAGATGCTTTTCGGTACGCTGATCGCCGAAATGCTGTATAAGTAGCGATTTTAAAAGAGCCCAATTACGCGAAAGATAATCATTTTCACTAATTAACTCGGCGGCTTTGCCTGTTAAACGTGATGTTACAACTTCTAATATATAATTATACCGATCTTCTGATCCTTTCCTATAATGATTTAATACAAAGTCACATTTTCTAAGAAATCTACAAAGCTGGCGTGAGTCACCATTATATGTGGGAATCACCGCTATCATCTCACTCAATGCATATGGGGCATATGGGGATTTCTATTATTAGTTAAAACTTGAATATTAGGAATGCCTAGAGGAGGCATTTCATTATTGTATGTAGGCATTTCATTTTGATTGTACGCAGGCAGTTCTCCCGCTTGATCTGATCTATAGGAAGAGTATCTTTCTGCTACATCAGATTCACCATCCGTACTATTCTGTTCAAGGTTTAGATTGGCTTCCATTTGTTCTGCCAAATTCTCTGGTTCCATCTGCATATCAGCAGCTTGTGCCAGGAAATCCATTGAATATTAATTAAAAATCGATTTGTTCTACTTTTAAACAAAAACTTTCAAATGTTTTTAAATACACAATTTTTATAATAAAAATTGAATATACTCGATTAATACAGTTAAAATAAGTTAAAGTACAAAGACGAGTCTTTAAATCGTGTGCAACTTTAATAATAAAAGTAATGCACTCCTGATTTGGTAAAAGCAATATTTTCCCCTTTTTCATTAACTAAGTACTTAGATTTTTCTTAGATTTTAGTTTTTTAACTTGCAAGTACACATATAACACACACACACAAATAAATTATAAACACAAAATATAAAATTACAAAAGTTTAGAAATAAATTAAGCGCTTTACAAAAACAAAATTTGGGTTTGGTAAGGAAGGAATGGTGATGTGAGTGATTACACCTTATGGATCCTCCCGATTCCGTTTATTCTTTCTCTCTAAGTATTCGCTAGTGCCTTGTTGATTTATGTAGGGTCGTCTTCAGATAAGTTCTCAAAAGAAGAGATCTCGCAGGGCGAAGAACAATTAAAGCGGGCCACTTACTTCAATGTCTCAAAGTCACCTGGAGGTCTTCCGAAGATACTAACCGACTGCGCCACAAATGTCGTCCACCACGGGAGCACTTGAATTAATAGTTGTATTTGAAGAACCCAGAGTTACGAAGAGGGTAACCTCTCAGTAAAACACCAAGTTGCTGGTTATGATGATTATATATTGATTAAAATACTTATTAGTTTACACTAGTACTTGTCGGAGAGAGGAGCGTCCACGGAATGAAGCTGAAGAGACGCAGCTCCTCTTTTATACCTACAGATTTTTGGACAAAGGACTATTAGGAAACTCACCACTAATATGCGTAACTGTTAAGATGGCATGTAAACCAATAAACCATAACATTTTATTACCGCTACGTGACTTTTTCTATAATATTTGAACTTGTCAAAGGATTAGTCAGTACAACCGGAGCTAATTTACATCGCAGGCGCGAATAATATGTTAAACATTATTGCACCTAATTTCTTGGGATTCCGCATTATATTAGTGAGGTTCCTTAACTTTCTACCTATTGCCTATACAACTTAGTATATACATATTTTTCTGTTTTCATCAACAGCCCCCGTTAATGAAAACAGAAAAATATATATGTACTAATTAAGACTGTTCCAAGACAAAAACTATTTACTCTTAAACGAGAATACTGACCCAAGTACCTATATCTTATAGTGAGAAATCACTGTTTAAAATGTTACCGAATTTACTTTTCACATTCGCGATAAATCCGGCATAATGATGTGATGCTAAACCGTGGTGAAAATAATTGTCGCTGTTGCGTAACTAATAATCAAAACCGTGCCGCCTTGAGGATGCACACGTACCTTTAGGACGGTGTCAGACAAATGATCGATTGTCCCGCATCCAGTTTATTAAGCCCCCTGTTTTCTGAAAAAGCACTTCTACAGCGTACATGAAAGAAGCCATGGGGGGTCTTCTTATGTCGGCCGACGTCTGACTGCAGCTGCCGGCCGCTGCCTCGAGGCAGTTGGATCGAGTTAAAAGCAAGCGTAGTCGCTAATCACTACTGGTTCATTCGAACACTTTCAAATTATTCATTTGCGAAACTGTCGTTATTAAAACTGAGTTGATTCATTAGGAAAATGGAAAGAAAGTTGCTACGGAACAAAATCCGTGAGAGGTCAAGTCGCGATGGTAGGTAAGATCAATTCTTGGAATAATACTGATTTAGTGGATATTTAATTTTATTTTTTGAGTATTAAGGACATCAACAGCAAATACAATTTATATCAGCTATAAATAACAGCAGCACACATAGCCAATTATAGATATCCACCAAATAAATATGACTGAGCACCTTGATATTTGGTACCTTACTCCTATTCTTATATATCAAAGGGAAGGTTGCTAAAGTCCTACGTTCTACCCTAGATTGTCTATGTTAAATTATTTGTAGGTTTAAAATATTTGTAGTTTTATGGGTTAAAAATGTATATTGTAAATTCTGGTAAAGATTCGGTAGAAGAGACAATTTACCCATTTATAAATAAATTCTTATCCTTAAAAACAGAAACTCCATACCCAAGGGTTGGCCGTTTCTTCAGAATTTTGATCTAAGTATGTCTAATTATATTCTACCTACTTAGTAATATGTACGTATAATTCTTATTTACAGTTTCGAAAAACTATTCGCAATGCTTTTATTTGGCAAAGATAAGTAACGGACACGACATGCAAAAAGAAGAAGGAGGCAAAAAGGGGGTTAGAGTAAGATGGTCGCGATCGCAAAAGGTAGGTTAGTAAAGCCCCATTTAGACCAGGCAAGAACTTGTATAGGATTTTTTTACATTGCTGGTTATGGGCGTACGGCGAGTTCGGTCGTTTAATATAACCCCGAAATGTAATGAAAATCGTTTATAAGTGCTTGCATGGTCTAAATGGGGCTTAAGAACGAAATTGCAAGCAAAGATTTGGCAAAGGAATATAGTTGATCACATTCGAATGGCTCCACCATTTGGAAAGAGTGAAAGTAACTAGGTATTCAAACTGTATGACAAAAAAAATGTGCCAGTACAACGACAATATTCGAAGATTGGGGAAGCTTTGTTAAAGTGGTTTAAATCAAAGAATGTCAGGTAATGTGCCTATAAATGGAAAATTTGTTCAACAAAAATCATACGATTTTGCTCAACATTTGGTAAAGATTTCTTTTGTTCGTCTAGTTGGGTTTTCTTTGTACACTTTATGCATACAGAAAAATATACAAAGTTTAAACTAATTTGATGCATGAATCTATTGTTATCAATGTGTGGATTTATATGTAACTATACTTACAATAATATTAATATTTTCACCGATCCAGCAAACATCACCGGTTGTAATGAGTACACCAATCGGTTTTTACGACTAAATATGAGTAATAGCCGGGTGATGCCGGCTGACTAGAATAGCACCACCCCATCTCCTCCCGCGGGTGTCGTAAGAGGCGACAAAGGGAAAAATCCTACGGACGGGCAGCAGCGTCCGTCGAAACCCAATCTACAGCTACTGCGGTCGCCAACCCGCCTGCCAAACGTGGCGACTATGGCAACTACCCCCAAGATGATACAAGTCATATTTGTGGGAGACCTATGTCCAGCTGTGGACTGCATACGGCTGAAATGGAAATGGATGAGTAATAGCTCCTTCGATGTGACAATATGATCTAGGTGGACCACTTTAGTGGGAAAAGATTGGATGTTCTTTACGAGATAAAAAAACTCCTGTTGTTGGCGCCAAAACACTCAAATATGGAATCTGACTACGGTACAGAAGCTGTACATTTCTTTGGCAACTATTTAAATGCGCTTGAGCGCGCGCTGAATCCGCCCGGTCGGTGGGAATCGTACATTACGAAAGATTTCTTGTCTAACCCCCCATAACTAGTCATTCAATCATGCACCTTACCTTACTTAAACACTTCAACAACAGTAAAATAGAAATAGAAATATTTTTATTGCCACACACAAACAAAACAAGAAAAAGTACAAAATATAAACAGAAAAAAAACACAATAAGTACGAATAATTTTCACGAACGATACACAATCATAGCTTCTGGGTATAAACGTGTTAAGTAAGTAATTATTGTACCTAATAATTCAGATCGTACGTAAACGTAATCATCACTACTTATGTAAGGTACATCACAGTCATAACAAAGTAACCGGCGCAGCGGGAGAAGAAACATTAAATAATTTAGTACACTCTATACAGCCTGTTGCTTGCATTATAAAACTAATTAATCAATAGAATGTTTGTAGCGTTAGTGTTCTTGATTACGTATGTGGATTAGGTACATTCTTGATTGCACTCATTAAGCCATTGGCTTTCATAGGGAACGTGCATAATACGTCCTCAGTCTCACTTAACTCACACACAACCAATCCAGTTTTAATTTCTTCGTAGAATATTTTTTATAATGCTGGAATCACCGGAAAGTTTGGTAAGTCAAACAGATAGCCTAATACTATTTTTTTTATTATAACAAAGTTTTACTAATTGAAAATAAAGTTATACATTATAATATACCTCTATATGCTTAACCCACTTGGCAGCGTGCCCCCCTCAAACGTCCCCATAACGGCTGCAGCTCCCCGCTACGCTGCAACAACGGCCTCAACTAACCTTGGCTCTACTTAGGGCAGAATACTGACCTGAATCCAAAGTGTGTGCACTTACACTTGTCTACGGATTTCAGTCGTCGATGAAATTTATGAACTAGTGCCTCGGGATCCACACAGTTCTTCTGTTGCTTAAACATAACTACAGATAAATTAAATACAGCAAACTAATAATATTAAATAACTGTAAATGCGATCATTCATTTAAGGACGAGCCTCGGGGCTCCATGCTTTCGCTGGAACCTACTCCAGAGCTAACTACATACGGAGGAATCAAGCTAGGATGGATACAGGTACCTTCTTCCACCAACATTTTTGGCACGAAATTGCACCAAACATAATTGCTCGGACTAAGTTTACGTAGTCTATTTTTTTTTTGTATACGATTGGGTTCCTTACGAAGATGGAGTGAATGGAGGAGCGGAAATAGTATATTTCGATACTAGTAAAAAAAAATTTCTTTCGACGAGGGTGAAAGTTGGAGCCCGAGTGAAACGAGGGTGACAATCACCCGAGTCTTAAAGAAGTTTTTACACGTGTATCGAACCCAATTTTTCATAACAAGTGCCTTAAAAAGTGAAATTTACGCACGCGAGGCGTGCGCAAAGTGCACTTTTCACGCACTAGTTAGGAAAATTATATTGTCTATAAGCTTATTCTTATAAACATTGTTCTGGCTAAGCTAAAGTTGTTTTTGATCGGGTCATATGAGAATCATGGAGTGTGATTGAGATTACGGATAATTCAATAAGTTGTTTTTAGAAGAAAAGGAAGAAATTGGCTGTTTGCGACGAAAGTAAACGTACATAAAATACGGAAAAAAAGAATTATCCGCACTAATTCCATGTCAGCTCGTCTTACATTTTACACTTATTTTAGGGCGTGCTAATCCCATGTCTGCTGAACATCTGGGGCGTGATGCTCTTCCTGCGGATATCATGGATCGTGGGCCAAGCCGGCACCCTGGTGACCATGGCCATAATTCTGGTTTCTGGCGTCGTGTGTGTTATCACTACGCTCTCGCTCAGTGCTATTTGTACAAACGGACAACTGAAAGGAGGTAAGATCTATCTCTTAATCATATATTATTTTTAGCATAAATATACAGTATGTATCAGTACGAGAGGCAAAGTGTAAGTAAAAAGCTAAATATAGCTCTTTTTTTTTTCCTTGTAATAATGGTAAATCTATTTTAATTGTGAAGCTTCCTGTATTCATTATTTACAATCTTAAGGTCAAAGTCAAGGTTAAGACCAAAACGAAGCGTCAGTTGAAGAAAATTTGTCAATGAAAATCGTAAGCTATCTATGTTATATTATCTATGGTATGGTCTATTGTTTGTCAATGTTATTAAGAATTCCCATTGACGTGACATCTAACATATACATAACGTATTGATGGGAGTGCCCTTATATAGTGAAGTTATAGCCATAGATAGAGAGAGAGTTTTTACAATACTTTCAACATAATTCAGCTGGTACTTCTGCTAAATCATCTAGTTTTAAAAGTTATAAGTTGCACTTAATGAAATGCCTTAATAGATGTTTTTACAGTCATATGGAGATGTATTTTTTTATTGTTAAGACAATAACATAACATTTCACTTGTAACCGATTTAGAAAACTTACAACTTGTCAATTATAAATAAAATGATGAATCAAAAGATAATCGACAAACACTAACAAATAGTGCGAAATAGTATTAAATTCGCCAAGGCCATTAACGGGTTCAATGCTTTGCCTCTAGTTTTGATACATAATGTATATACATCAGCATCACCAGCAACACAGGACTCCTGTAATAAATAGTAAAAGAAAGGCATAGGTGAAAAACTTAACTGAAGGACTTTGTCTATGTAGTTGTGCTGTGAATTAATATGGGACATCAAATATAGAACGCTACTACTACATAGGCCAGGAGGTGTTTAACAAAATTTTTCGCCTATATTGTACTGTGTTGTCTCTATTCTATGCTAGAGCTAAGAACAAAGACGTGCAATATACGTTTACTCGTTGTTCGTTGTTTTTTTATTTCTTAGAATAACTTGAAGGTCTTAAATATTCATAATTTATAAAGAATCTAAAATAACCATCTAATAGTATTGCTTATCCAAAGTAAAGGCAATAAACATGTCTTGTCATATGATTAACGAGTACCTAATGTAGATTAAGATGATCACATCGGCGGATGATGCTACGTAAATATTTACATGAACAACTACGCTACTAAGGTAATCCATTTTCTGGTTAGAAATTTCGTAGGAGTTATTAGGGGTACGTATATTCTATACCTATTTTAGTACTGTATTCTGTTATTTATAATATTTTTATCTGTTTATGTTTATTGAATGTTCGATGTATGAATAGCACTATAACTTGACTTTCATAACTGCTCAAAAAAATTACAACGAACGTCGCAATATTGCTAATCATAAATACTTACGTGCCAGTCTAATTAAACAGATTATTATTATGTGCCTATACTGTCCCACTGCTGGTCAAAGGCCTCCACTTTTTCCACTACTGTCGATCTAGAGCAGCCTCTGGCCATTTTATCAAAAAGGAGTCAAGCTCGTCTCTCCATCGCCGGTGGGATCTGGGTGCTCGATTTGAGCTGTGTGCTTGCCAGTTAGTGGCGATTTTGGCCCACGACTCATTCGGCATACCTACGGCTGACATGCTACGCCCAGTCCCACTTTAACATGGCCACCTTCCGAGTTACATCAACAATGAGTCTTGGAGCGCAGCGTAGTGTTTTACACCTAATATGCTACGCTCCATAGCTCTGTAGCAAACCTCGAGTTTGGACTTATGAGATAATTTCATAGAGCAAGTCTGAGCACCGTAGGTAAGTTTTGGAAGAATTTACGTCTCCGCTTAAAAGAGATAGGGAGGTCACCTTTCATTAGATGGTGCATTCAACAATAGCTCCTCCTTTACACACTAACCCAAGTGTGTAGGGCCTGGTTGGACAGTCGACATCAGAGCAGGATGTTGACTCAGGGTGGTTGGGGAAGAATGGCTAGTCCATCAGCGCCGACGAGCCTTGTTAGAAGGCTCATTGTTCACCTGCCAACACGCACTGGACCAGCGCGGTAGGCGAGCACCCTTCTCTAAAATGAATATAAAGACGGAAATATTTTGCAGGAGGCGTATACTATCTAGTTTCCCGCTCCCTCGGCGCGGAGCTCGGGGCCTCCGTGGGTGTGATCTTCGCTTTTGCAAACGCTGTCGCAGCCAGTATGAACACCATCGGCTTCTGCGACTCGCTCAACGGCCTTCTGAAAGCGCATAACCTGAAGATCATAGACAATGGGAACAATGATACAAGGATCATTGGCGCCGTGGCTTTGCTGGTCATGTGTCTCATATGTGCTATCGGTATGGACTGGGAGACTAAAACACAGGTAGGTTTATTTTGGACAAAAAGATAGAATAAGAAGTAATCTAAAAAAGCAAAATATAAGGTATTGTACCTAAAACCACAAACGTTGTTACGCTTGTAGGAAAAGCCACACTGTTGGACAAAAAATATTTAGCCATCACCGCACTCTATTTACTATATGTTTTTCAGAACTTTTTAATCATAGTCATCGTCGTCGCGATCTTCAACTACGTCATAGGAGTCGCCAAGGGACCCTCGGACGACACTGTGATCGCTCGGGGTTTCGTAGGCGTAAACCGTAAGTAACAAAAATTCACTGTTTTTAATTATATCCTTATGAATTCCAACTCTCGCAATAACTAGTGTAGCCCCGCTGAATTTCTACTATTTAGTGGAGTTGGAATAGGGTAATGAAATGACCTACATAAATGAAAAAAAAAGATATTTAGGAACTCGTTCAGGGGCAACTTTGATCCAGGGACCGTCGAAGATGACAATCGGATATAGAATACGAAAAGAAATAAATGTTTTGGAGTGACAATAAGTAATGTGTAATGTCCATAGGTACATTATTTTCGTTCGACGTTGGTCCGCATATTTTTTGGTAACATTCGTGCAATACACGTATTGCGTACCTACTTTTATGTATATTATCGTGATGACATTGTTTCAGTGGACACAGTAAAACAGAATGCGTATCCCGACTTCCGGTTCAGCGAGGGGGTCCACCACGACGTGTTCAGCGTTTTCGGCATGTACTTCCCCGCCGTCACCGGAGTGCAGGCGGGCGCCAACATTTGCGGGGACCTGAAGGTATAATTAATAAACGTAACCAAATTATTCTTATTGAGTGAACCTTTACAACGCTTTTTCTCTTGCGTCAAAATTGAATGAAAAATCGTAAGACATTGAATAAAAGTAGGTATTTCTAATAATCCTTGAAAGAGAAGGATGATTAACTAATATAATAAACGATGATGCTCTCATAAGTAGGTTTATAAAAATCAGTACAAAAAATTCCGAATCACGCCAAATCTAATTTGGGTTTCCTATTCTTTATGAGACGCTGAAATCTGTGAAAATTTACCTAGTCCATGGGAAAGGAATTTTATCTCAATTTCCGCCACCCACACCCCATCTGATATTGTGTCTACAGAATCCCGCCACCGCCATTCCGAAAGGCACGTTGCTGGCGCTGGGAATCTCGATGGTGTCTTACGCGCTGATCGCTGTGCTGTGCGGCGCGGGCGCGCTGCGCGACGCGACCGGCGATGTCAAGAACCTCACACATTCAGCGCTGGCTGCCTGCGCACCCAACTGCAACTACGGGCTTCATCATGACTATGAAGTAATCTTTAAGCAAATACCAATATTTTCATGAATATCACGTTCTATCAATGCGGCAAAGTAGAACTTATGGAGACTTTAAACCAAATTAAAATACCAAATTATATACCTAGTTCGCAGAACATATGACTTGAGCAGGTTGGTTCGGTTCAGTTCAGGGAGTTTAATTGTTGAACCATTTAGGGATCACCTTACATTGAGCATTTCAATTAAGTATTAAACAAAAGAAAATAGATTGAAGTAGATGACATAATTATACTTAAGAAAATGTGACTAGGTGCTCCGGCATCGGAGAAAATAAAATAGCTTGAACCGTAAGGTGCTCTACAATTAAAGTCCGTGATTTGGTTATAGTGGAAATGGTACAGTACAAAAAAACGAAGAATACGGCTTTTGCTGAACCAAAGATTTCCTTTGGCAGGATTGATCTTTGGATCCCTAAGATAGGTTTACGAAGTGGATCCACCTGAATTTTTCATGCAGGTGGGGGGAGGGGGGGTTTTTAGCCTTAACAAAGTCTGAGGTTAATAACTGCGTAGGGTTTAGGTATATAGTCAAGTTTGGTATCATTTTCGATTAAATCGAATGTCTAAATGTCAGTTCTGGAATAATATTTAGGTCATCATCATCATCATCATCATCATCATGTCAGCTGAAAGACGTCTACTGCTGGACATAGGCCTCCCCCAGGACGACCCAAGAAGACCGATCCTGCGCCTTCCACATCCAGCGGTATCCCGCGACTCTAACTAGGTCGACGGTCCACCTTGTGGGAGGCCTACCCACGCTGCGTCTTCCAGTTCGTGGTCGCCACTCCAGAACCTTTCCGCCCTAACGGCCATCGGTTCTGCTCGCAATGTGCCCCTTAAGTTTGGCGATCCGGAGAGCTATATCGGTAACCTTGGTTCTACTGCGGATGAAATCATTCCTGATGCGATCACGCAGGGACACTCCCAACATAGCCCTCTCCATTGCTCTTTGGGTGACTTTGAGCCTTCTTATGAGGCCCATAGTAAGCGACCACGTTTCAGCACCATATGTCATCACTGGCAACACACACTGGTCGAAGACCTTCGTCTTGAGACACTGCGGGATATTGGAAGAAAAGATGTGTTGTAGCTTCCCGAACGCTGCCCAGCCGAGTCGGATTCGACGATTGACCTTCTTCTCGAAGTTGGATCTTCCTAACTGGATAGTTTGACCTAGGTATAATATACTCATCTACAACTTCGAGTGTAACGTCTCTGATTACAATGGGAGTTGGTACGACATGGGCATTCGACATGATTTTTGTCTTGTCCATGTTCATCCTTAGACCAACTCGCTCAGAGACATTACAGAGGTCATCTAGCATTATGCTCAAATCCTCCATGGTCAGCCAAGACTACGATATCATCGGAAAATCGAAGGTGAGTGATGTACTCGCCGTTGATGTTGAAGCCTTTCCTCCTCCAGTCCAGAGTCTTGAAAACATCCTCCAGTGCAGCAGTGAACAGCTTTGGAGAGATAACATCTCCTTGTTTGACCCCACGCTGCAGTGGAATAGGTCTCGAGCTCCGGTTCTGAAGTCGGACTGACATGGTGGCGTTCTCGTACAAACAATTCAGCACTCCGATATAGCGGTAGTCCACTTGGCACCGTTGGAGGGATTGTAGCACAGCCCAAGTTTCGATCGAATCAAAGGTTTTCTCGTAGTCCACAAACGCCAAACAGAGGGGCAAGTTATACTCCTCAGTCTTCTGTATAACTTGACGTAGCGTATGTATGTGGTCTACGGTACTAAAGCCTCTTCGGACGGCTTGTTCGGGAGGCTGGAAGTCATCTAAATTGCGTGCGAGACGATTCGTAATGACTCTTGAAAACAGCTTGTAGACATGACTCAAAAGTGAGATGGGTCGATAGTTCTTCAATATAGCGTTGTCGCCTTTTTTGAAGAACAACACCACCACACTTCTGTGCCATGCCTTTGGCGTTCTCCCTTCCAGTAGGACAGAATTGAACAGCTTCTGAAGGGCCGTTAGGACCGGTGTACCACCCGCCTTCAGAAGTTCAGCTGTTATTCCGTCCTCACCTGGCGCCTTGTTGTTTTTGAGCTGTTTAAGAGCCATTCTAATCTCGTACAAGCAGATGTCCGGGATATCTTCAGTATAGTGCCGGGTTAGTCTGGCTCTAGGGTCTTCCGCCAGATCAACTACGGGTCTGCTAGTTGATGTGTAAAGTTGTCCGTAAAAACGCTCTATCTCATTCAGAAGCTCAGGTATGGATGAAACGACCCTACCATCATCAGTTTTCAATCTGGCGAGCTGGCTTTGCCCAATAGACAGGTCCTTCGCGAAAACCTTAGAGCCCTTGTTATGTTCAATGGCCTCTTTAATACGATCAGTATTAAATTGGCGCATATCACGGGTAAGGGACTTAGAGATCTGTCTATTGAGCTGCCTGTATAATGTCGCATCAACTGAAGATTGTAGGATCATCTCGCTCCTTTCCATAATGAGCCTCCGAGTAGGGCTAGAGAGCCTTTTAGTTCTACTGCTCCGTTGGACCTTGAAGAACTTAGACCCGGAGCTGTGGACAGCTTCTACAAACCAGTCGTCCACCTCGCTTCCTAGACAATCGAAACGGTTCCGGAGCTCTAACTAAAAGCTCTCGGGGTTTTGGATTTGGATTGGTGCTGGCCGGAGTGTAGACTTCATCAGTCGCGAACGTTCAAGCTTAACACTTATATTCAATGTGCCCCTAATCAGACGGTGATCACTACCGGTCTTAACCGTATTGATCACAGAGACATCATTAAATATATGTTTCTTCGTCGACATGATGAAGTCAATCTCGTTTTTTGTTGTACCATCCGGACTCATCCAGGTCCATTTTCTGTGCTCACGTTTCTTGAAGAAAGAGTTCATCATATAGAGTCCCTCTTTCTCCAAGAAACCAGCCAGTAGATGGCCCCGGTGGTTCCGACGTCCGTATCCAAATTGCTCCCCTCTCAGCTCTGTGCCGTCTCCCTTACCTCTACTCATACTCTTATGTTATTTTTTTATTTTATTTTACGTAGTTTAACATATTTATCGTGCAAATATGAGTCCTAAAATGAATTTGGCATCCTTAAGTCATACGAATATGGTACCAAACTTGGAATAGTAGCACAATTAATGCCTTTATAAAGATTGAGACCCTATTTTCCTCCAGAGCAGAAGCTGCCAAAACCTCAAAAAACTAACATCAAAAATCGCGGTGGTTCCACTTCTTAAATCCATCCTTAGGCCTTAAGGACCAATCCTACCAAAGGAAATCTTTGGTTCAGCAATAGCCGTATAATTTACCGTACAGACGCAACTATTACTTTACTTAGGGAAGCAAAGCGTCGTCGAGGACACTACACACGGTCTACGAGTTCAGCTATATGCTCGCCAGTGTGCTATAGATAATGTTATAAACTAATGAACTATACTAAAACAAGAATAATAATCTCATTCCTATAAACTTTAAGGTGATGCAGCTAATGTCCTGGTGGGGCCCTCTGATCTACGGCGGCTGCTGGGCTGCGACTCTCTCCACCGCGCTCACCAACCTGCTGTCGGTCCCGCGGCTCATCCAAGCGCTGGGCTTCGACCGCATCTACCCGGGACTCATCTTCTTCTCGAAGCCTTATGGCAAGCACGGCGAGCCCTATCGCGGATATGTGCTCACCTTCTTTGTATCACTGCTATTTTTGCTCATCGGTAATTATCAAGTTTCGACGTTACCATCATTTGACCAATTGAAGAACTGTTTACTGACCATGAAAATTGAGACTTCGATGCCGTTAAGTGTTTAATACGCTGGCGGTAGATGTGTTAACACGTCACCCATGATGACGTATACGACGAGGGATAGATAGAAAAATTTGACAAGTATAAGCGGTACTCGTGTAGCTCAATTGGTAGTGCACTGGGCTAGTGATCCAGTGGTTGGGGGTTCGAGTCCCGCCGCGAGTCAAATTTTTCTATTTTTCTTTCGACTTAAATATCGAAGATATTCGCTAGCAGACGTTTCTGCATAATAAAAAATAACTGTTTACTGATTTAAACTTTCACGGTTTTAACACAGTATTACAAATAAACGGAACCTAACCTATATTAACTTTCAAAATTGCCTTCGACGTTTGGAGAACGACATTGTCCACGTGCTAGAATACTTCAAATATAATTTCAAGTATTCTAGCAAAATTAAATCTTTAACTTTATCGTTATATTGAATTCCTAATATAAGGAAATTTTCCCTTCAATGTGAAGTAGTTTAATTTCCAGCCGACCTGAACTCCATCGCACCGCTGATCTCCAACTTCTA
This sequence comes from Grapholita molesta, assembly GCA_022674325.2. Classification (NCBI taxonomy): domain Eukaryota; kingdom Metazoa; phylum Arthropoda; class Insecta; order Lepidoptera; family Tortricidae; genus Grapholita; species Grapholita molesta. Next base: position 9,339,474 of record CP053137.2, read on the forward strand.
CCTGGCCTCGTACGCCCTCATCAACTTCTGCACCTTCCACGCGGCCTTCATCCATCACATCAGCTGGCGGCCCACTTTTCGGGTAATACGTAAACATACTATATGTCGTATAGTTAATTCGTGAGATGTCTCTATTTTTTGTTTAGTTACTAACTAAGATTTACACATTGTAGTGCCCTTGCAGGGTTCATAGCTGAACTTCTTTGTGTTATAAGATCTTGTGTACCTATGAAAGTAATAAATTACTGATTACTATTTAACCGCTAAATACAAGTAGGTAGTATTGTAATATTCAAATAGTTTAATTATAATTAATGTACAAAGCGCAAAACAATATCCAAAATTGAATTAACGAAAATCTGACTTCTTCATTTCGAAGAATAGAGCTTACCGAGCCGTATTTCAGTTTTTTTGGATTCTACCAATTTAGAATCGTCAGCATTAATGTGTCCCAGAATTTTCTGTCCAAGGAAAATTATAAGTAGGTAGTAAAACGTAGGTGAGCATTTCTCCAAAAGTTTGTACATTTGGATCACGCCTTCGATTTTGGTTAAAAGCGGTATACTGATAGAGTAAATGATGCTTAGCAAGATCTACCATATTTCCCAAAATGTCCCAGAAAGTTTGTATTGTACTTTCCTTTTTTGTTACCGAAAGTCTATAGTGGTAACAAAAAAAAAAGTTCCATACTCAAGGTTTATGGGACATTTTGGCAAATATGGTAGGTCTTGATAAGCTCTATCAAGCTTGATTTGCTCTATCAGTCTACCGATTTTAATCAAAATTGAAGACGTGATCCAAATGTACAAACTTTTTGAGAAATGCTCAGGTATAAGATAGTCTTGCTACCCAAATACTTGTAATCGTTTTTAAATGTATAAGCTCATGTGTATGTTTAAAAAGAAATACCATTCCAGTGTATTAGGATTTTTTTGTATCAATAAGTAGGAGTAGTTCAAAAGATCAAGAACTAAAATATATTTTTTTAATAACCTTATTAAAACAGTGGTACAACATGTGGGTGTCGCTACTCGGCACGGTGCTGTGCTGCGCCATCATGGTGCTGCTGAGCTGGTCGATGGCCATGGTCACGGTGCTCATCTTCCTCGTGCTGTACCTGATCGTGCTCTACAGGAAACCAGGTCTGTACCTGGCTTACACACTGGTTAACTAAGAACGAAATTATCATGGTAGAATTTAAATTCTTAACCGAACGTCCTGATCTCATCTCAGTAGAGGCCGGTTGTCAACCAATGTTTCTCATCTGCTAATTTGTTTTCTGTATTATTCTTTGAGTATCTACAAAGAATTGAAATATTTTTTCGCAGATTTTGAATAAAAGATTATGTATGGTTCGTTATAATCAATTCATTCTAAGAGCTCTTGCGATAACTTATTTTTTCAAGGGAGACTATATAAAATTACTTGACAGTGTTCTTATGGCGCTTATCGTTACTACAAGTAATCTTTATCAACCACGACGACGTGGTGATCCAGATGCAGACTGGGGCAGCAGCACAGAAGCGCAGCGCTATCAAGACATGCTGCGCTTGCTGTTGGCCATGAACCAAAAACAAAGGTATACCTAGCGATAATATTTAATATTTTCTTATAAAAAGTTACCTGACTTATACCTTTCAATTGACTTACTTTTTGTTTTATTGTCAATCCTTCACTAGGCAATCGTTTGTTATTCTATCCGAATACTTATTGAATTAAGGTGCTAATAAAACTATTTACGAGTAGATCGGCGTCGCACTACTAAATAGTTCACTCGACTGCTCTTATATCATAATCAAATTGTAATCTACGCTACCTGCAGTGTCAAGTCATACAACCCACAAGTCTTGGTGCTGTCGGGGCCCGCGGGGCGGCGCCCGGCCCTGCTGCAGGTGGCCGGGCTCATCACCGGCGGCACCTTCTGCCTCCTGGCTGATATCCACGAGGTATTTTCATTTCCATCTATTAGTGTACACAGGAATGTTCTAACGTAGAATCAAACTGCCGATGACACGCCGAAGACTCGTTGCCATTTTTTTCTTCAGTAGGAAAAGCTAAATTCAAGATTTATGGACGCCCAGGGGCCTATTTCTCGAACACTTGTAACTTGTATTACAAGCGGAAGTAACTTTTTTACACCTGTTGTTAGAAAGAGACTTCCGCTTGTATTACATGTTACAAGTGTTCGAGAAATAAGCCCCTGGGCGTCCATACATACCTACATCATACATTTCAGCCGTATGCAGTCCACTGCTGGATATAGACCTCGCACAAATATGACTTGTATCATCTTGGGGGGTAGTTGCCATAGTCGCCACGCTTGGCAGGCGAGTTGGCGATCGCAGTAGCTGTAGATTGGCTTTCGACGGACGCTGCTGCTCGTCCGTAGGATTTTTCCCTTTGTCGCCTCTTATGACACCCGCGGGAAGAGATGGGGTGGTGCTATTCTAGTCAGCCGGCATCACACGGCAAAGTCCCCTAGGCGTCCATAAATCTTGAATTCTTACTATTACTCACTTACCATACGTTTACTATACCTTTATTGCATGTGCATCAATATAAATGTATAACAAAAAATCACGAGACGTGACATTAAGATCCCAATAGTTGTATCCCTATTAATTAATCTACTACGGAGTAGGTAGTTGAGTTTAGCTATCGTTATGACACGTCATTTTGGATCCGGGTATGTCCTTAAACTATGTACGTTCAACAATGAGAGGTAGGGCACAGCGATGACCATCACGCTTGAATCTGGGGAAGCCCAACTAGGGAAATACCTCCTCCTTACAGAAAACCACAGCCATAATAGCACTGCTACCTTTCAGGTATTAGAGCGCTGCTTAAATTTGTATTACAATGTTGCTTAGATTAAAAATATGATGGTGTTGTGTTCCTGGTGGTGAGTCAGGTTCCCAGAGCTCCAACCCCCATTAAAGGCCGGCAACGCGCTTGTGACTCCCCTGGTGTTGCTGGTGCCCATGAGCGACGGTAATTGCTTAGCATCAGGCAATCCGTCTGCTCGTTTGCCGCCTATGTCATAAAAATAAGCGTAATTCTGACATTCTGCACCAGTTCAAGCTATCTTCAGCACAACGCGAGGCCCGCATCACGTCGGCCTCCCAGTGGCTGCGCACGATGAACACGAGCGGGTTCTTCACGCTGCTGGACGACAACTCGTTCGAGTCCGGAGTACGAGCGCTGCTCCAGGCCTCGGGGCTGGGAGGCCTCGCGCCCAACATTGTGCTGCTCGGGTATAAGTACGACTGGGCACGGGCCAGTGACACTGAGGTGTATGTCAGCGTTATACGGTAAATTATTGTTTGGTAACAGTGAGGTAAATATTATCATTTTCCTCGCGTTGTCCTGGCATTTGCAATGGCTCATGGGAGCCTAGGTAGAGTCCGCTTGGAAACTAATCCTAGTATTTGACGTAGGCGCTAGTTTTACGAAATCGACTGCCATCTGATCTTCGAACCCATAGGCAACTAAGTCTTATTGGTATTAGTCCGGTTTCCTCACGATGTTGTAGCATTAAGTTCACCTTTTGTACATTAGTTTAAATTGTGTGCAATAAAGATCAAATAAATAAATGTTTTCCTTCACCGAAAAGTAACTGGTACATAAATATCAAATGATAATTCATACCTAAGTTTGAGCCGGGGTTTGAACTTGCGACCTCCGGATTGCAAGTCGCACGCTCTTACCGCTAGGCTACCAGCGCTCTAATAATAATAATATCATCATCATCATCATTTCAGCCGTAGCACGTCTAACTGGTGGACATAGGCTTTGCCTAAATATTACTTGTATCATCTTGGCAGGCGGGTTGTTAATTAGGTTAAAAATATGATGCTATAACTAGTTAAGTACTCGTAGTCATCGTAATTTTGTAATTATTGTAAATAAATATTAAGTATGTTACAACTTTAAAAGACGATGTTCCTACCACATCCCCTACAACATGCTCTAGCATTCGCCCACAAAACAAGGGTTTTGAGTCAGCGGCGCTACCGCGAAACACGTTATTCGTAAATTTTGAACGCTTGGCTCTGTCAATGTCATGACGTCTTAATTGGACTAAAAGAGAGACGCTCGAAATATACGAACTTCGATGTACGCGGTACTGGGCCAGATATCTCAATAAGAAACGTTTCAAAATTCAGGTTAGCGTTTAACCATAAACTTGGCGTGACGATTCTCCGCACGCCGCCGGAGCACCGCACCTCGACCGTTCTGCCCCAGGTGGCCAGTTCCACCTCTCTCGCGCGCTCCAGCATCAAGGAGCTACGGCAGCTGATGTATCCAGACTCGGACTTTTCCTTCGCCGAAACACCTCTAGAAGGTATTATGCGCTTTATAACTACGAGTATAAGAATCGATTGAAAGAAAATAAATAGCTAACCCGTTTCCTAACGATTCCGTACTCAACTAGGATCGAATTTAGTTGCGCCATGTTTGTCTGTCTGTCCGCCCCCGGCTTATGCTATTTTTTACGTGCGTACATGTTTCATGGGAGTAATTAATTCTTATTTAATACTAGCTTCTGCCCGCGACTTCGTCCGCGTAGAATAGTTACTTTTGGTCTTCGCTTATGATATATAGCCTTTATCTATAAATGGGCTACACACACACACCCCAAGCAGCAAAATTTCCTCCTGTAAACAACCTAAGACCATGAAATTTTCAGTCCTATAGAACTCCCAAAAACGTTTATAAAACCACAATTGGGCGCTTTTTATAGGATTAAATAAACCTATAGTCGTTTTATTACAGTCTTATAAAGTGCAATTCAGTTTTAATATCGTCATATTAAATGCTCTTGCAGGATAAGTTGCTCCTATAAGTGTCTAGTAAACGCTACTAACAAGCACAATTAGTCTTATAACGGTCTGGTGCATGCTGGTAATGGAGTAATCATTCCTATAGTGGCCAGCGGCTTATCTCCCGTGGTGACGTGTATGTTTGTGCTCTAATAAAATAAAATTAAACTGCAAAAGGGTATAAGTAAATGTGCTTATTGTATCATAATTATAGTATATAAAAGGAATTGTTTTTAACAGTGATTGAGAAGTGAATTAGAAAAAAATAACTTGCAAAATAAATTTAATTGATAAAGTAATAATCATAGAGACACATATTTTAACGCCCCCTTTTAAAAATACATAATAAAGATCTGCTTATTAATTATTTACTGGTTAAGTAGTACAAAGTGCTGACACTTACCATTGCCATTGTGGATTTTCAGATCGCCTCATTTAACAGTTAGTATCAGAACGTTAACAATACCATTCATACTAAGCCAGTGCTGTTATAAGACAAAAATTCCTGCCATTTTTATTTTTTAGGCCACTTGTTTCAATCACTCTTATAATGACAAGCATAAAACCCTTATAAGCCCAAAATTACGTATAATTATCAAACTTAATGCTAGTTTCATGCTAGTGATCTATTAGAAGTAACCATCAAGTCAGATCAGTCATGTAATTTTTTTGACCTATAACGAGTAAAATCAATAGCCTTTATAGGATTAATTGTCCCATTACAGATAGATATAAAACCTTAATAGGAGTAGCGGTTCTTATAAATGCTTTTATAGGATTAAAATATGCGTACTTATAACAGCTGTATAAAATGTATTTATAAGACTATTTGTGTTTGTAAGGGTCATATAAATTTATCCTATAAACGCTTTTAAGACTAAATTATAGGATCAATTCGTCTGAGGATCAAATCGTCTTGTATGATGTTGTTATAAGATTATTGGTCAAAAACGTGACTATTATATGACTTCTATGAGAGCTCCGAGCCGGTAGGTCGTGTCAAAAACGTTTATAAAACTACAATAAGAGGTATTTGTCTTATAATTTTTTCTAATAGGAGAATTTTGCTACTTGGGACACTACTGAAAGGATTTTTCAAAATCCCAAAATTACTTTGAAAAGGCATATCAAGTTAAAATAACATACACACACACACACAACATAACAATACATTCATCCGCTATGTGGGCTTGATCCTCCTGTACCTATAGTACCTCCTTATACACTACATTTTTGGTTGTCCCTTGAGGTGCTAGTATGACCAATCTGCTCGGGGAACTAACTCTCGAACAAGCCACATAAAACTGGCCGTGTGAGAAGCAGTCCCCTCTTAGATCAATCCCTGCCATTTTCAACGATTGACCCTGAGATTTATTAATCGTCATTGCGAAACAGACTTTAAGCGGGAACTGCAACCTTTTAAATTCAAATGGGTAATCTGATGGTATAAGAGGTATATATGCGTGGTATATACATGGATTCACCTCTAGCACAACCAGTAATAATAAAGTTCATACGTCTCTAGCTAACAGCTTAGCTTAGTAGCTTAGAACACCGCCTGTTGTATGTATGTACCTATGTGTGTTAACACTTAAACTTTTAAACCACTTTCCCGTAAAACTTCGCTTTCTTAGGATTCCGTACCCAAATTGTAAGAACGGAACCTTATTGCTTAGACTTAAAACGTCGGTCTGTCTGTCTGACGGCTATATCTTATGAAAAGTGTTACCATAAAAAACTGTTTTATTTACCAATGATACGGAACTCTTCGCGCGCGAGTCTGACTCGCACTTAGCCAATTTTTTTATGCCTATTAAATATATGAAACGTCTACAAACGACTGCACATTTGTGCAGTGTAGCACATCTTTATTTAAAGGCAATACGGACTTTTGACACCTTCATTTGCGTATGACTGTACCTACATTCCAACCCCATAAGCGATTAAAAAACGCTCATCTCATTTCATATCAAATGACGCTGAAATTACTCATCTTGTTCCTTATTAAGTACTACTGTGAAGAGTGTGAAATGTAATTCTTTTTATATACTTACCCTCTTTTGAAAAATACTTTTTAGTGCACATATTTTAAAACCGTTGTTGTTTTTGTCAACAGCGACCCGATTAACCATAGGAAACATACACATGTCGTTTTTCAGACTTTTTAAACCCCATTTTCTCCTATTAGGGGTTGAATTCTCAAAAATGCTGAAACACGTGTTTCAGCATTTTTGTAGGAATACTATTGTGAAGTTTCAAATTAATTGGTGTAACTAATCATAGGTCCCCATACAAACTTTGGACCCCCATTTCACCCCCTTAGAGGGTGAATTTTTAAAAATCCTTTCTTAGTGCACCCTAGACCTTATAAGGAACCTGTGTGCCGAGTTTGGAAACTTTAGACCCAGCGGTTTGGGCTGTGCGTTGATTTAAGTGAGTCAGTCAGTCAGTCAGTCAGTCAGTCAGGACTTTGAGATTTATATATATAGATAATAGTTAGGTTAAGTTAGGTTAGGTCCAAGGTGTCAACTTGATTTCAAGTCATGACGTGTGGGCCACGAAATGTTCGGACGTCATATCAAGTCAATGGGTTAAACATTTTTTTAATAAAGTACCTAAATAAAAGCACACTTTAATAAAGACTTTTAATTCGATTTTTTTATCTGGATCGGTTGAACCGTTTTTGAGTTACAGGAAAACGATTTACGGAACCCTACACGTAAGCGTGGCCCGATATTATCTTGGCCAGTTTTTATTTATAATAATAATACCTATAGGTAGTTAATTTTTTTAGTACCTATTATATTGTATGACAACATAACAATTTAAATTAGCTGCTCCAGCTGTCAGCTCTCTCAGTTCTAATTATAGGTACCTAATTTAAATAAAAAAAATAATTTTAATAATGTTTAGTAAGAAGAGAATCGACTGCCGTGACAGATCTGAAGACCCCCAGCGAATCATTCAGGCTCCTTGAAAAAGAGAGTCACGTGAAGATGCTGCCTGAGCCCAAGATGTTTAAGCCCATACAACTTCAACACGTGAGTTGGTGTTTCGATTTTACTCTTTTACATTGAGAACGGTCCAAAGGAGGCAAAAGGCGAACAAGCTAACCGATTTACGTACAATCAAGGTAAAAGATATCGACAAAAACAAAGTAAAATATGCATGTATACAAATTTTGGCGCTTTGATCGCATCTTTATCTTTCACTTTGACTGTACCAACGGCGGGTCGTCAATACAAGCCGACTCCCGCCGGCTTTACTGACTTTCCCACAATTCAACGGTTTTTCTTAATTCATGCTTTGTCTTGTCTAAAACAAAAGTTGAGCCACCGCCACTGGTAAAGGTACTACACGTTCAAAATGTGATAAAATATTTTGCTCATTGCCCATGCCCATTAGAGAGCTGGTGGTCTAGCGGTAAGAGCGTGCGACCTGCATTCCGGAGGTCGCAAGTTCAAAATCCCGGCTTGTACCAATAAGTTCCTGGGAACTTATGTACGAATTATGGACTAAACTAGGCCTTATATCTATGTGTTGAACCCTCTGTGTTGGAAGGTCAGATGGCAGTTGCTTTCGTAAAACTATAGTGACTACGCCGAATCCTGGGATTAGTTGCCAAGCGGACCCCATGCTCCCATGAGCCGTGCCAAACTGTCAGTACAACGCGAGGAAGAAGAAAAGATTTTGCCCATTATAAAATCAACAGACGGTAGTCTGAGTAATCATAGTATTAATAAATAAATAAATATTTCGGGACAATCTTACACAAATCGACCTAGTCTTAGGGTAAGCTCAGTATGGCTTGTGTTGTAGGTACTAGATGACGGTAAATATAATAAATAGATACATATAAATGCTTAAATACATGGGTGTTTTCTATGTATTCCTTTTTTGTTACCAAATTTCTATAGACTTTCGGTAACAAAAAAAGAAAGTTCCATACAAACTATGGGACATTTTGGGAAATATGGTAGATCTTGCTCAGCATCATTTACTCTAACGCTCTACCGCTTTTAATCAAAATCGAAGACGTGATCCAAATGTACAAACTTTTTGAGAATTACTCGACTGGGAATCGAACCCAGGACCATCGGCTTCATAGGCAGGGTCACTACCCACTGGTCGTACCGCAGGGAATGTTGGACGCGTGGTGGCTGTACGACGACGGCGGGCTGAACATCCTGCTGCCGTACATCATGGCGACCCGGGGCGCCCAGGCCCCGCTCCGTCTGCGCGTGCTGGCCTACGCCCGCCACGTGCAACACCGCGCCGACGCCGAGAACCAGTGAGAGCTCTTCATTTACGTTATTAAACTAAGTAATGTAATAAATAAAAATGATCTACTTACCTTAATCTTAAGTCTATTTACATATTATAACAGCCCCCCCTGGATCGTACGCGGCTCAAATGGCATTACTCCTGCTGCGTTGCCTCTCTGGACAGCAATAGAGACCTGCTGATACAGATACGATCCAGAGCGAGGATCGCAACCCCCGTTACGTTATTTGTGGCATGGGACATATTAATCATAATCACCATAGTTTATGTACAGCCGCAGATAGGAATTGTTGAGCCACTTGCGTTATGTTGGCAAGTCGAGCGTGGCACATCGGGAAACATCTGTTAACTATTTTATTTACCCCGACCCGGGTATGTCCTTAAACTACGTCCAACAATGAGAGGTAGGGCACAGCGATGACCATCACGCTTGAATCTGGGGCAGCCCAACTGGGGAAGTGCCTCCTCCTTACAGAAGACCACAGCCATAATAGCACTGCTACCTTTCAGGTATGTAGTGTTGTGTTCCTGATGGTGAGTAAGGTTCCCAGAGCTCCAACCCCCCTTAAAGGCCGGCAACGCGCTTGTGACTCCCCTGGTGTTACGGGTGCCCATGGGCGACGGTAATTGCTTACCACCAGGCAATCTGTCTGCTCGTTTGCCGCCCATGTCATAAAAAAAAAAAAAAGATTAACACTAGTCCCGGCGAACTTTGTACCGCCTGAAAATCTATAAATGGGTAATGTTTGATTGATTTTTTTTTTCTTTTTTAAGCATACTATTAAACTTTCAAGACGATCACAACGAACCCAAAATCGTCCAAATCGGTTCAGCCGTTCTCGAGTTATAAAAGCCGGAACTAACACAACTTTATTTTATTAATATAGATTAGGTATGCGGCTAAATAACGAACTTTAGCAAGTGACTCAACAACCCATGTGACTACGTGACTGTACAGTCAGCAGCAGAAGTGGCTAAGCGGTTGAGGTGTTCAAAATGAGTTCAACACATCTCTATTGTCAAGAGAATAAAAGCTCGTGTAGGTCATTTTGAACACTTCACCCGCTGAGCCGCTATTACAGCTGACAACAGTAATAATAGCATACTTTGTTACTCGTAGACGAAATGTGGCACCGCCTTCTACTGACACGTTTGATAAGTGACCCTTTATGGAAAGGGCAAGTGGCTACAAAAGAAATTAATTTTTATTGTCTGATACCATATTAAAGTGATGTTTTAAGTAACCCAGGAGCACTGTAAGGGCTCAAGACCCATCGCAACGAACGACATAAAATAGTTGATTGGTCCACGGGCACTAGCTCATTTACGAATCCTTAACAACATTCTAATTTTGTGCAATTTAACAAGTTTAGGATCAACAACGCACACACGGAAATGACAAATCTCGCCGTCCATATACGGTAACAGTTTAGCACCAAGGCCGTACGGATGTTACCACCGAAGAGTTAAAAAAAATAGAAATAAAAATAACGTTATGTGGTAGATATGAACTATTGGTTCGTTCACAGGTTAAAGGTTATTCTGGCAAAGTTTCGGATCAGCTACACGTCGCTGACACTCCTGAGCGGCGTAGAGGACGCCCCGTCGCCCGGCTCTTGGGAACTATTCTACTCGGTGATACATAATAACACGCCGAGTATAGGTAAATCTACACTGGTACCTGTTTACGGACTGAAAGCTTCTCATGACGTTCCAAAGTCGCCGTTACCGAGGGCATGCCGCGAAAATCGAAGTTCGAATATTTCGGGCATCCTTCTCTTTTAATTAGAGTTACAGACACAATTCTAATCTTGCCTATTGAAGATGGCGCTGCCGCCACGAAAACGTTCTTCCCGCGAAATTTAATTGCAGAAAATAGTTAAAGTAGTATAAATAGTGTAAAAACTTGTGAATCGAATAAAGTTGAGTGTGATTCAAGTCATTAAATGTTATCTTGGTGAATAGTGATGTTTTACGGAAACAGTGAAAGAAAATCAATGACCACAGTGACAAACAAATCTTGTCTGCGAAGTATACATAATTACGCCGATATTAGTGCTTCATTTCTTCTGAAATATGTTTAACAGTGTACCCAAACCTAACAATACTAAAATCTGTGAATAACACTTCAACATCAACCCAATTTTTTTAAAACTCGTAACTGCCGCCCGCGCTCGTAATGATAATGACGCTCAAATGTCATTGACCTTACTAATACAAATTTTGAAAAACGTTAACATTCACTTAAACTTATGGACGTTTTATTTATCAATGTGTAATAACCAATGTCAATATGGATTTTAGTAACTAATTAAAATACTAGTATACATTTATCTGTATTTATAAATGTTATAAGTTATTATTTTTTAGGGTTCCGTACCTCAAAAGGAAAAAACGGAACCCTTATAGGATCACTTTGTTGTCCGTCTGTCCGTCCGTCCGTCCGTCTGTCAAGACCCTTTTTCTCAGGAACGCGTGGAGGTATGAAGCTGAAATTTATATCAATTACTCAGGTCTACTGTCCCTTGAAGCTGTGAAAAAATCAAACTTCTAAGCCAACGCAATCAAAAGATACAGCCGTTTATGCCGCAAATTTTCGACACTTGCAAGGGAATCAAAACCTACAGGGTGCTTCCCGTGAACTCAGAATCTTGAAATTTGGTACGAAGCAACGTCTTATAGCATAGATAAAGGAAAAATTACGAAAACCATAAATTTTTAGTTACATCACATAATATATTTTTTTTAATAATTTTAAACTTACTACCCATTTCCTCATAAACGCGTAGAGGTATTAAATTGAAATTCATACCAAATACTCAGGTCTATAATACCTTTAAGCTGTAGCAAAATCAAACTTCTATGTCAACGCAATCAAAAGAAACAGCAATTTAAGCTGCATATTTTGAAACTCGCAAGTACTCGCAAGGGAATCAAAACCTAAAAGGTACTTCCAGTCGACCTAGAATCTTGAAATTTGGCATGAAGCAACGTTTTATAGCACACATAAAGGAAAAATTCCGAAAACCTTAAATTTTTAGTTACATTACAAAATATATATTTTTTAATAAATATAAACTTTGTAAACCTTGCAGGTTTGTACGGAACCCTCGGTGCGCGAGTCCGACTCGCACTTGGCCGGTTTTTTTGAACACCGCAACGGCCTATATATTTGAACATTTTAAGTAGGTACAATTTTTGTGAACAAGTTTTATAATTGATTAGGTAGACATGTGTATATTTTCTATTAGTTGCTAAATGATTTGTTTTTTTTTGTTGCCTAAATTGTTTTGTCTTAGTTTTATTCATTGCAAATAATCCATTCGGACAAATAGAACACACATTCTTGACAAATAGGACAAGTGTATTGTGATATTACGTCAGTCACGAACAGTGGGCACCTGGCTCAGTGGATAAGTGTACGGTATTCAAAGCTAAGGCAGCTAGGTTCCGAGATCGATTCTCGGACTTTATTGTTTTGCTTTTTTTTTTTTTTTCCTCTCTAATGTAACTTTTCTGGGTGTTTATTCTTTATTTTTTTTTTGCCTCTGTTATCTTTACTACCTACAATAAAAATATGGAGTCTAAAATAAAACCTATTTGTGCCAAGTGTGAGAACTATATAAAAAATAAACATTACCTGATTTGTTCACGCTGTTCAAATACGTTTGACCTTTCATGTACAAACGCAGAAAAATTGTATAACTTAATGGATAAAGAACGTAAGACATCGTGGATGTGTAGTAAATGTAGACAATGTAGGATACCAGTGAAAATAGCTAGTACGCCTAAAACTTTAAAATTAAATACGTACCGTAATGTATTATTAAACTCGAAACATCCGTCAAATCAAGCCCCTACTAGTGCGACAGCAGTACCGCCAGAAACAACCGGTGTATATTCGTCAATAGATCCTGACCTTGGCGTTGAAATTGACTCAACAAGAAAATATAACGTCCCCGTCCACAATTCCTTCCAATATTTATTTAATGAAAGCAGCTCGGAGACCTATGTCAAGCAAGCTGATAGATGCACAAATAGGAGTAGCTGTTTGGATATTACCGTTATTAATAAGAAACAGGTTGAAGAAAAAATTCACGCTGACGCTACGGAAAACACAATGCTATCCACAAACAGTTCTGACGTCACAATTATAAATGGGAATAGATCGCAGAACTCGAACATCTATATGGCAAAAATTGAAGTACTTAAGAAAGAAGTAAATAGCTTGAAAGACCAACTTCTGCGAGCGAATTGTAAAATCCAAAATTTGTTTACTGAAAACACAGATCTACAACACGACATATCTGTGTTGCGCAAAAAATATGAGAACTGTGAGAATACCTTACCAGAAGCTGCACCTATTTCACCTATTATATCCGCACCTAGTAAGAAAAACAAAACGAAGATCAAAACAATAAACAAAGCATCTCCGGATTTTATCTCTGACGAAACATCAATGCCACCTGAAAAGTTAATAAATAAAGAAGAAACAACGACGATAACAGCAAAACTGGATAAAAAGTACCAAAGCGTTCTCTGTCCTAGCCGTAATAAACAAGCTTCATCAAGTATTAAAAAATTGCTTATCTTAAGCAACAATAATAAGGACAAGATTATTAATATAGTACGAGATAACGGTTACTTTGAAAATTTCTCTGCTTGCCATCATATTACTCCAGGTGGAGGTATAAAGGAGATTTTCAAGAATATTAAGAGTCGGCTGCGAGACATGTCGATGAATGACTACTGCATTGTTTTAATCGGAGAGAACGATTTCCATGATTCAAATGACATCGTTGCACTAGTAGAGTACATAAAAGAATCTGCGAAAATGATCACTTCTACAAATCTGATCGTAGCATGCCCAACGTATGTATGTGGCAAACCTCTGTATAATAGTAGAGTCGAATACTTTAATCGCTTATTGTTTGATGACTTATCCAACCACAATGAATGCTTCTATGTATATGATTCTAACATGAATGTATCTTTTCACATGTTTTCACCAACCACTGGAAAGCTGAATGGCAATGGCATTAGGAATGTTATGCAAAATTTGAGTTATAACATACATTGGGTTGAGGATAACAATTTGAAGCTACCAAACCATAGTAATAGTTCTGATGATTTTTTTCGTAACTAATGGCGAAAAACATACAGATATGTTGAATATTTTCCATCAAAATGTATGTGGTATCTCGAATAAAACAAATGAGCTTGAAATATATCTTGACGAACAAGATCAGCAAATGGATTATATATGTATAAGCGAGCACTTCCTCAATAAAAACGCTGCTTCTTCTTTTAACTTACCTAATTACAAGTTAGCTTCTTATAACACAAGAACTTCTAAAAAGAGAGGTGGAACTTTAATAATGGCATCTTCATTCAGAGAGTCACAAGAAATGGAAATATGTAATAAACTATATGTGTCAGATGGCTTTGAAGTATGTGGAACTAGAGATATTAAAACAAATGTATACATTGTTTGCTGCTATAGATGTCCTAATGATAGTAATTTTGAAGTGTTTCTAAAGCAACTAGAACTTTTATTAGATTTTCTTTTTGATAAAAAAGCAATCATTAGTGGTGACTTTAATGTAAATGTATTAATTGATACTAAGCAACGATCTGATTTCTTAAATCTTCTAAAATCTTATAACTTCAGGCACGTACTTAATGACATAACTTTCAAACGTAATAATTCACAATCATGTCTTGATAATTTTATAACCAATATCCCCCCTGACCTAGACATAAAAACAGGCATCGATCACAATGGCTTAGCTGACGGACACGCTGCCATTTTCTTTAGTCTGACCTTAAATACTAAAAATGTTAAAAATGACGATCTAATAATTATAGAAAAAAGATATTTCACGAAAAAAAACATAAATTTGTTTAGAAGTAGGTTAGCTGATATAAATTGGGCAGATTTGTACATAACTGATTTCCTTAATATTATATCAAATGTGTTCCACACAAGTTTTATTAAAAAGAAAAGAAAAGTCAGAATTAAGAACCAAGCGAATCTAAACTGGATCACAAAAGGGATTAAGACGTCTAGTAAAATGAAGAGAATATTAAGTAACATGAATAAATCATCCAGCGACTCCTCTATTATAGTTTACCGGGATAAATATTTAAAAATATACAGGAAAGTTATTAGGCATGCGAAAAAACTAGCCGTACAAGGGGAAATATATAAATCTGGAGGGACAATTAAAGGCATCTGGAATGTTGTGAATAGACATAGGAATAAAAAGACTGGGTTGAGACAAAATAATCTTGTAATGAAAGTTGACAGTAACATTATACGTAGACCTCAAGAAGTGGTTGAATTATTTTCAACTCGTTTTGACTATAGCAAAATGTTAAATACCGGTCATTTGTCATCTGCTGTCCATTGTTTAGAATATAATGATGAAATTAACTATAATAATTTAACTTGGTGGCCTATCACATCATTAGAAGTTTTAAAAACCGTGCAAGCTATGGATAATAAGAAATCCTATGGCCATGACGAAATGCCTATTACTGTTATTAAACAATCTATTGACATTCTTTCGGAACCGTTAGCTTCATTATATAATCAATGTTATGATAAATCTATTTTTCCAGACCAGCTGAAAGTAGCCAAGGTTGTCCCTGTGTACAAAAAAGGCCAAAAAACAGATCCAATCAATTACCGACCCATATCACTTCTTCCAGTTTTGTCAAAGATTTTTGAAAAACTTATAAAAACTCGTCTTCTGCATCATCTTCAACAAAATAAAATAATTAACCCCAGACAATTTGGCTTCCAAAAAGATGTAAGTACCATGGATGCTATTAACTTGCTGATAGATGATATCATCTCTAAAATTCAGAATAAAAAACGAGTATTAGGTTTATTTCTCGACCTTAGCTCCGCTTTTGATACAGTGGACCGAGAATTACTTCTTAAGAAATTAGAGTTTTATGGAGTAAGGGGCAAACTACACAGTCTATTGCGTAGCTATCTTGAAAATCGTTACCAATACGTAGAAATAAAAAATTCAAACGACAGTTGTGTAAAATATATTAATTCTACTTTAGTTAAGGTATCAAGAGGTGTACCACAGGGGTCAATTTTAGGTCCTATACTTTTTATTATGTTTACGAATGATCTTATTAAATTTATAAATAATGCTGTACCAAATTGTGATGTAATAATGTACGCTGATGATACAAACGCTGTTATTCATGCTGATGACGTAGTACAACTTAACGAAATAACTAACCATGCATTATCCTGTTTTCATGAATGGTTTACCCTTAATAACTTATGCCTAAACACCGATAAAACCCAAGTCATTCACTTCCAGCAAAACTCCAAGAAAACAGACAGGCTCCACATTATTTTGAATGGTACATCTGTAGATATAGTTGACAGTGTGAAATTTCTGGGTATACATCTCGATTCGCGATTAAATTGGACACGGGAGCTAGACTATATTGAGAATGCAGTTAGTTCAGCATGCTATGCACTCAGAACCCTTAGGGATGAAATTGATTTAGAACATCTTAAAATAGTCTATTACGCTCTAATTGAGTCTAAGTTGCGATACAGTATTATGTTATGGGGAAACAGCTTTCAATATAACATCAATAGAGCTCTAATAGTTCAAAAAAGAGCAGTCAGAATCATGTTTTCAGCTCCACAATGGACGTCTTGCAGACAATATTTCCACAACCTAGGGATCCTTACGGTTGCTAGTCTGTATGTATTCGTAATACTTACAGATCTCGTAAAACATATTTCTAGATTTGAAACGGTCGAAGAACGAGATTTACGTAGAGCTTCACGCACCAAAAATATAAAAGTAAATTTCCGCCCATTAACAAAAGTAGAAGAGCACTGTGCAAGATATCAGGCCGTTAAATTATTTAACAAACTACCTCTAGAGCTCAAAACAATTACAGAATTGAATGTTTTTAAACATAATTTGAAGCAGTTTTTGTTGAGAGGGTGTTATTATTCTGTGGATGAAGTGTTTGACATGTCTAATCCGTAGGTGTTATGTACTTGTTTTTGTTTTAGTAATTAAGTGTTTGCAGTTTATAAATGCTGCAACTGATCTCATTGTTTTTGTTTGTTATTTTTAAATGTTGCAACAGTTGCCATTATTTTTTTGTTATTTTAAATATTTATGTTTTGTTGTACCTTTAAAAGATAGTTTATTATTTAATTTAATAATTGTAACTGCGATAAGTTGCTTAATAAGTATTCAATTTTTTTATTTTTGTGTCGCTTTGTATATTCAAACACAATCTTGTATTGTTCATGAATAAAAAACTATGACTATGACTATGACTATGACTATGACTATGACTATGACTATGACTAATTAATCGTTCGAAATTTACGTTTTTCCATTTACACGGTAGCCCACCTGACACCCGTTCATACGAAAGATAACGTTTCATCATAAATATTTCCCTACAGAAAGCTTGGTAACCGAGGCAGATCTGGCGAGATGGCAAACCAAAACAAGTCGGCAACTGCGACTACGCGAACTACTGCAGGAATACTCGGCCAATTCGTCGTTTGTCGTCATGAATTTGCCAGTGCCTAGGGAAGTGAGTAAAAGAAGCGAATAAGCTAGTTACAGCAGTCCCTACTTATCACTCTCTGCGCGACGCGGCTCACGCCGAGCTGAGAGTCTAAAGATTTGATTAACGTAAGAAAATGGTTCAACGAAATCCCAAGCATGGTTCTTGACTTTTCATTATTTACCTAACCGTTAATACTTACCTTTAAGTAGATAATCAATCGGTATTCTATACAGCTAAATGATTAAAAATTACCTACTCACAATTTTGCTATGCGAGTTACTTAAATTCTCGCCATCCGGATAAGCATAAGAAACAAATAGGACGTTGTATGTACTAAACCTAATGGAATTGATTCCAGGGCCTCCCGGCGCGGCTGTACATGGCCTGGCTTGAGATGCTGAGTCACGACATGCCGCCGATGCTGTTCGTGCGAGGCAACGACCAGCCAGTGCTCACGCATGAAGCCTAATCCTTATTAACCTGGGGGTGTCACGGCCTCGCTGGAGACGCCACACCGCAACAAGTCGTCCATATAGCTCGTGATGGGCTAAGAGCCACTACGTACTCATGATACCTACTTAATCCACGCCTAATCGTGATATGCGTCTCCAGAGCCTCCGGCAGTTCGTGTCCTCACTGGAGACACTGAGTCATGTTATGCCACGATAGCAAGACAATCAGGACTAATCCTGAATGCTGATGAATCCCCAGAGCCTGCAACGACCCTGGCTAGACGTGATGATAATCTAAACGTTCAAATAAAATAAACTTAACTAAGATGTTTAGGTGTATCGTCGCTAGTCTTAATAAGAAATAAGTATGTAAAGCACATGGTGCCGGTTTAGCAATTGTTACTCTGTATTAAGGTAGGTAATCCCAGGAACGTGCTACATACGCAAGAGATATGTATCAATATTAATATATAATTAATATATTATAATTAATAAATTAATATATTATGTAGTCTTCTGTGATATCAACTAACTCTATTGACATAGTAGTGGGCTATGACAATTGTGAAAAATGAAACTAGATAAGTTCAATATATTACAAGTTTTTTTATTTCACACGTATTTCACAAGGGTTTTTAATTTAGAATAAAAACAGAAAATAAAATATTTACAAATACAAGAATCAACAGTGGCTCCAGAGTAACCATTATAAGAGTTTATCTATTACTATAAGACATGGAAGTTCATTATGCTTCACACATTTCATAAGGAAGTTTACGTTCAATGACACATTAATGTTTTAAAAAATAGTGGCCGTTGTCTATGACTTGAGAGGACTAAGGCGCTTGCGAGTCCAATAAACTTCCGTACTATTTATACTAAACTTTTTCGTACTGAACGAAATTTTGTAAAGCGATCGATCGGGTCCATTTTATCAAATGAATATACCACATTTACATAACATATTACACAACACAGTTCTCTTCTCTTATATTATATAAATATATAGTTTGGCAAGGGTCATTTGTGAGTGGATCAGTGGAGTAGATAAAATAATCATACTGTTACTTATAAAACTGTTTTGCCAGACTTTATTCACTATGTAAACACAGTCCAGTGATCGGCGTACTAATAGTGAAGTGACATCCTTTATTTATTTCTACGAAAAAAAAAGTTAATATGATAGTATAAGGGTGTGTCCAGCACTAGATCAAATGCCTACTTCAAATCCTTCAATAATAAAACATTTTGATTGTAAATAGTTAGAGCACATATAACACAAAAATTTGTTGGACTGCAACATTTTCATTGCCACGTAGTATGAAAGAAGACGTCTACTGCGATATGTAAGTTACTTGAAAGGACGGCGATTTAAAATATAAGTACGATAACCTTTACAGGGCGCATAATCAAAAAGTATGTTAGTATTGTCGAAGGAAATTATAACGTAATTCATAGTCATTAAAGTACATATTTGCTTATAGTTTTACTCAAAACAAAAAGAGTGCCCAACTTCATAAAATTACACTATATAGCAGATATTATTCGTTAAACATGACTAACATGCTTTTTGAATCAGCACCATTATAAAGGGACCGTACGACTCTTTAAAGATATGTTGTAGCATTCCATTGGAAAAATAAATATTGGCTTCGATTTACTAAATGCAATTTAATATCCTGTTTTCGAATAAAATCAATGTTCGATTTACATTGAGATAGCATTACGTCCCTAGTCTTTTATACAATTCTGTAACATATCAATGCGGGTTACTCAGTCTATCTATATAATTATTAAGGTACATTACTTGATGATGATTAGATGTTACAGTGCGTAGCTAGTTATGGAGGCAGGAGCTGCCTTTTTAGTGCGTCGAGACATGAATGATTTAATTCTACCAGCACCTCGGCGTATAAAAATCGTATCAAATATTTGATAACTCGCTGGTGTTGCGTAATGGACAAGCTAGGCGGCGCGGCCTCTGCGGGCTGCGTAGCGCGGGCCCGACGGTGCCCCTTCGTGTTAGTTTCAGTAATGTCAAGGTTTAATGTAGTATTCAGTGTAGCTTATGATACTAGATTCCGTCTATTAGTCTTGTATGTACAAGGCTGTTATTTTACGATTTAAAACGCTTTTACATATGTATGTTAAAGCGTCTTAAAACGATATTAGAAAAATTGAAATTATTCTAATAACTGGTTATATATATATAGTTATGTAAATTAGATTCATAAACGATTTGGGCCGAAATTATTTGCATATTTATAATATCATAAAAAACAACATTGCACATGATGGTAGTATAGTTATTGCCAGTTTTCTAGATACACTAGAAGGTCACGGTAAGTTGTGATGTCTGCCCCTCATTATGGTATGGTATAGAGAATAGAGGAAAACAAAATCAGTCGTTATTTTTACCCCTTTATAACTACTGGCCGGTTATAATCTTCATGTTGCGGTGCCACCCATCAGTGACATTATTTTCCGATTACCGAAAACGTCCCGCGCTACAACAGGCGAGTCATCCTTACCATTACCGCGCCGCTAATATTACTCAAACAAGTAAACATACACATACATAACTAATACATAAATTACAGACGAAAAACTTCACACAGCCATACATCATTTATAAATAAATAATCATATTTAAAAAAACCCTAAATTATTATGGAAATATTTTTGGTTACAAAGATTTTTAAATATGCAAAATAAATACTCGATTCACGAGGTTTCCTTTCCAATTACAATATTGATCTAGTTCAGTTCTTATTCGTGCTAAAGGAACGTTCTCAATCGTATTTTTGTTATCACTAGAACTTATACTAGAAGGCAGCGCTCGAGGTGGTTACCATTGACCAGCGTTACCAGCTGTCAGGCAAGCACCTCGCGTACGTCCTGTATAACTTTATTTGGCCAAACTGGGGCGTACGTACAGTCGACGAGCCCCGAACTACCTTAAAACCATGTCACAGTCTTTACACATTAAATTGTAAGGCATCTCTTACTACTTGTCAACATGACATGGCTATGGTATCCAGGGTCCCATTATGCAAAAGACGTATTTACACGTCCGCGGCGATATCACAACGTTTTGGAGTCCGGTACAGTTCCTCGAGAGCACATAAGTCCACTTCCACATAACTCTAATGAACACAGTTTACTTTTGTGCTAAATTTTCACTACACGTCCGGTCGGAGTTTGTTGCAACATTGCAAAAATACAGAACGAAGTAGCACCACACTTTTTTAAACTCAGTACGCAATGTACGCGATATCAGAATAACCGACAAATATCTGTCATGTTTCTTCAAATCCAAGTAAATATAATAGTGTAGGCCACTTCATTAACTCGGAATAATCGTCCTAAGTGAAGTCAGTATTTTAAGTCGAATGGCATTCGCTCAGTATTGGCTATTATGGCCTTGGTTACGGCAGTCTCATCTAAACGACAACACGACTCGAGACCGGGTTTGTGCGACTCAGTCATGCGATGCAACAACTCGGGTCGTCGCCGGCAGCGCGGCGCTCACAGCACGGCGCAGGGATGGTGCGACAGTCTTCATTCGGACTCGTCCTCGTTGTCGTCGTCGAAGCCGGACAGGTCTGCCGACTCTAAGTAGCCGTTTTGGACCTGAAAAATACAATGAGCAGTTATAAATGTTGTTAATTTAGCTATACTTTACATAATAGAATATGCCCCAAGGCATTATTTTACGGCATATTAGGCATTATTGCATGAAAATCATGAGCTCTCAGAGGTAGACGAGTATTTGATGACGGCCCAAACTTATCTAACGAGTATATTTTTTGTAGCCAGAGAAGTGAACACAGTGCAGGTAAGAAACACAAGGGCTTTGTATATTTCATGTTATGAATATGAAATTGATACTGTCAGTTATTTTGGATGTTGATTTATATATTCCAACTAACTTAACTAATAACGAATTAAACCAATCGACCGACCCACATATAGCTAGATTGACGTTGTGGGATCGGACGTCAAGAGTGTCGGATGCCTAGACCCAGTCTAGCTCGCTGCCCCGGCGGACAAGAAGTAACTAAAGTCGCGGAATGAAAACGTTGACCAGTTCTCAAACAAATTCATTTACGAGTGGCAAGCACATGTTACATTTTTGAACCGTATAATAGACGAGAGTGTTGTATTGAAAATTATGTTTAACTGTTTGACAACAAAGTTCAAATTTATTAAGTCGAGTGTTCCTTGACTATAAAGAGTTGAACTAAAACCTGTTTTATCAAAATTAGATATAAAAACATTGTCTCAAGACTGATACATCCTCTTCGCTTATATCGTCTCTTAAATACAATAGCGACACATTTTAAAATAACATCTTGTTGCAATGACAATTCTATCACTTCATTATAATTTTTTTATTGCAACAAGGTATTATTTTGTATTGTGTCGCTTTTGTATTTAAGGGACGATATATTATATTGCGATCCTCTTTTAAGCTTCCTGAAATAACTGAAGAATGAATGAGATAAAAAGTTTTCTTTTTAATCTTATCTCGCCTCTCTAAAATGGAATGCAAATTTCTCATTGGGGTCGTAAGTATCTGTCATGTAGTGAAGTGACATTCATTATGACGAAAAGTGTCATACTTACTCGGTCGATAAAGCAGATACTGATAATTTGTACTGAGCAAGCAAAAACAGATCTTAAGCTGGTCAACCTTTTCATTCCGCGACTGTACATAAGTAATTTAGTAGGTAACAGATGAGGGCGGGACACTGACCGCGTACTCCAGCACGGCGAGGTGGCAGAACACGTACTGGTCGGGCATCTGTATGGAGTGCGCGCGCTGCGCCCGCACGCGCTCCACGGCGCCGCGCACGTCCACGCTGCGCTCGGCCGCCAGCCGCGACGCGCAGATGTCCAGCGTCAGGAACGTGCCTGCACCATTCACAAGTTCACATTTGGCGTCACATTGTTATAGAGGCCGAGAAACGAAGGGTTGCACGCCAAATAGACGCGGCCGGAAAACCCGTTTCTCGCAGATTTGTATAAGGCCATGGTCTCCTAAAAACGCCGTCGGCCACCTACAGTGTCTGCGGCACAGTGCTGCCTATACAGATGTACTGTTGTGGTCTCTCTCACACGTCGACGTCGGCGTCTTTTTTGTTCAGGAACGTTGACGCTGACGTCAGACGTCGCGTATAGCACAAGATAGGAGACCAAAGCCTGATTCATTTTGTCAAAAAAATCTTATAATGTGCGAACTCGTAAATACTTCAGAGGCCGAGAAGTAAGGGGTTGCCGGCCGAGTATACGTAGGCCGAAGATTGTGACGAAGCGGACTACCCCTTTTTACGCCGAGATAGAGCCGCTATAAATAATTCATACCTGTGCGACCAATTCCAGCAGAACAATGCACCACAATGGGTGGCCCTCTACTGTGTCCTGCCCACGCGTCTCCGAGCCTGAAATATTAATATCACGTTGACAATTAAAAGTTCTATTTCTTCAAACTATTTTAAATATTTCACATCCGTAAAAATTTAAAAATATTATGTTCGTCAATCATAAACATGTGGTGACTACGTCATAAACAAGCTCACTTTTTCATAAAACGTCGGATCATGTTTATCCAAAAAATTTGATTAATACAAAAACTACTAGATTTCTGTCTTGTATTTTCCGGGCGTTCTTAGCGCACGTAGGAGAAATTAATGTTGGATATTTAATTTCATTCTAATTTATAATAACCAAGCTTCCATTTCGTAACCGTCGAAGGAAACCACCCTAAAGTATTTTAGTCTAGTGAGCAATACAGTAGCTAAACTAAGTATTCGCTGCTGCCCACAAATAGTTCACATTACCGATCAGGTACAGTACAGTTTACAAGCGAATGGTTTATTCGGCAACAAATCGCATTGGTGTAGTCGGTGAACCGGTGGGGAGGTGCTAGTCGCTAAAAATAGAATAAAATGAACTACTCAACTAACTTAATTATTAACTAATCAACTCGACTAATTTGTTGGCGTTAAGCACTAAATAACTCTAAAGTCTAGCCAAGTCGGAAGTAGTATTAAGTGGAGCAGAAGAGTACTGACTCGGCCCTGGCCCGCGCCTGCGCGCGCCGCACCAGCTGCAGGAAGCGCAGCACGGGCGCCGCGCCGCCGCCGCCGCCGCCCGGCACGCCGTAGTCCGGCCAGCGCGTGTACTGGCCGTGCCACACGCGCCGCGACTGCTCCGTCTGCAACGCACACCGCATTAGGCTATGGTCACCCATAAACGCCGTCGCCCGCTTACAGCGTCTGCGTTACAATGCTGCCTATAGAAATGTATTATTGTGTTCTCTCTCACACGTCGACGTTGGTGTCTTTTTTTTTCAGGGATTTTGACGCTGATGTCAGACGTCACGTATAAAACACGAGACCAAAACCTTACTTTGGAGCCGAATGCTCGGACGAGCGCAGCGCATGGCGTCGTCAATATAGCCCGTGCGCTGCGGCCGGCGTCAACTGTAGACGTAGACCGAACAATTAACCGGAATGTCTGGTATATTCGTGACCCTCAAATATACCACCACCAAATGCAACACATCGTAAACATCCTCCTGCTCATGCCTCGACAGTGATGACAAAGCCGCTATGCACCGCCAGAAAGTATAAACGGCACCACTTTAACTAACCATCAGTAGATCTTATGCCGTTGCAATAGAGTTGTAAATAGCCGGTGGTACTGCCCACAATTGACGCGGCCGCGTTCGGCACCGCGTACCAAAACCCTGCTCCCACTTAAACAACTCACCCTCAGATCGGTGAGCACCAGATGCGTGACAGTGTAGTCGTCCTCCTGCTCGATGGCCTCCGCGGTGATGGCGAAGCCGCCGTGCACGGCGCGGGAGTCCACGGCCACGGGGAAGTACTGGCCGCACTTGACGCGGCCGCGCTCGACGGCGCGCGTCGTCATGACGATGACGAGCGTGCCCTGCTCCCAAACCATGCGCCAGAAGTCGCCAAACGTTTTAGGAAGCGGTCCTGGAACCAGGATATAGTAAAAAGTATAAAAAACACGTCACGAAATTTCAATGTTCTGGACGGACATTGTAAAATACAAATAATAAGTTCGTACAATATTAAATATCATCCATGTCATTCACAAAAATATTCGTAATAAACACACATAAAAATGCCCCTTACAAAGATTCCAAACTAGCCCCTTCTAATTCAGCGTCGTAGGCTGGTAGCTATAGATCAAGGTTGTTCAAACAGACTAGTAGCTTGTTATGGTTTCAGAAAATAATATCACACTTTTGCCTGTGCAAATTAAAAACTAAATTACGTTCCCCATGGTCTCCAAACACAATTAAAAATTGTTGTGACTTCATGACATGTAAGTAATAATACGAGTATCATATACATTAAGAATAAGGGTGTGGCGGGCCTAAAGCATACCTTCCGACCCATTATAGCTTTCGCAAATTAAATTTACCAGGCAAATTGAATGAAATAGCACACATAAGTTCACCAGTATCATGAAACAGATATGTTTAGGTAATATATAAGGCGGGTATGTTCGCTGCGGATCATTTGCGTACGTTAATCTCGTTTGAAGACACCGTTACGACTATTGGAAAACTATTAACGGCAGACATTATACGCACTGGCGTCGCTTATTGCGTCTTTATAAACATGATAACGAAGTGTACTTAAATGTACGATAATACAGACTTAGTAGCATAGCTCAGCGTACGTCAAAATAGCAGGCGCTATTCTTCATTAAACGTCCATACATAAAATGTAATAATAAAGGCGAATAATGATACATTATTTCTTATTATATTAAGGTATTTACAAATAAACCAAATATAATGTTGTGTTTTTGACATTCACGTACACGACTCATTATATCATCAAACATCTTGATCAAATAAGAGTGCAGGAAAATTCCCACATAAAGTTTCATTCACAACAGAAACAATTTCCCGCTGCGTCAACGTGGTTAACTTGCCGCTGGAAAAGCCCAATTGCCTATTTTAAGACTTGGAAATTCGTGGAAATTTAATTTCCCTTACATTTGAAGCGAGAAATTCGCTCTTATGTGTTAAACCGGACATCAATCACCGTTGACCGAACGCAGCCGATGGCAGCGCGCCAACGGCACAATAGCGGCAAAACGTTACTTTTCCAGCGTTCCAAGAATATTGGGTTGAACACAGTTGAAGGCCGATTCATTCACTGACGATTCCTCTTGTAAAGCTTGTAAACTATGGATACATTTTATATGATGGCGGCCTGTGTCCAACAAAGGTTAGTATTTTGTGAAGGGCTATTTTGTACAATGGAAATTCTGCTTTTATTGCACGCTAATAAAAGCATTATTTTTCACAATGGCTTACTTACAAATCGTGTTACAAGAATGCAGTAGGGCAAACCATGGCTTATTGGTTTACTTGGTAATTCGGTGATACTGCAGTATTAATTTATTATCTTGGGGCGACGACTCCAGTAATGCACAAGGAACCAATCATGAACATTAGTGCTTATTCTAAAGGGACTCCTTAAAGTGTTGTGAGTTTTTCAACGTTTTGGTTTTTGAATTAAGAATTAAGTATCCATCATTGGGGCTGTCAGCTTAAAGTGTCCAACAATGATGCCATGACCGTACGGCATTATTATTTTTCTTACAAACTGTTGCCTGAACGAGTTGATTCGATGCAGTAACTCACCTTGCGTACATATGAAGGCATTCTTCTGCTTGTACCCGTCGACGTAGTTGGCGTTGATGTAGTCCGTCGTGGGGTCGTCGGGGTCGGTCTGCGACAGCAGCACGCGCGAGTGGTCGAAGCACAGCACGTCTGTGTAGCGGTTCTTGGCTAGGTTACTCGGCAATCTGGAATACCGATTATTATTAAACTAAAGGAAGTAAATGGGAGATTTCTAATCATTTATCATTTGGCATAATGTTGGAATTATCAGAACTTTTTAAGGCATCGTCGTGTTTAATATATTACCGATGGATTAAGTTACTTTTATAATAATCCAGTAAACATTACATGTTCGAAAAAAAAAACGATTTTTGCCAAATAATAGGTCATGTTAATGATGCTACATGATAATCGTTATTCTGGAACCCTATTAAATTCACTGGCTGGGCGAAACGGCCTAATGTCAGCAAACAGCTTACACAACACACAGCTTACAGTTATAATTAATACTAGCCCTCTACCTTACACTACCTTACGTTGAGTCAACGACGATCAGTATAAAGTTTTCCGAAATTAAGACTTTCTGCAGAAAAATTAGGTAAATGCTAACGTCACAGTTCTAGCGTGTGCCGATGCCGATGGTTATCGGAACATTGAATGAATTTAAATATTTTGTAATTCCAATTAAGTAAGTGCAAAAATATGTATCAATTTAGTCTGCTCATTAATATATCTAACTAATTTATTACGTCGACATAAGGGCAAAGGGACACATTTATGATACGTTGCATGCACCCATATTTTTACACCCGACTGTAACACTCTTTGCAATGAAATTAACAATTACATTACACAAAAATACGAAATCTAAATTATGTTAATATAATTGTAGTCTGAAAGTAGGTAATTAACTTTTTGGTTATAAATATGGTAGGTGTGGTGAAATAACCATTACCCATTACGTTTCAAAGCAGACGAATATACCTATCCAAGTACGCTACACAACTATTCGTGGAAATGTAATGCCGTTTATATAACGTTGTTTATATTAATCCGCCCTTGATGTTTCTATGAATCCGTTGATTCCGTGAAACCGATTCGTACCGCGATGTTTATTAGTTATGAATAAACAGTAATAGCTTTAGTACCAGTTATAGCGAACACGACAATAATTAGATTGGCGTTAGCATATACTAGCAATGTCAATTGTGCTTGGCTTGTTAATATGTTTCAATGTAGCTTAACAGAGGTTGATGTGGGCTTAAAAAATGACTCATCGCCACTGGTTACCAGAAATCCATCGCCACTTATTCATTCAACAACAGTAAGACAAACGAACATTTGTAATGGCGGCGAATGAAAACTTTTTCCAACGAAACGTAGTTTTTTTTTTTTTTTAAGTCAGTGATAAACTAGAGTCATGCTCAATTCTATAGTATAATGAAGCACTTTACACATTTACACAGATAATAAATAATAATATATTGTAACAAATTAGTAGTTATTTCTTGTTTTTGAACGATGAATAGATAGTTTATGGTGTAAAAATATTAATCAATTTATATTACTTAGTTAAACTTATGAAATAAAACAACTAAAACGGATTAAACCGCGTATACTAATTTAAACTTCTTTACGACAATATTAGTTAAACTTAGTTAAGTTAGTATAAACAGGAGGCCGACTCACTTGGCGTGGTGGAAGGTGCCGGGCGGCGCGCGCGCGCGGATCTCCTCGTACTCGGCGTGCAGGCCGCGCCGGCCCAGCGCGCGCACCCGCGCCAGCAGCGCCGCCGGCGACTCGCCCGCGCCGCCGCCGCCGCACTCCTCGTCCGACAGCCCCGGCGACGCCTCGCCCGACGACCACGTGCCGCGCGCTGCCGACAACCGACCACTTTAAGGCCATGCATTCTAAAATAATGCACTTTTTTCAAGCGCTCAAGTGTCAAAATGTCACTTATTTTATGTATATGTTTTTTTGGCTATACACTTTAGTATCTCATAGAAGTCGAAATACGCATAATTATGTACTTGAAGATTTGATGTATTACTGCTTTGAAAAATAAGTCCAGCCGACTTTTTTGGCGGTAATAATCTTCTCGGGTGAGAGGTGTAGGGTTAGAATCGATGGAATGTTTTTACGTTCATAAGTGCATTGTAAAATATAGATCAGGCAGTCACAATATATAATTAGGAACGGCTAGACCCTTATGAATGGTAATATAATAAAATAGAATCTAATAAAAAAAAAAAGGAAAAAAATTAGTAACACGTGCCTCTTTCATGTTATGTTAGCGGATAGCCGCGGTGGAGCGAACCTATTCAACTAAATCCACGGCTAACCGCTAGCTACCACACCAGGTAATAATGTACAGTATTGCTTGCCACATAACATACAATTTATTTAATTCAAGCCTTTTGCCCAGCCCCCAGAACTAATATAGAGGATTACTAAGCTTCGAACGGTCTGGCTGCACTATGTGTGTCGTGGTGTGATAACAATTGTGTCCCGCGGTATTGAGTCGTAATTGAATATCGATTTCTATACAACAAATCCGATATAGGTCATCATGTTGACGCGGGTCGAGGGAAGGTCATGGTTTAATAACAATCTGAACTTGGGTAACGATGTGACTACTTTTGTAAAATGTCAAACATTGTATAATAGTATTCCAGACATACAAACATTTTGTGGTATCATATTCGCCTGAAATGCGACCTTTACAGGTAGCTATTTCAGGACACCAAATACCTATGATTGTTGCACGTATAGTATTTAGTATGGCCCTCAAAAGACAAAACAATAAACAATTTTCCCGTAAAAGTTAAAACGGGTTAACTAATCTATGAGTTTCTGAAAACGGATATTAAATCCAAGCAACTTCTTTAATAAAATACTAGGAATTTCAATCAAGACAGTGAAAGTTCAAAGGTGAAATGAAATGAAAGTACCATTGTGTCAGGAGACAATGGATGTTTATTAATTGACAAAGTAAAGGGCACTTTGTTTTATGACGGCACGCTTCCGTGGCGCCTCGTTTAAGTAATGGCGATTTACACGCGCGGCTGATTGGGACCAGCGTAGAACAGCTCTGGAGTGTCCATGGAGACATCAGTGCCGCAGCGGATACCGGGTGTGCGAGGGTAGAGGCCATTGTAAGATTTTAACACATTGTAAGACATCGACACTGTCTTTAAGAAACCGTTTTCTAGCGTAGTCGAGACCCAAACCAGCACAACTCGTGCTAAGCATGTAATCCATCATGGCAACAGGGGCGATTTAAGAAGGTAGGAATATCTGCCGATGAGTTTTTGACTGCCCCGAGCATTGATTGTAAACAAACTTAACATAGGATACGTCAGTCACCTGACGCGCAACGCGCACAAGCGGCGCTCTCAGTAGCCAGTTGAACCAGTCGGCCGAAATCGGTCAGGAGGGGATGATGAGAATGTGTAGGCAGAAACTAAGCTAAATATTCAGAAGCAGTTATAAGGGTATCCTTTACTACTCCTCGTTGATTAGATTTGATTAGGGTACAGTAACATCATTAATTAAACACCTCGACTCTAGAAAACTTCCATAGGTACATGTACCTACGGTGGACCATGGTCCACCTTCCTACTCACACTGATTGCCTCCCTGTAGAGAGCAAAATATATTATGCATACCTATACTCTAGACGTCGCTCTTAGTTCTCACAAGTTCGGTCATTTTACAAAAAAAATACATTAATTTATTATACCCAATTTTATGTCGAAGACATGTGGAAATCTCAACAAGATCTCATTGCCTATATTGATAATACGAGAGTCGGGTTTAAATAATTGCAATTTTTTTTTTGCATTACACGATGACTTGCAAGATAATAAGGAAGAACCTGTGTGGTAAAACCTGAAGGTTGTTCCGCAACACGCCTTTTTACAATTGGTTTTATAAAGAAACATGATAAAATCCGACGAGAACGATTAAAGCGATGACCACACGACTTACTAGTTATGAGAAAACATAGAAAAACTGCACATTGTTTATGTGGCATCCTTCTTGCATTTGCGAAACGGTAAACTTCCAACAGCGGCACTTGAATTATTCACAATAATCATAAAATATATATGGTTTCAATAACCGAAACTCATTTCAAAGGTTTTATGGTGTACATTTCAAAATCTCTCATATAATATTGAAAGTTATACCTATAGCGTCGATCTTGCGACAACATTGACCCATTACATTTTAATTAATGTACATATAAATGTATAGCTAAATGCTGTATTTTGCGTATTAACGTACCAGCAGATTTTGGCTCTGAGCGGGTTTGCATATGAAAATAAATTACCAAGTAAAAAATCAAATAGACACACGATGGGAATTATGGATGTTTACTAAATGTCAATAATGTATCAATATGTCATCATCGGAGGTAGAACGTCAATGTAACGCTCACATGTTACTTTTTTTAAATTTGTGGTTTTCTGGACTTCATGAAGGTCATCTATTCGTCGGTTAAGCCGCGTTTAGTTTACGGTAGTCATCATTGAACTCTGATATCTTTTAAATTTTCGCGGCTATTTTAGTGACAGCAATAGAGTATAGTAAGTGGGCATTTTCAAAAAACGTTGTCCCAAACTTCATTCTTCCAGATCTGGACGTGCCAGGGCTTATTTTTCTCAGAATAACGAGCTTATTCGATCCTGATTAATAAAAAAAAGTGTCCCGATATTTTCATACAAAAATTTAAAATTTTCATTACGCGACCATCAGTAGAAAGTTCATACTATTAGGGTGGCGTAATGGAACGGCAACTTCGGGACACTTTTTAATTATTAGGATCCAAAAAGCTCGTAATTTTCAGAAGAGCCCTGGATTACATAAACCGCATTTTCAACGGCGAATGTGTTTTTATTTTCGGTTTGTTGCATTTTGATGAGAGTTTAAAACAAATACTTACTGCTTATATCTAAATCGTCTTCATCACCGGAGTTTATGTGCCTGCTCTTCGTATCTCCATTGTATCCATGTGTGTGCCTGCAAGAGAACATGAAATTAATTTTAGTCCAAAGCGTCAAAATGTTGAAAAACATACCTAGCTGCTTATTTTATTTCCGATCATTTCAGTGTGCGCCTCGTACATTAGCGCTGCGGGAAGTGGATCGCGTGCATCTCCGGGGATGCCCGCTTTGATTATTCACCGACCTGATACCTGACCTAGCTGCCCGTCGGACCATTGTTTGCGGATCGACAATTAAGGGCAAAAATACCATACCTACTACATACGTAGTTTGTGATTGAAAAGATAGTGCATATGTATTCATAATTCGGCGTTAATTTAATAATGTCATATGTTAATAAATTCAATTCGATTTATTTATTATACTACGTATATCAGTTTACAAAAGGTTTACAGTGTAGTACCAACCAATTCACTTATAATAAAACTGTTTCTAATGTTGCAGTCAAGGGTATGTATTTAGTTTACTGTCACGTTGTGTCATTGTAACAGGATCTTTGGAATAAACTTATTTCAAGCCAATTTCGTCCAATTATGGATCGACAGTGTCGGAAGCAGCAAAGTTCTTGGAAATAATCTTTATTATCACATGTTCTTTATTTTCTTCTTTCTTTATTCACCATACCAAATGGTTTATTCAGAATCTGTTTAAAGTAACGTCAATTAGATCGCTGACAGTTAGCACGACCTTAATGGTGAATATAATCCAACCATGAGGCCACTAAAATACTTTACTCGCATCAAGTGCGATTATCGCTATTATTCCGCTAATTGCGATCGCTCGAGTCGAAAATGGATTCCCGGTAATTTCTCTCGTATTGTGACCCTGACCTTAACATAGTATAGAAAGCATTAATAGTAAGACCAATTATACCTAATGACATACCTAAGAGGGTTGGGGTCGCAGGTGTAGGGCGGAGTATCGCGGTCGCTTATATGCATGGCGGAGTCGTCGTCGATCCTCGTCGCGTGGTCGCTGGTCATGTCACGCGCCTCGTGATCGATTATACCTTTAATATTAAAACAACGTTCATTTTTATTTTTAGAACAATAAAACAGGAGGGCATGACACTCGAGAAATATAGGTTAAGCGTGATCTTTCATTAAAAGGTTAGAAAATCAGCAAATGATAAAAATCTTTATGTTACTATAAAATGAACTAATTAGAAAAATAGTATATATCGTATTAGACCTTGATAAAAACGTTCTACCGTTCGTTCGGTATGGCGTAGGTACCAAAGGTTGAAGTAACCTAAGTTTGTAACATAAATTACCAGACTAAAATACACATATTTAAAAACCATGTCAGAATTGGAACCATACCACCTATGGTGTTAAATCCTCTACCTATGCAAAAACAATACCTAGTACAGATGTAGTGAATAATCCTTTCCTATCGGCAAAACTCGGAACAACAATAACACCCGAATGGTGCCGATGTGCCTATGAATTACTGTATTATTAAATTACGTGTAGGTATCAAATAAATCGCATACTTTATTTATCAATGTCAAATGTCAAACTGCCCGTTTGACGTATATTACACCGAGTTGTTAAAACCACCACGATTCTATAATATAAAGAATTCGTTAGGTAAACAAAAATATAACTAGTTACAGAGGACGTTTCATTTCAATAAATCGCACTGATAAAAACCAAATTCCGGTTGGGATGATCTAATGATTCTATAAGGATTGAAACCCCAAAAGTCTAACTATAAGTCAAAACTACAGTAGGATTTTGCAGACCTTTTGTATAACAATATTTTTTTGTAATTAAATATACTATGACATAACAAAAAAGACACCTGAACATAAAACAAAACAAACCAGCAGAGAAATTAATATAAATAAATATGGTTTTCTGATTGGATGAACGACTTCGATTATGACAGCGGGATAAGAGGAAGAGGAGCGGGGTGAACAGTGTGATGCGAAACAATACTTCCAACTTCCATATCACAGTCAGAATCAGAACTATTTTCTGGTGTATCATCGTCAGAGTTTTCATGAACGGTGATTACAAAACTAGCCATATAATTTTCCAACTCAGGTTCGTGTTTTCGGTACTCGTTTTCGCATTTGATGGCGTGGTCACATACAAAAATGACAGACAAGAGTAACATGTAAAAAGTCTATCAAAATATAGGTGGCCTGCATTAATACACGAGTCCATGAATTTTATCACAAAATCTAACATAAATATCAACAAAATATTTCTGTGGTATTAACTACTCTATATAGATACTTCCTCTTGCAATGCGACCGTTTCCTACGTTGTCTCGATGGGTACTGAGTGCGAGTGAAGTAGTAAGACAAAAACGAACATTTCCGAGAAAATACGAAAGGAAAGGATTATTCACTACATCTGTACAATCTAATCTTTGCCAAAAACGGTAATGAAATAAATAGAACAAGGCGTTTTATTGTTAGTATGTAGGTTTACCTGCCCTGTAGCCCCTGTAGGAGGGTTAAGTGAAAACATTGGTTAGGTATATATACTAACAAATAAAGTAGAAAAAGAAGCTAAATATTTTTTTCAAAGAATTATCGACTTGAAAAAATAACTTAAATTCGTAGATAATAAATTTATTTGCACAATATGCAAGCTGTTATGTTTGGGTGTAATGGATTCATTATACTAAATAGTTTAAATATTCAATTCATTATTTTAAACGTAAATATGTTTTTTGTTGTAAATGGCGACCGTTTCCATTACGAGAATACATATAACTACATCGTTAGATGTACGTATTTATGATTATTAATACCTATATTGTATACGTCCTATGAAATACTTCAGTGATAACTTCCCCCAACAAGGCTGACGGCCGTCCCGCCAAACCGCATGGTTTAGAAACTTCGTGCCACAATCTCTATTTAATATTATCAATAGTTTAACGCCCAATCCCATAGTTTAGGCCTTTGTTAACTTACCAGCCCAAAGTCTTAAGTTTGCGTATGTACATGTGGGCACGTTTCTAGTTTGTCCAAAACAATAGTTACAACTATAATAGATAGCTCAGTCAGCAACTTGTGCGCAAAGTTGGACAAATACTTAGGCCTAGTTTACGAGGGACTTCAGTTTTGACTTAAGTTTCTCCGTGAATTTGAATATTTTTTTACGCGCAGTATGTCAAGATTTACGCATATAACTTTTAGAGAAAACCCATTCTTCATACATACACGTCAAATCAGAAGTTTAGGAAGAAGGCATAATAAATTGAAATAGATCATCAAGACATTTTTGTAATTCAAGACTTTGATACCAAGAGTTTAAGAATTTATAATATTTACATATGATTATTATTATTAAAGTTAATGTGGTGTAAAAAAGATATATTGTGGAAGCAAAAACAATTCAAAGTTACGTTAACAAACTACAAACAGTGTAAGAATATAAGTTAATTCACATTATTAATTAACGAGAACTACTGGAGAGATCTTGATCAAATTCAAATGGAACCATATGCATTAAAATAAATATGACAATAAATTCACATGGAAAAAAGCAATGTTACGCCAAGAATACGTTGTTATTTCTACCCTTCACACTAAAATGGGCCAATGGGCTCCTAACGCAGTAGGCGAAAGAATGCCCACTTCCCACGGCTCGGCGACCGCGCCGCTTCATTAACCTGCCTTGCCGACTCTAGACCCATGTAGGTATCATGCCACTAACTCGTTAAAATTAAATCCGTGTAATTTTAGCAGGTAACCCCTTTTACACGAGTACTTCGAAGTTACAAATTTCTGACATATTCCAGAATGTCAAGAGGGTTTAATCACCAAGAAAAACGGCTACCCTCCCCACGAAGTGATAAGGCCGCACAGAATAACATTTTCATAAACACTTCAGACTTTTCTCTCTCGTACCTGTTTCTCTCTCGTCTCTTCACGGTGTTAGCCCTTGCACACCCACATGACATCAAATTTATTTTTATCTGCGACATTTTCCACGTTTATCTAAATATATTATAAACCTTTCAAGGGTATCGTCACGTTCCATCGTTAAAAGGAGAGTTTGCGTAGGTAATTGATTGGTTTGGAATAATCAATCATTCGAGACTAATGGCGTGTAAAGGTCGCGTGTATAGAAGCAGTGCAGATTTGTGACCTTATCTATGAAAAGGGACCTTATTGTCGATGGCGCTTATGTCGTAGTTCAAAATGACGCAATACAAACGCAAGGCGGTTCGACATAAGTGCCATCGACAATAAGGTACCTTTTCCTAGATAATGTCAAATTTATAATTTTTATCAATAAATGCAACTCACCATTTTGCGGCTTGCCGAGCGGTATGTGATTGCTGATTACATATTCGTCTATTACACCTTCTAGTTTTGCGTTCTGCAGATTGTTTAGGTAGCAGTTCTTGCAGTGTTCCAACCTGAAACAATAACAAAGCAATCATAAGTACACAATTATCAGCCTATATTTCTTCTTTTTTGTTTTTTGTAATAGATTTTATTCAAATCGAATTTTTGTTACAGCGGATTGTGTTATTTTATTATTCATAGACTAAGGCGGTTGTCACACTGCTGCGCATTACGGATTTTTGTCTAAATCTTGTTCCAAACGAACTACCTAGTATTCTATCCACGTACCTATGTAGGATGGGCAATGTTTTTGACAGGTTCTATAAATGGAAGTGTGCAGTGCAGTGAATAAACCGTGCAGTGATCCCGATCTAGTTCATGAAAATAAAAAGTGGTACAAAGATACGAGTAGATTTAATGAGATTTAGACTTGCGTACAAATAAATATATTCTGTTTTGTTTTTCTTGTGAATTCCTCCATTTGTAACTCGTTAATAGACAGACCCCCATAATTTCATTTATCTATCTGAGATTTTTAAGGTAGGTACTTTGTATATAATTGGGTTTGATACTCGAAGGTAAATAAATAAGTCTGAAACTCGCACTACCCGCTAAAAACGCTCCTTTCAAAATGATACTTAACTATGACGACACGCCGAGGTCGTTGCCCACTTAAATATGGATAAATAAAGCAATTGTTATTTTGATCGTAAAATAATGCGTTCATACCATACTTTTAATTTTTCAGAAAAATGTAAGGAACCGATAGAATATAGTTAGTTTTTCTTATATATCGCATTTTTTTTAACTTTTAAAAAAATATCTTCGAAATATTCCAATAGATTTATTGAATGTTTTCTTTATTAGATATATTGCTAATATGATATCCATTTAACTTACTTTTGTTAGAATTCGTAACATGTGTACTATTGTAAAAATGTTGGTTTGGTTCTCCCCGACTATGATGAAGTCATGTGGGTAAAGCATACAAATACGAGTAATTTAACCAGGTAAAATAAGACACAGCAAGAATCAAGACTGTTCAAAATGGCAGCGATCGAGATTATATTTGGCTGTCACCGAGAAAAGTGAGGAAGTTGCGTGCCTCGGTGCGACAGGGCCGACCGGACGTCGAGCGGAGGGGCGAGGAAATAAACAGCCTTTTATCACACTCAGTGCACTGGATGTAGGTCACAATTGAATATGGGTAATTTAGTACCCATTTAAAGAACATAATTAGATTTTAAGCTTAACATAGTTATGTACCTACACGGTACGGTGCAGCAACGAATACAAATAATGTCCGCACTGTGTAACGGATATGGGTGGACAATGTTAGGTCTACCAACATAGCGATGTTCGTATTATCACTCAATTCCCCTCGGAATATTCTCTAATGAGCTCACCAGGCGGCGTGATCTGGCTCCAGCAGTCCGCCCAGCTGGCGCGGCAGGCTGGCGCGCGGCACGTGCGCGCCGAGCTGCGGCGCGCTGACCGTGTGCACGCGCTCGCGCAGCTTCTCCCGCACGAACAGCCGCAGGATGCGGAACGGCGCCTTAAACCACAGCGGCGCCGTCACTATCAGCACTTTTTTTAGCTTCGCCGGATAACCACCCTGGAACAAAGAAACGTAAGTTACTTAACGGCTCACGCTCAAGTCAAACCTTAAAAACGAGCAATAGGTCTCGCGTTTTGCATCTGCCTAATCGCTCAGGACTTTAGTTTTTGGAGCGTTAACGTAAAGCTGTGTCCCAGACATTTCAGTATAAGTAATACCTAAGGCACATGTCATTGAGTCTGGAACGTATTGCGCAGAAGAGTCGCCGCTGGGCGGTCATATATGCTTAAAATGAAGACTACTTATATACTAAGCATAGCATGGCAGTTGGCAAAATGACTCAGCAGATATCACACTAGGTTGTTTTTACAATCCTCCTAAATGTAATAGCGCAATCAATACGATTATTTGAAAATATTTAAGATAAAGACAATAAACCACAAGCTCAGTCATGGACTTGTGGTTGTCACAGTATTGACGGATGGGAAAATAACCGCGTATCCGATTTACTGAATTTGATGGATGAGGAGGATCCGGTAGTCAAGTCAAGACCAATGTAAATAAACTTAGGACTACGTGGGCGTAAACGGTGTTATGAATAAAAGTCGGGTGACTATTCAAGCGGGATATGGAGTCTTTCCACATAAATGTAGACGGTTGGGAAAAGCGCGCAGATATGAGACCAGAATGGCGTCGTGACATATTAGATGGGATGTCGGAGCACGACAATGCCTGGTTAGGTAACCTGCGGCAGAAGAGGGTTCGCTGCCGCACAGCTCCACCTCCTGACTCGCGCTTCACCTGTAACAAGTGTGGCAGGAGATGTCGTGCTGGCATCGGACTATTAAGTCATCATAGACGTTGCCTCGGATCTATCAATTGACTGTGTTATCTGTAGATGCACACTGCAACAAACATCTGTCAAGATGTCGTGGCCAATGATGATGATTCAAACGTAAAAGTCTATGTAATTTGGTAATACACTATGT
The DNA here is from genome assembly GCA_022674325.2 of Grapholita molesta. Taxonomy (NCBI): domain Eukaryota; kingdom Metazoa; phylum Arthropoda; class Insecta; order Lepidoptera; family Tortricidae; genus Grapholita; species Grapholita molesta. Next base: position 9,378,161 of record CP053137.2, read on the forward strand.
ACGTATTAATGAGGATATAATTTCAGTTTCCTAAATTAGGTAGTTAATTAAAAATAAACGTTAATTAGCAGTCGCCTACGACAGTCAATAAAATAAGAAATTAAATTAGATTTTAACAAAATGAAGTACCTCATTTTACCTTTAAAACCTTACTTATTTATTTCCAGGAAGCTATTTTAATTAGTGCTTCTGCGTTCAATATATTGTACCTAAAGTAACTAGAAACAGGTCGAATTCCTGGTAGCTTTCAAACGCCAAAACTTTCTCTGAATAATATCTCGAAATTACCTATCTCGTTAGAAGCTAGTAGACGATAATACCTAACATTATAACAATGGAAGAGCGGTTACTCGTAACATTAAGTTTCTCGAGTTTGGATACTTCGGATGTCAATTATAAGAAGTGCCTTTACATTATATCAATTGTCAATTTGTCACTCAAAAATTTCGCAGACTACGCAGGGTCGCAGGCCGCACAATTAAATACATCCACATAAATGTCGACAATGGATGGGAACGGTCGAGAGAGCCGGTTACAGATTCACACGGAGAGCGCGAGACTGAGGGATTCGAGGATTGAGCAAACCATAGTGTAATAGAAGCATCTTATACCTATACTTACTTAGGAAGACCAGTTATTATAAATTGTATTAAATTACAAATACTTTCTTACTAATATTCTACATACTATCTACATCGACAACCGCAACGTGTACAAAGTTGGATTGATCAAAACACTTAATAAAACATACCATACAATTAGTTTTTTTTTATAAATCTGACAATTAAAGTTACGCCGAAAATACGCCACCGCTGAATTTTGACCAACGTCGTCGCCGATCATTTTTCATGTGTCTAAGCTAAAATCTCTAAAGACGTTCGCTCTCTATGGTGCAAAGACGGTGAACGCAGTTACCTTTTATATGACCGATTGTCGACCCTGTCGTATCACCTTTGACAGTGTATTCATTCTTATACTGGTTCTGTTGAGGAATAATATCGCATTCGCTCGCTCGGCAATCAAAATGATTCTCTTGGAGGCGGCACCCCTAACTTGATTAGCTTGTCATTAGGCGCGGGCGGCGGTCGCGGTCGTATGATATGGCTGCCATTGACGGGTGCCATGTGCCGCAAACGACACGTTTACAAAAATACCCACATTCGTCTATTTCAGACAAATATTTTTTGTACCGGGAACATTTTACCGTGAGAGCAGCTCACTGTTAATGTTAATGCCATGAAGTCGAGGTCTAGTTTGAAACTAAGACAATTAAAGAAAATCACCATTTCCGTTTTTAGAAGTACCTATTAATAAACCACGTTCTTCTGGTTCATTTCGTAGAACTTAGTCCTAAAAAGATCCCTAAAGTGTAATCGTGTAATGCTGGAAAAAATGTCGGGTTATTCCGAAAACTGGCTCCCCTGGCAGTAAGAGTGATTTTCAGAATCAACTAACTCAATAACATTTTGGTTATAGATATCATTTCAAAGATAGATTGTAGAAATGTGGATTACAGGTTATCAGGTTAAGGCTTCAAAAGCCGATACACAGACAGTTAAGTATTAAGTACCACTTACTCAGAGAAGTAATTTCTAAAATGAATATCTGTGAAACAACAATAATTACTTTCGTAAATTATATTTAATGTTTGCAAACAATTTATACTTACAATATCACTTCATACATAAATAAAACCTAACGGCTCTTATCGCCATCACCAGTAATGGATTATTATGGAAATTTAATTTATCACAAATTCCCTATACTTATATATATACTTTTTTTAATTCAGAAAAGGTTTAAACTTCCAAACTGTTGTATTTACTTTACCAACATGCCCAATTTAAAAAGTTGTCAACAGCGTACCTTGTTAGGCTATAATTAATTTGTGAAACGACACGACACGAAGGTGCCCGTTTCAGTGGCGCGCTACTTGTTCTATAATAGAAACAGGAAGAAACAATAACGGCCGGGACAGCTGTTAAAGGTCACATTAGAAAGCAGGATTTATGGTATGCGGGCTAAACAAGGAACTACTAAAATAGTAAGTGTATGAACTCATTTAATAATGCTCAATTTCTATTAATTTTCTAATCCTTGATGGCAGTTAAATTTAACCTCTAGAGTTTGGCCAGTGAAAAAAAATTGGTATACTCACTTAAAGCATAGACGATTGAATCATACCGTCTCTTTCTTTCGCTTGCACTACGACCCCAAAAAAGGGATGAGTATAGTTTATTTTTTCAACTTTAAGAGTAACAATCGAGTAATAATTGGTTAGCCAGACTCTAGCCACCCGGAGATCAAAACTTGCCAGGCCAAATGCAACTATGGTTTATCATAATTAAAATTCAAAATGGCATTAAATGGAAGACCTTTTTATAGGTCTCCGTGCGGCTAGAGGATAAATAGTGGCTACGTTCGTCGTTCATGTACTTCTCTTTATGTCTTGTATTTCTATCAGAAATCCAAAAACACTTTCTAAAACTATTATCCTCTCCCTTATTCGATTCATGGCTCGGGTGAAAATGTAATTGAGTTGGGACTACAATGAAAAAACCGGCGAATATATTGGGAATAAAGCGAGTGAATTAAAAACTAATTACTGAGCGAACACCCAGGCGGCGAGAGGTGGCATAAATCCGCATTAGAGGCTCGAGTGCGGCTCAGCTTCATAAATATTCACGGTCAAACTCAAGTGCCAGGCCCTTGAAGTGGCCGCACCGACCCGAGCGAGACTTCAAATTGTCTTGCGTTATTATTGTTAGGTGCAGATGCGTCGCCAATGTCGCGTGGTAAAAACGATTTTTTACCTAAACGTCACTTGGTTTATTTTTTGTATTCAATTATAAATATTTATCGTGTCGTGAACTCGCTTTCAGTTCTCACATATGTGTAACGGGGTCCGGGCATTGCCAGTGATTGAATTGACTCTAAATTGGTCAACATAACTAGATTTATGATATTCAAAAAATAACAATATTTTATTCGCTTACATAATTATCACCGACTATTAAATATTCAGTCAGTACTCGCATTTTAATTTTAAGGTAGTAGGTATCTGTTCAAACATTAACATCATCAACTGCCATGAGCATGAGATATTATATTACAATGCAAATCTTGTGAAGATATTCAAACTTTGTCAAAATTAGAATGCTATTACGTCATAAAATATATCACAGTAGCCGTATGAGGGCACGCAGAAAATAACCGAAATTTAGTTTTAAAAAAAATTTAGTTACATACGTCCTTGTTATTTACAATCATCGCGATGACATTTCCACAGTTGATTTAATTTAAAATTTGAAATGTTTTTAAACTGACAAGTCGTCGATATACAGAATGGAACTGAAACGTAAACTTACGCTGAGAGTTACCTATCTCAAGGTAAATTTCTCAACGAGCTGTTATATTTATATAATATATACGTGCCAAGTGGAAGTACCTATCCTTTGTACCAAGTAAACTTTATCAAAAAATAGCAACCAATGCGTCCAAGCCAATCTGTACAGTCACGTCTAATAATACGTATACATTTGAGAACGTATGTGTGAGGCATAAGGATCGAAATCGTTAACATATTTTTGGAGGCGACCGTACATAAAGGAGAACATTTGTTTGCACGAGCACAGAGGAAATCAAACAGCATCTCATCTCACCCTTGTTGCAAATAGCTTAATGTCCCCCATGAGGGGATATAGGTCAAGACCATGATTCGGTCGCTCCCAACCTACCAGAGCCTATCATCTCAAATTTTGTCAGTATTCAAATGTTTTATTTTATTATTTCGTCAACCGTTATTTATTTACGATGTTAATATTTCAGAATCTCGTGCGTGAAAAAGGGAAATAACAATATCTTTCTGCATATAAAAAGTCACTCGATTTAATTAACGCCCGTAACTTTGTAATTGCATCAATGATAATAAAAATGTCTGAATAGGTACTAACATTTGAATGGCGTAGGCAGCCGGCGCCATTTTGTAGGTCGACAATCGTTATGGGTAATTTCATGGTTCGATCGAGCATATGAAACCTGTTTAAATAATTTCAGGTTCAGCAATAAGCTAATTTCGATGGTCCTATTTCCAGGCCAGTTTAAAACATCTATATTTGTCGGATACGTATTATAAACTTTCTTGTTTCACCCCTTCATCGATCAGATGTCCTGTTTATTATATTCATTGACGTATAGTTAGTTACCTATTACCTTCAGATACAACTATTTTATGATTGATTTATAATTAAATAGTGTTATTTTTATCATAATATACCAACATGAAATGTTTGATCAAAATGAAAATTTAAAGTGATGCGAGTCGTCAGAGCCGCAAGAGGCGTAGAAAAATTAATATTGCATGTGGAAAGGCGTAACACAAATCTATACGAGGAGCGCATATAAATGCCGTCCTTACAGGTACATCAATCGAAGGGGGATTTGTGAACTCAATTCCTTGGAATATTTGGAACGCTAAATGAAGACACGCTGAAAGCTCCTTTCGGATTTTAATCAGAAATCCAAACGATCTCCGCGAAGACGTTTTTGCAGAAATCGTTTGGATTTCCGTAGAAATATTGCGTTGTGACCAATTGTGCCCTCGTTAAATGATTAAGAAAAATATTTATCTATAGATATACATAACTTCTTAATATATAAAAGTGGGCCAAGTGGGAGTCGTCCTTGCGCATGAACGGTTCCGAACATTGTCTATAAAATGACAAAAAAACGTGTAGGTGTTACATACAACAAACTTAAATATTGATTTTATTGTTTTTTAGTATTTGTTGTTATATCGGCAAAATTAATACATCATCTGTGAAAATTATTACTGTCTAACAATTACGGTTCATGAATATATATTACATACAGCCGGTTGACAGACGGGTAGACATCAGACGGACGGACGGACAGTGGTATCTTAGTAAGAGAGTCCCTTTGTGTACAAAACCCTAAAAATACGTCATTTTGCGCTATGCTTTCATATCCGATTAGTAATGTAACAATGTTTCCATAATAATGAGTATCAACCGCTACCACGCGGGTCGCGTATGAATTACTCTAGCAATATTAAATATGCGTACATGAGAAACTTATGAACTTACATATTAAGATTTCAACTTCAAATAAATAACACTCGTAAAGTATTGAATTTTATTTGTAACGAAGAAGCTCATCAGGCAGTTGGCTGTCTGTCATATTATAAATGTAGCCAGTTAATGTCGCCGCTGTGAAAACCGGACGCCATTTTGATACTATAAAATATTATCTTTTGTTTATTACATCTTTAGGGCTCTTTTATATTTGACAGATCATTTATTTGTTTAAGGCCCGATTTTTCAATCGGCAGATAAGCCCTATTCGGCGAATAACTCTATGGGTATCTGTCAGATATGTGCTTATTTGACAATTGAAAAATCTGCCCTAAGACAGGCAAGGTACAGTAATAACATTCAATGCATCCACCAGAAGATCCTTATAATTACATTGAGTGTAAATATAACGTTGGGTAAATATAACATGGTACATACCGAAACCATGTTCACGACTGTAGGTAAAATAAAAAAAATGCCTTTGTGTTTTTCACTGATGACCTAGCGCTACGCCGTAGCCAGTAGCAGGCATTTTCCACTTTGGAGCAAAAATCCTCTAAATAACATTTGCAGATACGGAAACCATATAATATACATATAAAATGACAAATATACGTAAAATTTTAAATAATTATCCTTAACTCGCAAAGGACGGCTGCGGACGGCGTCATCACTAGACGGACATCAACTTTGGTAATGCAATAGGGACCTACGGGGATTCCGTAAAGTTCAATTTTGCTTAATAAAATGCGATAGCGTGGCATATATTTCTTTGACGTCTGGCGTTCTAAAGGTTAAAACAAGACATGATAGGTACATAAAGAATCATAAATAATGATACCACGAAGTAAAAATTCTTCGTTTATCTAAAAAGCATGGTAACATCATGTATAACTTACACTTCTTTATAGTTCTGGACGGAGTAAATCAGTAAGACTAGTATCTAATATAATGGCACTGGTACAAGTGAAGTACACCCACGTCTAAATACTACCCTAAGGGACAAAGGGTTTTGAGGTATAATCAAAATGCCAAGTGAAGCTATGTATTAAGTATTTAATTACTTAAGTAACAGAACTAAGCTCGCCAGAGCGAAGCCGGTTCCATTACAGCTCTAAATTACACACAATAACCATTTGTTAACATTTCTGGATCTTAGTTTGATGAAGTGTTTACAAATATTTAATTATTCACTCGAATTACCGTTTACATTAAGTTTCAAGATGGTCTTCAAAGTTCAAAGGACTAGAAGCAGCTACTTTAAACTATATGTTATGTAAATAACTATTATTTCAATGTTATGAATACGCAATTGTAAGAAACTGATTGCGCGGATAAAATGCATACACTGAATGCATTTATCTCCGTTAGATGGACAGCACAAAATTATATTCGTTGAACTATTTTTAACGCGATCCATTCACCTTACGAGCGCGTGTACAATCCCAACAAGTCCGGATAGATTCGGGCGTTAGAACGACACATGATTTCATACATCGATTTAACTGCCAATGCGCTGTAACGACGTGAAAACACTTTTATTAACTACTAGAATTCATGTGAAAACGTGTTCAATGTAAGACTGGTATTATCATGTTTATTTAATAATTACGGTAAACATAATGTTCGTAACACAAACATTTCCCACGCGCAAAACTTTACTCGTAGTAGGTACTGTAGTACAAAATTTCCTTTATCCATAACTTAATCATAGTACATTTCCAAGTTCACATTAAATGGATAAACAATATTCGAAAGGTTACTAAGGGCGAGCGGGTCCCGGCGTTAGGGGTGACAGGTCAATGCCCTTGCTATTTCAAGCCCCTGCAACACGATGGGCACCCTCGGGAGCCTACAGATTCGTAGGAAAAGAATATTTTGCCTACGTGCATTGCTTGCCGAGCGTTAGTCGTGTGAGGTGAACTGCTCGTTTAGATCGGTCGTAAAATGGTCGTAAACTATGATGAATTTTTTTGATAGCAACACTACATAATGGGAGTCGGGTCTGTGGTTTAAGGCTTTACCAACCCCAACAATAGGCACATTTATTAATAATAATTAAACTTAAATAAATGAAAACGGTGCAAAATGTAGACGTCATTATCTCTTCACTGGCGAAGAATGCATTATTACGCTGACACACGACAATGCTAAGCCGGAGAAGAGATACTTTAAGAGAATAAACTAAGAAATACGATTATTATAATTTTGGATAAGGACTGATTTTGATCACAATATATTGCCAACAGACCTTAATGAACTTAAATAAAATAAATAAATCTTACACAAATCGACCTAATTAGTCCTACGGTAAGCTCAGTGAGGCTTGTGGTGTACGATATACATAATAGATAGATACATATAAATACTTAAATACATATAAAACACCCATGACCCAGGAACAAATATCTGTGCTCATCACAGAAATAAATGCCCTGACTGGGAATCGAACCCAGGATCATCGGCTTCATAGGAACGGTCACTACCCACTAGGCCAGACCAGTCGTCACTTACTGCTTAACATATACGCATACACATAACGAGTCACGATTTATCACAAAGTTAAACAAAAAATACCTGCATTTCTTTAGGCTGTACAGCCAGTACAGTGTACAACAAGCAAAAACATTCACACATTCCTATCAACATAAAAAGGGTTTGCTGTGGATTTGGTTGACCGCGTTCAATTAAATTCAGCCGCTTTGCATTTATTCACCACCAAGTGATCGCAACAATCGCGTAAACCCGCTCAATCGCATGAAGGAGCATTATCACAGCGTAGCGGATCTCGAAACATGGCCGCCCAAATCGTAGGGCTCAGCGCGGATTCAGCATGCTCCTGTAGACTAACCTCCATGACCGACGGAGTGACTCAAAATAAACACTAGTGTAGTTCAATTCGTTCGCTCCACTTCTACACTAAAAGCTAAGGATCGCCGTCACACAAAATTTTGACGCAATACCACGGTACGTCACTCATAACCAGATTGGAGAGCAAACAAGTGCAAAACGGAAAATTATAAATATGTCGCACAAATTACTTTAAAGTTGTGAATTTTTGTTTTCCTCGTTCATCATAAAGATATTACTGACTGACAAGGATAGATCAGGCCGAGATCGAACAATGTTCAAAAGCCTCGTTTTCTAAAGTTTTTATCATTCAATGAGACGACCTTGACTCCATTTTGAAAGAACGGCCAGAGACTGCTCTAAAATGCTCACGCTTGAATCTAGAGCAGCCCAACTGGGGAAGTACCTCCTCCTTACAGAAGACCACAGCCATAATAGCACTGCTACCTTTCAGGTATGTAGTGTTGTGTTCCTGATGGTGAATAAGGTTCCCAGAGCTCCAACACACTTATAGGTCGGCAACGCGCTTGTCGCCTTACGTTGACTCCCTTGGTGTTGCAAGTGCCCATGGGCGACGGTAATTGCTTACAATCAGGCAATCCGTATGCTCGTTTGCCACCTTTGTCATAAAAAAAAAAAAAAAAAAAAAAATCGACATGAGTGGAAAAAGTGAGGGGAGGCCTTTGCCCAGCAGTGGTACAATATAGGCTCATGATAATAATAATAAAAAATCACGGCACATGCGCATATACGCCGGTTTGGTAGCCGTTTAAATCCTTTGGACGGCCTTAATCACTATCCCTCGGGGTAAGATTACGCGTTGTCATGTTTCAGAATTCAAAGTTCACTCTTCTCATGGAGCCGTAAACTGCGGAGAGCCGCTAAACACGGAGCAACGTCCTGCAGCTCTGTCTAGACGGCCCATGACGTCAAGAGTCTATGCAGGATAATGCTCAATGCATTACTCCTACTCAATTCATACTTGAAACAGTCGATAATATTAATTCGTCTAATGGAAATGTCTACATTACACGATTTATCTGCTGACAATAGACATGAACGTACTACGTATAATAAATATATACAATGCTTGCAACTGCAAGTTTTGTTCTTTTGAAGCGAAATTTTCTGGTTGCAACTTCCACAGCCGATTAATTTGATTAATTAATTAAGGAAGGTATCTGACGAATATGCTTCATATAATGATGGGTGTGTCTGGTGTATATGTCTAGTGTCTGTGTCTAATTTTTTATGCTAACTGCTTTCAAGGACAAATTCGTTAAAGCGGCCACAGTGGTAATAGATAACCAGTAGATAACAAATACAACCTGAAGAAATACATCGAAAACACCCAAAAATCCTAAAATAAAACTAAGATATTTTAAAACTGGGGCTAAAGTTATGTCACTGCTACATCACACGTTGCACCCTGATATAAGTTCAAAAAAAGGTGGTCGACTTAAAATTTGTTTAAACATGTATGAACTTGAATGTACAATAAATTTACAAAAAAAAAAACCGGCCAAGTGCGAGTCGGACTCGCGCACCGAGGGTTCCGTACAAACCTGCAAGGTTTACAAAGTTTATATTTATTAAAAATATATATTTTGTAATGTAACTAAAAATTTAAGGTTTTCGGAATTTTCCTTTATGTGTGCTATAAAACGTTGCTTCATGCCAAATTTCAAGATTCTAGAACGACTGGAAGTACCCTTTAGGTTTTGATTCCCTTGCGAGTACTTGCGAGTTTCAAAATATGCAGCTTAAATTGCTGTTTCTTTTGATTGCGTTGACATAGAAGTTTGATTTTGCTACAGCTTAAAGGTATTATAGACCTGAGTATTTGGTATGAATTTCAATTTAATACCTCTACGCGTTTATGAGGAAATGGGTAGTAAGTTTAAAATTATAAAAAATATATTATGTGATGTAACTAAAATTTATGGTTTTCGTAATTTTTCCTTTATCTATGCTATAAGACGTTGCTTCGTACCAAATTTCAAGATTCTGAGTTCACGGGAAGCACCCTGTAGGTTTTGATTCCCTTGCAAGTGTCGAAAATTTGCGGCATAAACGGCTGTATCTTTTGATTGCGTTGGCTTAGAAGTTTGATTTTTTCACAGCTTCAAGGGACAGTAGACCTGAGTAATTGATATAAATTTCAGCTTCATACCTCCACGCGTTCCTGAGAAAAAGGGTCTTGACAGACGGACGGACGGACAGACGGACAACAAAGTGATCCTATAAGGGTTCCGTTTTTTCCTTTTGAGGTACGGAACCCTAAAAACATAAAATTACTGCTATAACTTCAAGGAATTAACCATCCGGTCCTTAAAATCCGTTTAAAAACTTGGAATTTCAGTTTAAATTAAGGTCAAAGCTGGTGCTAAAGCAAAGGAGTCTTTAAACGGAACAGCAACCGCCGAATTCATCAGAGCGGGGAAAGTTCAACAATGAGTTGTCGCTAAACAAATGCCATTCTGCGAAGTAGGGCGGGTCGAGTCCGCTAGACAAACCCGACTCTCGACTTTACCCGCTCCCGGAGTCGTATGCGACGCTTAGCTACTGCAGGATTAGGGTCCAGCTAAACCTAAAAGGTCAGGACTAATTTGATTCGTGTGTCAAGTTGGCGAGGCCGAGGCTAATTCATCATTTTACTATAGGTACCTATAAAAGACAAAAGGCAAACAACCACCAAATTATGCGTCTACGATTCCGAAACCCACGCATTGCATGCATGGAATTGAAATGCCGATGAGTCTACAGTTCCTGATCGCACGCATCGCATCTTGTAACACCACTTTTCGTAGCCAGTAAATAGTGAAAAAAGGATTCAGGTAGTAATTAAAATAAAAAGCAGTAGTTAGAAAACAAAAGGAACACTCGAACGAGACAATCCATTATACAGATAATATACTATAGGATTCAGTGACACTAAAGTTCCATAACTTACGTGATATTTAACTTAGTTACATAAACTTCAAAGACAAATTCTTACACAAAGAGAAAGATGTTCAACAAAGCGGAAAATTCTATATTCCGCTATTGATATCTCGAGCCAATATTTAAGAGGACAAAAAGCACTGGGTTCCTACTTTCGCTCTCGCTATCTTTATTTCAAAGGTAAGTACGTTACCCAGACCAGACCGAAGACGAATGACTTCAATTAAACCTTAATCGAAAATAAATATGAGCGAATCTGCATTAATTTTGCTGGTGCCAACACGAGTATGTCAGAATTATAACCGATTCGTCAGTTACGCGATGTTAAGGAAATAATTGGTGGCGTTGCCGCTGTCCTGTCATATAATCGATGCGATCGCGTACGTTAATTGCTGATTGAACTCAAACTGGAGGATTGAACTCAATTCTCGTTAAAATTTAGCATTTTGGTTTGTACAAATGTGCTTTCAATAACGCGCAAACTTACGTCAGCGCACCGACAATCAGATTAAATTGTATTGCATAAGGATTCGATTGCAACCAACAGGATCTAGGTAACTTTAACCATGTAGTGAATAGGTAAATATTTACTACAATGTCCTAGAAATAAATGAATATGAAAAAACCAGGTGCTAGGAACCGTGAACGCTAAAAGGACAGTGGCGCTACCGCGAACAACTATATTCGTAAATTTCGGACGATTGTCTCTGTCGCTCTCATGACACCCTTAATTGGAGTAAAAGAGAAAGATGCCCGAAATATACGAACTTCGATGTTCGCGGTACCGCTCCAGATATATTCGCAATCTCGCAAAGGGCATTTAACTGCCTACATTCATTCAGTCCGCCTCCGCATACTCCGAAATATTGTTCGGCCCGTATTTTCTGATACACCTACGGTGGAATAACAAGTGGAAAGAGTATAATGTTAAATTTAGAACTGAATAGAAGATTTGTCGTACTTAATGTTACTAAAGCACTTAATGTTAATTTTATGAAAGCACTTGACGTTTGTCGTTCGCGTCAATCTATTTTTAGGTGAAGTAATGGATTCACGTATTTTAGGAAATCGCATCATTTTATAGACTACACGTCCCGAATCGAACATGAAATGTAAATATTTGTTGTCGAACTCAACGTTGTCCAAATAAATAACGAATTCAGAGAGATTTATTTAATTGAGTTACATAATGACTATTGTTTTATAAGCTTTAGACCAGTTATTTAATATAACGAAAGTCGCATCCACCGGAAGTTATTTATATTTATAAAAACTTGAATTCAATTTCAAGAACGAAAGATATACGTTGTTTTAACATTAGAGAATTACCTGTGCCAAAATTATCATAAACCACTTGTAGTAATGGTGAGGCAGTAAGAAATACTAAGCACGCAAAAAAAAAAACTAGGAAGCCACTTTTATAGTTATGAGAGGGAAAAAGCACTAGAACTGCCGAGCCTGAAAGGGTGAAAAGAGTAATGCCGTCATTCCGGACAAAATGGCGCGTATTCACGCGGGAAATGAGAAGCTTCAGACGTCGCTGATGGTGTACCGTGTACACAGCCACAGACCACGGGCCATGGTTGCTTAGTGAGAAGTGGTTTTTTAGATTGTCGCTATTAATATCTAGTATGAAATTACTACTTTTCATATACATATTATATATTGCGTAGATTAGGTTTATTCCAGGCTTAAGAACGGTTTACCTACAGGATATTAGCCATATCATCAGAAATTATTGATCATATCATATTGTGTCCTCAGCGGGCGCGAGTTTTCAATACGAACTTCATTAGGGAATTGTTTACTCCTTAATATTATATGTATATTAGTTGAAATATGAATTATAGAAAATACAACACCAAACATGAATGAATATATACATCATCAATAGCATGGAGGATACAATGTCACAAGGATACAAACTGTGACAGACAGGTGTATTGATTGCCATAATTTGAGCATGCCACGGACAGTTCTAAGCATATTTGAACAAATTACATTATCAATTATCATTATCATACAAAAAAAAATCTTACTTCATAGACTACCAATTTTCTAGTTAATTCTTGAAAGCCAACGGTTGATAATTTTGCGGGTTGCTCCCTTTAAGGGCTTTAAAAATGTAAATGACTCCTGAATTTACGACCTATTTACTTCTGTTCATTACGGTAGGCGTAAGTTGAGTACGCGTATATAAACAGAAAATTACTTATCAATTACGCCCTAATTTCCCTACGGGGTGAGAAAAATGATATAGGTACACGTTGCAAATTCCAAATAGAATTCAAAATGAGAAAGTTCTTTGAAGTTTCATTCATTGCGGTTTTAATAACTTTGGAATGAACATTAAATGAATTGAAAAAAAATCTCTGAACTTGAGTAGAATATAATTTTGTCGTATGTATTAAAAACTTGTGAATATTAAAAAAGTTTTCCTTCAGTATTACTGTACTCCTATATATTAAAGTAGAACACAAATCTTTGAAGTTCAAGTGTAGTTTGTATTCCGGGAAATTATTGTTTCTTCTTACTCCCAAATTGTGAGCATAATTGATTCTAATAAAATACCAATAGAAATACAGTATTCTCGAGTTTCAATTATGCTACCTCCATGATTTGAGGTCCCTTTACCCCGATAAAGATAAGTTATATCAGTAAACAAAACTACGCAGAACCAAATGATGATGATGAGTTAACAAAATAACAATTTGTTGTATGCATGGGTGTCCTAAATAAAACCAGCTAAAAGCATTTAATGTGAAATGAGAAGCAGAAAATATTGAAAGCAAAGACGCCTGTTACTATAAAAACAGAAATGAAATATTCATCCGTCAAAGTTCAAGGCTGGCAAAATAAACAGACATCAGTCTTGTGTCGGCGGGCTCGGCGGTGTGTTCGCCTGTTGAGTTGTAAGTCTCATGTCATGGATTAACTTTTACTGATACTTTAAATTAGACACCGTAAAACAGGGTGAGTTGAGACAAAACTGTCATTTAATTTAAACCATGATAAAAAATATTTTTACATTTTATGCAAACATATACTCGTAGATCAACAATTAGTAAGTGTTCCGGTCGTCCAAATTTCACTTTTTTATGATTTTAGGTAGGTCTATTTCATAAATATAAGTTAAACACATATAGTACCTCACCACGTACATTGTACGTACGTACATCGTACGTAATAAGAATAGTTAGCAGTAGCCTATAAAAACACCTCACCTCTCTGTCATTCCTACTATCCCCATTTTAACCCACCTCACCCTTAATCCCTACTCACCAGATTTTACGGTACACACACTTTTAAAATTGACTTCGAATTGTTGCACGCCTGCACTAGATTAAAGTATTAAAACTATTTAACTAAGAACAAATCATTTTTTTTATTATCTATTTTGATTTGCTTTGATTATTTTAAAGTACTAGGTATATCAATTATAAATTGAAAATAGATGGCATATAGTTAAGAAAAAGCCTTGAGGCGTCACCCGCGATAGCTGGAGATGCGGATTCAAATCCTGTCTCGGAGACCGGAGGTCTTCGTCATTTTTCTTAAGAATATGTCATCTATTTTCAATTTAGATTAAAACTAACAAAATTACTTACTCTCTCGTTAGTGCCAAATCAATATCAATTTAAGATTTTAAAAGTCCGAACGTGGCATTTGGCGCCGCGCCAGCGCCCGGCTGTCTCCGTGAAAGTCGCGGTAACGAGTATTCATAACAGATTTATTTTAATATCGACACGCGTTTGACGGCTATCATATAACGTCAAGTACACTTACTTTCATCGATGCTATAAAGCAACTATTTGCCATATTAGAGCCTTCTGGTATGAACATGTAAGAGAAAATTAATGGAAGTTTTGTAAGAATCACGGAATTATAAGCCTATGGATTAGACAAGGTGTTGCAATTTGTTTGCAGATAATCATAAACACCACGTCTGTTTAACCATTTTTGTAGTTGACACGTACTATGTGTCGCCTATTGTACCTACCTACTGACTGTATGGAGGCGCTGGTTAGCCTTGCGTTAATAAATGCAACTAAGCGTATCGCTGTCATAATGCAGCATGTCCCCGATGCATAAATTTATCCTTATCAAGGGTCGCAACGTATCTCGAGGTCGCTAACGTCGTATATGTGTCATTCTCCAGCAAAAGGGAGCTACAGTGGCTGTGGCAAAAACATAAATTCTAAAATATATCATATATGTAGTAAAAGTTACAGATCGTCGAAAAGGAGTCGTAAGTGCCTAACGATCACTAAGGTTCATTTTTGTCAAGTACAACGACGACTAGTTCTTAAGCTTTACCAAAATACGCGCCAAGTTCGCGAGTCTCGCGACACACCTTCATCTAATGACAGGAACGGCCTATCTCAACAACCTACGTTATTCTAAAAACCACCTTTACGACAAACAAACAAAGTTGTAATTTGTGTAGGTACTTTATTCTAGTCCTGGATATGTTAATCAACGCCACAAACTACTAATTGGGTTGTGTCTTGTTAATTAGACATATTGATAACACCTTAGTGTTACATTAATAATAGCTTGCAGAGCACAGGTTAGTAAAAACTATTAAGGGGAACACTGCCGCAAATCACCATATTAGAACTGGACGAATCCTACGTGAGTGTTATCTATAATCGGGATTCTAATTATTGAAGAGGAGAAACTACGCCTTTTAGAATAGTAGTTATAATTCATTAGAAACTTAGCTGGTAAGTATCCAAAAATATTTTTGACATACCGAATTTCAGATAACATGTTATGACTCACATGATTCCAACCTCCGTTTCTATCTTAGAAACCTTGCTCTAAGAAAATAGTAAAAATTTAGCACTAAAGCTCGATTTCAGGAGTAAACTGACATATGTAGGTATAACTGCAACATAACGTTATCCTTAAATTTTACACACTTACCCTTAGGTTCTATTTATATACATTTGTGATATTTTATTACCTGCAACAAAAAAAAAATATGTATAAGGTTTTACAAATAGTCGTATAAATGTATAAATTAAACAACGGGCGTTGCGAGTTAATCTATAATCGATGACGTTGTCATTAGGGCTTACTAATAATACAATTTGTGTAGGAGCATTACGAAGAAAAATTAAAAAGAATGGGAGTCCGTCAAGGGTTTAGGCACTTGACATGTGATTTAAGATTTCCAATGCAGTGAAAATAAACTAAGACTTATATTCCAGAATTAGAATGATGAGATGATTGTTGCAACGTACATTCAGCTTAACGTAGGTGTAGTCGTGGTACATCACTAAATAGATAGGTATTAGGTTTTGTGCAAATATCAACTTGAGCTCTCCAAAAGCACCAATGCAAATGGATACAAGTTTAAATAGATTTTCAACCAAAATAAATATAATGCTCGTTCCGTGAAAGTGAATCAACTTTATTGACAATCGCCGATGCAACAATTTGTAATTCAAATGTCGTCCGCCGCCCTGCGGTAGACAAACTCGCTCCCATTTAATTGTCCAGGGTAACATTTGCATAAATTAAGGAAGACGGAAGTCCATAAAATTAAAGTTTCTGGATTTGCCGTAAACCAAATTAGATACCTTCGCGGCGGGGGTATGTGAGCGTCAAACGTCAACATAAGGAAGTAACTTTATAAAAAAAAAACAATCGCTGTTACACCTACCGGTGAAATTAAGTCGTAGAATTATCTTAGAATTAAACGATATTAATTCGAACTCGAATTTTCAGTGTCTAGTTAAGAATGGTTGAGATTTTGATTAGTATTAGCCAAGCATGCTAGTTCAGAATAATTTGAGATAATTTGGATCCTGCTATTATTTCCAAAAGCATATGCCGCAAAAGTGAACTAACACTAAATAATATCAAAACTGGCTGACTTGCTTTAAAACATAGACCTTAGACCTTATTCATATGGGGACCATGGCCGCAGGTATTTTAATGTTGTTTGCGACCGCACATCAAACCGCAAATAGCAGTTCGAAATCGTTAGTGTTGAACGGTTACACTTGTAGAGATGAGTTTTTAACAATCGCAATTAGAATAACCGAAGAATGAATTTTCATTTAGGAACTGTGGAAGTAAAATGTTGCAAACGCCACTCGGTCGAGATCTCAGTTGTCATTGGTACGTTTTCAGTTTCTTTAGAAATTACATTTAAAATTTTAGTTAAAGAGGAGGGTGAACTGATTGACAAAATACTGTACACAAGCACAATTTTAAAACTATTCTACATAAATTGTAGTTTTAGGTAATTGAAAATTTGTCATTTTTTGCAAGCAAGATAATTAAATTCTGAAATATCCGTGAAAAATTGTTCCTTATAAAGCAACGCCATCCCACTTTAATTTCAGTGTTGAAGATTACCTTTTTCCCGGTTGCTTATTTATCGTCATGGTAACACTGCCAGGGTAAGATGAGACGTTATGGTTCCAAAAGGGTAACAGTGATAGTTGGCGGTGTCCCAGACCTCGTCGCGATATAGGTCAGGAATGGCGCCGAGTGTCCCCGTTCGACGGCGACTCCACACTCCTTGTCACATTGAATTAGATTACTGTCGTGTAAGTTCGTGAGAGAAGGTACACCTTAGTTAGGTGTTCTAATAAATTATGTCATCAAGAATTAACAAGTACCTGTTAAATAATTTCATGGTTACTTAATGAGTAACCCCATTAAAGAAATTTTAACCAGACACTGCGAATCACCAGGTTAGATTATTTCAGCTCAAACTACGCTTATCTAATGTTCAAAAAATCTTCAAATATAAATCTTTCAAATCTAATTTTTATATGCTTTTTGCTCACACTGGAGTCACTATTAGAATAAATAAAGAAATTTTAAATGTATTCGTATAGATATGTCTAATCATATACAATTTACAAACGCGTCAATCGCGTAACTTATTTAATGCGATGCATATAATACAAACAGACTAACCGCATAAAAAGTAGCGTGGATACAGTCAACGTATAGGTATACATACACGTATATCGTTCGAGCATAACGTATGTAGGTACACGGAACAGGGAGTACAGTTGTTATTCCTATACGTTACCGAGCTCTAGTATTGGTCTAACCAGTATCAACACCCACGTTGAAGCGTAATAGGAAAAGACAGACATTATATCAGTTGTCTTATCATGATAAACGATTAGTAACAACAGGGCAGCTGACAATCGATGACACCCTTGTCAGAATTAGCGACTCAACGAGTGGAAATCTCACATTTATCCAGCTAAGATCCGCCATTTCGCGTTCCTAGGGGCATAATCCGATAACACCCGTCTCAACTTTGTCTCGCTAACATGTTAAAAGCGATTAACGTGGCATGATTGCATAACTTTCACAACTCAAGCTTTTGCGATATGGAATTCGTCCAAGTTTTACACATGTAAACATGTTTTACAAATGTTTTGGCACGAAAACTTGTATTTAATAACTTTACTAGTCTTAAAGATCATATATACCTCGTAACTCACGTTCTTGAAATGGATAATTGTTCGACATGTTTCGCTCCATAACAAGGAGCTTTATAACGAGCGTGAGTTACGGATCTCTCGGAACTCGTGGGTCTAATAGAGACCTGATATAGGTGAAAATCAATAAGGTTTTTCCAAGGAGCTGTTCCCAAGTGTATAGGTACTTAAAGGGTAGGCAATGCACTTGGGAATCCTTTGGAGTTACAGGCGTCCATAGGATATGGTGACTTCTTGCCATAAGAAGGGCCGTAAGCTTGATTGCCACCGACAGTATTTAAAAAAATAAGAGTAACAAAATCACGTAGGTAGAGGTGGCAATTAAGATACATAACCAGTAAGCACCTTTGTCGCTAGCTTTAAAATTCATTCGTTAGGATAAATTCTGCTAAAATTATAGCAGTATCATAGCATTATGTAAGATTTATTTGAAGGTATATTTTTTATAATATATTTTCAAATAAAATACGAGCTAAGCTAGGCATTACCCTAGGTAACTATATACCTACTTAACAACTCTACATTAAATCTCATTTAGATAAATTCGAT
Organism: Grapholita molesta; assembly: GCA_022674325.2. Lineage (NCBI taxonomy): Eukaryota > Metazoa > Arthropoda > Insecta > Lepidoptera > Tortricidae > Grapholita > Grapholita molesta. The sequence goes on from CP053137.2 coordinate 9,397,077, forward strand.
TTTCCTATATTGCCGAAATTGTGACCCTATTGCATTTTTAAAAGATTTTTACTATAGTAAATAGTGTGTATATTCTTCCGAAATGCCGTATTTATACTATTAATGAAATAGGGGAATGCATGCATTGTGGTTATACCTAGATATTTTTCTAGCACGAACGATTTCTTGTAAGTGATTGACAAAATAAAAACATCGACAGTCCTGTTATCGATAAGTACCCCTTCAATTTCCATACAGGTAATACAAAGACAAATATGGGGTAATAGGGTTAAAAATAACTAACAATAATAAAAGTCAATTTATTTATATTTAAATACCTACTTCAGAAAACAATTTGGAACTATTCATTGCAAATTATAAACGTAAATTGGATCAAAAGTATACGGATTACGTTTAATTTGTTCAAGATCGGTGACACGCGGCGTCTAGGTAGGTAGCCGATATAAGACTGTGTGTACATCTTGAAGTTGAAGTAGTATGTACTTATCGATAGCAGGATTGTCGATATTTTTATTGTGGCAAGCACAAAACAAATGCCGTTCCTGCTAGAAAAATATCTAGGTATAATTGTGGTCGAAGAAAGCAGCTGCCGCCGCGTCTGCCAGGTGCGATTCGCGGACGAATAAGATCCTTACAAAAACTGCACCAAGGGGAAGTAATCTTTATCCTTCCATTTAGGCGTGTTTGTATAGACGGCACACATGTTCTTCAAATAAACTAAAGATACATTTATGTCAGGCTTTTGTGTCTACTCGCTAAAACGAAACTGAAAGCTTATATTTAATGTGTGTTTGTAAAAACAAACATAACTATTTTACTAAACAATAGAGTAACAGAATACTTATTCTGGTACCACGGTTTTTAAACAATAAATAGACGATTTTAAAGAACGGTTCGTAACTAAGATGTTTGGACGTGTCTTACTTGTCGATATTGAAACTAACTTTATAAGTTTTTGTGTGTATCTATTTGTATCTTATATTCTAATCGCATATAAGCAATGTAATGTAAATTATACTTTATAAAAATTGTAGTTGAAGGCAATTTAGTTCATCATTCGTTTTTTTATACATTTATTAATATATACGTGCACGTCGTCTACGTATTAAAGTGCCGCAAGTTAGACACGTTTTCCCAAGTCACTTCTCCTTGCTCCTTCACGAATTCTCTTTATATCGCGAACCCCAGTTTATCCTGGATAAAAAGTAGGAAATCCAGGCTAAAACTGACAACAAACTTGAAACTCAGATTAAGTAAAAGATAAAACTTCTAAATTAAATCGATACTTGGAAACGTTGTTCTATAAATAAATATTTATTGTGACGTTTGCGTTATTAGGATTAGGGATATTTATAAAAAAACGTCACCCGTATGTTAAGTGCGCTAACATTGGGCACAAAGATCTTATAGCGAACATAATATTGTCTTCGGTTGCCGCGATAATTACTCATGAAATAATACAACGAAACATTGTAGTTTAAACAACTAAACAAAGTAAAAATGTATAAATTACAATTCGATATAATCCAAACACAAATAAAAATAACACTATAAACAAGGAAAATTCCATGTTGTCGTTCTAAGTCACAGCTTTCGATTATCCGCATCACATAAGGGCTTGCTCGGCACGCAGCATCGTAGTATCGGTGAATGCACTCATTATGGCCTACCAGTGATGAAAAGCGCGCAGTCAATAACTGGGACAATCTAATTGTTCCACTGCCCTACGTATCTGCACTGCACTGATAAATTCTAAACTCGCAAGTGGGGCGCTCGGAGACATTTGCATGTCTGACTATAAACTTAAGGAAACTTCCTTTATGGCTAACGATAACAATCGCTGCAAAGAAGATATCGCTTACAAATGAGGGCTTACATAATCTATAGTATCAAGGCGTGAGTGACGAATACATGAACGATTTTGATTTAGAAAATAGTACTCGACTACATAACACCCTAGAATCAATGCTGATCCCAACCTAATGAAATTTTCCAAATGTTTTTACAGTTTTGGAAACAGGGCTTACGGGGAACCCAAGTACTCGTATGAATACCTTATGTCGGACTCAGATCTTATGACAAGTATGTCAGTAAAATGTTAGAAATTAGGAATTAAAAACCACCTTCACTAAATTCAACAAAACATGCGGAATAGCAGAAAGTAATCAATTTCACTAGCGGCTCTGCAAAATTCACATGCGATGTGTATTACAAACAAGGGGTCAAGGGTTGGATCGAAAAAAGTATAAAGTGAATATGTTTTGTTTCGGGTACGGATGGAATGGAATTCTTGAAAACGAAGCCTTTTGTCGAGGATATCCCTTTACTCGGTTAGTGGTAGATACAATAACCTGCTACTGACTGATTTTGATATGTAAAGTATATTCGTCGCGGCATGGAATGTGTTTTGATAGAGTTGGTATTGGAATATGCAAATTGCGAGGTTCCGCGAGCAGACATTCACGACTAGTCTCAAAATCTTAGTTTGTTATCTACTGATTACTCAGTAGACTGCGTGTAACAGATATCACCTGTATATGACATGATTATTATAAATGCATACATAATATAATAAGGTGTCACAATTTAAGTTTCCATTTATTCTCTGAGCTGTATGTACAATCAATTTTATATTGTTATTGCCTTACGGCATCCGCGTATGTAAGCATATGTCCCTTTCGTGTCCTACCTTGCGTAGTATAAATTCCAATCACTTAAATCGCTCTCGACTCGACGTTCTCAGTACGACTTTTCACTACTGGATAGCTGGGTACGCATAGTTTAAACGTGACTCCAAGTGACACACGCTAGTTCTCCTGAGCACACGCCTCGCGTACTAAGAAAATGACGGGAATACACGGCCTTGGCCATCGTAAAGTCCATCACGTACGGAGGAAGCAGAGCGCGTGACGTCACTTCCCGGCCCGCCGGATATTATTCATCCCTGCAAGCATTTCGGCTAATTGGAAACCGAACGTAGAGCTCGAGGAAATCAATTTCATGGACGTTAAGCTGTGATAGCAAATTATCTTCATACACGTTCATCTAAGTATTTGTCAATGAACAGGTTAGAAAAACCCTATGACCAAAATAGAGTTTGGGTCAGAATTCCTCGCGTATGGCGCATGTAGTTAATACTTGTTTAGAATGGAACTTACAAAAACTTTTATACAATTTTGACATTTCTATAAGAAATTCATGATGACAGTCATATTGTGATTATGCCACTTATTTAACCATTGAACGGAAAATGTATTCCTATTATGTCAATGTTTTAATTGACTGCCTTGAAAACAAATACAATAGTAACAAAAACACGACTATTATTTTGTAATCCTTTTGTTAAATATTTACGAAAAACGTTTACCAGGTCAGTTAAAGGTCGCAGCTTCCGTAACGTAATGTTTGTCTTCCGGGACGAGTGTCCGAATTTTATTCTGTACTACATCTTCCGTTTACTTCCCAGGCGATATGTAACCACGTTACATTTACTAACAAGAATGGGACTAACGGCCTTCAGCTGAGCCGCCCTTGTCTTCTGGATCAAAAATATACTAAAAAAACTTTAGATATCCGGAAGATATCTATACAATACAGTCATTACCTGCAGCATGAAATTCTACGTCAAACCCAGCTGATAAACACGCTTTAGTTGACCTTAGCTGCATCGATCGAGCCCAGCCTATGCATAATATTCGCCTTCATATACATTAACACGGGCGACGATAAGACAAGGTTTTAACAGATGATTACGTATTCGTAGTGTGCTTTAAAAGGGCTTTAGAAAATGAAACGACCTGTAGCCCTTATATCATTGCCACAAGGTTCAGTTAGTCGCAATGTGATATGAATGCAAAAATGATTATCAATATGTCCAAAACATGATATGGCGGTCAAACGTTAAATCACCTTAGATTTTAACTCGACATACGACGTTATCCAGCCGCATGATACCAATATGGGGGCGTGCGCGCAGTGAGTCAGCTCCCACGTGACTCCAAGGTGAACCGACGGGCATTCCCATTTATTATGGATCAACGGCTCAATCTAACCAGTATAATTATAACTTTGACCACCGTAACAGCTGTGCGTAATCGGAGATCACTATTTTTCGGATACTTGGTTTAAAGCTAACATCTAAGCGATGTTAAAACAAGATCACAGCAAAAACAGCCGCGGCTATATGCTGGTAAACAAGTATGTACCTACTTTGCATCAATGATCTTGTATAGAAAAGGCCTAACCGTCTAAGAAATTCATATAATCCGAGTTCATTCATAAATTTAACCGATAAAATGCCTATACCTAAGTAGGAATATAAATTACTCAATGATCATTGATGCGTTTCCGAGTATAAGATAAGATTGTTTACGATGTAATACTCTAACCTGCAACGCAATAACAGGATAATCTGGCGTAAACAATAAACACGTGGGCGGATTTAAATATTACCGTTTTATGTGGTTGTTGATTCTACTTAAAATGCTCAATGAACATTAACATGACTAGCGCGGCATAATAACAATACGACAGTTATATAAGTGACGAAGGTTAGAGGACGCCCTAACGTAGGTAGGTCAGTGGTTCATCTTCATACCATTTGGTGGCCGACCAGCCAGCCAGTTACTAACTTGCTACGCGGCCGGAAACTAGCAAAGTCACCATTGTTAGAACTATGGTTTTCGAACGTGTAGATCAGGTTTATTCAGACCAATCGAGACCAAAGGCCTATTTTTGTAATAAATACTAACTTATAGGTAATAATAATATTAGCGGAACTCTCTTGCTGATAAAAACAATTGGAAAGAGACTACAAGGTATTATGCAATGGACCCCTGGCGATTACTTTGTTATAAAATATTGAGTTATCTAAAAAACTAAATGAAAAGACAATAACTATATCCGGGATTCCCCAATACTGACTTGCTCTCAACTTAATCCAAAACGAGACTTAATTAGATAAATAAATAACTGTACCTAGATAAATTAAATTACAGTTTTTTATCATTATGTTATAATAAAATATATTGACCTTAATTAAAATTGGTGTCCTGTTGCATTGTTGAAGTATTTTAAACTACAATTTACAATCGCATTCATAATTAACTATCAATAACCACGCCATCTAATGAGGTAATAAGTGAAACCGTACTTGGTTGCGCGAATCAGTGAAAGAATCCCAATTAAACTTCAATAATATAAATGCTAATGAACTACCAAGAAATGATTAAGTAATAAATAAAGAATGCTCGTTAGTTTCTGATTGACGTCCTCGTCTGATAGTGCGCAAAAGGCGCAAATTGAAAGCAAACAAATGGCGCAATTCTAAATGAATAAGTAGTGGCATTTTCTAAAGATTTTATTGTTTATCCGACGAATACCCAATAAACAACGACTTAGGTAAAAATACTATAGGTATACTAAGTAGTAGCGAATAATAATTCAAAATACTTGTATATATTGACATAAGACCTTCAAGCTCTTAAGGACGTGCGATGGTGGCGCAGCACGGATTAGAGGATACAATGACACACTATTGTGAAATACTATTTATTATTTTATTTTGTATTAGTAGACCTTGTACGCTATGCATGAACATTTCAAGCTAACAAACATACTCTTACTCCATTTTAACGTCTCGACGACATATATAATATACAAATAAATGCCCTTAGTGGGACTTGAACCCAGGACCATCGGCTTCATACAACTTACCCACTCTAGGCCAAACCTGTCGCCATACTAGTATAGCCTTACCTTTGTATAGCCTCCCAAATTTTGTCAGTTAATGATTTGTTTGTAAAATTGAATACAATCTCGTCATCCGGATATCATATTCGTGATCTAATCGGTGTTTTTCACTTTTCAATTTGCTATTGATCTAAAATGGTAGTGTTCCTCATTATAATCTGGGATCTCCCTTTTGATTCACTTAGTGTTTTACACATATAACAAATTCAAATGTAACTTTAAAAAATGCCAGCATAAAAAAAACTACTCGTTCGTCCAGGTAAGTATGTATATACTTCCACACACCAGTTTACGTAGGTTTTTTCTGTGCAATCTTCTTTATTAGATCCATAGCTGGCTTGGTATGCGCGCCTATCACTCTAGTATCTTATTTTCTGTAAGGAATGGCCTGCTTTCCCCGGAATGGAATCTAGATGCGGCAGATGGCAGCCCTAGAGCCCTAGTTATGTCCGTCACTCGAATAGTAAACAAAGTAATAAGTAATAATGCATTTTTCACCATTGAGACTGTACTCCCAATTGAAAAGCGATAAAGCTATGAAGTCCCTAAACTGATTTGGAAACCTGACTTAAAAGTAAATTGAGAATTTCTAAGCGAAGCTGTTTTAATGTGAGACTGTGTGAAATAAGAAAATACTTTAGTATTTGTGTATAAACTATACGCAATAAACTTGGCAGTTAAGTTACAGCTGAGGACTAGTTAAACCTACACTGGCGTCTATATATCTATGTATCCCTTCGACAGCGATTTCTACGAGATCGCGAACACGACCATCATTATAAAGCATTAACATAATGTCGTCGTTCCACATATCGCCCACTTCTGTTTATTTATACCATCGTCAACAAAGTTTACTGATCATTCGTGAGCATTATTACGACGAGATAAAGACTACCAAATGTCAGCTAAGAGTGGTTGATACTGCAAAACGACGTAACTTCTTAAGAGATACGAACCTTCATAAGCCTTTTCGTTTTAACACGTCAACAGCTAGTGGTTTCTTGTCCTTACATATCGGATAAGAGCGTTATTAAGTAGACGGCTCAATCGTCCAATAAGGTTATGCGTCTACAATATTGTGCTGATTCAATAAGTACATGACGTCACTAGTCTTATTTAAAAATAATTGCATTAACCATAGAGACCTTTAAAAGTCCTTGTTATCTGCGTTAACATCTAGGGTAGAGTCAACTTAGGAACCTTCTCGAAACAGCTGTGTCGTTTGACTTATATCCTCAATCTGTTGGTTTCGATATACGAAAACGAAGCTACTGCGTTTCTTTCGTGAATGAAATTTCCACTGTTGTTGTCAAAATTGGCCACCGTGATTAACACAATTAGTTATTCCCTCCACGAGTTCCGTTAGACCATAAATTCTGGCCATTCTTTGAGCAACGCGTCAAGCATATTGTTACGAATTTCGTCAACGCTTTGATATTCATAAAGGCACAAATTAACGGCAAAGTGATTTGCGAAATCCTTGACAACCTGCTACGAAGCGGAGAGCCGAAACTTTCTTTCCGATGGTTAACGGCTTTCTGACTTTGGATTAGTGGGTGTGATTAATAGCACATCAAACAATAAGTCTTTGCGGAGCCGCAGTTTGGCAAATAGCTGGGCGATCGATGTCCATTACTGTATTGTAGGGTGTAGGTTTACAGGTGTCGATTAATGATGCGCGACTCTTCATTTTCCTTGAGAAATCTTGTCATGTCATCTCGGCAAATTAAATACCTTCTTAAGAAACAGGAAAACCATTACGTGTAACGAACATGGAGCTATATTTCAATACTAACGATTAATATTTCAAGTTCTCATATTTCTAAAATGCCATTTCTATATTTCTGACAGAGTTTTATGTGACAGACTTTTAATTAGACATTTCCAATAAATTGTGTTACTCTTATAGATAACAGTTGGGAATAAAGGATACTTGATTTATAAAAAAATAGGTATTGATGGATGTCTAATGCAAAAACGTGTTCTCCTTTAAGCGTTTTCCAGATTTATAATTGTAAAGCTGACTTAGCAATGTCGCTGGGACAGCCAAGTTAAAATTCAAAGTTTACTCAGTAAGAAAGGGGGCTAAGGAAGATGCATAATGCTTAAAAGGTTTATGCACATGCTTCTTGCTAATTAGTCGTTTTGGATATTTTAATCAATTAAAGATTATGCAATCAGTTGGGTCTCATTATTATAAACTCACATAGGGCGATAAAGTTAAATAAACCTTAAACATCAACAAAATAGTACATTACTGCAGCCGCCGGGAAAAAGGGGGTTGAAGGCTGAGTTGTATATACGGCCGACTGTAAGGAGGCCGGATAGTATACGAAGCCTTCAAGACCCTTTCACGGTTAGGCATGTATAGTGCTTTTCTCAAACTAATGCAATGAAATAAATAAAAAAATACCACTGAACAAAAAAGCTTCACGACATAAGTTTTTTAATTTTCCCTCCAATCCCGCATTGTAGTATTTTTGCCTTCGATGTAATAATTAATGACTATCATAAATAGTCTGGCTATAATTACTATATACAACATTTAGAAAAACCACCAAAAAAGAATGCACTTACCTTTTAAATGATGGCGCTACGGCATCTGCCTTTGGCGGTACACAATAACAAAATATAGATAAATAAAACCGGGCCCGGTTAGATTATTCAATTTTTATACACCCGTAACACTATATCTAAGTCACAAAAGCATTGAATCACACCATTTACCACTATTTAGTCTTAATAAACAGAGTTTTACACGCCGAGAAACTTTTCCATTCCGCCATTATTAAAACAAGTCCAGTCAAGTGTCCTGTGATTGGTTGAGTCAAAAATGCGTTCAAAAACGCGCATGCGTGGAGTAGTGTTTGGTGTTGCCAATACAATTTTAAAATTGAGAGCATGAATAATAAATATAATAATGTAATAACCTGATGATATGAATATTCAATTACATGATAAATAAAATAAATCTCTTCATACCATTTCGTCTGAAATAAGCGAGATTATTTTTTAGCCCGCTAATCATTTAGTCACTAAAAATGATAAAAAAATATAACTCAGCTGTTTAAACAGGCTTCATGAACACAGACGCCAGGTATACATAAAAATTAAAAAAAAATTACTTCCCGGCCTAGTAGGCCTTCAATTTTATATGAAATTCGTTACCTGTCCTCTGGAGTCGATCCGCCCTAAACGTGATACTTCGAAGCCTATTATGACGCACGTAACGAAGACATTTCATTGCATGTTTGAGAAAACGTACTTCCTTTACCATAATATGGCCTTTTTATTTTCAGAAGATAACTCTGTGTATTCTGGAGTTTCACGCTCGCATCAAAACACTCGATCGATAGCGATAACGTGGCGCAACCGTTCAAACAGTAGACACATGCAAGTTGCACAATCGTAATCCACTCAGCAGGCTTCACGCAACCGGCACGCTAGTTTACGTGAACACCCGCTGAACACGCGATGTGAGATTATTGATGTGCCGATCAGATTTGGAAACTTAGGTATATTGCAGGGAAACATAAAAAGTCCACATTGACTTATTTTACACAACATTGCAAGTACCTAAACAAAAGTTTCCCGTTAGCAGTTACCTAGTTTTAATTTGATTGCAGTTTTAAATAGTATGACAAGGTCTATGGAACACATATGTATTCCCAATATTAGGTAGTCATCAATTTTCCTTGGTCTCATGAAGAAAAGGCAAAGCCATATTGGCTCCGTCGTGCCTAAGGAAAAAGTTGAGTCCCTACCACGCTACTGCACTGTTAGCTATATAAGTATTTAAGATATATGAGACAAATTGGTAATCTGCCTATGCTTCCGGCAACAACATTAGATACTAGTTGGTCCACTTATTGTTAACACCATTGTTCGTGATATTTTCCAGAAAGTTACGACATGCAATTAACTAACTACTACAAAATACATACGTTCATACGCAATGCTTGTACTTCACAAGAATTACAAGACCATAAGTTCCACTGCTTTATTTCAGTGTCAGCATTGCCGTGAAAAGCATTTAAATAATTATGTTTTACAATCAACGGCAATCAAAATGGGACGAGCCACTTCATACGACAAAATTCCTGTTCTAGAGTTTTTATTGTCGTGTTTAGAACTGGCCACAGGCAAGTTTTATATAATGTCGGTTGTTTCTGGATATAAAAGCGATGATAGTATATATAGACCTATATTCGTAAAGTAAATGTTGCAACATTGTTTCTAAAACCGTAACCTAAGTGTTCCTTCAAAGCCTTTATCCTTTGATGTTCCTCGCCAAAGGAAATTCGTAACTTCCTTACTTTATACATATTCAATTGATTCTTACTCAATATAAGATATCTTTATTTTAATACGCTTTGAATTATTATGTGTCGTTATACCTATGTAACATAATCATTCTGATGCTAACTACCACACCAATGCCAAACTATAAATATTTTCATTTTATTGAAAACTTATCAATTGTCACGTGATGGTACCTAATCCTAATTTTCATGATGGGCGACTGAGAATAGGTGAGAACTTTAAGCCTCGTGATAGAAAAACATACAATCTTAAATGTGAGTGTACCTAATTTTGGAGAGAGCTAAGATTCTGGGTTCTATTGACTCCCATCCTTTACACATTATAAATCAGAAATCAAATTATTTATCTTTATCTTTATTTATATGTTTTATATACATCCATATATTTACACATCCATACATACAGTTAACATAAAATATAAGGAATTCTACCCATCCTTCAATAGCCTAGTACATTTTAGATTTGTTACATAGTACATTTTAGGTGTCTCTGTGCGCATCCCATGATACGGACAGGGGCAACATCCGTTTATTGTACCCCTTACATTTCATCAATTTGTTAAAAGGGTATCTGCGCGTTGGCTTCGCATACGCCTCCCAAATGTCCGGAACACTATTATTCCGTGTACGGGAAATACATACAAACTAGTTCAAATTATTTTTAGTTGAACAGTCATGCAAAGAAAACAGTTTTTTGTTTGGTTTGTAAAATGTCTTTACATAATTAATGTATTGTCCATAAGTATCTGAACTGTCCGGTTACAATGAGCTATTAATGGAAGATTTCCCACATTTTAGCATTGTTTGGCTAGCTCAATCGACGTCCTTACATGCCGTATGAGTCAGCTAGGTCCGCCCACTAGCTACTTGAACAAATAAGCGTGTTTACTCATATATTGTGTTTTTTACTGGCCGATCGAGTCTGCACTCATTACGTAAATGCTGTAAGAACCAGAGGCAACTACTTATGTGTGCAACCGTGGGTTCTCTTTCAATTTAATATCCATATAAAATTCTGCAAATTAGATATCCGATACTAGTTTGTAGAGTTGATGTTGCTGCATGTTAAGATTATATTTATTTGCGCTCGACGCTCTGGTCTATAAATGTGTCAGTATGTGCGGATTAACCTTTATACGCATTTAGCAAGACGTGCAAACTATGAAAATAAAACTTAGGCAGATTAAGCAGGCAGTAATACTTGTGATAGATATATAGTGCGGATTGTAATGTACAACTAGGTACACATTACAATCCGCAATAAGTCTTCCAACTGACAAGTGACATATGCGGAAAAGCTATCATAAGCTTAAAAAATATAGACAGTTACACGTTTAATATGCTATAGGTGTCCTAAAACGTTTCCATTAAAAGACACAGACATGTTTAGCAAAGACGTTCTAGGCTGGAGATAAACATGATGTCATATACGGCTACTGGTTTTGCCTTCGTACCTATTGTCGTATTGACGGTATGAAAAATCATCTCCAGTAAAAAAAATGAACAAAGAAGCAAAAACTCAATAAGCTGTCATTATTACTCGCATTGCAAAATGTCATAACAACTACACCTACGTATTTTGGGCCACTTATAGAGACTTGAGTTTTTATAGGTATTAGCGTTTAAGTATGTACTTACGTCGTTACGTCTTTACTTGTAGGTGGGTACGAGTTGAGGCATAATTTCTTTAAAAGTGGAAATGAACAAACTTACAACAATGTGTGATACAATTGAGTCGAAAATTTATATAATTCCAAAGAGAAACTGACGTTGACACTTATATTCTTAAGCAATTAATAATATGTAGGTACACTGAAACTAATGTCTGTATGACAATAACACATTTGTTTCCTTGAAGACATTCTTTATAATATCGATATTGAAGATATTTGACAACTTTAACGAAAAACGAGGCTGTTTAAAAATCTGAAACTGTCTTCTATTTAATTCTTTCCAAACCAGTTCTCATCGAAACATCGCGCGAACAATTGCAATTGTTATTATATTGATACAACCTCAAGGAGCATTCTATAAACATACTTCATTTGTTAAATTGTCATCAAGAACATCATTTCGTGTATGTTTTATTCCAAAATTCCTTATTATTTATTAACAATGATATGATCAAGGTCAGAGGCCTTATTTTTACTTCTAAATACCTGTTTTAATATTTCTAATAATGCATTACATATTTATGTGTTATGTTTATTGTATCGCGATACCTATAACGAAGTTTCACGAAGGTCTATAAATATTAGCAATAATAGGAGTGGAGGATAGCGTGACATACATACACAGCGGTGCGTGACACGAGACATAACCCGGTCTAGGTACTGGTTACGACCACATGTGTGAAGGTTTAAGCAAAAGGGATCACTTGGCGACTACCATTGGTCAGGTAACAACCAAAACTCGATAACAAACAACTTCACATAATACTTTATTACAATTACAACATGTGATCAATGGTTGTGATCGATTTACTAATAGATTCTTAATTAGACGACGATTTATAATTACAGCTTCTTGCTAATGACTCTAAAAAGCATCTTATTGACAACCTATAGAAATCGCATCAAGATAACGAGTCAATGCGGTGACAAGCCACCTCTAATAAAAACATTTGAAGCTCATGATATTTACATTTGATCGTAAAAAACTTTCGGCCTTCAGACATTATTTGACTTGGTTGTTAGTACAAATAAACATGCCGCTAAAGAAGAACTATTGACAACGAGTTTGCGCGTCGCGACATAATCATAATGCGTATTGCACCAAAACAATATCTGTTGTCAGTTTACCTTTGATAAGCCTCAGCTGTTGCCTATCGATCGGAAATGTTCACAATACACAAGCCCGGTCAGCACCGCCAAAAGACACTGCACCGCACTGGTCAGAAACAACCACTAAAAATAACACGAACAAATCCACCTGTTAACTGCGCGCGGCGAATTGATACTGGCAAATTCAACGCAATACCTAGTCGCAGTGTGACGTTGTCGGTCAATTTAAACGTATTAACGTCACGTTACGGGACGTAGCAAACACGTGCGGTCGCGGGGCGCGCGCGGGCTGGACTGACGTAGGCAGGGCGCGGGCCGGGCGGCGCTACGGCCCGTAGCCCGCCCGAGCTACGAGTTCACACTTCAGGCCCTCTACAACCACTTTTGTTTTGTTTCATGCACCATGAAAAACTTGTACTTTTTCCTAACTGAATAAGCGCGTAGACTATGGTCATTAATAATGTTAAAGAATAACCAGGCTAAGAATATGTTAATTGAGAACGTTATAACTTTAACTTAAAAATTATGAAATTACATTAATTAATTAAAATAAAACAGCAATTACAGTAAGGTAACCCAAACAAAAAAAATCATAAAGCTATATATAGCACATTTATTAAGGTAAACGGTTTGAGGACTACCTATAGATATTAAGTTAAATATTGATTACGTATAGGTATTAATGCTATTAGGCGCAATTGAGAGGAATTGGGGACTTGTTTTTTGAAAGGAAAGCAAATTTGAGGGTTTTACAGAGATATACACCAACTAAGTAAGACTAGAGAAATACAAAAAATGGTAGAAGTGTTGCACGGTGACGTGTATTTACTCGAAGTGCAGGATAAGTTGATTTCTAATGACAAAACGCCACAACTTTTAAAGCATTACACAAGCGATGATCAGATTGATGAACTCAAAGCTGCTATAAAATAAATCCCTCGGGAAAAAATAATATCCCGATGGCCCGTTCCAAACTGCATCTTTAATGGCTATGAACCCTAATCTTGGGATAACTCCATAAGAAAGGTACAAAAACAGTTATTCTAAATTACAGGCCCATGTCGCTTTTACCGCAGAAATTCTGATATTCGTAGAAGTACTAAAGTAACTGACATAGCTCGCAGGATGTCACAAATGAAATTGCAATGTGGCCTGTCCCACATAGCCCAGAGTTTCGATGGCTTTTAGAGCAGAAAATTCCTAGAGTAGGAGGAACCACGGGTAGGAAGGAGAGCGCAGTATCGGACGTCTGCAAACTAGATGGATTACCTCGTACGGGTCGCTGATATCGCTCCCGTGGCGGTCTATGGTGGAGGCTTATGTCCTGCAATGGACGTCCGTGGCAGTTGGAAACATAAGCATTTCCTGTGTTAGATTATTGTTTTCTGAATATGAAATGTGTATTTTTTTTAACTTTGGAGCACCATCGTTTGAAAACTATGGCTCGTATCAAAATGAATGTAAAAATTGTAAGAAACTTGACAATAAATGATTTAGTCTTTACCCATTTTCTCGTAGCTTGTATAGTTTTCGTGAAAATCTGTAAAACGGGACACTTTTTAAGGGGGGTGACGCCGACGGTGGGGGGACGGAGAGTAGTGTCTCATAGTCATAATACCCTAACCTATTGGTATAACATAAAAGTAGTGTGTTATTTAAGTATGTAATGGACAAGCACAGAATGTGGCTTCTCACCAGGATGTACATGTGACTAAATTTGTTAATTGATAGAGCCTGCCAGCCTGAACATGTCATGCTCACTTAAAAGTCTTTGCTTATGGTGGCGTCGTTGATCGGGTCGCCACTTTCCCGAAGAAAGGTTGAGGGAGGCGATGGCTGAGATACGCGTCATACTCGTGAACGGGTGCTGTTTGTGGAGACCGGTCTGTTTTGGCTATTAGGGGCTATGTTTTAGGTAGTTTTCTTCTTGTTTATTTACGTGGTACACTTCATTCGGTGCTTGTTTATCTTTAAAAAACAAAAAGTGTTAGTATATTGAAATCATGACACCTGGAGACCTTATACATCTCTGAGGTTTATTTGTATAAGCATGTATTTCTATTTTTGTGTATATTTTGAAAACAAAATAACTATACATATAATATTTTTTGAAAATTTTGATTACTAATTTTGTAATTTCTAAATTAGAATAAAGGACACAATTACACATATCGAACGTTTTGTTAACTTCGTTCTTAGCAGTCAGATTTGGACTTTTAAGTAATTAATAATTATTTTTATTTTTTCCTTTGGCAGAATTTTTTTGTAATTGTTGGATATGTTTTCTTAAAGAATAACGCATTTTTATGTAATTTGTATAAGATATCTTTTGTAATACTGTTTTGAAAAAATAAGTCCCGCCGAGTTTCTTGCCGGTCATAAAAGTCAAAATACTTCTCGGGTCAGAGGTGTAGGGTTAGAACCGGTGTAGTTTTTATTTTTCTCTTTTACTTTTGTATTCTCGACGTGTAAAAGTGCCCTTGTGGCCTACTTACTGAATAAACGTTTGAGTTTGAGTTTGAGTTTGAGTATGAAAACAACTAATAATTTTGCCGCAAAATAAAATTCATAAGAGGGCCGCGCGCACGTTGTATGTTGTAATGTATATGTTGGTTTAGACTCATCGTCTGGATTCACATAAACTTCATCATCATCTCATTAATATTCAGCCGTTAAATCTAGCGTAGGTGCCAACAAATTTCCCTTCTTCACTTAATATAATTTCGCGTCAGAGAATGTTAAAGTGCTCCTAATTTAATTTAGATTTAACTTCGAATTGATTAATATATCCTAAGACAGTTCCCTTATTTTATCTAATAAAACTGATTTGTACTGAAACGACAAAAAGGTCGAAATAATTGGAGTTGAACTATCATTTCAGTTTCGTAAATAAATACTCAGTCATTAGTAGTCCGAGCCCCAAGACGCAATAAGGAAAGCATTAAGAGCAGAACTGCAAATTCATTCAAGGTTTCAACACCTACATACATACATAAATATACATAAAAAAGTAAACTTAACATTTTCACGATAACAAAGACATAGGTATTCAATGCGAGAGTTACATTTTTTTTACGTAGGAGTTCTCATTCGTCTACCGCCATTACTCTTACAAAGCAAAACCAACGTAGATGAAACCTTCAGATTTTGCTATTATAGCCCAGAACCAGGATGAAAACATTAATCGCGCTATAATTAAAATGCAGCTCTGACTGAATTGCACTTCCCTGAATTAGACTCGTTTATAGCTTATGCCAGCCGGGTAAAACATTTAATTTCCTATAAATGTGTTGTGCTAACTAAGAACTCTTTGTTTGAAACCCCTTTTTTTGCGCAGGAACTGTAGCCAAGATGCCTCAATGTATTGGAATGACAGATCTAACGACCAGTCACGTGATGTTTTCTATACATTATTTTACTACAGCCCTGGATATGAAAAAGTTCGAAGAAGTATGACTTACTAAGACAACAATTCTAAAATTAATCAGTACGCGGTAATTAATCATTAATTTACATGTTTATAAGCAATAAACTATCGTACTCCATGTTTATTGTAAATGTAGTTAATTAATATTTTTTTATCAAGGATAGTGAGCAAAGATCCAAAGTTATTCAGTTAAGCAAGTTGCAAACTCACCGAGTTGCAAAACTCCCGGGACGGTAGGAGAAGTATGGAGTGCAACGAAAGCAACTTTGGGACCAGTCAATTAAAGTTATTCAGTGTTTGACTCAAACTTTCTAAGATTTATAAAACTGGCATAATATAGGCAGTTATACTAAAAATATCGGGTCGTGAACGTGAAATAATCACACGATGACCGAAGGGGGCTAGGAAAAAATTAATACACGTTAATAAATAAATATTTTTTCACGTGACTATTGAGAATTGTGAAAGATGCTCTTATAGCATTTTATTGTTGTATAAGGAAAAGGTACCCTTAACCGGTATAATCTAGTTCAGTTCTGGAAATTAAAATAATAAGACAATGGTGTAAGAGAACATTTTAAAATGTCGTAAACTTACTAAAAATAATTTGTAGCATAAATACGTGACTTTTGGTGGAATACGGGGTTAGTTTAATACCTCTCGACGGTAGGAAAGAAGTAGTATTTATTTCATTGATGAAAGTAATATTTATTTAATTGATATAACCATTAAAACACCACATATGCAAAATTGTCTGTAATAACTAATAATGTATTTAACTATAATTGTAATTTAAGTAAGCTAAGATCTAAGTAAATATCGAACAAATAAACATCGGAAACTTGGCCCTTCCACAAAAGGCAACCAGCAAGCAATGCGACGCGGGCACTCATAAAAGTGCAATACCCTGGGGACTATCCCCACAAACAAAACCTACAAGTATTACGAACGCAGAAACAAGACTATAAAAGTTGTTATTGAAACTCAAAGTTGTGGATTTGTTGCTTCTCGGAACAAAGTAGTTAAAGCGCAGTTTCTTATCTCACGTACGACACTGTTAGACCCAAAAGATACACGTAGAATGTCGTAAATGAACAGTTCTAAGTTCTGAACGCGACTTTTTCTGTGACAAAGCCTGAAGCTGATCTAAAAACGCGCTATTCTCTAGATCTGTTTCCAAAGGGGAGCCTGATTTATTTTATTACCCTTAACAAATCTCTTAAACTCAAAACAGACAGACAATAGAAATTAGGTTTTAGTATGGATAAAACAGGAAATAGATTAAATAGCGGTTTAGGGCGATAACTGAGGCGACCGACACACAGTACCTAGTACAGTTAAATTAGCCCGAGTAAGAGAAAGAAGTTTAAAGGGTTTTATAAAATTTCGCGTTCTTAACCCGTTAGTTAGCAGTATTTTAATGATTCAGATTCAAGTAGTAAAATTAGGCTGGACCAGATTATATTTGTCTTTATAAGTAGGTATGTAATCAAGAATCTTTGTAAAATTTTATTTATGTACCATCAATATACATAAATACAATTTTACAAAGCGTATAATTATGAAAATTTTACTAAATCTAGTACCTAGTACAGTTGCAACAAAAGTTGTTAAGCGGGCAATGTTCAAAATGAGCTTGACACGACTCTATTATTAGGAAATAAGAGCGTGTCAAGATAATTCTGAACACCACGCCCGCTTAGCAACTTCTGCTGCTGACCGTACCTAATTAAAACCAATGCAGAAAACCACTGTATTTTACGCCACTTCATAAGCACTACATATTATTCCTCTAAGAAGGTACATACATTTATTCGCAAATATATATACAATTTCTCCGTGCGGTATTTAATGATCTTCAATGTGCTCTGTGCCCTAGATCATTAAGTATTGGGAAGTGCGTAGTTGAAAAATAAGGTTGATTACACAAAGTGAGATTCGTAAATTGAAATTCATACTGCTCGGAGTTCGCTACTTGAATCATATTTGAAACGTGTATACCTACGACACAGGGCCGAATGCTGCTGGGTTCTAAAACGCCTGCTCTGTTCAGCGGGTTTCCACCTTCTTGAACACTATATTATTGACTATATTCTTGATATGTAATTATAACGAATGAAGAAATCTCCTGAACAGAGCAGTAGGGTATAACGAAAACAGGTAATAGCCATCGAAAGGCTAAAATAATATTACCGTCAATCGAACATGTGCTTATATCAGACACTCATTCACTCAAAAAAAGGCTAGGACAGCTACGCTACCCTTTAGCTACGTGACATGATTGCTGCACCCTGCATACTCGTATATTTAAAAACAAACTCACTTCCTAAATACGCAGCGAAACTGCCCCCCTCTCTAATGAAATATCTGCACTAAACAATTTACAAACTACACACGCACACAAAAACAGACAAAAACACAACTCTGCACTATCATTGAGCACACAAACACACCATACATTTTTTATTAATGGTTGCACAGAAACAGCTTTTTTATAAACTTTGACAGCGTGGCAAACACTCTTTAGGGACCAGTGAGAAAACCAGCGCTGGGCTGCATAGCTTGGCACATGCTGAAACTGGGACCCATTTGCCTATACTTAAGTTTTTTTTTTGTCTTTTAATGTTTATTCAAGTGATTGTTTCTTCTCTTTCGTTCTATTAATTGTAATTGTATATTTTCTATTTAAGGCAAATAAAAAAAATCTTATTCTTATTCTTATTCTTATTCTTAAAATGTTGACATTTTAAGTCCAGAATTCACACGCAAAGAATTACAATGTAAAAAACGAAGGCTCGCACGAGTAAATATTGGGGGTTCCAGATCCGGCCCTGGCGGAAGTAAACCACGGAAAAGTGTGAGCGGGCACGTCCGCGCTTCACTTTGCGGCTTTTCGTGGCTGCGATTGTTTCTGTTCATGTTTTGGCTACAAACAGTGGTACAATCGAGTTAGAAAAAAAAAATTGTGTATAGAGATTTTTTTTATAGAAGACTGACCAGCGTTTGACCTATCACACCTAATGGTAAGTGTCGACGAAGTCTAGGAGAGCTACACTGGTCCAGTAACGTCCTGAATAAACCTTGCGTTGAGAAGACCCAAATTATATTTTTCCGGGAATACAGACAAAGGGAGCGAATTCCATTCCTTAGCAGTCGCATCAGGAAGGTAGAAGCGAATCGCTTTGTGCGAGTGAATGAAATATTAACAACGTAAGGATCAAACCGCTCCCCTCGGCTAGACGTCCGGTGGTGGAACGGAGATGGCGGAATTAAATCGTGCAATTCCTTCGCACACTCTTCAAAATGTATGGAGTAGCACACGAACAAACTAGCAACCCTTCAACGGCACTCAAGGCTCTATAACCTTACACTCACCAACTTCAGCATCGCCAATGAGTCTGCGAGCTCGGTGCTCTATTGAATCCAAGCGGCTAGGTGATACTTGGCAGACCCGTCCCATCGGTGGCAACGGTACTCCATACACGATCGAACCCGAGTTTGGTAAAGAGTAAGAAGCTGTTCCAGCGTGAAGTACCTACCGCTTCGTCCTATATAATACCCTAAGTTTTTTAGCAGCGGATTTCGCTTTGGCCTCAATAGTGGCATCGAAGTTCAGATTTGTGGTTAACTTTAACCCAAGTAGCTCCAATTCAAGCATCCGTAATTGTTAATGATACACTCTGGAAAGAAGGAACCAAGTTCAAAAGGCTCCTTTTGGCGGTGAATGAACCCGCCCGTGTTTTGGAGGCGTTAAACCTAACCAAGTTGGCTACGCCCCACTCGGCAACGGCCTTCAAGATTCGTTCGCTCAACCAACTTCCCTAAAGGACTCGGTTTCTCCACTGGTAGTTTGGGCCTCAGAAGTATATCTCTCGGTCACTGTGCTGTCGTCCGCATACCCAAATATACCGGGCTTTAGCAAATCGTTCATATCCAGCAAAAAGAAGGTGGCAGAGAGACCAGAACACTGAGGCACTCGGGCATTAATTGCAACCGTCCGCTACGATCCTAATAGATCGCTGCCTCAGGAAATCAGAATGCCAAGAGCACAAGCCAGTGGAGATTCCGTATTCAGAGAGCTTGCCGAGAAGGTCGTCAAACCCTATCGAAGGCATTGGAAATGTCGAGTGTCGAGAGACACAGCGAAGGCTTCGCTGCGTTTCTCAATGGCCTCGCTCCAATAGTGGGTAGTGTACACTACAAGGTCCCCAATAGACCGAATTCGGCGAAGCCGTATTGCCGATATCCCTGAGGAGATCGTTAGCTTTAAGGTACTCAAGGAGTTTGTTGTTCAATACACGGTCCGTAATCTTGCAGACTATGGAAATGATTGCGATGGGCCGATAATTCGACGGGTCAGCACGCGTACCCGTCTTGGGCACAGGCTGCACGTTAGCAAACTTCCACGCTTCGGTTATGGGGTCATTTTTGGGAGCCATTTTGTACTGGAAACGAAGTAATGTAGGTATATTCAGTCGATGGAAATAATACTATTCTACTTACCGGCCTTACACGCGGTATTGTACTGACGTTCAAAATATCCACATATTTTTACTGACGTTCAAAATATCCACATATTTTGAACGTCAGTACAGTACAGGGTTTACCTACGTAAACAATTAACAAACATTAACATAGGGACTATAACAAATCTTTTTATTCAATAGTTTTATTTACGTTGGTTGAAAAAAAATGGTAATTGTAACTCTATCATATATAGTATATTATAAGTTGAAATAGACGATGTCTGAGGCAGAATTTGAACGCGCACCTTCAGTATTCGCGGCTGACGCCCCTGACCAACTAGCATCCGGGCAATTTCTCATAAATATAGGTCATATCTTAAAATCTATAAACATTAACATTTTTAAAGTTTTATATGAAACAGCATTCGCAACGTACAGAAAGAAACATTCAGCGGAGGTCGAATAAAAATTTATCTGACTTCAATAAGATTTCCCATCGAGGCCAGGCCCTGACCGGGTTAGGAATTTGCGCCAACTTTAAAACGTTTTCTCATAGCGTCAACTGCACTGCGAAAACGAACTTCGTCTAAGATTCTTCCGACCCAATTTTACTACCCGGTCGACCTTGTTTTATGTACCATAGTGTCACAATAAAATGTAGGTATATTCCAATAAGTTATAAGCTTTTATCGTTACTTTACATTCTTTTAGAGTAGAATTCGAACGACGCCGTGGTTCGATTGAAATACTCAGCAATTATTTTAATCTTTATTTAATAAAAAGTATAAAATTTACATTAGGTTTTTTACATTTATTCCTTTAGACAAGGACATTCGTATCTGACCTTTTTGTATTGTCTTATTTTATACATAGGCATGGATACTCATAATTTCGTCGTACCTATGATTTGTAATATATGTATAAGATTCAGTTTCAGTTCAAATTGATGCCAAAACTGGTAATAAAATAATTTTCGAACACAACATACCTGAAAGGACGATGTCGTAATTATTCTCACTTTATCTTTAAGTAAGATTTAGTATTTTAGCTCCATTTATCAGATTCGTGGCTATAAAGTCTCATAGGAACACGCCACTATTTTAGTCCAAGATAAATCTTGTCTTGTTAGAATGAATACAGGTTCCGACGACGAAAGACGCCATCAAACTCAAATAGCGATGAGGACACATGTTAACATTTTTAATAAAATAATATTAATGTATGCAAGTTAGCAATATACTTTGATAAAAAGAGAAAATTTGAAAATAAATTTTATGGTAAACATGTACAGTCAGCAGCAAAAGTTGCTAAGCGTTTGAAGTGTTCAAAATGACCTACACGTGACCTCATTTTGAACACCTCAAATGCTTAGCTACTTCTGCTGCTGACTGTATGTAAGTAGTAAACAATGTAATTATTTTGTAATGGTTTAAAAAGGTCGACTATTTACATAGGAGTGACGTCACAGTTGAGTATACTTTTAAAATATCCTTTGCGAGTAGGAAGTTCTAATGTCAAACTTGGACTCTTAATTGTTGCTTATGTATAGCTTTTAGGCAATTTGTTCCATAGACAATAATCGGTTATTACGATAAATAAGTAAAAATCGTCTAGCCTATTCGAGAACCTAGATACGTACACACAGCAACGCTCTTAGGTGTACATTGGTGGACCCTATTATATAAGGCATAAGGTCCACCGATGGACGGCAAAGAGTGTTGCTGTGTCTTCTAAACTTTTGTAAATAGTATTTTGTATATACAATATGTACAGCATG
The DNA here is from genome assembly GCA_022674325.2 of Grapholita molesta. NCBI lineage: Eukaryota > Metazoa > Arthropoda > Insecta > Lepidoptera > Tortricidae > Grapholita > Grapholita molesta. The sequence goes on from CP053137.2 coordinate 9,419,603, forward strand.
AAAAATACATCAAACTTTCCAGCCTCTATTATAATGTACAATTTTGTTATACCATAGAAAAACTATCACACATTTGTTTTTATTTGTGTTGCCTTAAATTGTAAATATTTTTTACTATGACTATTCACGGACTACAAATTTACATAGAAGCATTCTATTTTTTTCACAGTTCTATTCTGTAACCTCGAAAAGTCAATCCATCACCATTTTGAACTTTTTTGAGAATGCAATTTCCATGCAATTAAGGGTTAACGAAATTGCATGTCACTCTACGTTGACCCGCGACCGCGCTGCCACCTTGCGGGGACCTAGTTCTAGTGGTAACTCGCTACCTACTCGCTCTCGGGATGACGTTTGAACCTTTAGCGGTAGATGGCGCTATTGAGATAAAACGAAATTCCAGTTCCCAAAGCATAAATGGAGTCGCAAAAAGAGAACGAAGCTTCATTTTTTGTTCAGTACAGTCGCCATCAGATATATCGGAGCTGTGGAGGTGATCTCAAATATCTGGACAACGCCTCTATTGTCAAGGCGATAAAGTGTATGTTCAGATATTTGTGACCACCTCCACATCTCTGGGATGTACCGCTCCATACTTTTTTTCACCTGACTTGTATCATAATCTTAGATATCCAAACGCTGATTTCTTCATAAACGGCCCCATCATGAGCGCTTTACTTAGCTAATGTTAAAGCGTAGGGATAGAATAGCGAAATTTTGCAGTATGTTTCCTCGAAGTTTTAGTTGATAAGTAATAGTTATGTAGTTGCGATTACGAAGTGTCTCATCGAGACATTCTGTAATCGACATACACACGTTTTTAGCAGCCAACTATGTCGTTGTCACACGTGTTATTATTATTACACATTAAAAAACTTGTGTTGATTAAACTAAATTTTCATGGTTTATCGTTTTTATTCCAGTCTGTACTTTATTCAAATACATTAAAAGAAATGAACATGCTGGTCGCCAATGGAAAGGAGTAGGAACACTTTGGGTCCCGTCGGGATTTGGACAAGGATCGGTCTTCAAGGAACGGGCGGAGGTCCCAGCTGAAATGATAAATTACGTGTTTTAATGATTCTCAATATTAGATTCAATTATTTCATAATTTTTTAAACAATAATTTAGATAAAGATATTCTAACCAGGACATTTTCAATGAGTTTGTGGTCTTTTATTATAGTTTAATATGTATTGTTATTTTATCAGTCTGTCTGTTCAAAGGTAAGGAACGTTACATTGGATTTTCATCTCAATCAAAATACACGTTATCAGGATATTCGTAAATTTCGGACGATTGTCTCTGTCACTCTCATGACGCCTTCATTGGAGTCAAAGAGAAAGATGCTCGAAATATACCAACTTCGATGTCGCGGTACCGGGCCAGTATAGTTTAATTGCAGGATACTCAGAAACCATAAGATTCTGAACCTGAAACCTATAAGAACTTAAATGCTAAACTAGTCATAATGCAATGCGAGGAAGTAATATAAACATTCGCAGGGGTTGAGGTGCCACGATGTGGGTTCATACGTTACAGTGTGCATGTTTTTAGAATTCTGTAGCCAAAATAGCAAAAACGGAACGGTTATAGTTTTGTCATGTCCGTACGTGTCAAGCAATTAACTCGTAAGCTATGATGCAAATATTGATGAACAATTTTCATTTTACTCTAAAATTGTTGGAAAAATGAGAAACATTTAAGAATTCTTCGTCTATCTGACGAAGATTCCTTTTTCATATACCGATAGACATACAGCTACGGAACTCTTCATTAAGCGTTTTCCTACTCACACTTGGCCGAACACAAAATGTGGTGCGGATTATAAAGTTGTACATCGCATGAATCAACTTCAACTTGAACGCTAGCAAATAATAATATGCCGAGCAAGGTTCCGTGGTGTTACACAAGTCCGTCCTTTATTGTTTGTATGTTAATGGTTGAAGTTGTGCACGTTACTAATAACTATACCTAGATATTTTTCTAACAGGAACGACATTTGCTTAGGGCATGCCACAATAAAAATATCGACAATATTTGTCTCTGTAGTACCTGTATGACGTTGGAGTGGTACTTATCTATAACAGGACTGTCGATGTTTTGATTTTGTCTATCACTTACAAAAAATCGTTCGTGCTAGAAAAATATCTAGATATACTTATAAGACAGTAAACTGACTGACCTTGAGCATGGTGAGGATCTTCTGCGACAGGTCGTAGTCGAAGTTGGTGTACTTGGAGTCCGTCATGTCGTATATGAACACCAGCCCGGCGCGCTGCGTGTCGGCGCTCTGCAGCGCCACGTCCAGTTGGTACACCACACCCTGGTGACCAAACGAGGACATAATAAAATAAACTTAGCAAGAACTGTGGAAACCACATTGTTACTATACAGCCAGCATCAAATAGTTAATAGCAATCAAAAGGCAAATTAACAAAGTATAAAATAAAGGACCATAAAGCATTTAAATTAACAATCTTGTTTTAGACAACCGGGTTGGCCTAGTGCGTAGTGACCCTGCCTATGAAGCCGATGGTCCTGGGTTCGATTCCCAGTCAGGGCATTTATTTGTGTGATGAGCACAGATTCATGTTCCTGAGTCACGGGTGTTTTCTATTATTTAAGTATTTATATGTATTTATCTATTATATTTATCGTCATCTAGTACCTACAACACAAGCCATACTGAGCTTACCGTAGGACTAGGTCGATTTGTGTAAGATTGTCCCGAAATATTTATTTATTTAAACTCCGAAATATAAATAAGTAATTAGTATATCATTCTTTATGTTCTACTCGCATTTTTCACATTTACACAATATAATAAAGTTTTATTAAGATATAAACGTAGATCTTGCGTTTTCACGCTGAGAATTGACAACATTTCATATTTTTAACTCCTAATTTTAATGAGTTTATTGGAAAGAAGATGAAATTTTAATGTACCCGTATTTTTATTTTTTTCTGAAAAAGTGATTTTATAATGCAAAAAATCCATTTGAAAAACAGTTCATTCTTAAAGAGCGTATGTCACAAGGTTGGGAAAGTGACGTCACCAAGATTCCAGGGCAACTGAAAAAAAAGTTCGCAGACTTGACTTGACACTGACGGCCTGACAGTCATACGGTCAATCAAATTTTCTTAATTCAATTACCTTGCCAAATTGTATTAATTGAATGTATATTATGCTCCAATAAGTCATGTAACAAGGCAAAACTACAAGCAATATGCGTATGCATTTAGTAAATATTGTTTTATTGCCGAATGCAAAAATACTTTCCTTTTACAACAGGGATCCATAGCTCATTAGAAATACAACGTAGTCATAAAGTGAAATGTAAATAATAAAGATATTATGAAAAAAAAGCTTTATTTAAATTAAAATTGCTCATATTTCCTACATAGAAGTTGTCGAAGGCTCCTCTGTCTTCTTTACTAGCCACATCAAAAATCATAATTGGTGTTTGCAACCCCCTTCAGAAGCCTTGCAGTCATGACAGGAAACATCCAGACAGTCTCACTGGTTTCACCTATACATGCAGTCACTTTGTTTAGCTTCGAGCGGATCTTCTGCTCTGGACTGACTCTGCATTGCACTATACATTTTCCTGAATCTCTTTTCACTTCGACATAAACGACTACGTCCGACGAAGACATGTCCTCTAGCCCCTCTTATCTGTGCTAAGTTATCCATATCACTTGCCGCTGTGTCCTCTGTAGAGCTTATGAATGTATGTATTTAATTTTTGAGGCAAGTGAGCTTGAACAAGAAATAGTTATGCCTATGACAGTTGTTGACAAACAAATTATCAAACGTCAACCGTAAGAAAATGAGTACTGGTACAGATAACTTATTTTGGTAAAGTGACGTCATACTTCCGGTTTACACAAAATTACGATTTTTTCCAAAAGTTGAAGCGAATAAAATCCAATTTTTTTTTTTTTTTGTATGGTTAACACATGTTTAATTAAACACCATTAGAATTGAGACTTATTGAAAATATGAAATGTTGTCAATTCATCAGTTTTAATTAGATGAAATAGCTCTTGTTAATCTGTCCTATCAGCCAGTTAGAAATGTAATTACCTATCATACTTACTTGCTACTTAACTACAAAAAATGCACGATTTGTGATATGATATGCCATATAACCGTGAATTAAAGAGATAAACCCTGCAACAATTGACAAGAAATGATAAATTGACCCGTATATGCAATTCTAGTTTACCCTTCATTATACCGTTTTAATATGACAGACTTGCATGTCGGTAATGGGATAATAAAGCACGAATCTCTTCAAATGCGAGTTGTGGAAAGCGTTGACCTGTCTCACGTTACCCTCGCATTCATGAAAGCATGTACAGTCAACAACACTCCTAGCTATACATTGGTAGACCTTATTATATAAGGCATAAAGTCCACCGACCGTACAGTTAAGAGTGTTGCTGTGTGTACATACTTGTAAATATCTGAATACGTGTGTAGTGTAGTGTAGTGTAGTGTAGTGTAGTGTACCTGTAACGTGATCTGGTGCGTAGTCTGCGCGGGGAAGTGCTTGTTGGCCGTGAACACCGCGATGGCCGCGCCCGTCGCGTCCCGTGTGGGCTGCGGAGCAGACGCAATATGCCCTGTTACATTACGATTCACAAAAAGCAAAAAAAGCAGATGGCACCGATTCACTAGTGACTACTACTTATTCATAAAATCTAGCAAACCTCTGGTAATTTATGCAATTTCCAAATCATCATCAACAACATATTTGATTTGACAACATTATGGATAACGTCAAAGTATAGCTGGCGTAAAGGGTCATGCTAGCTCCCGAATATAAATGCCACTTTAAAATCTTTTTAAAATAATAATTCTTCAGCCTTCATCTGATTAAAAAACTGAGATACTCACCAGTATAGTAAATTTCCCCGTCTCCAGTTCACTTTTGAGCGGGTCTTCGAATGGCTCGAACTTGTTAAGCCCTTCCCGCCGCCTGGTGGCTCCGTGCTGCCTCCACAACTCGTGAGCTCTCGCGACATCAAACTTGCGCGCGAGCAGGAACTTGATGGCGGTCGCGCGCGACACGCACGCCGCACCGGACTCGCTCAGGGCATCAAGGAATGCTTTCGTCGCCTGGAAATTAAAAAAAAACGATCAATTCGGTACATACTTACACAAATTAAGGTGGGTCTTGAAGCCTGCTTTCGTGGTTTTGTTCATTAGTACATTTCCAGATGCGCTAGGTTAATCGGCAAATTAGCAGGCTATTAGCATATTGCAGGTTTTTGATAAGTTATTAAATGACCCATGACGCCATCTTTAATACGCCTCTGGGTCAAGGAGTTGCAAATAATGATTTTTATTGTTGGCAAAGTAATAATACTAACAAAGTAAAATGCAAATTTAACTGTAGGTATTATTCTATCAAACGAACAACTATAATAAAATAATAAATACCCTGGTTAGCCGTAATCTGAACACAACAAACGTAGTCTCCATTTTGATAAGCTGCGGCCGCATACTGACTAATCAGATCTTCACTTTGTTTAAAGCATCAACCTTAGTAAATAACTAAATACTGATTTCACTATTTCGCCACACTTTCATTGGCAGTCGAGCCTTAGCGCGCGTTCGCGCGACTGAATCCTAAACGGGTATTAATGCCGATGAAAGATAACTTGATTTCGTATAGATAAAAACAGCGGGACACACTAGCAGTTGAAATAAAATTGAATGCAAACAAGTTGCAGTAGGCGGGGCGCTAATTCTTCCGGGATGTGTTTCCTGCGCTCGCGCCGCGCAGCGCCGGTCGCATGTCGCATTAGTATGAGCGCGCACGCACCTTACTGCCGCTTCAAGTTCTCATACCTACGACTGGCATCCAAATTTTAGAGATTCGTTCCAGTGCAGTTGTGTTAAAAAAAATTATAGGTACCAGCCAATTTCAGCATTGATAACTATTTAATTAAATAATAAGAGTACATAACGTTTATATTAACATTTAAAAAATGTAGCGAGCCTTTGAATGTAATAATAATAACTATATCCGCAAATTAACTTCAGTATAGGCTTTCCTAACTGATAGTTTGTGCAATTCGTGGCAATCTAAGCTTAAAAATACAAAAACTATATCACGGATAATGAGCTCATCCCCTGGTGCCTCCACGTCAAATACACAGGATTTATTCATCTAAAGTTGCCTTTCACACTCTTGTATTTCCTCTTCATACTCCTATATCTTAACTAAGTAACACTTATTTCAGCAAACTGTTTAATAATTTTGAATATAAAGTTAAAATACACTATGAATAAACAAGAGTAAAACTTGAATGATTGGTGCGTAGCGTCTCTGACAATAGGCGCTATTTAAGGAAAAATAACCCACAACTTAAACAATTGAACCACATGACGTTGAACAGTCGTTTGACTCATTAAACAACGCAGAACCCACAAACGCATTTCTAATCCTGTTGAATCACGTGAACATTTAGTCAAACTGTCTTCGGATTAATATACGAAATAAAAAAGAACGCCACGGCTGTTCGTACGAAAACGTCTTCGAAGTGCTACTGTACGTTCGCGAATCACAAAACAAATGTTCTTACGCGACGTCAATGCCTCCAAACATGGCATCAGCGCATGCATTATAATATTTCATTTCATGTATCAATGCAATACTCCCCTTATTAGGTACGAGCAATTGAATAAACTTCTTATAACGTTCGCAAGGGGAATTGATTTGTCAAATCCGTTAAAATAAAAGCAATCGTCGGTAATGTACAGCCGCTGTACTTTGTGCGTTTTTATTTTATCTTTGTAGTCTGATCATAACATTTCTCGTTCTTTCAGATTCAGTTTATTCAAAGATACCTACAAGGATTTTCGAATTACTGATGCAAGTTTAAATATTATATACAAATATACAACAAGGACATCAGCACTGCGTCTACAAACAACCATTAAACATAATTATATTTTTAAAGTCAATCTTAAATTAAATTATAGATCTCTTGTTGATCGGTCACTGCAATTAGGTACACCTAGTTGACTACAGTCAACATCGAAAATATCTGATTAGGATTACCGAATTATACAATTCATAACTAAAACACCAAACCGTTCTTGCATTGACGAGTTTCTTGCTATAGGCTACTCGTGAACCAGGCTAAGTTAGATTTGAATGAACCCACAACTCGCTACATAATCATAGTAGGTACGTCACACACGAGAATGTCGTCATAGCCACGTATTGCCGTCTTCTTCCAAAAGTAAGAGCAAATAGCGAATGATGAGCCACGAGCGAGCGTGGGCGAATCATTTACCATAATGCGAACTTTCTGAACATCCATGATAATAATGGGAAGGTATATGTAGTCAAATGCAACGCTTTCCTATAGGCACTGTGCATTAAAAAAAATCTAATGATAGGTACTGACTTGAAATATGAAATGTTATTTATTATACCAAAGCATACAAAATTAAAATTATATTAATTTAATCTTTATTGCACAAAAGAAAATCTTACAGTACAAAAGGCGGACTTAATGCTATAAAGCATTCTCTACCAATCAACTTTTAGGCAAAGCATAGAATTTTATGGGTGATGCTGATGCTGCTAATAGCAGTCATTAAATACATAAACAAATACGAAGCATATCAAGCAGATAAAACAAGAATCCTTCATTCTAGTTACTAGTAAAGAGAGCACAGAAAACGAAGACAGAAAATCAACTGAATACAGTTATTAAGAACAGAATTTATTCAGGAGTTATTCGGTTAAGCTTGGATAATACACATCACCATAATCAGTAATGGGCAGAACCTAGGTATTAATTAATGTTTTTTTTTTTTGTTTTAATGGTTAAGAAGTGCTTAAGCTTGTTAAGAGAATGAAGTGAGCCTATAACTTTCCGGCTTATTTCAGTAACCTGTGCTCTCCAACTAAGTGTATTGTCAACTTTAGCAAAGCTTCAATCGAGACCACGAGGACAATGTCGTTCTAGAAACGTCGGAGGTAATTTTTAAAGTTCCTTAATTCTCATAAAGTTCAGCAGTTCTACTTCAGATCATGGGAAATGGGAAAACCAAACTGGCTCCGACTTGTCTAAAAAAAAGCTAACCCCCATTAACTAGTAGACTGACACATCCGCATATAAACACAGGACATAGATCAGACTAATTATAACTTTTCTGCATAGGTCTCTAACCTTGCTAAATTTAGGGGAGAGTGCAAAGCCTTCAGGTAACATTTGTGCAGCGAACTTCCGAAATAGAATGCTATCGATTGTAGGTCGTCGACCGCGCATTCGCCGGCCGGCTTTGTCACGGGTTTATTACACTTTTAAATGTCGCACTACTTAAGCAATTCACCATCTAAGTTTCACACCTTTAGCTAACGGTGAAAAGAAACTTATGCCGTTTGATCGTTTCCAGAATTTAACTAACCGGCTGTCAAGTCGGTGATCGTGGACTTCAGAGTTCTAGACGCTGTATAAACTGATGGCACAGCATAACAAATCAACAAGAGAATCATGCAATCAATGATTCTGATTCTGACTCATCCGTCGCAATATACCGCATAAGATTAACTTTTGGCCACTATAATAATGTAAATAGAATATGATACATGAAGGATACCTATAAAAGAGTGTCAATATTATATAGACAAAAAAAGGCAATGTAGGTACCTATTACTTAACTAGAGAGTCAACTTTTAGTCAAAATGGAAATTACTAACGCAGGACAAAACGAATAAAAACAGATGACTCTACAACAACATACGAGTAACAGTAGCCAGCCAGTGAGCCAGTAACAATAGTTACTGGCTGTAGTAGCGAGAAGATTCATTGACAAAACCGTCACTCAGCCAACAAGATGACATTACGTTCAGTATGATTGTTTACACTTGGTTTTCATGCGCCGGTCGCTTAAAATAGCGGCGGGGGACTGACGTCCGCACGTTTCATGGTACCCATGTTTACGACACTTCCGCTGAAATTTCTATAAATACCAACAGGTATTTGGTATTAAAATTGCGGTACGGTGGGAACGCCGGATCGGAAATCGGCGTAATAAATCAGCCGTTAAGTTTGAGTGACGGAGAGCGGCCGGACGCTGCGCTCGCTGATAGAGTGCCCTCAATTGCCCGAGTTGCCCGACCGATCTGATGGGATTTGAAGTAATCGGTGACTCACTCACGTGCTCTCACTCTATTGAGCGAACTTGTAAATCCGATTTTGTTAACAAATTCGTTCATAGAAATTTACATTTTCTATAAGCTAATATCGCACTGTGGGATAAGGAATAGGGACTTTGTAGGTTCGAAGTAAATAACAATACATTTACAGCATCTAAATGAAGTATATGTTAAATATAAGTTAACGATGGAACATCAAAAACCACATTGGTTCTAATATGGTAGTAAAAACCGAAATAATACGCTTACTAGGTTCGAGGATTTTTCTCTTTTACTCCAATTAAAGCGTCTTGAAAGTGACAGACAAAATCGTCCAAAATTTATGAATTTCGTTTTTCGCGGTGGGTCTCTACTTAAGACACTTATAAAATATAAGTATGGAACAGTAACAAATGTAACCCAAAAGTTTCACTATATTTTAATTAATGATAACAATCAAAATTATTCAAGCTTTAAATAAATAAATGTACATTTTCTATGGTTTGTTGCTACCAATTTTTGTCCTGCTTTTGCAAATTGGAACTTTGGCTTATGAAGTTTAGCTGAAACAAGTGTTTCTCTATACTATGAACTATGAACATTCTATCAAAATTCTAGCTTTTGTTAGAAATGTGACTGCCTGTATTAGTATTGCCTTTATTAATTTATATTTTTTCCATACACTGAACAATGGTATTTCAAACATTAGGGTGGCATACCGTGCCAAAATCTACACATAAACCCTTTGGACAGTTTGATGAAATAAGATGTAGACTCCATACACTGAGTAACCACTGTGTATGATAATTTTTAAAGTCCCTAATTCTCATAAAGTTCAGCAGTCAGACTATTTATAACTTGTCTGCATAGGTCTCTAACCTTGCTAAATTTAGGAGAGAGTGCAAAGCCTTCAGGTAACATTTGTGCAGCAAACTTCCGAAATAGAATGCTATTTTTTTAATATAAAAATAAAAGGGCCATACACTAAGTAAGCACTTAGTATATGGAACTGCTCATGTCTTAGGATACACACAGAGACAGCAGCCACAATTGTGTAAGTAGAAGTACCTACCAAGATATCTAAATGGCTATTGGGCAAAAAAAGGAGGGAGCAACTACTGGGCTATTGGATGAAAAACTGGCACATTTATTTTTTTATCTCCAGCAACAGTGACTCACCCTGCACAAATTCAGTCTCAAACTCAAAGATAGACTGGGTAATGAGAATGCATTTATAGTAACCGCACTTAGGATGGCACACTATAGCAAGCCAGACCATAGGTACCTGTCTCATCAATCCTTGAGGAGTATGTAGGATATACACTCAGATAGCAGCATAGACCAAAATGATAGGTATAATATAAAGGTTTCCTATATCAGGCACCTGGATTGATATCTAAGTCATCATAAGTTATGGGGCCTTTATCTGATTGTTAATCAACACCTACCTAGTAAATAAAAATGTAACTACATTTAAAAAAATCCGTCACAACTTGAATCACCATCTCAAATTTAATTAATATGTAAGTACCTATACTAAATATGTGTCAAGTTAACCAGCATCTACTTACTGCCTACTAAATAATTTAAACACATATAATATAGAGGACAAATATCAAGTTAAATTTATAAAACGGATTGTGTATCCCCGAAATTATATGTTCGTGGCACGATTATATTTTATTTCTTATGTTATGAGAAAAATATAATCAAAAACAAGCGGACACGACTGAATCAAAACAAACATTGATGACATGGTAAAGGTAGGTATGACGCGACTTAAAATTTATTTGCCGTCCAAACTATGCACCTTTTGTATTCAATTATTTAAGAAACTTAACACTCGGGTATGATAACTCAAGCTTTTAATCACTAATTCCATAAAATCATTTATTGTTTAATCTACTTACCACCTCTTGATCGGGTGACAGGGCCACCGCCATTTTTCTTTATGACAAACAAGCTCAATGGCTGGTTGATGGGCTCCTTTCCGACCGACACACATTCAAAATTGAAAAAGTAACAAACGAACAGAAGAGCAACTGCAACTCGTTTCACAGCTTCATACAACACACCAACACAGAACAAACAAAGACCAGTCGGCAAGCCGCAACAGTCTGTTTGAATACTTTGAAGTCTTTGAATGTAGATCAGATCACATCACACGATTTTACTGAATCTACATTCTGCCAATTAAATCTACTTTTATTGCTACACCTATTTCACTCGAATACAGGAGCCCTACCTAGTAAACAAAAGAGACAGTAACAGAAGGGTCAACATGTAACTTTGTTGCGTGTAGACAATGTGCAAAGAGTACTTAATTCCTCTAGCGTCTATGTGCGCCAAAAACTATAGACTTTGTTCCACCAGTATTTTGACAGCTAATGTCAAAATTTTATAGGTTATTCTATCTATCTTAATTCAATTCACGGAAACTCAGAAACTTATTAATTATAGCTTACCCTAAAATAGTCCTTAACCGCAAATTTGTAATAAGCAAATATTTTTGTTTTTCTTTTGTGAGGTTTCGTACAAACCCTTTGATTATTAGATATTATATATTATTATTGTGTTTAAAATGTCCACCCGATGGTAATATTTGTTTTTAATCCTGTTATCATGAACAAAATGATAAAACATTGTTACCCATTTCACTTAAACAAATCCAATGTGTTTCAGGTATCCTCTTTATCAACGCGGGAATCCTCAATTGAGAGTATTTTTACCTAATTTTTGGATGAAACTAGTTAAACCTCATTTAACACAACTACCCAACATTGTTCATTTTCAATGTTCTATGGAAATGACTAAACACGACATAAAAAATTATCTGGAAAAAATTTATAATGTCCCAGTAGCTGACGTCAGAACAAAGATTACCATGGGGAAGTTCAAAAGGGATGTTGGAAAAGGTTACATTATCAAAGATGATGATATAAAATATGCCTATGTTACCCTGGTAAGTAGAAGGCTGTTAGTGAGAAGTGATTGTTAAACTTTTATTAATACTTTTGCAACCAAGAACCTGCCCTGGCAGGCACCTGAACCTGGTAGGCACTCATAATGTTTGCTCAGATGCCAGCTAGGCTCACTAGCCTGTCAGCTATAAACCTACATGCCACCCCAAAGAGCCTGCCTGTTGGGCACGCATTGCATCTCCACCAGAACAGGGCTGACACTAACAGAAAGGTTTTAATATGTCTGATTATTATTATTCATTATACATGTACTTATGTGATTGAAAAGATGATTTTTAAATATACACTTACATTGTTATTTAAGGTACTCCTATTTTCTATGCCCATAGAATAATTTGTAAAACAACATTTAGAGAAAAATAAATCATGAAATTTGCCTATGTAACATCTAAGTGGCAGTTCTCAGTAAAAGACAATAGAACTGCAGTCATAAAGCAGCACTGCACTATACCTGCATGGAAGCAAAACGTAACACAGAGCTTTGAACATATTTCCGTACCTTAACAGCGGGTACATGACATGCGGCATAGTGTTGAATGCCTATTGTGTTCTATCAGTTTCTGGGGTATTGTTTAAAATTATGCCCAGTTGCAGAAGTGTTAATAGTGTTCATGTGTATCAAAAATCCCTTATTTGCCATACTTATTAATAATATTGCAGTGCCTTTGTAAATTATTAGTACTTAATGGTTAACTTGAAATTAGTTTCATTAAACAATTTTATTGGATTCAATGTTTTCCACTCCAAACAACCATACTTTTTTCTACATTTATATTGAGCATCTGGTTGAGCTACAATATACAAAGTTGTATTGAGATCACATTTTAAATTTATTATTTAGCCTGAATATTACACTAATAGCTCATTATGCAGAAACATGCAGTTAATGATTATAGTATTAAAGGCTTGTGTTATATATTTCAGCCAAAGGATATGAAGTTTGAGTACCCCAAGTTATTTGTTGACCAGAAGGAAGCTGAAGATGATGATGCAAAGTCCTTGGATGAAGCCAAGAAAACCTTCAAAGGGTATTTAGAAAAGAACAAGGACAGATCAGATGTTCCTAGTTGGTTCTCTATATAGATATTGTTTGTATGAGTAATATATGACATGTAAATAAATATTAGGAATGTAGTAATTTTAGTATTTTATTCAACATGAAGAGTGAATATTTGTGATCATTATAAATTAGCAATTTTATAATAGTAAAAGAGTGGAATATGAACTTATTTATGATTGTTTAAATACAAAAGGAAGTCAGACTAGTCCAGTATAATCTGGTGAGACAAGAATTAAATGCCATGTTGCCAGTTTCAACTTAACAACTCGTGACCTGTCTATTTATCCTAAAGTTAAAGTATTCATTACCACAACTTCATTAGAAAACCCAAGAAAACTCCAATTGAATTGGTTTGTTCCCTACAACTTAGACAGTTCTGAAAGGTTCAGTTTGAAGGGGAATAAATATGTGAGACTATGACAAGGATGGACGAAAATAGCGCCGGTTTGCCATACTATACTTATGGAAAGTTACATAAGACCATCCCTTTCGATAGTGGTATTATTAATAGCACTCTCCGTCTAGTTAAATGGTATGTCTATAGAGCACCTGCTCGAATCCCATTCAATCAGGAAAAATCATAATACCGCTATATATGATAATAAGCGTTTCACGTACAGCGACATCTATCGGCATATTAAGTAAACTATTGCGCGCGAGCTTAAAGTATGAGATGATTTTTATGGTATAATGATTTATTGCGTGAACCGATTTTCACGTCATTTAATTGTGATTTTGTAGAAACAATTACATTATTACAGGTACAATAAACACCTGCTGATACGGTTAAATTACAAACTTAGTTCAGATTTTTTTGTTATTTTATTCAAAAACTGTTCAACCTATCAAGGACAAAATAATTTTCCTATTAAGTTTTTATAAAGTTCTATTTTTGAGATTCTTTTATATTTTATAACTGGTTCAAAAGTTAGAGGGGGGAGGGGCGATACATTTTTTTACTGCAGGAGCGATTATTTCCGAAAATATTTACATTATCAAAAAATGATTTTAGTTAACCCCTAAACATTTTTAAATACCTATCCAACAATATATCACACGTTAGGGTTGAAATGACAAAAAAACACTCCCCACTTTACGTATAGGGGAGGTACCTACCCTAATAAAACATTTTTTTTCCATTTTTATTTTATTACTTTGTCGGCGTGATTGATATACATATTATATTACTATTAGTACCAAATTTGAGGTTTCTAATGCTAACGGTCACTGAGAATATCCGTGGACGGACGGACGGACAGATATGGCAAAACTATAGGGTTTCTAGTTGACTACAAAACCCTAAAAATCATAGTCTGCTATTATATAAGAAATAATGTTTATTTTAGTTGCACTACAAAGATTACATGTGTTTGAATATATTTTGAAACAAAAAAGTTTTTATTATAAAAACTATTTGTTTCACATATTATTCTATTTAAAATGTAATCTGTGTAATCATTGTCAAAGTATGTTACATAAAAAGTAGTATCCTTTTATACTAATTAAAAACAAAACAAGAACTTAAGCACAAACTTTAACAGAGTATAATTATTTTTAGCCACGTAATCCAAATTAAGTGTTTAAAAATCATCACATATAAATCTTACTGGTTCCTTAACATACTAAATTTATAATAAAGTCTTTGAAAAGTTAAAAAGAATAACAAACAGTTAGTAGTACTACTTACGAGGAGGTAACCAAATGTCCGGCTTTGATTTGATATCATATATGTAACGGACACATTTTTTTTTATGTATACCTCCAAAGTACTAAAAATTATTATAACTACTAACATATCAAATCGGAGCCAGACAGTTGGGTACCTTTTCTTGTAAATTACAAGCGGATTCACTCACATGTACTTATATTGCACTAGGCAACATGTTTTGTGTAAGCGAGATACCCTCACCATGAGCGGTGTATCTTGATTTGGCTTGAAAATGGGTGCCGCAGCTTGCCTGTAATAAGTACATGTGAGTTCATCCATTTGCAAGTAAGTAGTAGTAATATGACTAACAACAGTTCTAACAATTAGTAGTTTAAAGACTACTAATTTTATGCTTTAAGATATTCATCCAGGAACACTGAGCAGTGGCATCGTGGACACTCAGAAATGTCCAGCAAGAATGTTACCTGAAATTATAAATACATTGGTTAGGTCTTTCTACAATACTCAATTAATTTGATGTACTGGTGTATCTTCTAAAATATCATACTTGTAAAAAACATTGTTTATCCTTGACACCTTCTACTCTAATAAGAAACCAATATGTAACTACAAGTATCAACCTTATTCATTACGCAACAAGATCCAGATTTGCAACTATTATACATTTTTCTCAAATTTTTAGTCAGCTCCACTCAAAGTTAAGTTTATTTAAAATAATTTTACATTGTGGTGATTTTGTATGTATTGTATGACAAAGTTTCCAAATAATAGAACTTACTCTTGGATGCTGTTCGCATTTCAGCCGAATGCGACCATTGCAGTAATAGCCACAAGCTCTGCAAAACACGATGGTCTTCTCCCTGTCGCAGGAACATTTCTTCGTGTACGCGTCAGCGATGTCGGGTATGCCACGTCCGACGCGGTTACCCACTTTGTACACATTACCAGCAGCCGCTGCCGCCACTGGCGTTGCTTTCTTACCAGTATCCATAGTTGTTTTCCTACGAACAGTGAGGAATACATTAAACATGTTGGCACCTAATGCTACAAAGACTTCAAACATTTTTTGGCATTAAGACTTACATTTTGTCCATAAAATGTGCATGAACTTGGATTAATTAAAAGTTTAGCGGGTAGAACACATGCGAAATAGGATAGCCACAGATTGCTTAGAACATAGAATATGTCAAAAAAAAAAATTAAAGCGTTTTTTTGTTTTGAAACTATCCCTTTAGAACGCATGTCTACTTCGTAAAGGTAGATTTACATTAGTTGCGCAAACCAAATATGTCAGACAGTAGAAAAACTATACACATTCATCCTATTTTCTGGCGCTCATTGTCACAGACTAATAAGAGATACTTTGTGTAAGAAAAAGACAGACCCCCCTTTATGTCAGTAAAAGACTATTTATTTATAAATCATAATATCTACCCCTCTCTTAATAAGGATTCACGGGTTTGATAGAAAGGCATCAAACAGAATCACTTTAGAGAATTTTGTTATTTAATATTCCTTCTATAACCGCCTTACAGTTACAACAATATAATTATATAACCCTGAAACTGTGCCAGCAGCCGTTGCAGCTATTGCAATACCATTTCTATTTCTAAAAAAAAAACACTATTATTAAGCTGAGGTTTGGATAGGGTAAACATTTCGGCAAGGTCCACACCTACCATTAGGTACAATTATGGAACATATTATCGAGACAGGCGAGGCGGTAACATGCCGCGGACTAAAAGAGCCCCTGAAGCAGCCGTCGTAAAGACGTCAAGGCACAACCTCGATGTGACGATGTGTATGGCGCTTTCCGGTGTCTGTAAACAGCGACTACTGCTGTAAACTGCAAGCTCGCGTCCTATACATCGTTCTCTTCTACCCTCCGATCATATTAGTTCTGACGAATGCTGTTTGGACGGGCAATTAAAGTAAATCAGAGCTGAGAGTCCTACTGGTCCACTCGTTATCCTCTTCAACCGGCGCGAAGATGCCAGAGACCCCCCGTCTCTGATCGACTCTCATATGCTGCCGCCACACATTCGCGCGAGTAGCGAGGCGAATGGCGAGACGAGACGCGAGCACGCATGTGTACGCGGACGTCTCGCATTCCTCTCGTCGCTCGCATCGCGTTTTTGTATGGGCAAAGTCTCGTCGAACGTTTCGACGAATAGCGAGGCGAGTGACGAGCCAGCATGTCTAAACGCGGAGTTAAAGCACTCTCATCAGTGGGGTCGTTAAACATTAACAGCTGGCCACAAGCTGGCTAATCATACCTATTTATATTTATTTATTTATTATTGAATCTCAAAAAAAAAGATGGTAGTGTAGTACGTATTTTTCAGGTTGCTATAATTTTGGTTCAATATAATACTTACTTTAGTCCTCTTACAATATGCCGTACCAAACATCGCGTGCCACTAATAGGTCAGCATTTTCGAAGTGAAACGATAAGCATCTTTGAAATGTTAACAGACGTTGTTTAAATCAGCTTGAAGTGTTTATATGAGAATTATGTTATGATTGTTATGAGGCGCATTGCACAATGTATTAGACCTCTTGGGCGTTATATATTGTTTTATTTTTTTATTACGATAGGAACCTATTCAACATATTGAACGTACCTACTTAAATTTTCACGTTTATACAAAGTTCAGTCAGTCGCTGACTCACCTAATTATTACGTCTGCCGTCTACGTCTGATTTTATCATTATTATTTTATAATCCTTTATATTTCAACAACATTATGTATTTATGGCACAAAACTGTAAGGTGTATTAGGGCAATTCCGAAAGTTGCGGAAAGTTCCGAAACGGTTAACGAGAAAGGTAGGCGGTAGAAGGCCCAGAGGCAGAAGCCCAATGCGCTGGACAGGTCGGAACCGCTCTGCGCTCAATACCTCGATCTACGCTGCCGAAGATAGAGTGAGCTAACGCTGGACAGTCCGGGAATAACTTATTCAGAGATGCATGACCCTCAGCATCGAGAAGAAACGATATACGCCATTCTTACAATAACATTTTCTTACAAAATATTTATGCAAACATACTTTACAGACTAGATTAGATGGGTTTGCTCTGTGGGTTTACTTACACATTTTTTTTAATATCTAAAGTAAATATTTTCGGAAATACATATGTGCCAACTCTCTAACATTAGAGCCGCAAGTCCAAAAATATGAAAAAAAAAATCACATCGGTACATCCCGTACCACCAAAAAATTATATAATTATCGATCTTTATTGTTGAACTTAAATCATTACACGACAGCGTGCTGTTCTGTGTGTGAACTTAAGTCGGACGTCGGGCGACTGTTAACTAATCTCTGATTCGTGATCAGCCAACTATATCTATTTAAATTAGGACATAAATGCAATTTTATCGAGTCAGAATTTCCAGTAGAATAGAGCCTTTAACACGTAAGCGACACGTAATTAATAATAATCAGCACTATTATTACATTTTTATCTCATTCATCTCGCACGTCCATCACAGGAAGTAGTTGTATTGTTTGTCAAAGGTTTCCGCTGCAGGATCATGCGATGAACTGTATAAAGAGGAGTCTAGGTGGACTGTGTGGATGTAATGAAGCAGTGACTAGTAAAGATGAAACACTTGTTTTGTTTGGCGGTCTTTGTTCTGTGCCTCCACCTGGCGATGGAGACCACCGCAGCGCCCTCGTCTTCATCAGATGCTCAAATGCCTTTGAAGAGAGTAAGTACTAGGCTTAGGACATTTCATAGCATACCGTGGTTCTAAAATCCTTGGAGCCGCCATATGAGAAATTTTCGAAGTCAAAGTCAAAGTGAATAAGTATTGTGTCATACTAAATATAATGATTTACACATACAGTTACTTCGTCACTGAGTTCATTTTAATCGAACGGAAATATATTTTATCGCAAACAAATATACTTATACCAATTACTGGTCACATGTCATGCTACAATATTAATTATCTAGTTATGCATCCTCTTTAATGTCCGTGTTCAGTGAGTACCCCAATTCCTCGAAAACACAACCTTAACGTCAGTGGACGTGGAGCGATCGTTCTCGACACACAAAAGGGTGTTTGATAAATGTAGAACTCGTTTGAACCCCGAAAATATAGAGAAAATAATAACTATTCAATCCTATTACCATTTCAATGACGAAAATGAAGTAATAATGGATGAGGATTATGACACACTTATTCCAACAACCAGAACTTCCACAAATAATAAGAATTACTACTTCTACAATAACAAACAGTGTGAAAAATGTTTCTTTGATACATTTTATTATAGCCTATTTATTATAGCATAAACTTCAGTCTAAGTTTGATTTGTTGAGTATATAGCTTATAGCGACTTGTATCTTTGGTATCGACCGATCGCGTTTTGGTTGCTGAAATTAACGTTATATTTTATAAAATGCATTGTAAATGTGAGATGAGCGGGTGGGTTGTCTAGTGAGTATAGGCTTGAGTGTGGGGTAAGGCAGGGGGGATTACGTCTCCCAAGCTGTTTAACTTATATGTTAATGAGCTGATCGAGGGACTGAGTAGCATGCATGCGGGATGTTATGTAGGCGGTACCTGTGTCAATAATATCAGCTACGCAGATGATATGGTGCTTCTCAGTCCTTCGGTCAATGCTCTGGAGCAGTTGTTAGCAGCTTGTGAGGCGTATGCCTTGGTGCATGGTCTTCGATACAATGCTGGGAAGAGCGAGGTCATGGTTTTTAAAGCGGGGACTATAAAGCCATACTATGTACCTCCTATTGTGCTAAACGGCAGTCCCCTTAGCATTGTAGAGAGGACCAAGTATCTGGGTCATATCCTCACAACTACCCTGAATGATGACCAAGATATGGAGAGGGAAAGAAGGGCATTAGCAGTCCGGGGTAATATGCTGGCCCGCAGATTTGCTCGGGGTTCAAAGGAGGTCAAAATTATGCTTTTTAAAGCCTTTTGCCAATCTTTTTACTCCGGCGGCCTGTGGGTCAAGTATACGAGGCGTGCTGCTGATGCCATTCGAGTCCAATATAATAACACGTTCAGGATGCTGCTGGGGTTGCCTCGCTGGTGTAGCGCGTCCGGCATGTTCGCGGAGGCCCGCACGGACAGTTTTTTCAGGCAATACTGCGAAAAAAAATATCTTCATTGTTAGATCGAGCAACGCAGAGCTCCAACAGCATCCTCAATGAGTTATCGAGCCGGTTTGATTGCCCGATTATACATTTTTGGATGGGCCAAATAAAGGGCAAGGCTCTTTTTAGTTTATATTAAACTAATATTAATTAAGGATAGTTCGTAAGTAAATACTAACCACTCTATGGATGTAACAATGTCTGAAATAAACGTTAAAATAATTGTAAATGAATATATTACATTATACTACTTTTGTCACATGTCTATATTACAACTAAATATATTATAGAGTCTAGAACCATGGCTACTATGCTTCAAAAAGTCCTAAATGTTTCATAACATAACATCCTACTTTTTAACTTTGACTTCGAAAATTTCACATATGTCGGCTCCAAGGATTTTAGAACCACGGTAAGTACCGTGCTGGCATAGAAGTTCACTTTGAGAAAAGGAACACTCGCATAATTCAAATTCCTTTATAATCCTGCCAACGTTGTGTTTCAATATTACCTATGAGTATACCAGTGTCGTGTCTTTATTGATACGATGAATATTTATGTTGATAATGATAACTTACTAGCTAGTTACTTTTTTGCTTTACAAGTGTTTGCTAAGTTTGATAATTTTTGCTGGCGCTGGGTATTCTACACAATATATATATTATATACCTATAGTATTAGGTCCAACACACCTTTAGTAATTTCCATAAGTCCTATTAATATATTCCCGTCTTGATTAAAAAGTCAAATATCTGACTTTTTTATACAGTTGCCGAGGGGATGTAGGAGCAGACTGGGTCGCGTATATTAGTTATATATAAAACTAAAATAAACAACTACCTAGGAAGTCGATATTTTTGACATATGTATAATTCATATTACGATGACGAGTGAGGCTAATCAAATCAAAGGAATCTACAACAGTTAATCAAACATATTTATACAGGTTACCCGACAAATGCCGCAGCCACCACCACCTCCAGAAATCCCCAGCAATATGCCAGGCATGTTAGAGCCCTCTGGTATGTACCAAAATGTTCCTGGCATAGCAGGCGCTACAACACGGAACAAAAGAGAGGCGAAAGGCGGAGGTGCCATGCCTACGAGAAAAGGCTAATTTTGTTGAAACTTTTGATTACCTATAACGATAAAACGACCGACGACATGCTTATAGCCCTGATAAAATTTTATTAAATTTATGTTGCGCAATTTATATGATATGTGTAAAACTTATTTAATACCTGCCTACTCATTTTATAGGTTCACCATGTTTTGAATTAAGGGTTGGGTGTTTAAACTATTCAAATTGAAATGTGTTTATTGCAATCATAATTACACGTAGGTATCCTTTTTTTTGTCGCTGAGAAAATGCGTTTACGCATCCCCCCCGGGCATGAGGAAGGCCCATGATGGTAGTGAGGGGGTATGTGGGACTCTCTCCTCGCTGCTCCTCTTGCTAGCCAAGAGGAGGAGAGGAGAATACCCACTAAAAACCCAGCGGCGTCGTCCGCATTGCCGTCAGGAGAGCCACTGGATCACGATCGCACTCGACGGTTACACTCCCCGGTTATATTACACATCCCCTACATAGTTTTTGAGATTTATATGTTTGTGAAAAACTTATCTGAAAGACCATGTTTATTATGTAGTTAGTTATGCAAAAAATTAACATGAAACTTACGTCAAAATTTGAATATAGAATATAACGACATGTTACTATTACTGTGTAGTAACATGTGTTACTACTACTGTGTAGTAGTAACATGTCGTACACGCATGTCGGCGTTCGCCGCCGCTTGCAGGCCGCGAACAAGCTTTAGTTAAGTTTTTCACCCTTTTTTCATTTTCAACTTTGCGTTTATTTCGCACATATAAACTAACTAACTAAACAGTATTAAAAGCCAAATCGCTTTCACGGTAAACATTAAAATAACTAAAACAAATACAAAATAAAAAACATAACAAATGAACATTATTCCTCCTAGTTGTAGACTTTATAAAACGTTAGTTACCCGCTTCTATGCAATTAATGTAATATACCTACCTACGTACTTTAGATACCTAATAGTACTATAAGTACCTATTTATTAATACAGTACTAAAACAATTCTGAGTACCTAAGGATATAGAAAGCCCAGAGGCTCTAGTGTAAGTTTCTTTTGACGTAAAAAAACGTTTACGAACGCGTAAGTGATAAATGTGATAATGTTATTTATATGGAAAACGCAAACGCGTTCGTGACGTAAAGTTACGTTAAAAACTTACACTCAGGACTCTGTAGTTAAGGTGGATGTTTTTTTTTTCAACAAATAGAGCCTACATTTTAGATTCCATTAAATCTCAATTGTAATTAACACCGTGCGAGTGCTGTATCTTTCTGTACGACACTGATAGGGACGACAACATGCGCTTAGTGTACCCCATATATTTTCATATCATTAGCATCGGCTTCCCCTACCATGTGTTCGGAACACCATTGCTGTAATAAGAGAGTCAACCAGGTATATTATTTCCGGTCGTTCTTATCTGGCTAACTACGAGTACCTACTTTGAACAGAAAACGTCGCACTCAGGATTATACACCAGCAGTTTGTTCTTAAGACCGGTCGTCTGATACGCGAGTTGAAATATTTGCGGTTTCTGTGTATAAAAAAGAATCCACAACTTTTTTCGAATTGCAAACTTGTGTATATATCCTCCTTGTCCTTATGCTAATGGATCAAAAGAAGATACTAAAAAATCAGACATAAAACATTTGTTAATTACACGATGAGCATACTTCTGGCGCTTAACCGTCACCTGAAAGTCGTCCGCCGCTTCGGCCGCACACATCGTACGCCCAACATGCGAGGTAGCGATTGTACTAACATGGGTACTAGCGTCCAGCGCCCGTCCTATATCAAGTCCTCGTCGGCGGACTTCGGAGCAACCAATAAGTTTAAATCATATCCTTATTGAATAGGTACTTTTGTTATCAAAATACTGATTTCTGAACGCTACGGGAGTCAATTTACCTCTAGCTGTCACTGTCAGTGTCAACGTCAAAACAGTTCAATTCAATGATCCAATCCGATCCAATAAACTTAACCTACATTTTTTTCATTTGTAGCTCCGTAACATAACTGAATTAAGTACAATTACTGAACTTTTTACCGCAGTATAGCTTTAACAACCTAATAATGTCAATAAATAGGATGTCTAGGTTGCCAGTTACGTTTAGTAAAGTGGGTGATAGAGTTAAATTTCCTGCGAAATTGAAAGGAACAATCTTTGAAAAGTGGGCTGATTATTGGAAGAATCTTTTCATCGACTATCGACAAATGCTTCAGGACCTACGCACAGACATTCAGGATGATCCGAAGAAAGCTCTGAAATGGACGATAGGTCTAACGACAGTCTACGCCTTAGCTCGGAACAACCCAGATGAATTAGATTTCAAAGACCGATTGAGGAAAATTCACAACGAAGTTGCACTGGTCAATGAAGCCTGCTTAAACCCAAAATCCTATGAATACTTAAGACATCTTGAAACTTGCTACAACCAAGGCACTATTCATTACAAAAGTTTTGGAATTGCTTCACTAATGTATACCTCTGACATTAGTGAATCCTGCGATATGTATAAAGCACACTGTTCTTATATTCAACCTTCAATACTTAGTTTTCCTTCAAGAATAGTTGACATTGGATTTATGGGTACCTGGTGGAACATGTATATTAAAATGACAAATTACGATGTAAACTTTTGAAATGGGTCTGGGATTTATAGATGTAATAGCAATAGTTTGTAAATGTTCAAAGTTGAAGAAATAAAACTAGGTAATGCCAGATAATATTTGTATTTAATTTCTTATTGATAAATTAATGTATAAAAACTAAGAACTTTTCACAAAATACCTCATGCGCTTTATCCTAAAACAAAAAGAAATTGTCACTAGTAACATATGAAAGTTAAATGAGCTAGTTACTGTATAGGTTACTAAAAGAAAAACAATTTCATGCTCATTACTGACATGTATTATACCATGCCTTTGCTAAAACAATAAATAAGTAGGTAACTCAACAACTATTGTAAAAAAACAATGTAATTATAACAAAAACCATTCCTTGTCATAGTGAGTCACAAAATTGAAATAAGATCAGATGCAATCAGATTCAACTAAAAGTTTTTTAGGAAATCATAAGCTATTCACCATAAAAATAGTATATAAATTGTTCTTTAAGTAATTACAAATCACAACAACTTACCGCTTCCTCTCTAAGAAAAATAAAATCACTTTGATTGCATGTATTAAGATCTTAAAAAGGAAAATATAATAACATAAAAATCCTGAAAAAGGAGTCTAAACTTAAAACACAATGTATAAATTGGGAAATAAACATCACTCCTCAGTTACAATTAATAGAAAAATGGCTGTTCTTCTTAATTTAAAATAAAAGTAATCAAAAATTATTAATATGAATAAATTAATAAGCAAGTTCTTCTCAACGGTACAAACAGCTTAAATGGACTTCCTTTCCTGGTGAAGTGATGTGGCAATGCTCTTATAACAATAAGAAATTAAGACAGTGATCAAAGCAATAATAATTGCATTTATTTAGTTAATGATTTAACTAACAGTTTACCAAATAAATTGTTTGATTTAAACTATCATGTTATTAGAAGGGAAACCAAAATTATATAGTATTCTATCACAATTATTTCAGACTTTGCTTAACATTTTTTACATGTTGCATAAATATTTTACACAAGCATGAAGGTAAATAATAATGACTACAACAGTGCTGCAAAGAACTTTTATAACAGTAAAAGCTCCATCCATTATAGGTACCAGTTATGAACAAAAATTTCCCATCATGCATGCAGTACTCAAAAGGAACCAACCTGTTTCCCATTAACTTTCACATTAAAAATAGATATGATTTACTACCATCTAAATATACATGAAAAATAAAATAAAAACAATCACAGATAAAGACTTCTAAGGGGACTCCATTTTCCTTTATGGAAATGGGTATAAAAATGGCGCAGCTTGCATAAAAACTTTGTACTTTAATTTTTATTATGCAACTGGGCACTGATTGTATAAATAATGAATAAGCGTACAACATAGTTGAATGTCTCCATGAAGTTGAGAGACAAAGAAGCTGCTGGGTGGTGTTGCAGCCATGTTACATGAGCAGCAGGTCCTGCGGGTGCAGCCCAAACGCGTGCATCGCGTCGTAGTCCAGATCGTCATCCATGAACATTTCTTCGTCTACAAATTAGTACAATATTGTTGTTATTAACAAATTTATCACACCCAACTCATTTGTAAGTTACACTTTAACAAGATCAAGTGGGGTCAGCAAAATTGGATTAGGGAAAGGAAATGCTTTGTAATACGTATAAAAAGTATTACCCACATTTAAAATTTGAGGTTTTGGTATGTAAAATACTGTCTATGACGCAGAGTTGGACAACTTTGGACAAATTTTTTGGTTGCCCTTCAAAGAGTAGGCTTTGGTCAGATTAGTTGATATAAAGCACATGTGGTTTTTAATTAAATTTAAATTATGCTGGTAAATATATGCTTCACTCATTAAGGGTTTTGTAATGCTGAATTTGTTTATGGAAATAATACATATAGCATTTGGTGTTACATTACCACACTAATGCAATAATGAGCACATTACGTAACTATGTTGAAAATTTAATAGATACTGTAAAACGTTGTATGATACATGTGCGAATAGATGATGCACTTTATACAAACAAATTAATTCCGTGACCCTAGTGAAAAAGGGTACAAGTGACAACCAACTAGTATACAAGCTATACCGTTTTTCACTACGGCTACAGATTTTATCCTGAAGTTTCTTCATAGCCCGCTACTGACACCAGGTTAGCTTACGTTAATAATGCAATTGCGATATTTACCAGATCCGGGGTAGTCGTCGTAGTTGTCATGGTCGTAGGGGTTGTCGAGCGAGTCGTCCGAGCTGTCATCAAAGATGCAGTCCACGAAGTCCGGCCGCAGGTGCGGGTTGCTGAGATCCTCTGTGCTCACTACGAGCAGTTTGTGCGACGGGTAACTCTGTACATACAAATTGTATTAATTCGATCGCAAGTGATGCTTTTACAATATATTAAGACTTTACTGTTTGCACAGATAAGCAAACTAACAGACGAATATTATTATAGATATCCAAGTAGCTTGAGAAATAATATTTCCTGATCTTGACTATGCATTTTTTAATGTCTTTGAACCAATACCATGCAGATAATTTTGTTTTGTTTCTGATCGGTATTGCCAAAAATAAAAAGGCCAAAGGGAATCGCAGTGACGCATACCTCTGCAGTAGCGGCGGTGCCTCCCATCCGCAGCAACAGTGGGCGCGGCGTGCGCTCGAGCGCTGATGTCGCTGCTTCCACCAGCTCTTCTGACACGCTGTCACAACCGCATACGTCCAGCTCCTGCATGTGTACATAAATATATTATTTTTCACTTCTCATGCTCTAAACGTGTGTCATATTATGCTTGCCAAGGCGGACTAAAGTAATACATTTAGCCTCTTGGGAAAATATGTATACATATTTATGATATACAAAACGTTTTAAATTGACCAACCAGAACACATCATCGTATTTAATCCACCAATCACGACAGATATCGAAGTTAATCGCAACTCTAGATTCTTTTTTGGTGCAAATACTGTTTAAAAATGTGAAATCATTAAAAAAACTTTGTATAAAGTATCAACCAATCAGACAATACCACAATATTAAAATCGACCAATGAGGAAACGCAATCAAATTTTCAAAGCATTAGGTGCTTTTTAGTTCCTACTTAACAAACATTAAAAAAAAGTTTAAATCGTTGGCAAACTCTTTGAAGCCCCAATTATACGTTGTCTATGGCATTTTTATTCACGGCGTATATATCCTATCTGTATCAAAGCAATGAAAAAAATACAAAGACTGCCAAATTAAACATTTTCGACTCAGAATTCATTGCGGGTATTGTATTTGTTAATTGTTGAAATGTTATTTTATCTTATTTTCTCGCAATCGAAGTGAAAACTAGTATGCATAACTCGGGTCTAAACGCCATATTACCCCTCGAACAATTTTCCCTCACTTCGTTCGGGAAAATAACCATCTCGTGGTACTATGGCCTACTTTAGCCCCTTGTCAAACAATCTACTATTTCTTTTATTTAGAAGATTGACCAGCGTTTGAGCTCAGTCACACGTGACAGTAAGTATCAACGAAATCGAGGGTGTAGCACGCTGGATCAGTAACAGCTATATCTTTTCGGGAATACAGACGAAGGGAGCGAATTCTATTCATTAGCAGCGAATCGCTTCGTGCGAATGAATGGAATATTTACAATGCAGGTTTCTAACAACAGAAAGTGACTTCTGCTTATATTACAAGTTACAAGTTTTCGAGAAATAGGCCCCTGGTAGAAATATAGCTACTGGTAGCTAAATATAGGTTTGTAATTGAGGCTCCAGTTACGATGGGGATACACAAACCATATACAGCGTGGTAGATAAGATTATATAAAATCTTAACTTCTTGGTCGCCATGATACGAATGACATCAGGTGTTCTTTACAGTACCAGTTTCGTACATAAAATTTCATGTGCGAGGCATTTTATTGCCTGTCGACTATAGTGCCAAGACGTTAGGAATAAATAATCTCTCCATTAGCCGCGTCTCCACATTCGGTAACCACACTTACCGAATTGACTCGCGAGGAAATAGGCTCGCGAGGCCGTGCGTTCCGTGGGGACGCGGCTATTTACGTAAAAACTACTAAACTAGATTTAAGGTAGTCTTTTCCATGTTAGATTGAAGATTTCCAAGATTTGGAAAAAAGTCGGAGTACTCCAATCCCAAACTCTCGGCATCTCGCGGTGAGGCTGGCGAGGTGCGCGCACCGCGCGGCCGCGGCGGCGCCGGCGGCGGCAGCAGCGCGACGTACGAGACTCCAGCTCGCGGGACGTACCTGCAGCTGGTGGCAGCTGTCCAGCACGGTGGCGAGCGGCGCGGCGGTGAGCGAGGCGTTGCCGCGCGCGGTGAGGCTGGCGAGGTGCGCGCACCGCGCGGCCGCGGCGGCGCCGGCGGCCGTCAGCAGCGCGATGTACGAGACTCCAGCTCGCGGGACGTACCTGCAGCTGGTGGCAGCTGTCCAGCACGGTGGCGAGCGGCGCGGCGGTGAGCGAGGCGTTGCCGCGCGCGGTGAGGCTGGCGAGGTGCGCGCACCGCGCGGCCGCGGCGGCGCCGGCGGCGGCAGCAGCGCGACGTACGAGACTCCAGCTCGCGGGACGTACCTGCAGCTGGTGGCAGCTGTCCAGCACGGTGGCGAGCGGCGCGGCGGTGAGCGAGGCGTTGCCGCGCGCGGTGAGGCTGGCGAGGTGCGCGCACCGCGCGGCCGCGGCGGCGCCGGCGGCGGCAGCAGCGCGACGTACGAGACTCCAGCTCGCGGGACGTACCTGCAGCTGGTGGCAGCTGTCCAGCACGGTGGCGAGCGGCGCGGCGGTGAGCGAGGCGTTGCCGCGCGCGGTGAGGCTGGCGAGGTGCGCGCACCGCGCGGCCGCGGCGGCGCCGGCGGCGGCAGCAGCGCGACGTACGAGACTCCAGCTCGCGGGACGTACCTGCAGCTGGTGGCAGCTGTCCAGCACGGTGGCGAGCGGCGCGGCGGTGAGCGAGGCGTTGCCGCGCGCGGTGAGGCTGGCGAGGTGCGCGCACCGCGCGGCCGCGGCGGCGCCGGCGGCCGTCAGCAGCGCGATGTACGAGACTCCAGCTCGCGGGACGTACCTGCAGCTGGTGGCAGCTGTCCAGCACGGTGGCGAGCGGCGCGGCGGTGAGCGAGGCGTTGCCGCGCGCGGTGAGGCTGGCGAGGTGCGCGCACCGCGCGGCCGCGGCGGCGCCGGCGGCCGTCAGCAGCGCGATGTACGAGACTCCAGCTCGCGGGACGTACCTGCAGCTGGTGGCAGCTGTCCAGCACGGTGGCGAGCGGCGCGGCGGTGAGCGAGGCGTTGCCGCGCGCGGTGAGGCTGGCGAGGTGCGCGCACCGCGCGGCCGCGGCGGCGCCGGCGGCCGTCAGCAGCGCGATGTACGAGACTCCAGCTCGCGGGACGTACCTGCAGCTGGTGGCAGCTGTCCAGCACGGTGGCGAGCGGCGCGGCGGTGAGCGAGGCGTTGCCGCGCGCGGTGAGGCTGGCGAGGTGCGCGCACCGCGCGGCCGCGGCGGCGCCGGCGGCGGCAGCAGCGCGACGTACGAGACTCCAGCTCGCGGGACGTACCTGCAGCTGGTGGCAGCTGTCCAGCACGGTGGCGAGCGGCGCGGCGGTGAGCGAGGCGTTGCCGCGCGCGGTGAGGCTGGCGAGGTGCGCGCACCGCGCGGCCGCGGCGGCGCCGGCGGCGGCAGCAGCGCGACGTACGAGACTCCAGCTCGCGGGACGTACCTGCAGCTGGTGGCAGCTGTCCAGCACGGTGGCGAGCGGCGCGGCGGTGAGCGAGGCGTTGCCGCGCGCGGTGAGGCTGGCTAGGTGCGCGCACCGCGCGGCCGCGGCGGCGCCGGCGGCCGTCAGCAGCGCGATGTACGAGACTCCAGCTCGCGGGACGTACCTGCAGCTGGTGGCAGCTGTCCAGCACGGTGGCGAGCGGCGCGGCGGTGAGCGAGGCGTTGCCGCGCGCGGTGAGGCTGGCGAGGTGCGCGCACCGCGCGGCCGCGGCGGCGCCGGCGGCCGTCAGCAGCGCGATGTACGAGACTCCAGCTCGCGGGACGTACCTGCAGCTGGTGGCAGCTGTCCAGCACGGTGGCGAGCGGCGCGGCGGTGAGCGAGGCGTTGCCGCGCGCGGTGAGGCTGGCGAGGTGCGCGCACCGCGCGGCCGCGGCGGCGCCGGCGGCGGCAGCAGCGCGACGTACGAGACTCCCCCTGTTCCACCTATCCCCACCAAGTTATCTCCACTGGTAGGGATGTATGGAATTTTTTTCCGTCTTTCCCCACTGGTAGGGATAGGTGGAACCTATTTAGACGCTAATCTTTTTACTGGGGATAGGTGGAAATATTATGGCTTTGTATTTCTACTGGTGGGGATAATTGGATAAAACATTTCTACTCGTCTCTACTACACATGAAGTGCATTAGCTTGAGTGCCTGGATATGACACGAAAACTCTTTTAATGGCGTATGATAATTTTGATTACTGGCTGTCTAATTTAATGTAATTGCCGTGCTAACGACAAGTCATACGTACAAGCATTGCGAATCATGTTAAAATTATAATAATGTCGGATGAAATTGTTATTATAAAAAGAGGCCGTGAAAACACTTTACTTTACCATGGATACCAATACAATTGCAAAAAGAAATATGCAAATGGCAACGAATATTGGAAGTGTGCATATACTAAAAAAACTAAGTGTGTCGGATCTCTCACATTACGAGTAAATGTAAGCATCTTCATCTTCAGCGTTGGGAGGTTTTAGTTTTGAACGTCTTTTGCATATGCCCTGAATTCAGTTAATTTATTTTCTTTCATAAACTTAATAGATGTTATATACAAAGGAAAAAATGACCAGACCCTTGTGGCCTAGTGGTTGTGGCATCTGCCGCGTATGCAGGTGGTCGCTGTTTCAATTCCAGCCTTGGGCACGAGGGGTCCTGGTCATTTTTTCCTTTGTATATGACATCTATTAACTTTATAAATTAAATAGTAGTGTGTCTACTTGAAAAACAACAAATCAAATTATTTATTGGAAAATTAATTTGATGTTATCTCTCGTTATTTTCTTTGAACTAAGGAACAAATCATTTGATTTGTTTTATTAAATATGTTTTGATTTGTTACTTTTTTAACTTTTAAGTAGTTACACTATTATAAACTGAAATAGATAGCATATAAATGATATACGATGAATAAATACCATGCGGGCGGATGGTCTAGTAGTTATGACGTTAGCCGCGTAAGCTCAAGACCCAGATTCGATCCCCAGGTCGGCCACCAGCGAGCTCGCTCCTTTTTTCTTTCATGTATGGTATTTATTACAGTTTATTTTCTTTGGTTTTGCGTTACAGGATAACCGTACTGTTGAAAAAAGAATTGCTCATTTAGAGTCTTGTGTGCGTGATGTAGCGAAAAATGAAGTGGCTATCAGACTTAATAATTGTAAACGACAAGTTG
This sequence comes from Grapholita molesta, assembly GCA_022674325.2. Lineage (NCBI taxonomy): Eukaryota > Metazoa > Arthropoda > Insecta > Lepidoptera > Tortricidae > Grapholita > Grapholita molesta. The sequence continues at coordinate 9,450,795 of CP053137.2, forward strand.
TTGCCAATCTAACGGTACCGATACCTAAAATTTTTGAAGAGACCGTAAGTGGAATTGAAAACGATGGTTTGGACTTGCTACTTGCTTGCTTAGCAACACCGAAATTTGGAAATGTAAAGTCTGCATTGTACAAGACCAGAAATAAAAAAGCAGGAACAAGTAAAATGTTTTACAAAAGAGGTGAACGGGTAGAGGTACCACCTATACACCAAACATTCTTGTTTGCTGATTATGATCCGGCAAATAAAAAGAACCGTATACTAATATTTTGTAACGAGTGGGCAAAGGATTTATTGTTAAAAGGTCATGATTTCTTCATTGATGGTACATTCAAAGTTTGTCACAAGCCTTTCGTGCAATTAGTAACGATGCACTGTGACGTTGGTAGTACTATGGACCACACAAATATTTTTCCTGTGCTTTACGCATTGCTCCCAAATAAGAAGACTAAAACATACATTACAATGTTTCGACTAATCCAGTCACAAATCAGGCAGTGGTCCAAAAGTAAAAGTGAGTCCGGAATAGTATGGAATCCATCGAATATTATGGCCGATTTTGAGATAGGTCTTATAAAAGCTATGACTGTTATGTTTCCGAAGACTAATAAAGGAGGGTGCTACTATCACTTTCACAAGGCAATATGGAAAAAGGGAAGACAATTGAATTTGACGAAAACTAGAGATCAAAGACGAATACTCCAATTATCCGCGACATTGCCTCTGCTGCCTACTGATAGAATACAAGAAGGGTGGTCATATATATTGACTCAAACCTTAGATGAATTCAAAATTCATAAATATTTGGAATATTTTGAGAAATTTTGGTTTAAAAATGAAAAATTTAAGGAACAGTGGTGCGTATTCGGAAGAAAACACCGAACAAATAATTATGCAGAGGCTTGGCATTTCTCTATCAATCGTAAAACCAATAGAGTCATGAGTTTACATGGATTATTGACCCTGCTACATAAAAATTCGATGACACAACGAAATCTTTACAACACGATCGCAAATAAATGTAAACCGCAAAAAAAGAGAGAGCAAAAATATATCACGCGTGATTACGTAATACAAAATGCTCAAATTGAATTAGTCACAGGCGATATCACAGTCGGTCATTTTTTAGAAATGGTGAAACCTCCTTGAACTATATTCAAACTCAGATAGAATTGCGTACTTATTAGGAAAAATACAACTGTCACTGGCTTATTGTGCTCAAGTCAGCTATTCTATATGTGGAAGAAACCCATAAAAAATATTTAAAATGGAGGAATTTCCCAATCACCATTTTACACGAGCACCTGTAAAGCCAGCTGAATGTCTTTACAGTGGATGCAGCAATGTACCGCTGTTGCCCATACCAGCGTTTTTAAAGGTGAACTTGCTGTGTAGATATTATTACTACATACCTTCTTGTAATCGGGTGTGTCAAGAACACCTTCACGGACATTGGGATGAAATGGTGCATGCTCCAGAAAACGTTAACAATTTTAATATTGAGTTTATTGAAGACATTATTGATTTGTTTAGGCAGGTGCTTTACTTATTTAGTTTTTCTGTTTCGTCTATATTAGAACCGCTATAGATAAAAATATAACAATTTCACCTATCTTAAGTCATCTTATTTCAGCCCTTAGTGTAGGCTGGTTTCAAGTATCAAAATGATATCCTAGACATTTTAATACTTTAGACCAGCTGCCAATAAAGGCATTTCAGTATGTTCACGCCTTATACAAATATACATGTGAGAAAAAATGTGCCCCAAAATCTCAAACTCCAGACCACCTCATTTTCGTATTGACTTTATTATTTTTATTGACGTTAAGTTCTGGGACCAGAAATCTTACATTTTAGGACACATTTCTCATGTTGAAAGTACAAATGACTGAGTAAAATCTTGATATGACAATGTTCTGTAGACACAAGTAAATTAAATATACAAATTAATTAAAATACGTTGGCTCGCCGGTAAAATCCTTACCGGCGAGCCAGCGTATTTTTCATCATTTGATGTGTACAAAAGAAAATAGGTACCTAGTAGAGATTGATGGAATAAAATGTCCACTTCGCCCTCCTGGTAGCGAATAATGGAAAATAACTCCATCCATCCCTACCAGGGGGGATAGCTTGGTAGAGATACATGCACTTTTTTTCCACCTATCGCTACCGGTAGGGATAGATAGAAAAATCCATGCATCCCTACCAGTGGAGACAACCTGGTAGGGATAGGTGGAACAGGGGCGAGACTCCAGCTCGCGGGACGTACCTGCAGCTGGTGGCAGCTGTCCAGCACGGTGGCGAGCGGCGCGGCGGTGAGCGAGGCGTTGCCGCGCGCGGTGAGGCTGGCGAGGTGCGCGCACGCCGGCGGCCGTCAGCAGGGCGACGTACGAGACTCCAGCTCGCGGGACGTACCTGCAGCTGGTGGCAGCTGTCCAGCACGGTGGCGAGCGGCGCGGCGGTGAGCGAGGCGTTGCCGCGCGCGGTGAGGCTGGCGAGGTGCGCGCACGCCGGCGGCCGTCAGCAGGGCGACGTACGAGACTCCAGCTCGCGGGACGTACCTGCAGCTGGTGGCAGCTGTCCAGCACGGTGGCAAGCGGCGCGGCGGTGAGCGAGGCGTTGCCGCGCGCGGTGAGGCTGGCGAGGTGCGCGCACGCCGGCGGCCGTCAGCAGCGCGACGTACGAGACTCCAGCTCGCGGGACGTACCTGCAGCTGGTGGCAGCTGTCCAGCACGGTGGCAAGCGGCGCGGCGGTGAGCGAGGCGTTGCCGCGCGCGGTGAGGCTGGCGAGGTGCGCGCACGCCGGCGGCCGTCAGCAGGGCGACGTACGAGACTCCAGCTCGCGGGACGTACCTGCAGCTGGTGGCAGCTGTCCAGCACGGTGGCAAGCGGCGCGGCGGTGAGCGAGGCGTTGCCGCGCGCGGTGAGGCTGGCGAGGTGCGCGCACGCCGGCGGCCGTCAGCAGCGCGACGTACGAGACTCCAGCTCGCGGGACGTACCTGCAGCTGGTGGCAGCTGTCCAGCACGGTGGCGAGCGGCGCGGCGGTGAGCGAGGCGTTGCCGCGCGCGGTGAGGCTGGCGAGGTGCGCGCACGCCGGCGGCCGTCAGCAGGGCGACGTACGAGACTCCAGCTCGCGGGACGTACCTGCAGCTGGTGGCAGCTGTCCAGCACGGTGGCAAGCGGCGCGGCGGTGAGCGAGGCGTTGCCGCGCGCGGTGAGGCTGGCGAGGTGCGCGCACGCCGGCGGCCGTCAGCAGCGCGACGTACGAGACTCCAGCTCGCGGGACGTACCTGCAGCTGGTGGCAGCTGTCCAGCACGGTGGCGAGCGGCGCGGCGGTGAGCGAGGCGTTGCCGCGCGCGGTGAGGCTGGCGAGGTGCGCGCACCGCGCGGCCGCGGCGGCGCCGGCGGCCGTCAGCAGCGCGATGTACGAGATGTCCAGCTTGCGGAGCGAAGTGCACGCGCGGCATATCATTAGGATGCCCTCGTCGCTCACGCCTGCATAATTTCACTCTATGAATCGCGTGTAATTTTTGGTGTGATCAGACGCAGTTTAGCGAAAAGGATCCGACCTCAAACATAATTTTCCATCAGGTATAGATAGTGCAAGTTCTATGGACAGATCTTTGTTGGTAGATCCGTTGGGATTCTCCCCTAAATTACGACTTTTAAAATTATTATGTTCTGTTTAGTACAAGAAAGGCAAAAAATTTAATAATCTTGTAAATATCATTTAGATAGAGATTCCGTTTAATATGTTTATATACTTTAAATTCCATTAGTGTTGGGTATTAAGTGTGTACAAAATTAATAAAAACCAAATGTAGTGAAGTTAACACTATAGTAAATATAGGTACTACTAGTTTCTATAGTAATCACTATTAGGCAAAATTTCTGGAGAACTGGAGGAATTACTATATTTGCTATTTAACAATTTATGAAATATTTAAAATACTAAACTTACATCTTAGCAACTTCAGGTGAGTTTTGACCGTAGGTACGTACAAATATCAGTATAAGGTATATTATGTCACATGACGATCATAAAAAAATAAATTCAGGAATGCATTAAATATAATAATGACACCTTTTTACTATATATTTGCTTTCTTCAAAAAAGCAAAGAAACAGTGTATTAAGGGTACACTTAAATTAACCCATAAGACAGATCCACACAGGCCGAATAGCTTGGCGAAGAAATTGAAGCGCGAAGCAGCTAAGCCAACTTTTAACAAATATTACCTGTCGTAAATGTCGTAATGAATTATTTAGAAAGAAATCCAATGTGTGAGTGTGTTCTGTCTGTGATCGTTTTATTTAACCTATTTTATCAGACACTTCGCATATGGGTATAATAATAATCATCATCATCATCATGTCAGCCGAAAGACGTTCACTGCTGGACATTCAAGACCGGTCCCGCGCCTTCCACATCCAGTGGCACCCCGCGGCCTTCACCAGGTCATCGGTCCACCTTGTGGAAGGCCTACCTACGCTGCGTCTTCCAGTCCGTGCTCGCCACTCCAGAACCTTTCCGCCCCATCGGCCATCGGCCATCGGCGAGCAATGTGCCCCGCCCACTGCCACTTAAGTTTGACGATCCGGAGGGCTATATCGGTAACTTTGGTTCTACTGCGGGTGAAATCATTCCTGATGCGATCACGTAGAGACACTCCCAACATAGCCAGAGGGTTATGTTGGGAGTGTCTTCGTTGCCCTTTGGGTGACTTTGAGCCTTCTTATGAGGTCCATATTAAGCGACCACGTTTCAGCATCATAAGTCATCACTAGCAACACACACTGGTCGAAGACCTTCGTCGTGGTGGTATAATAACATCGGTAAATTAATTTCGAGGCAAATTCCTCACAATTAATTCATATTACGTACCTAGTTTTAAATCAAAGCGCACATAAACTCAGCCTGTATGTCTATATGACGTTTAATAGCTAAATAAACACCGCGTAGCACAGCTGTTCCGATTACTAAACTATACAGAGAGCAAAGTAAAAAGCCGTATGTACAACACAATGCTTCCATAACTAACAACACATATCACTGATCGATAGTAAGTAAATCTTATATCGCGGGTTTACAACTAACAAATAAACTAAGTGTTTCCGATGCAACAATGAAACGATTCGTGGATTGTGATATTTGTGATGCAACGAAGGCTATTAATATCTAACATATACCGTAATAAAGTTCCCCAAATTGTATATGTCGTCATTTTATCAGGTCATATAGTCACTTTAAGAGGTGCTGTAATTACAAGGGGTGGTTTTAGTCTGTAATAGTTTTAAAACAAAAGAGGTGCAGGATTAATATCTACCTTCCTTGGAACTGTGATCCCTCCACGTGTACAAACTCACTTCGAACGTGGGTCATCCAATGGCAAGCCACAGAAAAAAACCCGTTTTATTATCAAGATTCGATGTTTTATATCAATTAATTTGGTTAAGAAATAAGTAAAGGGGAATAGAGAGCATGCCATTGTCTATTAAAGTATCTATACACCTGTTTTCCTTTATACCGGCAACGGCGGCTTCACAGAATCACGCCATGTCATTTTGTGACAAATACCCGTGATACAGGCTCTTACAGGCGTGTAATGAAAATGCAGGTTAAAACCAGTACCCTCACCATGAGTTGAGGTTTTCGATAACGATGAGTATCGAGTTTACTGAGATGCAGAGATAGTAAACGCGATACTCGTTATCGAAAACCTCAATGTCACAACTCATGGTAAGGGTACTGCATTTAATTACAAGTTAATACTTGAGATAGTATTTGAAGCAGTCGTTACGCAAATATATTGGCAATAAAATATGTTAATGGTGATGGCTCAGTAGGGACAATCATTCCATATAATGTACGATGATTACGTGCGAGCATGCTGTACGCTTAAAATACGTACGTCGTCGTATTACAACTGTTCTCAACTGTATTTTTTTTTTTCAATTAACTTTAAAACATAAGCTAACACTAAACATCCTAGAATCAAGCTATGATTATGAAAAATGAAGAATTTGAGTGACTAATGAACTCGGGTTTATTATGAAAGCCAGTCCAAATTAGTAAAAAAACGATGACGTAGTTTAAAATAGTAGAAGCTAGATTCTAACGTAGGGGACGTCAAATTATATAAATATTTTTCAAATAAATAAATATTTTGGGACAATCTTACACAAATCGACCTAGTCCTACAGCAAGCTCAGTAAGGCTCGTGTTGTAGGTACTAGACGACGATATATATAATATAGATAGATACATATGAATACTTAAATACAAAGAAAACACCCATGACTCAGGAATAAATATCTGCTCATCACACGAATAAATGCCCTGACTGGGAATCGAACCCAGGACCATTGGCTTCATAGGCAAGGTCACTACCCACTAGGCCGTCAAATTATGACCACCAAAATTTATACCTACAAAATGAATATCAAGTATTTCAATAGTATATATACATAAATATGTTTTTTGTTACTCATTATTCCAAATTACGTCCAATTTTTATTTCGACAATGCATGCCCAGTAACTACACTAGGCGCATTTCTCTCAGAGTGCCGGAGACGTATTTTATTACTGTGTAGGTATCATTTTTTAAAGCAAAGAAGCAATGTACAGTCAGCGTCAGAGATATGTGACCCCCCCTACATAGATTGGTTGTATGCAGGGGGGGTCACATATCTCTGACGCTGACTGTACTTAACAGCAGTTAATACGGAACACTTTCTATAGAAACTCTAATACGAAGCGACACTTTTTCTAAGCCTTTGTGTGTAAAATGATGAATAAAGCATTACCTGGCTGAGGGTTTATCTTTCTTGAATTACAACTAGAAATATTCAATGACTCCAGTTTGCTGCACGTCTGTGCGACGGTCTTCAGTATGGCGTTGTTTATGTATATATTTCTGCTGAGATTCAGCACTTTCAACTCTGTCATCTTGGCCAACGCTTCACAGAAATATATGTTGACTTGTGGTGTCGAGCAGACATCCATGGATGTGTATTCGCTAAGGGATAGTTCTTCTAACTGTGGTAGTTTGTTGAGTATGAGGGGGATGATTTTCCACATCGCGACAGGACACACATCTAGTCTTAAAGTCTTCAGGTTGGGTAGCGTGTCTACCGCCGCACATATGACGGTTCCTTGAAGGCTGTAGCAGTTGTAGAAGGAGAGTGTGTGGAGCCGGGGCGGGTTGGAGCCCGTGAGGAAGAGACCGGTCACGTGCGTGTTGTTAGCAACCGTTATGCTTTCTATAGTCGCTTCGCTCTTTACAATTCGCACTAAGCTCGAGTCTGACAGCTGAAAAAAAAACTTGGTTAGTTTTGAATACCAAAAGGGTGTAACAGAGAAAGTTAAATTTTTTTTTTTAATTAAGTCTTTTGATTTGATCAATTTGGAATATTAAAGTATTGACATTTTTCTTCAAAATTTTCAAATATGTCTGGTACTAGACTCCTGTCGAAGTCAACTAGGAACACTTATAGTTTCGCTATGTGCGTCTGTCTGTCTGCGGGTTAAGTACACTTATCATTAGAATTTGAATAATTTGTATTTTTACCAGTTTTTTTTACCGTAAATTATTTTACACCTTACTAGTTCGAAAAGTCCGTTTTTATTATTTTTTTGTTAGTATAACTGCATTTTATTCTCTTGGGAGCAAAGTAATTTCATACAAAGTGTTAATGTTTTTTGCCGTTAGCTGGGTTAGATGTAATTTTGAATGATAAATGAAGATACTAATAATTAGAGTTACTATTTTCCTAGCGGTAATGCTGTGAGAATTTTGTTTTTCACTTAGCAGTACAGTTTGTTCCCCTCGTGTGCCTTGAAACCGTCCCAACGCTTAATATCCCTCTCTTTGTACCACTCGCACGTGGTTCAATTTTGAAATCTATCTAGCTCGGATCCCAATATTAGCATGAGAAGGTAAACACTAACTTTGCTCCCTTGTATAACATATAACTATCTGCGCCTTAGAATATTAGTGGCACGGGATCTAGTAGCAGTTTATACTATCAGAAGATGGCGTAATGTACTAATAAGTAATAACTTACCTTGCTGCAAGAGACAAAGGATAGTGCTTTTAAATATTTACACCCATAGATAAGTGGATTCCAATTTTTAGTATACATCCCAACGACCTGTAATGAAATAAACAAAATAAATATTTATCGCTTATATCGATAATAAACCTCACTTTATAGGCTTCCTTCCAGATGTCAGAGGCCAGGTGGTTGCGTATTAGAGTGTGGCTCAGAAGTAACAAATGGTACATGTCTCACCTTGAGCTCCTCCAGATTAGGACAGAACTTGCCCACCGTGTGCGCCGTGCGGTCGTTGAGCGCCGACCAGTGGTGGTCGATGTGCAGGCGCGTCAGGTTGGGGCCCAGGCGCTGCAGCACCCGCCGCAGCACCGCCGTCGTCAGCGTCACCGTCCCGTGCTGCCACCACGACGTCTTGTACTTTCGTATGCCTGTCGCAAATATTAAATGTGTAACAGGGTGGATCAACCCTCGTGTGTTGTTATTCTGGCCCATCAGCCAGAGGACAACAGAAGCCTAAGTTTGTTAGAAGAGTTGTGGTATCACGTTCTACTACCACGCATGGTGGTGACCCGTCATGGAAATGACCATGCCATAACTGTACAAAAAGAGAACCAAAGGTCTATAATCATAGCATACATCCAATTCATACTAAGAAAATAAGTAATTTTCATAATATACAAACCATTAATATGTTCCTGGATCAAGCTCTGCCAGCGCTTGCTGACCCTCTCTGACCGGATCAAGTCTATGACAGGCACGAAGTTGAGCACGTGCATCAAGCAATCCCTGTTTAGTATATCTAGTATCGTGTAGGTCTTTTCTGTGCTTTCTTGTTCTTCTGTATTCTAAAACAAAAAATATTTACTAACTTAACAGACCAGGCCTGACTCAATAAACATTTACTAAGCCTACATAACGCCTTTGCAAAACCTGAATGGAAACACTCCATTTGTCTTCGAATGTCCCATAGTGGCGAGTACGGACCAGAGTAAGACCAGAAATCATCGGCCACAAGGGTCTGCTAGGCTTCCTGGTAGTTTAGTTGCCAAGAATAGTGGCACCCTTCACCTAAAATAGACCCAATTAAAGAAGCCGAGTTGCGGAAACCTAGCCCGCGAAAACCTAGAAACCATGTGCAAAATCTAAAACGAGCCTTGATGGTCTTCATCAATAAAAAATTTGACAGAATTTTTGTTTTTCCCACTTAGTGAACATACATAATGCCGTTGATATGATAAGCGTTTATTACGTATATACTTATTTCAAACGACACAACTTAAAAATGTAGTAGCAGCCCTCGTATAGTAAAACAAATTGTATACTTACTGTTTGCGGATTACTTTCATCTTGTGAACCAGCTTCCCCACTCTCAGTGGAAGATACCAGAGGAACCTCATCTGTAAAAATGTTTATTAAGTACTTTTTAAATTGGAAGTTGATAACCATGTTGTCTAGATTATTATTTATTACTATATCTTATTTTTGTTAAGATTAGAAAAATAATAATACGTTTCATCAATTATTTCAGTAAACTCGTAATAATCTCGTAAATAAGATTTAAGATTGCATTGTTAACGTTATGGCGAAGGAAATAATAGGCAAATGTAACAGCTTTTAAAAATTTGCACACGACAATCGCACAATTTTTCTAATCCTACAAGCTTTCACGACTGAGCTAACTGCGGCAGCATTGAAGCTAGAGTCCTAGAGAAGTGGCAATGGTGATTTGGTGAAGAATAATGTGACGCGCAACTATCAAATAAAAATATATATATATATATATATATATATATATATATTTGATAAGGCTTAATTCAATTGTCAACTACTTATAAACTTCCTGTGCACACTCTCCAAACTGTATCCTGTAAAACACAGACAAACTTGCAACCCTGTGACGGCCTGCGGGCGACTGGCGGTATGAATAAACATATGTAGTAATATTTATACAATGCCGTCACCGAGACCGTCCAATACAGATCCAGCAGACTAAACACATTCCTTTACATCAAGGTGTGATACAAGGGGATGTGATATCCCCCAAATGTTCACAAATGCAATGAAAGATGTTTAAAGATGCTGGACTGAGAAGGACGTGGCATAAACGGCAATAGCGAGTACATCTCACACTTGCGATTCGCAGACGACATGTTCATTGTGGAAGAATCGTTGCACGTTATGCAGTGTATGCTGAACGGCCTAGCTGACTTTTCTAAATGCATAAGTCTCTGGATGAATATGGCCAAAACCAAAGTGATGCTCAAGGAACAAGTCACAACGGAACCGATTACTGTACATGGTGCTGCTCTCGAGGTTGTTGTTGACACTTACGGTTGGGCTGGATCACAAGTTTAAAGTCAGCCAGCTAAGCAAAGAGCTATGCTCGGAGTTTCGTTGAAGGAATAGATACAGAATGTGGTGTTCCATCAGTAATCAGTGTATTTAAGAAAAAACAAAAAACAAAAAATAACCTGTTACTGTTAATTAAAATGAGGTAATTTAACTCTCTCGGGTGAGCAACATCTATAGATGTCATCTTATACTTGTCAACTACGACTTAATTGAGGTTGCTGACCTAAACGGGTTAATGTAAAATCCAAAATAAAGGCTGTTCATTCATTCATGTCTGGCAGTCAATAAATATCAGGTGGTGTTGATTATGATGTTTTAGTTCACCAATGGTATGTTGACTTTATTGATGCTGATGCTGTATGATCCTTCAAACAAAAGACTATGAAAGCTACCCCATGCATATTACAACTTACCCTCATTCTTTTCTGGTGCTGGACTACTGCCATATGGCCGGTTCCTTGGTTTCCAGGCCACTTGTCCATCAGCATCCTCAGCTGGTTGGTGCCAGCTGTCTGCAGGAGATGTTTTGAGCTTGTAGCCTTTCAGTATTTTCTCTTGATCTGGTGCTAAGAGGGCTCTGCAATAATAAAATTATGAACCACTATCAATTTACCCTAACCACCATTTTGTTTTATAAAATATTAAACCACAACTTCATTAATATGTCATTGACGTCATTATATGTCATTAATATACAGATGAAAGTCAGTAGACTTTCATTACCCTTTAATTTTTTCATGAGTATCTATTTCTTTCTTAATCGTGTCACACCCTACGCAGATACGATAATATTTTATCTGCGTATAATAACTTAATGATCTGAGACTATCATAAACTACCCAGATACGATAATATACGAGACGATACATTCTGTCTAAATCCTTCAAACTGAGTAGACTTGTTTTTTTGGTGCAGATTGTTTATACAGGATGTTTTCGTGTTTACGTCTTCTAGATTTACTAGACAGCTCGTCAGATGACGATTCTGATTTTGAATTTGATGCTCGTATTGCGTTACAATGTACTAAATGGCAATGGATTTGGATAGAACGTCATATAATGCTTAAAAAGGACCGTGGTGAATTTATATCTTCGAGGATCTATCCGAAGAAAAATTCTCAATCTATTTCCGAATCCCAAGGTTACTATTTATGGCGGTTCATGATTTGATTAATAAATAAATAAAATGAATACTAAAATCTACGAATATAAAAAAACTCACATCAACCTCTATCTATCTGCAGATAAAATACTATACGATATTATACGCAGATCAATTTATATACGCAGATGACATCTTTGCCATCTTTCGATATATGTCGGTACCAACAGATACTTCACCATAAAATATAAGTTTTCTGTGCTGTGTGTGTTAGCTCATTGAATTGTATAGGGAGCGATATTGAACAGAAATGCGTTCAGATACAGATATCTTATCGTATCTGCTTAGTGTGTGGCACGCTTTAATATGTTAAGCGTGCCACACACTAAACAGATACGATAAAATATCTGTACAGGTTGATGTGATACAGGTCCTTCTTAAGCATTATATGACGTTCTATCCAAAACCTTCGCCTTTTAGTACATTGTAACGTAACACGAGCATCAATTTCAAAATCAGAATCGTCATCTGACAAGCTGTCTAGTAAATCTAGAAGACGTAAACACGAAAACATCCTGTATAAACAATCTGCACCAAAAAAACAAGTCTACTCAGTTTGAAGGATTTCGACAGAATGTATCGTCTCGTATATTATCGAAACTGCGTAGTGTATGATAGTCTCAGATCATTAAGTTATTATATGCAGATAAAATATTATCGTATCTGCGTAGTGTGTGACACGCTTTAACCACCATAGGAGATACTATGTATTTCCATTTAAGCTATGGGGACCACCATTTGATTGACACATACACTTTCCATTCACGCCACCTTATGACCGCAAGTCAGGCCTAATTTCAAACCTGTGTTAGGTTGCCGCTCAAATGTATCTTGATTATTTGTACCTTACGTGACCCGCGTGGCCCTGTATATCCTTCCAAAAGTTGTTGGAATTTTTAAATTCAGTGAAATTATTAGTTAGATTATCCAAAATAGATGGTAAAATATTGATAGTTATAGAAATTCAATAATTCTATACTATTCCCACACAATTTACATAAGAATAAGAATAAGAAACGTTTATTGCCAAGAAAAAGGATTATACATTCGGGACATATTTTACAAGTAACGATTTATTTTGAGGTGAAACAAGATATTTTTTAATAATTTTCACCAATTTCAAAGAAAATTATGCGCAACCCACCAATTTCATACCTATAGACATGGCCAATGTATTTCATATGGCTCTGAAAGCTTTTTAATATGAACATTATATAAATACAATATGTTAAGAAACTTTTAAATTCCATTTAAAATAACCCAATAAGGGCTGCATAGTTGCCCCTTCATTCACAATAGGAGGACTTAAAGATTGTAAGGTTTTACAGTTTCATATACATTGGAAACTCACAGACAACCCAACCAATTATATTAAATATACCTAGTTTTCATTGGAACTGTTTGTGAAACCACATTTTTTCTGTTGTACATCTTCTTATTCATTGTACTTACTTGTGTGCATCTGCAGGGTCTCTGAAGGTCACAAATGCATATGTAGGAGTAGGTGTCCTGTTTGGACCCCGGTCTCCCATCCGCAACCAGCAGCTTTTGATAAACCCATATTGAGCAAACACTCCAAATAACTCTGTCCGCGATGTCTACAAAATTGACATAATTAATGCAGTCTCATTTAACAACAACAGTTTTTAAAACAAAGAATGAATAATATTACAAAAATGTGTAAACAAAAACTGTTATTAGTTTGTTTACATTACAAAAGATAAATAACATGAGCAATAAACAAGGCAAAAATGCAGTATCTTACATACGCATTGCATTACCTTAGGGGGTAGGTTTGAAACATAGAGCTTCCTAATGGGTATTCCGTCTTCTGTATGAGTGGGTACACTTCGTAAACCGTATGGTGTGATATCAAGATTCGAATTTAGAGCATCTGTAAAGAAGCAGGTTCTACATTACATGATCAAGAAGATAAAGAAGCCTTGAAATGATACAGAATAGAATCATTTATAACGTACAAATTTCACGGCGAGCGGCCTGAAGTAACTCTGGACCAAAGACTCGTGCATCCTCGAGCGCCTCTTCTAGCACGTCCTCGAACTCCCACATGGCGGACTCTAGACGACTAAACTGCTGAATCAAACAATTACTCTGAACGTTAATTCGTGAACATTATAGTCTGGTATTGGTATAAACACGAAAAATTTGAAGAAATAACACGAAATAAAATTGATAATCGCACAATGCAGTCAGTCAACATACAACGGTTTCAATAGTTTTTTTTTATGACATTGCCATTGCCAGTCTCTAGTCCCAACCTCGTCCCGCAAAATAGTACCCGACATGACAGCAATAAAATGAAAAATGAAGAAAGTCAAAATTTTCCAGTAAGTATGGAATTAAAATTGTGTATTATTAGTATATATTTTATTCAAATACATTTGTTTTTATTGAGAAAAGAATTTAAATGAATGTTGTATTTAAAAATCATATAAAATTACATAAAAAATTCTATTAGCCAACATAACAAACATAAGATTTTTTTATTGTTATTACAATATATAAACAAAACGAACGAAACGTAACGTATACCACGGGCTTCGTTTGGATGAATGAAGAATGACAAATTGACAGCCGAATAAAAATTACGGCGTGGATTTATGGGTTAAAATTTTAGGAACTGTCTGTTGCTTTTATTATGAAATAGTTACAAAAATGATATTTTAATGCATACACTCTAAAGGAGTTGTAGTAAACATAACTTAAAGTTTTATTTCCCATGATAATGACCGATAATTCAAAAGTTTTGGAGCAAAGTTTGTGCATATCATCGTTTGTATCCCCGAGTGATTCTCTTGTTTTCATTGAGTTATAGCAGTGGTGGAGTATTTTGAATGAAATGGTGCCATTAGTGCTAACTTTAATACAATCGAAACTAAGTTTCATTTGATTGAAAGTCGAAGTAGTTTTTGTTGTCATTATGTATCCAGCGCCGACGCGGCACCCGGCTGCCGCGGTAAGGGTTTGTGTTATTTTCTACCTTTATGATTGTTTACCATCACAGAACATTCTAAATAACCTCTAGCCGCCTATTATGAATTGAACTGAAAGAATATATTATTGTGGCTGTTATTATTTTTTCAGGGACCACCACCTTCAGCAGGCCCTATTAAGTTCACTATAGCAGATACTTTAGAACGTATTAAAGAAGAATTTAATTTTTTACAAGCTCAATACCATAGGTAAGTATTGTTACAGCTTGTAAACAACCTTAAGAAACTATAATCTCAGAGTATACTTTTTTTTTAATTTAAAACTCCTTGCCACATTACTTACATGAGGTATACTCTTGACTGACTACATGGGTTAATGATCTGTACATTCTGTACAATTCTGGGGTTGTGTTTTATTATAAAAATTATTTTTCATAAAGAACTCGGAGAAAAATCTGTGGACCTATATTATTGAAGCTGTGAGTGATAATGCTGGTTTGCATCCAGTTCTGGTTTTGACCAACATACAGAGTTGCTATAATATAAAGTTGCTGTTTTAAAATGAGTTTGGGCAGATCCACACATCTACTAATTTGTCACAAGGCAGCATAGCCTCTGTGGATCATTAAATTCTTTGAGCAATATTTAGTACTTTCAGCACTTTAGCAAAATAGATTAAATATAATAGATAGATAAAAAACAACCACTTTTGCCATTTCTAAAATATATCAATGGACTGAAAATGAAATAATCCCAGATTTGGTATCTGGTAAATAAATTTCAAATAATTGAACAAATCAGCTCTTAATACATTTCTGTTTCTTTTGCAGTTTAAAATTAGAATGTGAAAAACTAGCTAGTGAGAAGACAGAAATGCAGAGGCATTATGTTATGGTAAATATACTACTTTCAATATTATTTTAAGTGTAATATATCATTCCTGACCTACTAATATTTTTTTGTTTTTTTCAGTATTATGAAATGTCATATGGCCTTAATGTAGAAATGCATAAACAAGTAAGTCTAACTAAACATTTTAATACATTAAGTGTAGAGATGTGTCAACCTGAAAATATTACAAACCAATTTGAATGGTTCTATGGAACCCGTCCATACGTTACAGAGTATTAAAAATGAGTAAATGGCTACCCATTTACTCATTTTGATCTGTATCAAACTGAATTACATGACAGTCCTAAACATACATAGTAGTATTAGGTTTGACCTGTCCAAGTTCATTTGTAATTTCAAACTCCATACTTAACCAGTTGGGTTTTAAAAACCATACTTGAATAAGTTTATGTCACATTTGTGAGTGTTGTATTGTGATATGCACATTACATAAATTACATATTTCCCCGGATATGTACTTGGATAGCACAATTGGAAGTGCACTGGGCTAGTGATCCAGTGGTTGTGGGTTCGAGCCCCCCTTTGAATAAAACTTTTCTATTTTTCTTTCGATTTAAATATCGAAAATATTCGCTAGCAGACGTTTCTGCATAATAAAAAATATATATTTCAGTTTTATTAAAAATCAACATTATTGCTCTAAATTGAACACAAACGCGTAGTAATTAAACACATTAAATTCTGTTAGTCGTCCATCCACAGGAGATTAAAAAAGCTCCCAAAGCGCAGAGCGTACTCACGGTCCTGGTCCTGACATTGTCCAACAACAAATAATAATAACCATAACAAACCATAATAATAATATAACTAACACTAATAAAAATAAACAACTTTAACAACACCTAATAACGAAAGACAAAGAACCTTCTAAATCAAAAAAATCTACCGTATGTGCAACAATATGCTTTTCATTCAAAATTCAATTCGCGAGTCGCACGGCGCGCTATCGTCAAGGTTTCGTTCGTTTAGGCAGTTGTCAGACCTCGTAGCCGAATCCCGTGTATTCTCCATATGCACTATGAAAAGAACCCGCCAGCCGGGTTTCTGGCACTCAATGTGTTAAGTAGCGTCATATAAATTTCACAAACTTATTTAATGGTTTTTATTTCTCAATAAATAATAGAAGTAGTAAATAAATAAAAATAAAGTTATCCTACCAGCTGTCATTGGCGCTCCATGCCTCAAAATTGATATTTATACATTTACAACCACGCTTCAGTTTGTTTTATTCCATAACTTTATAATGCATTTTTTTTTGTTTCAGACAGAGATAGCAAAGAGATTGAGTGCTATAATAAGCCAGGTAGCACCATTCTTGGCTCAGGAGCACCAGCAGCAAGTGGCAACAGCTGTGGAGAGAGCCAAGCAGGTCACTATGTCTGAACTTAACGCTATTATTGGGGTATGTTGTATTTTTTTAATTCCATACACCATAGAGCTCTACCGGAATAGGTTTCATGTGAAATAACATTGCAATCCAAATCTCTAATATGGAATAAAAAAAATGACAACCAGTGTTATGAAAATAACACATTATATATTTTATACAATATGATTTTTGCTTAATGGCTGTTTTGCAAAAAAAGATACTGAAGTATTTATATATTGTTACATGATAGCATAATGAATAACTATTGACTATGATATGAGATATATAAAATAGCTGTAACAATTTCATTAATACTTACTGCAATGTTCATTTTGTAAGCTATATCTTAAAAAATAAATTATTCCTACCAAATTTGCTTGGGCCATTTCTTTGGGAGGATATGTAAAATATCTGCTAGACTCACACACTCAGTATTACTTGTTAACATTTCACAGCAACAGCAACAACAAGGTCTACAACAGCTTCTTGTAAGTTCATATCTCTGGTACATGTATGTTGTGATTAACCTTAGTTATTTTTTATTATTGTACTTTAAACACTGCACTTTCTGTATTGCTCGTTACATGTTTTGTTTTAATCCTACGTAAATTAACTATTTAAGGTAATTTGGAGTATGTATATCTACTGTAGAAATAAGCGGTTCGCATAAAGGGGTACTGTACCTACTCATCATGTACAGTTAAGGGCATATATATGAATACTGTACAGTCAAGAGCAGGCAGCGGGCAAGGTTACCTCCCGGGGTTAGTTTACGTAAAGTGGTAGGACTAGTCAAAACAACCCTCTACCTATATGGATCGTATAGGAGTGTTGTTACTGTCGAACAAAATTCTAGAAGATCAATGATTTGTTCCGTCTCAAGAGATAAACGCAGTCTGAGTTTGACATAGCGACGGTTCTTGAGTTTCTTGCGAGGAAAAGTCGGCATATATACGTAAAAAATGTATACGAGTTGTTTATTGTTTACTTTCATAATTATTCTCTATTTTTTATAAACTATGCTCAGAGATAGTTAGATAGTTGAATTTATCGATACATCAATATACATTTTGGGCCCCGGCAAGTCCTTCCCGATTCGCCACTACGCTTCTTATCAAAATTCGATAGCGCTATACGCAGTATACATTATGATTGCGTTTAGTTTTGCTTGTTAACCTTTGAAACGCCATTAACTTGATATGAAGTCAGAACATTTCGTGCCCCACACGCCACTACTTGATATAGAGTTGAGGCCGTAGACCTACGTACTGAGAGGTGAGAGTCATTTTCGCTTGCTTGCAAAAACCTTTAGCGTGTGACGCACTACAGAGACTTGACGTGGCGGCGAAAAGGTTAAAAGTCAGTTAACACAAATCATGACGCAAAAGACAAAGAAAAAATATCATGTCGCGCAATTTACATGGCGTAAAGCTGTCAAACTCAGAAAACAATTATTTCTAAGGCGTTATAACACTTTATGTTTGCTATAGGGTATACTTGCACCAACTAACCTTATAGCTGTAGAATATATTCACCAGTAGTATAGTGTTAATTAACAGTTTATAAATTAATAAGACTTTTTGAATTAACATTTGTTGTCGACAACTGCCTGAGAAAACAAATTTAAAAACCCTGCAATACCATATTCAGGTCCCACACAGATGTTTGCAAATAACGATAATAGATATAACTAAGTCACAGAATAGGAAATTTTACTAGCAGAAATTTCTCCACAGAACAGACGTTTGATTGCAAAATGTAAATAACAGGTTTTCCACACAATATTATATCGACAGGTTTAACTAGTTTGGATTTGGAATATAATAGTTTTCGATGCATGTTTTTCGATTACTCAACGTCAAGCGAAGCCAAAGAGTAGTTTCCTACGTACATTAATTATTTTAGTACAAACTTTTTAAAGACACTATATGTTTCTAAAGATGAATTATTATATTTTGACCTTTCTTTCGATTGGCACAATTAAAATACAGGTGATTTTTTTTTCACATTTACGTCGGTTCGATTCCCAGACGAAGCAAACAATCCTTGGAAAATCTCTGAATGATGTAGGTAGTTACCAAAATGAAAATAACAAAGTTTTTGGAACAAAGCAGAAAACTTTTCAGCCCATATAGGGAACGGGACATGAATTATGCTACTTACTACATTTACAGCAGAGGTATATAATGTTATCCTACGAGTATATGCGTCAATCTGCCCTTATTGATTTGACGCAGTCCATTATACTGTAGTCACGTGCAGGGATTAGAAAATATTCTCCAGTACCTATTACCAACTTTATATACTCTATTTAACTTTACTGGAGCCTTAAAGGCTAAATTCTTGTCTGAAGTTGTGTTTGGTTTCAGCAGCAGATGCACGCGGGCGCGGGCTGCCGCACGGCGCAGGCGCGGGGCTGCTGGGGGCCGGCCTGCTGGGCTTCCCGGGCGCCGCCCCGCCGCCGCACCAGCCTCCGCAGCACAAGGTACTCCACACCACACAAGCGAACTATAGTAGGCTCGTGGGTGTAGGATATCCATGTCCTTCTAGTAACCATGTGTTTCTGCGCCATCAATAATGCATTTAGTGAAGAGTGGAAAGAAATCCACAGAAGGCAGGTTTATAGGTAGTAAAGTTGTGATAATTGCCGTGTTATGCCGGCTGACTAGAATAGCACCACTCCGCGGGTGTCGTAAGAGGCGACAAAGGGATAATCGTACGGACGGGCAGCAGCGTCCGTCGAAGCACAATCTACAGCTACTGCGGTCGTCAATCCGCCTGCCAAGCGTGGCGACTATGACAACTACCCCCAAGATGATACAAGTCATATTTGTGGAAGGCCTTTTTATATAAGTCCAGCAGTGGAATGCATACGGCTGAAATGTATGTATGTTAAGCTGTGATAACAGCCCTAATTTAGGTATGAGGGGAGGTTAACAAGACAATGTGCGTACGCACCAAACTGAAGCTTAAGCCGAACTCCTAAGGACAATTTGGCGACCACTGCATTTATTGACAAATATAGTACAAGTCTACCGCGCAAATCCTTCGAGTTCCGACGCCGCGACGCGGATCGCACCGATAATTCTCATTCGTCACAGCAAGTGTCAAACCATAGTAAAGTTGCGGGTCGGAATTTGTGACTACTCGCCCGAATGTCAGCGAGAAACTACTGAATTTATTTGAGCATTATTTGTAATTGTATAGACTAACGTAGTAATACATTAATATATCATGTTATATAGTCACTTATTGTTAGATTATGAGATGGCCGTGTCCCAGGTGGAGCTCCCGCCGCCGGCAGACATTAAGCCCCCCGTGCTGCCCGGGGCGCCGCCCCTGCTGGCGGGCCCGCGGGACAACGACCGCCTCATCGACTCCAGGGTTCTGCCGAGGGTAACATACCATAATACATTTTTGTGTTTTCAGCTGTAGCAACGTAGTAGCAATTAACTTGTGTAAGCCCATACGACGAGAAAAAATCTTTATTTTTCAATTCAGGCAAATTAAAATGCACTTATAAAAGTGTCAAAACGACTACCACTTAATTTGAGAAGATTATTACTGGCAAAAACTTATTTGAGTACTTATTATTTCGAAATAGTAATGCATTATATCTCAAAATACATGGTTATGGTCATACGTAGTCCTACAAGAATGAATATATTCTATTCTGCCGGAACTCTCCGCCTCTTTTCACGCTGATGTATTGCTTTTCTCAAACATGCAAAAAAAAAAAATATATAAAATACATATATAAATATTACGGCTGCATGCCATGACGCCGTGTCTCATCAAATGGAAATTAAAATAAGCCCCTATCTGGCCAAGGTCTGCAACTTTGTATGAAGTTGATAAGAAATTACAGGCCATTCGTCTATCCGCGCCCGAGGCATGATACTTCCTACTTCCTAGTCTAATATAAAAACATAACATAAATATTTAATTCTATTTCTAAGAAAAATAAGTACAAACTACTTTGACTACACGAAATAGACATGCTTTTGATATACTTCCCAACCTTAAGTGTGTCATTAAAGTAATGTTGCAGTTCATAGAAAAGATGAATCAAATGCTAAGCGGTGTAGAGTTATAGAGTTTGAGGAACATAATTTTAATTCGTGCTAAGGTGCAAATAAAAATGGCCGATAATGTTTACATTTCCGTCCACCAGCGCCACTCGGTGTCGCCGCACGAGCGCGAGCTGAAGTACCGGCCGCGCTCGCCGGCGGAGCCCGAGGCGCTCGACACGAAGCGACGGAAGGAGGAGAAGGTACACCATGTCAGTCTCTGTAGTGTATGTCGTGTCTTTTTATACCGTCCGTTGAGTTACCTCATGTGTTCACATCTGAATCTGTTTAGATTAAACTCGTATTGACTAAAAATAAAACGGGTCTATCGCTAATTAAAATTGATTCACCTTGGGTTCCGACATTTCTCACTCTCACAGCGTCATAACTGTCGCTGCAATCCGTGTCGTACAATCAATTTTAATTCGCGATAAACCCTATTCAATTTTTAGTCAATACATATGTGTAGAAATCGCGAAAGTATTGTACGTCAGATTCGACACATTAATATAAAACTAATCTTAAAATGGACGCGCCTCAATCAAGTATACAATCCAGATTAAAATTGTACGAGGATGTATTTCCCAGTAGGACCCTGCTTTCCGAACTGCCATACAACAATTGAACATGTTTAAGCGAATTGACGTGCGCTTTAAGATTTGTTGAACTTTGATTACACATCACTTAATTCTAAAGGCAAATGTTTACACGTCAGGTAATTTTAAACGGATTATACAAGCTTGTCCAGTTATGTGCATGGTAAAAATAACTTACTGCTTCTTAATAAACCCACAAGCACGTTGTGCGGTGCAAAATTGATTTGTACACAATTCATACCTATTTGTTTGATGATGACCTTTTTCAATTTACTATAAAAACTAATAATAAATGGATTGTTGTGAAATGTTTGTAAACTGTTGTTTTTTAAAAGCAGTACTAGTTTTCCTGCTAGTTTATTTTTATCGTTGGCACGGAATGTTTTGAGATTTCGTATTGCTTCATTATTTCTGACAAAAAATGTTAAGTAATATTTTTAAATGTTATATTAATTTGTTACAGGACAGTGATGCGGAGAAAAGTGACCAGGACTTAGTTGTTGATGTAGCTAATGAGGTAAATCTTTATCTTTACACTGTTATAAAATGTTCACTTGATTTAAACATTACGCGTATAAGTTTACTGGACCATTCTAAAGTATATTGTACCTAATTCCTTAATTAGTCACAATTGTTTTGCAAATTACCCACTTAGAAGAAATGATTAATTGCAGGTGCATCTCATTTTTGTCACGGACAATTATCGGTGTTAATTTAATAGCATTGTATTTATTTTTACTTAATTCATACTCTACTCAGATATGTTTAAAGCATACACCGACACCCTTTCATGCATGTAACTTAATAGCAAACTGCTTAATTGTCGTAACACAAATGAGATGATCATTAACTCACTTTAATTAGGTAAATTTTTTTGCAATTCACCCAATTAGATATAATTAGAGTAAGAACCAAATAGCAGTGTGTATATTTTTGTTGTCAGAAGTGCAGATTTTTTTGTATTAAGGATTTCAATGATATGTATAATTTAAAAGATATTGTGGTATTAAAAAAAACTTAATAAACTGTCAACCATCTTTTTGCCATAGTAGCAATTTTACTTAAAAGTTATATTACATTAAAGTTTATAAAACATGCAATTGCGTATAAGTTATAAATAAATAAATATTACAGGAAATCTTTACACAAATTGACTGAGCCCCATATAGTAGAGGAGATATAGCGTTTGGGGTCAAAATAATTGCCACAGAACCGGAGTTTGGTGTTTTTAGTTCTTTGTGTGTATCTTTTTGACATACTAAAAATATAGAAAAATATATGTGTGCAAAATGCGATTTTCCACACGGCAAAGATTAAAAAATTTAAAATTCCCCATATAAAACCCAAATTTTGTATGGTCTCAAAGTACAGGAAATTACACACAAAAGAAGGTTATGAGGTTACTTTAATAAAATAAACGTAAATTAAAAAGTGATGACTAAAAAAAAAAGAATTTTCAAGCAAAAATTTTTTTTTTGTTAAAATTGATAATGAAACTTATATAGATTATATACACATCAATATACGTTACAAAAAGAAAAGCATGTTTAATACATGAATATTTCCTATTAAAGGGTGAACACTATTAAATTGTCGCAGGTCGAACATGCTACAGACGACAAAATAAAAATCCAAAGTGCTCAAAATTCTTTATATGACTAATTTTATACAGCGTAAAATCATTTTAAAAAATATTAGGGCTATTTCATCGAACGACGAGAAAATTTCCGGACATTACTTTTGACGTGATTCATTGAATTTCGCACGGAATCATCGCTTAACAATTTTGTGCATTTAATCCATTTTCGTTGAAAATCTGGTAATGAAGTGGCAGGTTGGCAAGTTTTTCGCAGTTTAGTTTTTATATTAGCCCAATATTTTTCGATGGGGCGAAGTTCGGGACAGTTAGGTGGGTTACTCTCCTTAGGCACTACCTCGACTGAATTCGCCTTATACCATTCCAAAGTTCGAGACGAATAATGGCAACTTGCTAAATCTGGCCAAAACAATGTTGAGGAAGTGTGTTTCTTTATGAATGGTAACAGTTTCTTTTTCAAGCATTCTGATATATAAATATCGGTGTTAATTGTCCCGGTAGTGATAAATGGTGGCCCCCTCACGCCGCACGGGCATATAGCTTGCCAAACAAGGTTTTTTTTGGAAAATTTTTCTACCGGGATCACCTTTTCCGATTCGTCAAGATTCGAGATGTCACGAGAGGAATGGTACTGGTTACCTGGTAAAGACTTGAAATCTGCCTTGACGTAGGTTTCATCGTCAATAATTAGGCAACATTTTTCTCAATCAACAAGGTATACAATAACCTAGAACGTCTAACCGCACGATTATATTGATCCACAGTTCTCTTGGGAGCCTTTTGCTTCTTATATGTTGTAATGCCGCATTCTTTTTAATTTTTTGGACATTTGCTTGACTAGTGCCTACTTTTTTCGCCACATCCCGGGAAGAGATACTCGGATTCTTATCAAATAGCTTGCACACCTTTGATTGTAACTTAACATTAGATTTTCTGGTGGGTTGACCTTCACGCCGCTTCCTATCTATAGTTTCACCTTGTTTAATTTTTTAGGGTTCGTTGAACCGTCCTCCGAGTTGTTTGACAAGATTTTGCCAGATCTAAAGTTGATAAATGAGGATTTTACTGAATTCTTGCAAAATTAATTCGCGAACATTTTTTCGTGTAACGCCATTTTCATAAATAAAAACAAATGAACATTTTATGGTTGTCTAATATATTACGAGCCTTCTAAATTTAAAATTTTAAAAGAATATTCAAAAAAGGTTCGATGCAACACGCTAGCAAAGTAAAAATGTAGGCGACAATTTAATAGTGTTCACCCTTTATACCTGAATAATACAAAAAATAGACTTTTAATTAACAAGACAAAATATAGAGCTCCTCCATAGAGTGCCACATGGAGCAATCTTCAACATACTGCGGCCACTGACTACCAGCGTTAGTTTAGCGTTTGTAGATGTCCGATATTGCGCTTTCCTGGATGTAGTCGCTACTTTACTAGGACTTTTCTGTCCTAACGGCCATCGACCACCACTGCCACTTCAACAGTGCAATTCTACGAGCCATGGCGGTTTTTCTGTCTTTTTTTTACGGAACATCATTGAACTGCATCTACGTGGCGATAGTCCGAGCGGTCACGGGTCTTCCTTAATTCTCCACAGCCGAGTTTGATATTGCCTTTTCGAAGTTTTATTTGCCTAACTGGACTACATGTCCCAGATACAAATATTCGTCAACAACTTCGACAGCAACGTTCCCAACCGATATCGTATACATGGCGACAAGGACATCTTTGATGCTTCTATTATGTTAACTTTCAGCCCTACCTGTTCTGAAACTCTACTAAGGTCCTGAAGTGCTCAGACATGACAATGACATAGTCTAACCGAAGGTGAGTGAGGTGTTAGCTCTTAACATTGATCCAGTACCTTAAAGGCATCTTCCAGTGCAGCAACCAGGTTCGGAGAATGACATCTTCTTGTCTTACACCTCGGTGCGGCTGGATTGGCTCAGAGCTCTGGTCCTGAATATCGGTGATCGGTGAAGAAATAGAAGTACAGCCCATGTCTCGATCGAACCACGATGTAATCAGCCACTATGCTTGTGGACTATGAGAAAGCCTTTGAAGGGGGGTTGGAAAAAAACAACTACTCAATATGTCAATTGAGCCCTACACTAGAATTTTTCATTAATATATTAATAGTAAAAATGGTCGATACTCCCGTAAACCGTATACAAATGAGTAATGTTGTAGTGGCAGATAATAATGTGTCGACATATGGCATAGAATGATTTAAATGTTCTCTATTGCTCTGTGATTTAAGATTATTAGATTTACAAATAACATTAAACAATTGGAAAAGATACATGGAAGAACTTTATAAGTCCTGTCGAGTTCGATGAAGATGATATGGAAGATGAACAGCTAATAGACTAGAGATGATAGAATAGGTAGTAAGATAGGTATACATAGTTAGTAAAATAGGTAATAGATTGGAAAATAATACTTGAAGAAGAGTTTTTTAAAGCCATGTCGAATATTCTAAATGGTAAAGCTGCAGAAGATGGCGGAATTCCTATTCTAAAACAGCATATAAGTTTAAATATGAAGAACACGTTAATTGTGAAATTTAAATTAATTGACAAGATTAGCAGACGACATTGCGCCATTTGCAGAGAATAGTAACAAGTTACAGCAGACACTTTAAAAATGATGAAATCTTTG
This sequence comes from Grapholita molesta, assembly GCA_022674325.2. Lineage (NCBI taxonomy): Eukaryota > Metazoa > Arthropoda > Insecta > Lepidoptera > Tortricidae > Grapholita > Grapholita molesta. Next base: position 9,476,534 of record CP053137.2, read on the forward strand.
ATAGATTCAGCCTTAAAACTAACAGTAATACAATAATTTTGTTATTATATTACCAAAAACCTCATAACAAATGCTGGACAGAAATCATGACTAATGGAGAGGAGACGTCTTGCAAAATTTGTTTATTACAGATAAAAGGTGAGACATAGATAGGGCATCTGATGAGGTATAAGACCTTTTATTTTAAAATTTTGGATACCAAGATCGAGAGGATGACAGACCGAGGAAGGCCAAGATATGCATATCTCAGACACGTAAAGGAGAAGGCTTTTGTTATAAGGCTAGCAGAGGGAAAAGTAGACTCCACCAACATTCTTAAATATTGATGATGATATAACATATTGAAAACTGCACAAGCTTATTTTTAATCTTCTACCATCTGGTTATTTAATTTTAATTTTTGAAATTAACGTTATAACCTTTTTTACCTTTTTTTCCTGTAATTCGATGCCACACACGATTTTTAATAAATTTTATGAATTTTCGAAGATACAATTTTTGTGGGGCAAAAGAACGCATTTTTCACAAATATATTGCTGATGTGGCAATAGGAAGGCCACGTAACTCGGAGAGTCGATGGCCGTTAAGACAGAAAACTCCTCGTGGCGACTACGTCTAGGAAAGCGCAATATTGGACATCCACAGGCACAAACGCTAAACTAACGCTGGCAGCAGTGACTACATTATGTTGAAGATTGCTCCATGTGGCAGTCTATGGGTGAGGTCTATATTTTCTCGTGCTAATTAAAATACAGCCTATATGTTTTGTATAATATATCATGTTTTAAATATGTTATTTTTATAACGTATATTGATGTGTATAGTCTATAAAGGTAAAGTTTAATTTTCAATTTAAAGAAAAAAAAAATCTTGAAAAATGTTTTTTTTTTATTCACCACATTGTTATTTACGTTTATATTATAAAATTAACCTCATTATAGTTTTTAGTGTGTAATTTCCTGTAATTTGAGACCACACAAAATATGAGTTTTATATGGAGAATTCTCAGTTTTTCAAATCTTTGCCGTGTGAAAAATCACATTTTGCACACATGTATTTTTCTATATTTTTAGTATGTCAAATAGATGCATACAAAGAACTAAAAAAAACAAACTCCGCTTCTGTGGGAATTATTTTGATCCTCACCTACAAATTTTCGTACATCTCCTGTACTAATAGTAAGCTCAAAGAAGACTCGTATTCTGGGTACCAAGCCAACTACATATTATGTTTATGTATATAATATACAAATACTTGAATACTTAGACAACATCGACGATTCGGGAACCATCTGCGCTCATCACACAGATAAATGTCCTCACTGGAATTCGAACCCGGGACCGTCGCCTTCATAGGCGGGGTCACTCCCCACTAGGCCAGACATGTCGCCAAAATTTTTATTAACCCCTCGTATGCGGATGTCAAAATTCTGCAATGAAAAAACGACCTTTAAGTTAATTTCGTTGAATTCAAATGCTCGGCCCGTATTCGCGCCTAAGCATACGACGGGTTAAGGTACATGTTGAGCCTCCAAAGTGAAATTTCCGTGCCGTTGAACGCTGGCCCCCTCGCAGGAGGAGCGCGGCTCGCCGGGCGCGCGCGCGTCGGAGGCGGAGCGCGCGGAGCCCGGCCCGCGGCCCGCCTCGCGCGGCTCCGAGTCCAGCCGCTCCACGCCCAAGAGCTCCAAGGACGTACGTGCCCGTGCCTCTCTCTTTCTAATACATACGCTAATGTTATTACAACTTACAAGTTGCGCGATGCCACATATTAAAAAAAAGTTACAAGTTGGTATGACATGGACTCTCGACTCGACAAATGGTGCTGCGGAAACTACAGTGATAATCCGATTAATAATTTTCTTTGAAAGCTATACTCTCGTGTTTTTTGAATTTGCGGTTCAAAAAGTTTAAATACCTATCTAACACTTTATGTTTGAACCTTGAACCGAAAACATATAAGTAAAAAATAGTACATTATGTCACAAGGGAGCAAAATTACATTTTTACGGCGAGAGCATATATTGAATTCTAAACGACGGGAAGGCGCCTACAATAGAATCCCGAAACTCACTCACTGGCTGAAAAAAAAAAACAAAAGTTCGAGTACAAAAAGTGTCACTTTGTTTCCTCCTAGCGGAGAAGAAAAGTGCCTTATACAAACTGGTATTGTGATTTTTTTTTTTACCACTTAGCCCGCATGATTGATTTACATAATTATATGCAAATAACAACTTTCTAGTCACTGAGCATAACTGAGGACAGACAGGCGTACATGGCCTAACTATAAGGGTTCCTAGTTGACTACGGAACCGTAGTGAATATGACAATACATTTGGTTGTGACCGGTGTCGTTGATACGTGTATCCGTACCCGGCAGGACAAGCCGGGCACGCCGGGCGGCAAGCCGGCGCGCGCCGCCACGCCGACGGGCCGCTACGGCTTCCCGCCGCTGGCCGCCTACCGCGTGCCGCACCTGGACCACGCGCGCACCAACGGCCAGCCGCCGCACAAACCGTAAGCTCGGACCTAGGAGAAATAATGACTGGAGAACGCATCCGCTAGCGCCAGTAAGGGACAAAGATATTTTGGCTTTTGTAGTCTATTCACTATAGTTTTGCTTTACAGGACATCAAAAACATTAGCTTATTCTGTATTAATTACCGCAACTTTGGTTGAAAACCCAAGAAAACTCCAATTGTATTTGTTTGTTCCTCTCTAACTTTGACAGTTCTGAAGGTCCAGTTTGGAGGGGAACAAAAATATGTGAGACTATGACAAGGACGGACGAAAATAGCGCCGTCTCTGCCATACCTATGGAAAGTTACATAAGACGATCCCTTTCGATCGTGGTATTATTATTATCACACTCCGTCTAGTTAAATGGTATATCTATGGCTCGGAAACGGTTGAAACCATAGACATACCATTTAACTAGACGGAGCGTGCAAATTTTCGTCCGTCCTTGTCATAGTCTCACATATTTTTGTTCCCCTCCAAACTGGACCGTTCAGAACTGTCAAAGTTTTCAACCAAAGTTGCAGTAATTAATACAGAATAAAGCAAAACTATAGTGAATAATTACATTTTGGGCTACAAAAGCCAGAATTACTTTGTTCCTTACTGGCGCTCCCGGATGCGTTCTCCAGTCATTATTCCTCCTAGGTTGGAACATTTCCATTTGGTGTTTTCACTGCATTGTCATTCTATTAGGGAAATTTCTCGATTGACATTAACTTCATTGGTGGTGTTTGAACAGTTAAGTATCGTTCGTGAGCCATTTTTATAAAAGCTAACATTGCACGTAAATCGCGGCCTTTACCCTTACCGTGAGTTGTGACATTGAGGTTTTAGATAACGAGTATCGAGACTACTATCTGTGCATCTCGCTTGTACTATTTTAGTGCGAACGAGATGCACAGATACTTGTCATCGAAAACCTCAAAATGACAACTCATGTTAATTATACGGGTAGCGGGCGGTAGTACGCCACGAGCAGTAAATTCATCGAGGAGACTTAACCCCTCGACATACATTCTTTTGTTCTGTCTTGATATACTTAGCTTTGTTTAACAGATTTAGATTTAAAAAATCTTAACGTAACGTAACGTAGCGCGGCGCGGCGTAGGTAATTTACATTGTTGATACTCTACATACACAGAAGTGGTTTGGAATATTCGCTAAGTCAAAACTATTTATGCATTCTAAAAAAATATTAACTATGATGTTTATTATCATTATTTTATTACTTAGAGCTACTCATTGATTACCTTTTTATATTCCAGGGCATACTCGTACCACACTTGCGGCGGGCCGCTGCAGCCCGTGCCCTTCCCCGCGGACGCGCTGGTGGGCCCCGGCATCCCCCGCGGCGCGCGCCAGGTGGCCGTGCTGCCCCACGGCGAGGTCGTCTGCGCTGTGGCCCTGTCCGTCAACAACGGAACCAGGCACGCTTATACGGGGGGGAAGGGATGCGTGAAGCTGTGGGATATATCGAATCCCGGCTCGCCTAATACGTTGGAACCTCTTTCGCAGTTGGATTGCTTGGTGAGTTGGTCTGATGCTTGTTTTCCTTCAATAATCAGCAAGGGTCGGAAAAATGCCGTCATTTTGAAAACATAACCCTATTTCGGACCCGAGTATATCCTTAAACTACGTCCAACAATGACACAGCGATGACCATCACGCTTGAATCTGGGGCAGCCCAACTGAGGACGTACCTCCTCCTTACAGAAGACACAGCCATAATAGCACTGCTACCTTTCAGGTATGTAATGTTGTGTTCCTGATAGTGAGTAAGGTTCCCAGAGCTCAAACCCCACCTTAAAGGCCGGCAACGTGCTTGTGACTCCCCTGGTGTTGCGGGTGCCCATGGGCAACGGTAATTGCTTACCACCAAGCAATCTGTCTGCTCGTTTGCCGCCTATGTCATAAAAAAAATCTTTATGTTGTAATTTATTTCTTTTTTAAGTTAATATACGCGGTTACGTCCCGTTTATTTGTAATGTGTAAAAACCGTGAAAGTTTAAATCAGTATAAAGACAGGGGAAGTTGTCGTTCCAGCAACGAGACAACTACATCAGGTCGGTGAAGCTGCTGCCGGACGGCCGCACGCTGATCGTGGGCGGGGAGGCGTCCAACCTGTCCATCTGGGACCTGGCCTCGCCCACGCCGCGCATCAAGGCCGAGCTCACCTCCTCCGCGCCCGCCTGCTACGCGCTCGCCATCAGCCCCGACTCCAAGGTGACTCGCATGTCTATCTTGGGTAATATAGGAGCCGATTTTTTTTTAGAGAGCTGGAATATTTCATTTAAAATCTCGTAAAATCGAAAACATATTATTTTTGAAATCCGAGCGAGGGCGTTGCGTAGATTTTTACTCTTTCAAAACCTTTATAAACTGGTCCTTAATTATTTATTTGCAGCGTATCGATATAGATATTCAAGTGTTATGGGGTTCAAGTACAAAACAATTTTTCGTATGCAATGTTTTTTAAACCACTCGCTTTTAATCTACAACGCTTGTAAGTAAAAAAATCCCTCCCGTGTGCATACACAGACGGGTAATCGATTTTACGAAACTAATAATAATAACATATTATATTTCTCCAGTAACTAAACTATTTTTCGCAGGTGTGCTTCAGCTGTTGTTCAGATGGAAATATCGCTGTATGGGACCTTCAAAATCAGACTCTAGTTAGGCAATTTCAAGGTGCGTATCCTGTTTGACCCTTCATTACGTTTCGGCGGTTACGCGCTCTACATTACGCGTTGTTATGGAAATAATTATTAGGTATTATGTAGTCATAATGTGGTAAATAGTAAACACCCGGCCGTTGGATACATATCCAACTTTAAATACTATATGAAGCATTTTAAAGTTGTGACGAAGCCTTTTGCGGATTCCATCGTTAGTTTGTGTGAAACGAGGCCTGTTGCTGATTTTAATGTTGCCACCTGACGAAGCCTGCGCTGTGCATAGCTGTTTGTATAACAATCTTACTAATCTATATATATATATATTAATAAAAATGAAACCCCCCAAAATGTATGTGATCGCATAACTTCCAATAGACTGAACCGATTTGGCTAATTTTGGTCTTGAAATATTTGTAGTAGCACACGGAAGGTTGTAACGGTGAGAAAGTATGAAAAAAATACGAGTAATATACTAAAAAACGAAGATATTGTTCTCCCATACAAACTTTATCAACTCCGAAAAGCAGTAAGCGCCGCAGAATTTCATACATCTTACGCGTTTTGGTAAAATGGTCTTTGCTTTCGCTCGAGAAAGGCGGAAGCGCCGCAGGGTTTCATACATCTTACGCTTTTTTGCGAGCAAAATAGGTACTTTATATTTATTCAGCACTATAGTCGTTAAAGCGATAGTTTCTTACAAATTGTTAATAAATTAGCCCTTATTCCCTAAGATACGGCTGTCAAAATCTCTATTGAATGACAAAAGTCACTGCTGAGTTTTCCGTTTCATGTATAATTCTGCGTTCAGTTTTCATCGTACATAAGAATTTTAAATAAAATCTTTAAATTGAAATGGTGAATGCGTAGAACAAAAAAAAATAAAAATGGTTTGGAACGACAGATATTCACACTGGCCACTTAGCTATCTTTTTAGCCACTTGACCGTCCGTCCCGCGAGACTATTTTCCTGTCAACCGTCCGGGTTTTTTTAGCGACGCACGCCCCGCGCTGCGCATCCATAGCTTTCTACAAAAATGTCTGTATCTTCTAAAGTATACAAGCTATTATAAAGAAAAAAAATTGAGGCATAAATGAAGTTACATTTATTTAAATAATCTATAGTGATACTAAAATTATTCATAATTATTGACTATAATCAAGGTTAAACTTATGAAATCGGTAAAAAATACTAACAGATTTTTATTTGACGACTAATTACAGGAAATATTGCGCGATGACCCCCTTTTATTGTTACATATTAAAAAAATATACTATTTTACCTTTTCACTGACACCACAACCAAATATATAGTTCTCAATGAGATATCAAAATAAATTAAACAAATTCCCTACTCTTTCCGTGGATAGTCAACCGTCCAGGGCATAAAACCTGAGAAACACCGTAAATATTTTGATGAATCCTGAAGTAGTTCGATATATTTCTTATGTTTAGTATATTAATCTCTTCTCTATAAACCAATCGTCAATATTTATTGTATATTTTAATAAACAGGGCATCAAATTACTAATAATTAGGCTGTAACGTTTACTGCCCGTTCCAAAAAAACCTTGATATTTTAAATTGACATCACAGTAATCACACTCTCACATACAGAACATAATACACATTATCGTAGATAGTACACATTCCTGATCATTTTGATGTATAATAACCCCCAAAAATATGTAAATAAACGTGAAATAATTACGTCATAACTACGAGTCCTCCACAAACACTCACAATCACGCGCAGTTTTACAAGGCACTGGCAAATATATTTTTTCATTGACTAAGCAAATAGCGTACACTGTCATCTATATTTTTTAGAGCATACTATTTAGTTAGGCTACATTGTTGGATAAAGAGAAGTAGTAAATAATGCCAAAATATTCCACTAGATGCCTCTATAATAAACTGTTCCCTCTTCCACACCTTGGGATAGTAAGATATCCGCGGACGGTTAGGAGCATATCGGTTTTGGATACTATGCTATCTTCGGACGGTCAAGTGGTTAGCAAGGAATTTTTAGTATAACTGGAATATGCCCTGTGAAAAATACCAATAAGTGAAACGTGCTTTATATGCATCGCATTAAGGTTTACTTTCGCTCGCCGAATATGAAGAAAAAAAACGAGCCGAGTAGGACAGCTAGTACACAGACCTCTGTCCCTTTCTGAATGATGCTATTCCTAGAATAATATTAGATCTATGGCAACCCAAAGTCAACTAGATCTAGGGTAACCATGCTTGTACATGGACGAGGACAATCACACAACAGGACAACATTAATGTTGGTGTTGAGATAAAGTACATTAAACATATTTATTAAAATTTGTAAAATGTGGTTTCATTGTCATTGTATATTATAGTAGAGGGGATATAGCAATTGGGGCAAAGTAATTCCCACAGAAGCGGGGTTATAGTGGTTTAATTTCCTGCGTGTATTTTTTTGATATACCTAATAAACATATAGAATATATAAGTGTGCAAAATGCGAATTTTCACCCGGTAAAGATTTTTAAAAAATCAACATGTTAAACTCAAATCGTGTGTGTCAATTACAGGAAATTACAAACATAAATGGTTATGAGGTTAATTTTATAAAATAATAATCGTAAATAACAAAATGGTGGTTGAAGAACAAAAATATTTTTCAAGTAAAATGAAAATCTGAACATTGAAAACTGAACGTAACATTTTATTGTTTTACACATTAATATACGTTGTAATAAGAAAACCATATTTAATACATAAATATTTCCGATTATATTATATGATGTAAAAGTTTAGGCTGTATTTTAATCCACACGACAAAATATAGGCCTCTGCCATAGACTGCCACATGGAGCACTCAGCACACACATGGAGAACACTTTAACATACTGCGGCCACCGACTACCGGCGACCCGGTCATCGGTCCGACTGGTTTGTTGATGTCCGACATTACCGATTTACGTATCTAAAAAATATGAAGAAGGCTGTCGGAGAGAAAAGAAGATTGGTGTTTACTCCACCGACACTCTTAAATTTGAACACAGCAAGAGCTTATTTTTATTCTTTCACCAACTGGTTATTTATATTTAATTTTAGAAATCATCGTCATAATCTCTTTTACCATTTAATTTCTTGTAATTACATACCACAAACGATTTTTAATAAATTATATAAGTATTCGAAGTTAAAATTTTTGGGAAGCAAAAAAACGCATGTAGTATGTCAAATAGATACAGAGCTGCCGGCGTGGTCTCTACACCGATCTAGTACATCAGAACACTATTGTATTTAATAGAATTTTCCTAACTTCTAAAATTAACGTGGTCACCCTATAGAAAGAGACAAAGGTCTGTGTGGTAGCTATCTCACTAGGCTCGCTTTTTTCGGGCTAGTACTCGATCTAGTTATAATAGTATATCTATGCTTTTTAGCGTGTGACTTACTGTTGTCAATCTTATTGTAGGATTTTTGATTCTATGTACGGATTGACGGTTGAACCTCAAAATGGCGAAGTCGTCTTGAAAATATATTTTTTGTTTTTTGTTCAAACGTAGTTTAGTGTGTAATATTGATAGCGTATTATGCAGTGATCTAACGAAAAATTGTGCAGCTAATGAAGAATTGATTTCAAAACGTGTTTCACCACTATTTTGGTCATCACCCGGCAGTCCCGGGGTCACGGCCGCCTCTAAGCTTTCTGTAAAGTACAGCTACCACTTTACAAAACGCAAGGCCTACTACCGAACAACGTCATGCTCTAAGGGCAAACTTATATGTTATTTTACTTATTTGCTATTTTACTTGACATTGGCAAAATCATCGATTGATTTATTGATGGAAGCCATATTTTATTAAAAGAAGAAGAATCTTATTGTATCAGCTTATTGGAAAAAAAGCGCATACAGGTGATATTAAATAATAAATGAAAAAAATAAGAACAAGCCAAGTCAACCAGCGTTGTGCACATAATAATCCAGTGAATAGACCAATTGTGGAACAACTCCCAAGTATTTTTCCATCAAACAATGAATTGGTTGCACTATTCAAGACAGCATTAGACCGCATGCCATCTGCGGCGCTACCGCAAAACACGATATTCGTAAATTTCGGACGATTGTCTCTGTCATTCTTATGACGCCTCAATTGGAGTAAAAGAGATAGATGCCCGAAATATACGAACTTCGATGTTCGCGGTACCGGGCCTGATAAGTTGATAACCACAAAATTGCCATCAGAGCCGATAAGACGCCTATAGGCCAACACGCAAGACGTGTTAATGCGCCGACATTTGATGAAGTCGCTATTGTTGTCGTGGGGGTCACTGTAAATAGTAGTAAAAAAATCGCGATATTGTTTTACATCGTCGGAGCGATCAACTGCAGCGTGTGTCCGAAACACATCGATCATATGATGCGTTACAATATCCAATCTTATTTTGGCAAGGTGAAGATGGGTATGATTTTTCAATGAAGATGATAAAACCAATGACAGGTAAATAAACAATCTACGTTTTCTTATAACAACGATAATAATACGACAACAGGCGCCGAAACTAATAAAAAAATTAGTTCAATGAATTATTATTTCGTCTTTTTCACCAATATGTTGTGGATATGTACGTAAAAATAGAGACAGAGCGTTTGAAACATATCAGGTTAAACCAGGCAAAACTCCGTTCTGAGGAATACGTTCATCTACGAGATGCCATTAATGCTGTTGGGAATGCACAAAATGTCGGCAGAACAACTATCCTCCCAGCAACATACATCGGAAGTAAAGTCCTCGGCATATGCATGAATACGCTTAAGATGCTATGTCGCCTGCTGCCGTGTCGGAAAACCGTCAGGATTGTTTATTTACACGCCAAGAAAGAAAACTAATAATGTTGTGTATCAACAAGCATTACAATAAAAAAAAATGTTTTGGAAGTAATAAAAAAATACAATGTATTGTATTAATAAGGTTTTTTATTTAATTTTATTACTTTGTTCTCAAAAATAATGAAGTTTTACCCAACGGCCAATGGCATACCATATATCCGTTACATGCAATTAGTATTTATCTAGGCAGGACGACGTCTGCCGGGTCCGCTAGTATTAAATAAACTATTTGTGTGATATATGAAGGAAGTCATTTGCTGAAATACATATGCATGTTTCAGGGCACACGGACGGCGCGTCATGCATCGACATCAGCGGCGACGGGTCCCGCCTGTGGACCGGCGGGCTGGACAACACGGTGCGCTCGTGGGACCTGCGCGAGGGCCGCCAGCTGCACCAGCACGACTTCAACAGTCAGATATTCTCGCTCGGCTACTGCCCCTCGGGTGAGCTCCAGTTCTGTGGACCGGCGTAATAGTACATTGTGTATTAAGGGCGGTACATAAGAAATTACGAGCGAGCCCGACGCCGAAGGCGAGGGCTTAATTAACACGAGTTCGTAATTTTTGTACCCGTGGCACACATAATGTTTTTTATCACACTTTATTTTATAATTCATACACATTTCATGCAACGTTTTTAAATAGAGAGTTTCACCAGCTGATTTGCATGAGCCAATATGGCGTATCGTATCCATATATAAAGCTAATGTCGTACACGCCACGTTCCGATACTACAGAAGCCGGTAAAAACTTAAAACCTTTAAACAGTTAATTTGAATCGAAATAAATAAATAAAAATGACAAGTAATGTTTAAATTAACGTTAAATATTTTATTTTAGTTATTAGGGTCAGTTTTAAAATGAAATTTTAACATTTTAAAAATATCTTATGCAATGAAATTGTATACGACCTTTTTGCTTTGGACCTTAAAATTTGCCAAAACTTTAAACTACTTTTTCTAATTAAAAAATTACTTTACAGCCCTAGGGCGTAATTTAAGACTTACGGCCCGATTTGTTTACGTGTAATAACATCTTTTACGAGCAAGTGTGATGAAAAAACTGATACTTTAGTTAAACATAAACACGATGTCTAAATGACGTCTAAGTAAGAAATAACGATTAAAATAGTATATGCTCTGACCCCAGGATCGTGGCTAGCCGTGGGCATGGAGAACTCGCACGTGGAAGTCCTGCACGCGGGCAAGCCGGACCGCTACCAGCTGCTGCTGCACGAGTCGTGCGTGCTCGCGCTCAAGTTCGCGCACCAGGGCAAGTGGTTCGCGTCCACCGGCAAGGACAACCTGCTCAACGCCTGGCGCACGCCCTACGGCGCCAGCATTTTCCAGGTATCGACACCTTTGTGGACCTTATTGCAACGAGATAAGAGTCATACTGTCTTTTTCTTATGCATATTGTCGTCGTCACAAAAAAGAAGTGTCCTTTTTTCTTCTGCCGTAACGAAGAAATTTATTTTACTAGACTAAGAAACACAAACTTGAGTTTTCGTAATTTGAACACTCTGGTACCTTTAGTTCTGTTTATATCATGTAGGTCTTTACAAATTTTTATTTATATTCGCGTATCTCTACAACCTTTAATTAATCAAACAATTTATAGTCGTAGTCTGCAATAAATATAATTGTACGAGCCCCACTGTAAATGAGTTCGTCTAAGAGGAAAAAAAAAATCATTTATCAACCTTACTTCAACCTAAAATTCAGGGAGACCTAGACCTTTTGTAGAAAATTTAATATACTATAAAGAGTAGTATTTATTTTAGTTAGACGAACTGTTTTGCAAAAAATATGAACTATTGACGTATGTTTTTGCTTAGGAGATATTAACTCTATTATATGGGTTTCTTGCCTGAAATAAAGGTCATTTATTTATTTATTTTTATTTTATATAATTATTTTTTATTATGCAGAAAGGTCTGCTAGCGAATATCTTCGAATTATATTAAGTTCAATAACATTATCACACATTGTACAACTCAAGATTAAACTAGGCGTAATGACCTTGTATATAGTGTATTCCAGTGATCATCAAAGTGAATCGGTAATTAAATACCAGTCTTATAAATAAATATCGTATTATAAAGTGCAACTAGACGATCTAATATGCATTTAGGCTCATAATACAACAAGTTACGTATAGGTTACTTGTTGTATTACGTATGTCTATTTTGTCCATCTCACACAATGCGGATAAAATGTTTGATTTTAACCACAATGTTTTTTGTCTACAGTCAAAAGAGTCTTCATCGGTGCTCAGTTGTGATATATCAGCGGATGACAAGTTTATAGTGACCGGCTCGGGAGACAAGAAAGCGACAGTGTACGAGGTTCTTTACTGAACACCTGTGACCAGTGATAATCTAGAATATGTACGTGTTGCTGTTTGTTGTACTCCCGCACCATATGGGATCTGGCAACAAAATACGACCGCTGCTGAATGATCCAGTGATAGCATAATAGTTACTACTTACGATGATGATGATGATGATGATGATGGATGGATGGATATTAATGCAGCGTTAACTGTCACAATCTGTCAAACGTTCCAAACAAAAGTAAAAACGACCATTAAATTTGCAAAAATAAGTTGCACAGTAGTCACATTACTTCTCATAATTCCGTGTAAGTTACATAGATACCAACATCTTGCATTTCACTCACAGGATGGTAATGTGGGTTAATAAAATATTTTCTTTTGTTATTCTATCCCAACAGCCATAAGCATAGTTTTTTGGAAGAATTGTGGTGACCGCGTTCTACTAACAGGCTTGATAGGTGACCCATTATCGAAAGGACATAGTTATCACAAAAATGTGGGTCTAAAGCAAATCAGCAATCCTCTCTTTCACTGTAGCAAATAATTTGTTACAAGTTAAGTTTTATTTGTAACAAAGGCCGCCAAGATATAATGATACGACTTTTTGTATCTACAAAGTGTCGAATATTAGTTCCCTTTTATGTGAAATTTAATCGCAGGCGACCATTGTTAATTGCAAGGATTATTATATAAAAATCTAAAAAGCATTAATACGAGTTTAAAATTGAAAAAGTATTTACTTTAATAATTTTAAGATTCTTAGTGCAAGGCTTGAGTAGACGTCCGAGTTGAGCGTTCAGCTTGCAGCGGGGCGAGGGCGTGCATGTTCAACAAATACAAAAAAAAAATAAGCAGTTTATTTCATTTTCTGTATACATCCATTGATTAACAAACAAACGCACGGGAGTTCACTCAGGCCTTACACTTAGCTAACAATTAGTTAAAAACTCGGTCATTGTCATGCATATCACTCTTATTAGACAAATATAATAAAAGATAACATGATAAACCTCACATTAGAAATATACACTCACATCTTATGTATTGTATAAAATGTTACTATTGGCCATGTTCGCCAATAATAAAATGTAGTGATAATTGTAATTATTAAGTAACAATTAGATGAATGTTGCACGGTTACGAACATTTAGTGTTATTGTATATTTTTATAATAAAATTGAATACCATTAATTAATTTTTAAGTCCAAACAAACGCAGGTGTACAAAAACGTTTCAATTCTCGTCAATCGTATTTATCTTATACAGTATTTGTGCTACGTAACTTTGTACAAATTGATAATTGATCCATATAAATTAGCTCATGAGAACAGCATTAAGAGGGAGTGGTAAACTTCAACAGTTAAGTACGTTCCTGGGCTACGCGCGGTATGGGCGGGTTTGGATCAGATTATAAAAATACCAAATTCAATAAAAATATTTAATGAAGAAAGAAACAATATAAATTAATTTGTAAAAAAACGCAACATAAAAAACAAAAAGAAAATGCGTCGCTACACTACGCTGATTTTCAGTTACTTAAACTTACTATACTTACTCAATTACTCTGTGATGTTTTTGTATAACTGCGTTTAATTAGCAGAGATCGGAAACTCGGGAGCTATTATACCTACAACTAGCAAAATTCCGGAAAAAGCTAAACAAGTATGGAGTTGGCTTCTTAAAAATAATATTTTTTATTATTTAAATCCCGGGATCCCGGGATTGTATGCAACATCAGAAAATGGTTAATACGTATCAATTGCCGTTGGGTTATGCCTTTTTTAGTGAATTTCGTCAACATACAAGCCGTTTTAACGACATATAGAATGCATCAAAAAGACACGTGTAAGTCCGTATAAGGGCTTAATTCGTTATAGGTATTGTGTGTTGGAATTTTGCTAGTTGTAGGTATAATAGCTCCCGCGTTTCCTAATTAGGTACTATATTTCGACGTCCATTTCTTACGTGTATTTATTACGGATTTAGATATTTAGTTTGAGATGAAGTTATAGGAATTCCAGACTGACTTAGTTTTCTATATAAAAATATGTTTACGTTCATAGGTGTTATTTCCTAGATGACAGTTTTATACATTTGTGCAAATTATAACTTTTTGATATGTTTATTTCAGTATATAATTATTATATTTGCCTATTTGTGTAATCGATGGTAAGGCAAGTTTATAACTGTTTTAATGTACAGATTATTATATTAATTTTTGCCTAAAATCTAATCTGAAGACTTGATGAATTCGACTTGGTATATTAAGTTTCATAACATAAAGTCGACCTCTTAAAAAGTAAAGCCACAACACACTTATCTCCAACTGTTTAGATTTACTGGAACAATATGGATTCTGTGTCAGGAGGATAGAAGTTACAATAACTTGACTATATGGTTGCCGTTACCGTAGACCCGGGTTACTTGAATTCATACATGGGGTTAACATTTATTCAACTAAAAATAATGCACTTATGAGTCTTCTGATAGTGTTTATAAATCATTCGTGTTAAGGAAGAAAACCATGGAAATCACATTATTTGCACAGCTGGCGTCTCGCGTTCTTAAAGTAACTTAATTTTCTAGTTTAAAAATGGTATCAGTATCCCCGCTCCACGGTACTCACCTTCTAGACCTTGTTATTCTGAGTTCAGTATTATAATTCTTATATAGGCAGTTACCGTTTGATCGCCACTAAGCATTAGCGTTGGCCAATGTTTAAAACAATCTTTCGTGCATTTCAAAAAGGTTTACATTTTCGGGCAATTTTAATATACACGTGATTATAATAAAGCCTAACATGCATTTCAGCAAGATTTACTTTGTTATAACATACGTAATATCCCTCGTATACAAAATTTGGTCGGTCTGGAGCACTGATGGCAAAATGGCGTTAAAAGTTAAAAGCACATTTGTCTGATTTCGGTATTATCTATGTGACGCAGCGCCATCTATAGACGTGTCGAGTTATTTTGACAGCTTGACTTCTTCATACAACTAGTATGGAACTGAGACCTACTAACTGTTAAATGTTATAGATGGCGCTAATGCGTTTGCCAGAATGAGATCAACACTATTTTTTATTTGTATAGCTTGTTTCTAATCAATTTATTATTTCTATGATCTTTGATCAACATAATTGCAGCAGGGGCTTCTCACAAATATAGGAAGTTATTATTCTATAAGTACGTACGAGAATAATTATGTACCTATATACATTTTCAATCGTATAACTAGAAGCGCAGTTAAAAATACTGACAATATGGAAATATTGAAAATCTAAAGAAATGAAATTTATTTCCGTTTCATTAATATACTTCGGTTAGGTAATTTGCGTAATTATGTAACTTATTTTTAAGTACAAGAAAATAGTTCCTTATTATGATTTTTATAATTGATTAATTAGATAGCATTCAGTGGTTCAATGAAGCACATTAAAATTGATAAAAAGCGATCTGATTTTAAGTTAACATGGTCACCGACATTTATAACTACTATTTGAACATCTGGACTACCTAAACAAATACATGAAAAACACCCCCTTTTAATAGTAGTAGGAAATAGGTTTGAATTATGTAATTACTAATTAAGTTTGTAGTATATTCTACTTTAAAAATATAGCTACTATGTACTTAAATGTTGGGTTTTTATAAATCTACCTGGCATTCTATGATCTGCAATTGTGATAGATTTTTATATATCCATAAATGCATTTGGTTAGTGTTCCACTGATAATGATTTGAGTGAGAAACAATTGTTATTTCTATGAACTGGATTGTATTCTTGTATTATATTTATTTGGATAAAATATGTTTGTATGTTTTACTTAACTCTAATTCCATGCACTCAGCCGGCCTGAACTAAGTACATGACTTCGACCTAGGAGTAAATAAATCGCAGCTGAAACTGCATTATAAGATTTCCGGGCTCGGGTACCTTTAAAACATATTTACATTGCCCACATTATTTTTTAATGTACAGTCTTATAGTTTGTAGCATCCAAAGTACTCAAAAAGTTCGGTACACCATAGAATTAGTATGGTGTACCGAACTATTTGAGTACTTTGGATGCTACGAACTATATGACGCTGACTGTACCTACACTACACCTACCTACACTTTCATTTGCTGTATTTGGCATATCTTTGCCAGAGCCAAATTGAAGCTTACCCCAAAACATAGATATACAATTTAACTAGATGGGGCGTGCTAATAATAATAATACCACGATCAAAAGGGATGGCCTTATGCAACTTTCCATAGGAATTGCAAAGACGGCGCTATTTACCGTCCTTGTCATAGTCCGCATATTTTTGTTCCTTCACACTGAACCCTTCAGAACTGTCAAAGTTGGAGGGATATAAAGATGATATAAACAAATATGATTGGAGTTTACTTTTTTTTAGTTTTAAGTTGCGGTATTTAATACAGAATAAGCTAATATATAGCAAAACTAGCCTAGCTAAAATGTATGTGTAGAATTGTTAAATTTTAGCTAGCAGCCCAAAATGTAACATTCACTAGAATTGTTACATTTTGGGCTGCAAAGCCAAGAATATCTTTGTCCCTTACTGGCGCTCGCGGATGCGTGCTCCAGTCATCACGCCTCAGTCCAGATAGGTGCGACTATGAGCGAAGCGAAGAGGAGCGTGTTAGGTTAACCAAGACTCAAGAGTAAACAGCGACAAACGTTTTAATATGAAACTATTCTAGAAAAGATTTAAACAAACCCGGGACGCGTAATGTTGGTGCGGGCCAATAATCCACGTCCACGTCACCTGAATGGACTAAAACAGAATAGAATATAATTTATTGATTTCATGTTGTTACAGAAGTCAATTGGTGAAGGACGTCAATTGATGGATCGTAAATTCTTGGGCTGCCCATAGTCGATTTCTACAAACCCGTTACGGGGTAGCAATCTGAAGCCACATCTTTTACACGACAACAATGCTCGACCCAACAATCTGCCTACAAAAGTGGTCGCCTGGTTGCCAAAAGACTAGTTGACTGTTTTATTTTTATTTTATCTATCGATCCCTTTCGTTCTAGAGATGAAATGTCTGTATGGGAGTAGTGGCCTTAAAACTACACAAAAGCCAGAGATGAGCGTCAAAGTCTGACATTCGTATTTCCCGCGAAAACGCTCTTTACAAAATGATGAGAACGTATGACGTCACTTATTCCTAACCGCGCTCTCTAAAGTATGGAGAAATAACTAAATTGCTATTTTGACCGCGAAATATTGCGATACAAATTAAATTGCCTTACAATTTATTTTGCAGTAAACTGCGAGAATTTGATGGGTACCGCGGTTTTTTGAAATTTCACAAATTAAAAATGCTGTTCTTTTTAAATTTTGTAAACGTGATATCTTTAAATCAAATAAGTATTTATATTCAATTTTAATTTTAGTTGATTATATTCGTCATTGGGAACCGATTTCACTTAATTTTATTATTTTACTTAATATGTGTCAACATCCCTATGTCGTCGTCATTTTGCTGGGTTGTGTATTATATTACTCGGATTAGTACTCCTCCATTCCATTATTTTATTATATTAATAACGAAAGAGATGGAAATAAGTTAATTTTTGGCATCACCGGTTAACCTTCGTTTAAACATTCAGCAGTCATATAGATAGTTATGAAGCACTAAATTATTTGATTTACTGTATTTGAAAAATGCAATACACAGTCTAAACAAGATGTACATTGTATCAGTAGAGGATAAATAAACCTTCAATATGTATAAAAATAGGTTGGGAAGATAGACTTCTTGTGTTTTATTAAAACTAAAGTTGTAACATAGACACGCCAGACCGCCAGGGTGTACTTTATTTCTGAACGCATCCGTTTAGCATAGTCTGTGTAATTTGGCGGCCATATTTGTCAAAGACAAAACTTACGTTGTCTTGCCGGTCTTTTCCGTCTTGACGCGTCTGTTGTTTCAACGCGGAGAATTGGTAAATGATGGCAGCAAATAATTATTTTGGTTTTACTCACGGCGGAACACAGTACGGGTATGTATAATACTGTATTTGGGATAGGTAGTAAAGATCAAGTGTAAAATAAACTAGGTTTGTGATCTATGTGATTGATGGGCGGCCTTGTGCTCGCTCATGTTTCCAATCAAAATGGCGTCTCATATGTATTGATCGTGGTATTTCTAGGAATTGTGAGTGTTCAGTATTGATGATGTGATTTTAGTGCTGCGACTGCTGGAGCGGCCTACGGAGGCCAGACAGGGTACGCTGTAGCCCCAGCGGCCACCGCGGCAACGTACGGAACCCAGCGTGCTGCTGCTACAGGATACGACACAGCATACCAGGCAGCGGCCGCTACACAAGGTTAGTAAAAAATAATTTAAATGCTCATATAGTTGTTTTGGCATTATTACGTTGTTTTGTTTACGTAGTGAATGGTCAGATTCTTAATAACTGCTTTAAAAATCACGATTACTAAAATAAAACTGGTCGGTATTCTAAACAATCAATACTTTAACTGCGGTATTCACATGTGTTAAAGACGGGGCCGATTCGCATGGTTTATCGTTTGTGCATTTTCGTGATTGAAATCACCTTTTGATTACGTTATATGATGCAAACGACTAACAAATAGTATTTTTATGACAAGATATCATGCGTGTGGCTATGCTAGGGTTGCCATAAGTACATATCAAGAAAAAGTGGTAATGATATATAAAATAAACTTATTACAACAATTGGTAACTTGAAAGTACTTTAAACTACTGTGGGAGAATCATATCACACACTGTGGGAGAAGGCTTTAGCTTTAGAGAGTGTGAGTGTGCGGCAGTGCTGCTCCATATAGTGGACTGGTTAGTGCACTCTCACTCTGACAAGTGTCAGCGCCTACATAGTTCTATCCACGTACAGTCAGTGTAGATAGTTGTGACTCTTGTAGGTTTGTCACTATTTACCACTTAGCTTCCTACGAAATGACTATAATTATTAAACTGGGACAATTTGCTTATCGGTCAGGACACAGGGACACAATGCTGTAAACCGGAAAATGTCCTGGCGTACCGAGCCGCATGGCAACCCTACCACTGAATGGAATGTTTGTGTTCCAAAGTTATATTTTAAGGATAAATAAATTATTAACTATTAGCTAAAGTTAGTCTTCATAGGATTCATTTAAATAACTGTAAATGGCATTGAGAGCATTCTTAGAACTATATCTGCATAAATATTATTATTATGTCTTCATCAGGCAGGCAGTTGTATAACTATTATCGCCTGTATCCAATTACTCTGCTCTCAAGTGTTCCTTGTTTGAGTGAAATATTTGTCGAGTCGGTTTTTTAACTGGTTGACATTCAGTGCTGAGACCACTTCCTCAGGTAGCTGATTCCATGCCTTGACTAATTTGTTGCTGAGGAAGTTGACTACTCTGTTGCTGAGGAAGTAAATCAATCAATTATGTTAAATAATCAAGTTAAAATTATATTGTATCAAGAGATAACATTAAATTGTAGTAAATGCATGTAATTGTAAAATTAAAGTGACCATTTAATTGACTTTGCAAAATTGACTTTGCAAAAAATAATTTGCTGTTATCAACACCAAATTATTATTTTCATTTGCTTTAGAAAAAAATAAACATTCAATTTAACAATGGTCACTTCTATTACATTTGTGGCTATACTCTATCTGGTATATAATACCATGATCAACAATTCTATTACTATTAGATGTGAAATCATAATTAAAATATAAAATTCTTAAATCTTACATATACTTTGTTGAAGTATATACAGTATTACACTATGATATCCTAACAAAAAATCTGGAATTGTACTTACTAGCTAAACAGATTAGCTGCTGTAAATTTAGTACAGACAGATGGAGAGACAGACGCACAAGTGATCTTATAAGGGTTTTGTTTTTTATTTTATATATGTACACATATAATTATATCCTCTTGCCGCCCAGAGATCAAAACTTGCCAGGGCAAATGCAACAGTTTGTCATACTTAAAATTCAAAATGGCATTCAATGGGAGACTTTTTTAAAGGTCTCCAGGCGGCGAGAGGATAAGATATGCTATATTACCCAAAAAGGTTTTTGAAACATTTTGACTCTTAATGGTCTACAATAACACATGGTGTATGGTCAGCAGCGGCTCACGCCCACGCGCACGCGGCCGCGGCGGCGGCGTCGGCCTACGACGCCAGCAAGAGTGCGTACTACCAGCAGGCCGCTGCCGCGTATCCCACTGCCGCGCCGCCGCAGCCCCAGCCGACATACGACACTACGGCCGCTAAGCCTACATACTCCACGCAGGCTACCTACGCACAGGTAAGAACACCACTTAAGCTTTGATTTAAATCTTTTTGGCACCTGTTTAGTTAGCCTTACGCTCCAGCAAGGAGTCACTATAAAACTAATATGTAAATCCGAAAAAAAAACTAGATGCCAGTTAAGCCTCGTTGTTTATTTATTTAATTCTTATTATTCTTGTGTTAGAACAGGTAATACATATATATAAGATAATGGTTTACTGCATATCTATGACATTGATAAGTTTGCTTATTGTTTATTTTGGTTAACTCTTTGTTTTGCAACATTAATTATACGTAACGTATCTGTGGCCATTTGGCATGGCCGCAGGGCGGGGCGCGCGGCACAGGCGCGGCGGGCGCGAAGCCCTACGGCTCCGTGTACTCGTCGTCCACGCCCGCCACCTCCTACCCCACGCAGCCCTACACCCAGCCCGCCGCACAGACTCCTAAGCGTGAGTATTCAATCATTATGAGACAATATGTAATAAGCTATTTAAACACGAAAGTATTGTGAGATTCAACCATGTTATTTGTATAATAAATAAATATTACGGGACATTTTTACACAAATTTACCGAGCCTCATGGTAAGCTCAAGAAAGCCTGCGTCGTGGGCTACTCAGCCAACAAAATATATACTATATTAATACTTAAATACATAGAAAACACCCATGACTCAGGAACAAATATCACACAAATAAATGCCTTTACTGGGATTTGAACCCAGGACGATCGGCTTTATAGGCAGGGTCACTACCCACTAAGCCAGAGCAATCGTCAAATAGAAGTGGGTAACACATGTTTTTATAAGTTGAAGCATTAATAAAAATACCCGAAAAATATTAGACAGAACTTGATTCAATTTAAATGGGTCCACAAGAGAAACGCCAACTTTCGAATGTAAGAAAATCGTGAGGAAGTTGAAATCTGTTAAACTATAGGGCTTTTGGCGTACATATGTTATGATATTATTGTAATAGTCTCAGTTTAGGGACACATCAGATTGCAGTACCAGTTTATTAGTAATCATTATAGATAGCTAACGCAGTAAAGTTGTAGGTATAGTGAATAATCCATTCTCATTGTGATAACTCTGTTTTCGTGACTACTTCTGAACCCTAAACCATAGATTATCGTATATATATTTATTTGAGTAATAATGAAATATAATAATTATTAACTTCATGAATGTGATCTTACCTTACAGATTTGACAAATACTATACTTTACATGCCTAAAAAGCATGACAATTAAGTACTTATACTGAGTTTCACAGTGGGAACAGATTTTTATTACATATGTATTTTTAACGGTCTTCATTTCAATCTGCAACATAAATTTATTTTCCAATCCCAATAAAAATATTTGTAAGATAGCTGATATTTTATACACATGATAATTATAATCAGGGAGCGAAACTATGGTGCCGGCGATGTCATTATGACGCAAAATCGCTTATAGGATGCTATTTAAAATAACATTGCAACACTTCAATAATTTTTAATAATGTAATAACGGTAGTAAAAAAAGTTATTGTTTTTTTTCTAAAAATTTATAGCAAAATAAAGGTAAATATTAAAAAAAACGTTTAATACATAATTTTGTTAGGGTACTTAATGCTTAATTTAACAAAATATATTTTTCCTCTGAAAATGAACAACACAAATGGTACGTACAGGTTAGTGCATAATCCTACGACATTGACAACCCCGAAGGCTTCCGAGGGTTTGTTGCTGTGTCTGTATTAATATCAAAACTCTGTATGCAGCTTGACATCACACGTCTGTCATCGGCACCATAGCTTCGCCCCCTGATTATACTTATTTACCTTTGATACTCTTGTTATTTATTATTGTTATATAATATGTATAGTGTACATACAATATAGTAACAACCTCAATGCACACCATCATAGTCAGACATAACTTGGATTATTTGGTTTGCTCCATCATTTGTATTTGTTATTTGCCATTAGTTTCATCCTTTAACCTTAAATTTTACCTGATCACGATTAATATTTAGTAGATTTACTTTGCAATCAATTTCCATAGTTTAATTTAGTAAATTTATTTCTAATAATCTTCCTTCTGCCATGGTGTACTCAAGGTGCCAATGTGCTCTTTTAATATTTGGCAATCTACAGCATTAATCATCTTCTAAAGTAAGTTAATTCTTAAATCCTTTTCCAAAGTGGATCATTAACATATTCCCAAACATCCCTTGAGTCCATGGTAGACGCTGGCACGGCATGGCTTGACCCGTCAGTGACTATGTGTGCATTGCGGTTGTTGTAGAGACGGCTAACAGGGGCACCTCTGCTTATGATACAGCTCTCTACAACGCCGCTACCATGTACGTGGCCCAGCAGAACAAGACCGGAGGTGGTGGGTAAGTAAAAACACACATATCTTACATCCATAAAAAAAGTTGAGATTGAGGGAGTAGCCTTACAGTTTTTCATGCCACGTCACTTACGTTTTATCACGCAGTGGTCTCAGGTACATTGATTTGCAGTTGCTGCAAATATTCAAGATGAACTACGAGCGGCAGCTCTCTCAGTCTAACTAAAGTTTAGCTACAGTCCAAAGCGTAATAAATAAAGTACTGGAAACAAAAACTTTTTAATTTATAGACAAAATAATTAATAAGTATTTGAATACGTGTTTGTTGTGATAAATATTATTTTTTATATGCTACAGCTACATGATTTCTTAAGGATTTATATTCATGAATAAAACTGAACTTTAAATTCCTGTTGTACTTAGTGGCTGGAAGAACTACAACAAGAGTGGGGTAGGTGCGGGGCAGGCCAGGCGTCCAAAACCACCTCCCAAAGCACAGCAATTGCATTACTGCGACGTGTGCCGCATCTCGTGCGCTGGACCTCAGGTATATACCATATGTCATTTGTCGCGATAACTTAAACTCAAATTGAAGTTATTACGAATTCCCAAGAACATATTATTTAATCATTTCGAAAAAATATTATTAATTTTTAATCATTTGGCAATTCGAAGAAAAACTCATCCCTTCAATTAACCGATGTGTTAAAACTCATAGGTGTCCAACACTTGAAAATTCGAACTTATAAATTAACATTTTTGAAGTTTATTCTTGCATTGTTGTCCACGCCATCTGTTTTTGTAATTATGTGGAGGTTCACAGACTTCCGTAGAAATTTATTTTAGTAAATAATCGGAACTAACCTATAGTTACAATAATTTTTTCGGTGGTCGCGTATGTAAACAAATCGTGTCAGTCGGGGCATTACAATTTGGAACCGTTCGATATTCACACTCGACGATTCGCAATAGCGACAAATGAAGGGCACCGTGACAGTGTGACAGTGTGACAGTGTGACAGTGTAAGAGTGTAACAACCCGCCGGCAGACGTACAAGGAGCACCTGGAGGGCCAGAAGCACAAGAAGAAGGAGGCGGCCGGGAAGCTGGCGGCGGCGGGCGCGGCGGCGGCGGCGGGCGCGCGGCGGGCGGCTCGGCGCTGCGCTGCGAGCTGTGCGACGTCACGTGCACCGGCGCCGACGCCTACGCGGCGCACGTGCGCGGCATCAAGCACCAGAAGGTGGTCAAGCTGCACACCATGCTCGGCAAGCCCATCCCCTCCACCGAGCCCACCAAGCTGGGCGGAGGTCAGTACCACTGTGACGTCCGCTTAGGGTCGCTTGCCAACGACCAAATACTTGGATAGAGCAGTTTTGATATAATCAGCACTCGGGCGATGCTATGACTGGCAAGCCTATCTTAATTTGAAAATGCAATTTTAACAGCCTGATTCTACTTTGAAATGTTATTCTCCATTATAACACTTTTGGTAGTTTTAGTCTTATGATCTTATCAGATGTCTGCTTTGTATGTGTTCTTTTTGAGCCTTCTGATGTTCAAATGTTCGAGCGTAGCCTTTATTCGTAAACTATTTTACGGGTTTTATTCAAAATCATAAGTTTTGTTTATGCCCTTCGCAGCAACTGATTTGTGTTCATAAATGTCTAAAGTATGATTATTATAATAATTGTTGAACGAAATTCAGATATGGTCTCCATACTGATGGAGAACATATTTGTTTGTCTTGCTCTGTGCTAAATCCTCTCGATGCCACAATGTCATATCTGTTACCACGCGCGAACAGTCGGCAGTTAGATTGATTTCCTAGTCAAATTTTCTCTTACAAACCAAAAAGAATACGTAACTATCGACACTCGGTACAGATATGGAGTGTGAGTTATTATGGGCCTTTTTTATACCGTACATTTCTATTCGGCACCACTAACTAACCATTATGAAAAATTGAGAGACCACCTACTCAAAATTATTATTTTTTCAAACTGTAGAAAAGGCCCAACATTTATATGTCATCCCTATTATTGTGAACAACTGGTCAATTAAAGCACTTTAGAGAGCGTCAGTCGCTCGAGCCAAAACCGAGCCGACGCCGAGCGCTCGCTCTCTAAGAGAAAATTTGACGTTTCCGATCTATCAGCCAAAAAGACGGTCGCCGGAACGCCCAAGATCGCGTTCGTGGCTTCCGGAGGACTTAGCACGGTGGCAGGCACCAATCCGCAAAAATCCATCCAAGGAGACAAAGACAAGGACTCGGACAAGGACGACGACGGCGCGGACGAGCCGGAGGTGCAGCCCGTGGGGCAGGACTACATCGAGGAGCTGCGCGGCGACGACGGCAAGGCGCTGTCCTTCAACTGCAAGCTGTGCGACTGCAAGTTCAACGACCCCAACGCCAAGGAGATGCACATGAAGGGCCGCCGCCATCGTCTGCAGTACAAGAAGAAGGTAAGTCATGCAGCCTTACAACTTACAACTCATTTCAAAATTTCTAACGACAATTTTAAAACCTGAACACATAAGGCTGTTCTTAACAGATTTTGCAGGTGTAGGCTTTAAAGAAAAACTAGTTTTATTAATTAGTTTCCTTTAATTTATTTTTCTTACTCTAGTTACGTGGTCCATCCAGTGATTACTTAGTAAAAGGTTTGAGGTGCTCGTAGAGCCTGTCGGCCCCTCGGGATTGCCAAGAGATCCGAGCGCCGAATGATTAAAAATGCACAATGAGGATGGGCAAATAGAGTCTAGTTAACCATAATTCATAACAAGCAATTCATAATAAACAACTAGATATCACACACTGATGACTATTAGTTTTGAGTTTTGTGTGAGTGTAAAACGTGTATGTTGGTTGCAGGTGCAACCCGATCTCGAGGTGAAAGTGAAGCCGTCCATGCACCAGCGCAAGCTGGCGGAGGCCAAGGCGCAGCGCATGCTAGTCCGCGACGAGCTGTGGGCGCGCCGCCGCATGCACGATGTACGTACACGAGTTCTCACCATACCTATCTGTACAGAATCGGCATGGCCGATCGATCGATCACGTTACACCTGTTGAATTTGTGGTCGTTCTATCGTTGTAATTACAGAAGCAACTATTGGCGAATATTTAATTCCTACTAAGTGTAGGAGTCAACCGTGTACGTCGTAATCCGACCAAAAGCTACTATCGCTGTTAAAAGTGTAGATGCGCTCTCATTTGAGATATAAAAGGTCTTGTATTAAGA
Source organism: Grapholita molesta (assembly GCA_022674325.2). NCBI lineage: Eukaryota > Metazoa > Arthropoda > Insecta > Lepidoptera > Tortricidae > Grapholita > Grapholita molesta. The sequence continues at coordinate 9,502,828 of CP053137.2, forward strand.
ATGTTGAGATAAGCATGGTGAAGATAGACAAACTGCAAAACTCCATCAAACCTGGCACAAGACATATCTATAAATGCAAATGAACATGTAACTAATATATAAATTAAATGTTTGTAAAGTTTTTAACAATCTTAATTTTCAGTGTTTTTGATGCTGGCCAAAATTCAAATACACTTCTGAAATAATGATTTTCTCACGGGTTATTCATGTGTTCGGTTTCATGGAGGTGGAAGGTGTGCAGTGCCTCAAATTTTAAAAAGTCGTTAAACCCAGAAAATCCGTAACGAGTCATAGTCCGTGGGGTGGGTTATAAAATTACTAATAGCTTAAGAAAATGATCGAGCGTCTCCACACTTGTAAGTACACACGCGTACAGTATACAAGCATACACAGCAAAGTTTAATAATGCGACTTATTCGATTTCGGAGTGTGGTGATTCGGTGAGCAGTGCGACACTCGGACTTCGTTCACGGCCGCTTCACCTCGATGTTGTTATGTGCAGGGCATGGAGGAAGACGAGCGCGCGTACTGGGAGGGCGGCATGGAGCCGTGGTGGCCGCGCGGCCCCGTGCCGCCGCCGCTGCACCACCACCACCCGGTGAGGCTACACGATGATCCTCAGCATTTTAGATCCGAGATGGATATTAAAAAGTCTTGTGTGGTAAAATCATTTAGGGATAAGTCCTTAACCCATTCGTGGCTAAGCACCGACGAGCGCACAGATTACGCCGGACCTTTTTGACTCGGCTTATATGGGTCTTTGGCCTGGCGCGAGCGCTAAATAGATCGCCGCTTGTAAAGCCGGCCAGTTGAACATCTGTGTGCAACATTTTTACTAACCACTATTTTACTGCTGAACTACTTTTTATGATTATATCCGGTTCATGGCACAGTTCAAATTCCGGTAATTCGCTAAAGTCACAAAATACGAAATCACTCAAGTCCCTGTTGTCATAACTGAACTGCTGAGAATATCGCTGTTTTATAATTCCATCGTGCACTCGACTAAGTCTAGTGATAAATTTCGTTTATTTATTGTCTTGATAATAATAAACAAAAGGGATAGCTGTATTGTTTCGATCTATAGCAACGTAGTAAAACCGTAGCCATAATTTCGATTTGTTCGTACACTAATGATTGTGGCATCTGATGGCAGGGCATGGGTATGGGCTACGGCTCGGTGGGTCGCCGGCCGGAGACGTCGGACGACCGGCACGTGGTGGCCAAGCACGCCGAGATCTACCCCGGCGAGCAGCAGCTGGCCGACACGCAGCGCCTCGTGTCGCACACCGAGCGTGCGCTCAAGTCGCTCTCTGACGCGCTGGCTGACCAGGCCAAGCCTAAGGTACGCCACAGATCTACCCCGGCGAGCAGCAGCTGGCCGACACGCAGCGCCTCGTGTCGCACACCGAGCGTGCGCTCAAGTCGCTCTCTGACGCGCTGGCTGACCAGGTCAAGCCTAAGGTACGCCACAGATCTACCCCGGCGAGCAGCAGCTGGCCGACACGCAGCGCCTCGTGTCGCACACCGAGCGTGCGCTCAAGTCGCTCTCTGACGCGCTGGCTGACCAGGCCAAGCCTAAGGTACGCCACAGATCTACCCCGGCGAGCAGCAGCTGGCCGACACGCAGCGCCTCGTGTCGCACACCGAGCGTGCGCTCAAGTCGCTCTCTGACGCGCTGGCTGACCAGGTCAAGCCTAAGGTACGCCACAGATCTACCCCGGCGAGCAGCAGCTGGCCGACACGCAGCGCCTCGTGTCGCACACCGAGCGTGCGCTCAAGTCGCTCTCTGACGCGCTGGCTGACCAGGCCAAGCCTAAGGTACGCCACAGATCTACCCCGGCGAGCAGCAGCTGGCCGACACGCAGCGCCTCGTGTCGCACACCGAGCGTGCGCTCAAGTCGCTCTCTGACGCGCTGGCTGACCAGGCCAAGCCTAAGGTACGCCACAGATCTACCCCGGCGAGCAGCAGCTGGCCGACACGCAGCGCCTCGTGTCGCACACCGAGCGTGCGCTCAAGTCGCTCTCTGACGCGCTGGCTGACCAGGCCAAGCCTAAGGTACGCCACAGATCTACCCCGGCGAGCAGCAGCTGGCCGACACGCAGCGCCTCGTGTCGCACACCGAGCGTGCGCTCAAGTCGCTCTCTGACGCGCTGGCTGACCAGGCCAAGCCTAAGGTACGCCACAGATCTACCCCGGCGAGCAGCAGCTGGCCGACACGCAGCGCCTCGTGTCGCACACCAACAACTTACTCATACGTTGGCCAACTGCTGCTCCTTTTCTCAAAATGACAACTTGCTCAAGTCGCTCTCTGACTGCTGGCTCTATTCTACGGAGTTACCCCCTTATTTCTATGAAATATTTTATATTCATGGAGGTCTTGCAACACGCATTTTCACATAGTCAGTTACAAGTATCATCTTAATTTAATAATTCAGAGTAATTCATTGGAATCGGCGGAATCTGGATTAGCTCTTATGATAGATTTATCATAAATGATTACTAAAATCATTACCCAATCGAAAGATTCATAAAGTAAACTATTTTAAATGGAGTATTTTTTTTTTTATAAAAACCATAATATTTTTAAACAGGCCGGCGCTGCTAAGGCGGCTGTCAAGACTGAGGAAAAAAAAGATGAGAATAAAGATGGCAAGGAAGACGGCCGCGACAATCAACTGTAAGTATACGCCGTTCACAATGGAACTTGTAATCAGTCGTTTTTATTTATACCTATTGAAGAGTTAGCATACGTCATTACGTAAGTGCCATTGCACTACTCAACCTGCACAATAGGCACTGCGCGAACTAGAAAAATAAATGTAGTTGTTACTATAAAAACTGGTAGAGTTGTATATGCCAAAAGGTCCCAATTTACTATAAAACTTAGTAGTAGGTTCCTTAGTTTTTTTATATTTCTTTTTTACTAGCACATTGTAGGTAATACCTAGTAGGTACATGATTTTTTGCATGATCGATTATGATTATTTTTATTTATTTTTATTGCACTATTGGTACAGTATACAAAGTCACAGCTCCAAAATGCGGCCAGTTAAACTGGAAGATATAAGGAAGGAGGTAGATCAAATTGGAGATGATGGTATTGGGAGGAACAGCAAGTGAGTCACATTCAGAGTAGGAAAAGTATCCATTTTTATTTATTTTAGTAAACATGTATTGTACTTGTAAAGTAGATTAGTAGATAGTATTGTAGACAGTTGAAATACTTAGTAAAATGAGAAACAAGAGTTCTCAAATTCAATTCAAGAACACATATTCTCTTTGGGATAATGTGATAGGCGGGTCCACACAGAGCGAGCAGCCTCGCCAGGAAATGGCCGCGCGAAGTAAACACGCGCATCACCACATCACCAGTAAAAATAGCGTCACTATGGCTCAATCATTTTTGTTTTTAAAACTATTCAAAACAAAATCCTGAAACAAAGGAAATTTCGAGAACGTCAAATGTATAAGTTTGATCACAGTACTGAAACCATCTGTACAGAGAATCCACTAAAAATGGATTATTAGAATGCACAAAAGAACGAGATGCAAGGCTCTTTAGTACATAATTGTTTTAACAATTCTAAAGGTGGCGACTGACTTGTAACATTTCGGTGTAATGTAACATGATACAACCCGAGTATTACAGCAGTCACCCGAGCTGCTCGACGCGAGCACCGCGTGCTCCACTCAGCTGTCGGTTTTTACACGAATCCCTTTGAGTGCTACATTACAAGTCGGTACAGGTTCAACATTTTGAAACAGAATGGAGCACAAACGAACAGAGCGCTCAAGGCGAGCGTTCGCCGCGTAGCTGTAATGTAACACGATCGGCGTGAACGATACATTACAAGCCAAGGTTACTAGTCAGTCGCCACCTTAATGTTTCTTATTCTGGCTTAACTTTGTAGTCCTGTAGTAGCCGCGACACGGGTTTTTTAACTATGTGGAATATGAAGAGCTGCTTAAGGGCTCGTCCAGGAATCATGTGATCATTTACACCCCCTCACGCTTGGTATCATTTGGTGATCTTAACTCTATACGGGAGTTATCAGAAAAAAAAATCCCCAATTAGCGTGTCTTGTAGAAAAGTTAAGTGTCAGTTTTGTGACGTTAATTAAGTATTTAACTTTTATAAATACTTAGATTTGTTACTCGTTTCGTAAATGTTAAGCAGTAATACAATGCAATTAAGTGGATTTGTTTTTACAAATCCATAAAGAGTTCATGCTTAATTATTGTCACAAAACGGACATAATTTAACGTTTTTGATAAATGCACTCGCTCGACACCCGCGGGTGACTGAATAGCGTTGGTACACAAATTTAGAGCAGCAATTTCTGTGCGAGGCTCTCTGTGTGGACTGCCTGATGGCGTAATGGCGTGGTCTACACATGCTGAGCAGCTGCGCGAGGACACTGCCTCCCGAAGCAGCTCGGACAGCGCGCCTAGACCGCCTTTCGGTGGTCGCACGTGGGCGTATAGGTCTACACTGCCCGAGCTGTATCGCGCGGCATTTTTCTCGAGAAGCTGCGTGGCTTGTAGACCTGCCAAAGCTTAAAATGTTTGTTACGCATTTCTTTGGGTTTCGGACATCAATGTTATTAATGTTAAAATTGTATATTCCTAAACACGTTATATGGTAGATTATCCGTGCAACGGAACGCGGATTACATTGCGAAAATCAGTAATCGACTGATTTTTGAGTTAAATATTTTAGTTTACCACGTTCCGTGCGTACGAGAACGTTTAAGAAAGGTTTACACTTACAGTCTAACCGGACTACTTTAGGAACCAAACGAGTAGTGGCCAAACGTGTAGCGTACACTTTGTAATCGTGTGGCGCTTTGCGTGTCAGGTTCTCGTTCCTGGGCGAGGGAGAAGGCGGCGCGGGCGCGGAGCCGGCGCGCGCGCTGAAGGGCGTGATGCGCGTGGGGCTGCTGGCCAAGGGGCTGCTGCTCAAGGGCGACCGCGACGTGCGCCTCGTCGTGCTGTGCCACGACCGCCCCACCGTCACGCTGCTCAAGCGCGTGGCGCACGAACTGCCCGCGCCCCTCGCCAAGGTCAAGGTGAGCACGACCTGTACGTGATGCGCGTGGGGCTGCTGCTCAAGGGCGACCGCGACGTGCGCCTCGTCGTGCTGTGCCACGACCGCCCCACCGTCACGCTGCTCAAGCGCGTGGCGCACGACCTGCCCGCGCACCTCGCCAAGGTCAAGGTGAGCACGACCTGTACGTGATGCGCGTGGGGCTGCTGGCCAAGGGGCTGCTGCTCAAGGGCGACCGCGACGTGCGCCTCGTCGTGCTGTGCCACGACCGCCCCACCGTCACGCTGCTCAAGCGCGTGGCGCACGACCTGCCCGCGCACCTCGCCAAGGTCAAGGTGAGCACGACCTGTACGTGATGCGCGTGGGGCTGCTGGCCAAGGGGCTGCTGCTCAAGGGCGACCGCGACGTGCGCCTCGTCGTGCTGTGCCACGACCGCCCCACCGTCACGCTGCTCAAGCGCGTGGCGCACGACCTGCCCGCGCACCTCGCCAAGGTCAAGGTGAGCACGACCTGTACGTGATGCGCGTGGGGCTGCTGGCCAAGGGGCTGCTGCTCAAGGGCGACCGCGACGTGCGCCTCGTCGTGCTGTGCCACGACCGCCCCACCGTCACGCTGCTCAAGCGCGTGGCGCACGACCTGCCCGCGCACCTCGCCAAGGTCAAGGTGAGCACGACCTGAGGAACTATTTCCAAGCTGTCAAAATTTTATTGTCTATAATATGATCAAAATTATTAAATATGGGTTTCGGCGCCCATTCAAAACGCTCTGGAAAGTTGTCAAAATATCACTAAAGATCAAAAACTTTTCAAGACCGGGCAGGTATTGCAGGTTAAAGAAATAGTTCACCATGAACAAGAAGCTATTATAACAGGTAAAATTATCGCTCAAACCAAAGTATCTAACAAGGCTAATTGCCTAAATTACTTTTAAATGCATGTGTTTAGTGCATGCATAAATGCGAATTTACACAGATTCTGTTTTCTAGTTATAAATGTCAACGTTAGGTTATGAGAGCGTGAGCAGTTCCGAGTTCCGACTAACGTCACCGGATCGTCGTTACCAGTATCGCCGTGCTCGCTCCTATAGCATTGCCGTGTGTCCGCAGGGCCCCGGCGACGACCCCAAGTACAAGGTGGACCTGCTGCCGGCCGAGGGCGCCGTGCAGGTGTCGGACGGCACGGGCAGCGTGCTGGTGTCGCTCACGTCCGCCGTCATGCGCGAGCCCACAGGTGAGTGCCCGAGAATTGCGCCGCGATCTTCGACTGCGCCAATTTCACACCCCCCACAAGCTACTCTAATATCGATCCACTTGCGATTTTTTTCTTTAAATTCTATCCTCTCTTGTCCGCATCGGCAGTTGACGTTGACGATCCCCGGCCAACCGCGCCCCTCGCCGGTTGAAATTGGTCGTCGAAATCGTCATATATTTGAGGACGAACTCTAAGAACAAACTATCTAAGTGCTACATAATTTTTGTACTATATATGTATTTTTCAAATCTTTTGTTTGCACACGTTGATGATCATGATTTTAATGAAAAAAAGAAAAAAGATAATTTGTTCAAAGTTTACCGCTCGGCTCGCCGAGCAATGTGTTCAGCTTATTTTTAGGTGTGAGTAGCATAAGACGAAGCGCCGAGAAGAAAAGGATTTTTGATCATCTTGTATGATATATCACGTGCGCAGTCTCCGCATTGGTATATTACAGTCTACTGAAACGGAGCAAACATTTCATATAAAGTACTTTATTTTATACTGGTATATATTTATCTTTATTTTTCTATTTCCATCTACCTAGTTTTAGGGCACTCTAACGTAAGTTGTAATTTTTTAAATTAATATTTTAGATAGCGATATACAATCTATTTTTTGAGTTAATTGACTATTTTTTGAGATGTGGTATAATCAGTCCCCGTTGTGTAGAGCGTTTGTGTCGGGTTGTGATCCGCTCAGGATTGCATCTCAAGCGACCAACGCTGTGGTTGAAGGCGCAGTGTGTCTCTCATGTTTGCCCCGTTTTCGTCGATGTTCTGATGGTCAAACACCCTTTGTGTTGTTGTCGCTAGAGGGTGGCGACATAAAGCGAGACGACAAGGATGTGCTACCGCGGCAGAAGTGTTTGGACGCGTTGGCCGCCCTTCGGCACGCCAAGTGGTTCCAGGTACATTCGCCCACATTTACTGAACGTGTGCGCACTCCACTACCCTATTATCCAATAAAGCTTCTCTTTTTTCTAATTCGATTTGTATATCTAATGCCGACTCGCTGTCGACGATGGTGCTTCACATTAAACAATGTGGCTCACGAGGCACCGTTAGAATTTATTTGTTATGCTGTCATTTCTGTGGCATATAAAATTTATTGGATTTTTTACCCATTATTTATTGACCTTCACTAGATCCATTTAATAAAAATAATTGAACCTATTTTGAGGCTCGCTTGGAGTGCGCACGTATTTTTATTTAGTCACATGTTTGTTTTTGTTTTATTGTAATATGTAGTATTATAATTTATATTTAATAACACAGTGGATTGTGTCGACCCCTTTGAACATGTGGCTACAAGTGCTCGTCGATTAAGCTGCGTTTCCGTTTATATTGCACTAAGCCAAAATTGTAGGTGATAGAAACAAAGAAACGCAGTTTGAGCTTTAATTCGTTATATGTGCCACCTTTATTGCTCTGTTTGTGCGTTTGAGCAATCAATAAATAGTGTGGTGTGTGAACGCCGCTGACTTTTTTCTATGCGTAGGCTAGGGCGGCGACTCTGCAGTCGTGCGTGATCATCATCCGTATAATGCGCGACCTCTGCCGTCGCATTCCCAACTGGACGCCGCTCAATCCCTACGTAAGTATATAATCGTATCAAATTATACAAATCGTTGACATTGATTAACTGTTAATTCATATCTTCTTCATAGTTATCCAAATATTGTTATTTGCGGGATTATCTGATAATCTTGTGCAGTAATAGAAGGATAAGATTACGATATACGGGATGGTTTCTAGATAGCAAAGCCTTGCTTTTATACCTACACTACCAACAGAGTTGAGAAACGATGTATTTTTAACTATTGTTTACCAAACGTGTACTCGTTATTTTCAACCGGCCGTAAAATCGTTTCGCCTTATATAATATTTGTAGCAGCATTTATTCTGATCTTATGGAGGTTTGATCAACTGCTTATTAATATGGGCTCACAGGCGATGGAGCTGCTGGTGTCGGGGGTGATGCAGTCGGCGGGCGCGGCGCTGTCGCCGGGCGAGGCGCTGCGCCGCGTCATGGAGGCCGTGGCCGGCGGCCTGCTGCTGGAGCACGGCCCCGGCCTGCGCGACCCCTGCGAGAAAGAGCTGGTGGTACGTAGCTATTTACATTTATTTATTAGAGAGAGTGTTGTCATAACTAATATTTATCTCTAATAAACGGATATCGAGACATTTATAAAGTGGTGCCCAAACCTCCCGTCTACCCGATGGACACCTACCTCCTCTGCCAGTCGCAAATACTTGGAAAAGTTTTAAAAATGTATAAATAACAATGCCTCCTCGTAAAATGAGAGGTTTGCTCTCGATTGATATGTGCCTAAATTAGTGCCAATGGGACCTCCCCACGGAAATGTTCTGTTTTCATATTTTTTATTGTTTCAAGATATAGATACAAAAGGACCTCCAACTAGCTATGGGCAATTTCTGAAACATTTCAAAAATACCTTAAACTTTTCTGACAGTATTGTTACCGCAATGTTACCGAATAAATTACACTTAAATTTCATGTCACTTCTCCATTACTCCTGATATCAGAAGAAAGGGTTATGATTGGAATTCGAAGCTATATGTCAGTGGTCGCTTGGCCTAGGGATATCTGTTCGCTGCTGTTATACGAAGGGCGTAAATTCAAAACAGAGTTTAGTATTTTTTTGTCTTTTTATTTATTTTGAGTATATTAGTATACAATTATACGTGTACCTACTGTATACTTAAAAAATCTAACCTTTGCGGGGTAACTAATTAATATATGCTATTTAAACTTTACTGTTTTTTTTAAAGATTAGAAAAAGTGTCGTTGATACAAAGAACAAAACACTTTTTTTAACCAATTCGTACCATCTTTATGTCTGTGGCGGCAAACAACTATTTCATGACGCGCCAGGCGTGCCTTACGCTATAAAATGTCCGCACTAAATCTGTTAACTTAATACTACCTAAAATACATTTCGATGCAACAAATCTGTCAAACCAAAAAAAATAGATAAATTCCCATCACTACCTCCAACATCTTACTTTTGTAAGAAATCAGTTAAAAAAAAATGTTTGTCTTTACAGGATGCTCTAGGAAATCTGCCGGCACAGAAACGTGAGGACCTAACTGCGTCCGCGCAACAGTTCCTGAGGCAGATTGCATTCAGGCAGATCTACAAAGTAAATATTCGCGTTACATTAATCCTTAGGCACTGGTCCCACCGCGAGCTAGTAAGCTATGAACTATTTCAAGGGACAAAAGATCGTGTAAATAAAAGAGACATATATGTCATAGCCGGACGATAAGCTATAAATATATATATCTCTCTTTTATTTACACGGGAGCGATTATCTATTGTCCCTTGAAATAGCTGATAGCTCATAGCTTACTAGCTCGCGGTGGGACCAGTGCCATATACTCGCAGGCAAAGTAAAGCTGGACGAATATAACGTTCTAATAATAACGAGTCAATATCATATAAATTTAAAACAGTCCACTAACGCCTCTTGAAAAGTGTTCGAAATATTTAGGCTAGTCAACCTTTTAAATGCGCCAAAGCCAGTAAAGTCAAATACATTTCAAATTAATTGCCGCTGTTGAACCGTTGTTAAACACCCTGCTTAAAAACTTGCGAAAATAGGTAACTATATATTTTGTGTTTAAAGGTACTGGACATGGAGCCCCTGCCCAAGCTGAAGCACCCAGCGGGCCCGTGGAAGTTCCCGCGCAAGCGCAGGCGCTCGCACACCGACGCCGAGTCCGACCAGCCCAATGGTTAGTCACTACCGTCATCTATGTTTTACCAAACGGGGCTTACATAATCGGGGACAGGAGTGTAAATCGGCATTTATTTGTATTAATCTATACCACACGTATTTAATTTTGCTTGGTGCTCCAGCCAAACTTATATTCACCCTGCTCTGTAAGTATTCATTAGAAATTTTACCTCTTGTGACTGTTTAGCCTTGAACTCCAGAGGTGTTATGGCAAAGAGATAATGAACACCTCAGGGGAGTTCTAAGCTTGTAGTCGTGTCAACGCATCGAGGACGAGTTTTGACTAGCGAATCCTGTCGAGCTCTTTGTTTTTCATTTCATTTGTCACGCTTGCATTTCAATCCATAGAGGCAGCGTTGCTGGATATGTATTTAATTTAATAATCCTTTTCCAGGTGAGGGCAAAGTGGTGAAGACGGAAGAGAAAATGGACGCATCCGAAACCGCCGCGAGCGCTAAGTAAGCGCTACGACACGTGTTACTGCCGACATACATCTGTCAAGTTCATACGAGTTAACACACAGTAATCTACCAACCTTGTGCATAATTTATATAAACTCTTAATTCCGAACTCACGCCGCGATCAAGCGCGCTTTGTCGTATGATCTAAGTACCACAAAAAAAAAATACAATATTCTGATACGAAGTCAAATGATAAAACACATTCAGATTGGAATATTATTTTATTTTAAAACAATTGTCAGTAACACTATTTTCGATATATATTTCAGTGAAGATCTGTCCAAAAAAGTACACAAATAACATAGCAGTCCCAAGATATTTGTAGTGTTTTAAAATTAGATAGAATTTTAGCCTCGTACTATTGTAATAGGAAATAAGTCTGTATGGTGAGAGGATGCGAGACAGGGTGGAGCGGCGGCGGCGCCCGGCGCGGTCGCCGCGGTCGCCGCGCTGCGAGTGCGAGCCGCGAGCGGAGTAAGCGCGACAGTGCTTATTATTAAGGTTGCAGTATTGACTTGACGTTTAGTTCCTTCTGTGACGAGATCACGAGTTGGTTTCTTTATTTACATTATGATTTTCTAGATTTAGTTCGTAAGTTGTATATTTCTCAAATATATATAATATATCCCTATTTTATCTACAAGTATGTAGAAATATTTTTATTAGTGACACGGTGTTGCTATTTATGAATAGGGAGAGCAGTCTGGGTCTATGATAATTGGTGATAAATAACGAATATTATCACGCCAATCATGGCCTCTTAATATGGGCAGCGTATATAAAATCATGCCTGTTTTGACCCAGAAAAAAATGGAGTGTAACCAAACTGATCTATTCATAACGTAATTGATGGGGTACACATGTTCAGGTTCCCAAAAATTAATTAGTAGATAGATAACTCAGGACTTTCTAGACCTTTGTTTGTTTCTTAAGTTAAATTTATTTTTATTACGTGAGAGCTGTGTAATTTTGAAATTATTGTCAATAAATGAATGAAAACTAGAACTTTATCTTTTACTTATTAACACCTTCGCGACGGCAATTAGTTAACGTCGCAATTAACCATACTTGCATCGGGTCGAATCGGACCGATGTCGTGGCGAAGGTGTAAAAACATAACACTGATTTTGGGTCACGCCACGAGTTGAGGTAAATGTGTCAATTAGTAATTAAATTACCATTACTAATTGACATAAATGTGCGCCTTACTGTCCTAATATGCACGGGTTTTATCATGTGTCACAATATCTGTCATGCTCCAATAAGTATGAGTGCGGAAGTGACGGATAGCGCGCGATAAGTGGCAACTGCCAACCATGCTATCCGTTTGCTATGCTAAATTTCCTTCCCAGAGTTGGGATGGGACAGGAGCTCCACGGGACTCCTTTATCTGGTCAATTGGTCACTTCCCGACGGTCACTTAACGACCCGAAGCTGCCTATACATGTGACTGCCGTGAAAATAAACATTACATTCAGCCGCCGACATTTCTAATTTTTAGAAGTGGTTTCAGGTTTATAAATAACGGGCTTGTCAACGATCAAGAACTCCTAGTGAATATTATAAATGTATATTGCATTCTTTTGGGAAGAAGAGTATCCTAAAAAAATGTTCAAAGTTGAACTTCATGCATGTGCATGTAGGGATATTTGGGCCTGTGACTTATCAAGTTATCAATCTTATATTATCAGGCGTTGGACCTGCTGTGCTAATGAGTCGAAAGCGTCAAAAAGGTTTAAACATTCATGAGCACCAGGGACCGGCCCGCTATCCCTTATAAAGGGTTTTGTATGGGTTTTACATAAGGCTTTACTCACCATACCCTTATTTGACAATACCCATTCATTTTGCTTTTAAAGCCCTTTTAAAAGCGCTAACCCTTATAACTAAGCGCTATCCCAATACCCTAACAAAAACCCTAATCATCCGCTCACCAAAACCTTACATATTGCTTATAACCACTTGACCGTCCATCCCGCGAGACTATTTTCCTGTCAACCGTCCGGGTTTTTTTAGCGACGCACGCCCCGCGCTGCGCATACAGAGCTTTCTACAAAAAAATCTGTATCTTCTAAACTACACAAGCTATAATCGAGAAAAAAAAATGAGGCATAAATGAACGTACATTTATTTAAATACTCTATAGTGATACTAAAATTATTCATAATTATCGACTATAATCAAGGTTAAACTTTTGAAATCGGTTAAAAATACCAACAGTATTTTGTTGACGACTAATTACAGGAAATATTGAGCGATGACCCCCTTTTTTTGTTACATATTAAAAAAAGATACTATTTCACCTTTTCACTAATACCACAACCAACACATATAGTTCTCAATAAGATATCAAAATAAATTAAACAAATTACCTACTCTTTCCGTGGATAGTCAACCGTCCACGGATAAAATCTGAGAAACACCGTAAATGTTTTGATGAATCCTGAAGTAGTTTCATATATTTCTTATGTTTAAGTATATTAATCTCTTCTCTATAAACCAATCGTTAATATTTATTTTACATTTTAATAAACAGGGCGTCAAATTACTAATAATTAGGCTATAAGGTTCACTGCCCCAGTTCGAAAAAGCCTTGATATTTTAAATTGACATCACAGTCATCGCACTATGCCATACAGAACATAATACACATTATCATAGATAATACACATTCCTGATCATTTTGATGTATAATAACCCCCAAAAATATGTAAATAAACGTGAAATAATTACGAGTCCTCCACAAACACTTACAATCACGCGCAGTTTGACAAGGCACTGGTAAATATATTTTTTCATTGACTAAGCAAATAGCGTACACTGCCATCTATATTTTATAGAGCATACCATTTAGTTAGGCTACATTGTTGCATTAAGAGAATTATTAAATAATGCCAAAATATTCCACTAGATGCCTCTATAATAAACTGCTCCTTTTTCCACACCTTGGGATAATAAGATATCCGCGGAAGGTTAGGAGCATATTGGTTTTGGATACTATGCTATCTTCGGACGGTCAAGTGGTTAAGGGTTAGCCTTATAAAAGGGCTTCCCTTTTACATACAAGCGTGCTAATTGAAATCGTCTGCCTTGTTCATAAAGCACACATTTGAAAGACTTCTTTGATTTGATGTACGCGCGCTTTTCGAACACTAGCGTAGACATATGTCATAGTATATACTAAACCTGTCTCTTTCACGCAAGGATTAATTACGACATTACTAAAGGGAAAGCTTTATAAAAAGCGCTAAGTAATAAGGGTGACCCTTTATAAGGGATAGCAAGGCATAAAGGATAGGCATATAGGATAAAGGCTGTTGGTCCGCTTTTAGGCTTCTGTACTTAATATGTCAACTCAATGTATCAAATAACCCATTTTTTTAACTCTTAAGAGTGGAAATACTTACTGTGAACTCTACATTGAGCGAAGCCCGACACGCTCTTGGCCGGTTTTATTTGACCTCTCTTATACTATTATTGCATAAAATACTATTGTATTTTCCTGTGTACATAACGATTCCTCCTCGTCAATTCATTAGGTAAGTAAAACTACGTATCTAATTATGTATGTTTTAACGTACGATATATAAAAATCGCCGATACGGATATAATTAATATCGATAAACTATACAAGAGCGAGCAGAAAGATAAAACTAACTTGTAAATCTCGACCACCAGTTTCTCATTTTATCTGGATTTTGGGAAAGGCAAAACGTTCGGGAGAGAACAAGTCAGTCTTTTTTGAAAAGTCACTTCGCCCTGCCTTGGTCCATCGCAGGCCGCGCGCCACCAAATAGAAAAAACGAACAGGGGGCCGATTTTTCTTTTAAAATGTCGAGTACTCGACTCGTGAGGATCGATCACTGTCGATCGCCTTTCTCTTTTTCTCCAATCAATGAGTGACAGAGACAATCGTCCGAAATTTACGAATATCGTTTTTCGCGCTATCCATCGTTTTGAACGGGCTGAAACCCATATTCATAACTTTTATCATATTTATGAATAATAAGATGTATAAGAAAAGTTATGACAGCTCGCAAATAGTTCCTTTGGAATCCGCAGTTTAGCTTTTGTCGTTTAGTGCTGCCACCTATATTTCTTGTCTTATACATATCCATATTGTATAGATTATCTTTTGTTCCTTGAAATAATTGATAGCTTACTAGCTCGCGGTGGGACCAGTGCTTTAGACTAGACAAGAATAATGTTTTTTTTAATGGCTGACATACTTTGACAGCTGTGTGGCATAAAGCGTCTTATATAAAAGACTTCGTAAAAGGCTAAAGCACAAGCTTTTGCTTTCTTTTTTACTAGGCCTATTGTAAGCGACCATGCCTCTGTACCATACGCCATCACTGGCACCACATATACTTTGGTCCCGAGACACTGCGCTTTTTGAATAAAATAAAGGATATTCTTACATTAAAATAAAACGTGTAACTAGCACAAAGATACTTTATTGTAAGCTTTTGCACATTTTTCCACTTAACCTAGAAGCAAGCCACTTTACTTGAGCGGAATGAACCTGGAGCTGTGGGTGGCACCAATACCTGGCCTACCGTGTTTCACAGGCTTGTATGTGACGGAGAACTCACCCAGGTAGTGGCCGATCATCTCAGGCTTGATTTCAACCTGGAATAAATATTTAACCAGTGTAAGTTTCTTCCTGTTAAAGTTGAAATTATGCTAGAAATTCAGTGACAGATATGCATTACTTTGTTTTCACTCATGTGTTTATGGCACCATTGTGGCATTGTCAATAGATCCCCAATTAGTTATTACTTCTAGAATCATGATAACTTTAAGAAATGGCCTATAGGTATTATGGATATGTATAATATTGGCAATACATTATAATGAAGGTAAGCAATTATTAGATAAATGACAAATAAACATACATTTTAACCCTTAGATGCATGAAGTATCAATCAATTTGCTTCTAAAGTGCCTATGTTTGTACATAAGGCTCTGTAATTGTTTAGATACACATAGCATTTGAGACTATGTATTGACTTGTCACATACTATAATTGACATTAGTTTGATTACTACTTGTGCCATTTCAGTTTTTATATAATTTTTCGGTATTATTTTTGATACTGTATGCACTAAAGAGTTGAAACTGGCCATCAACAACACTAATCACATATGCTCAGGATGGCCATATAGGTGTTATTTAACATAATATTGACTATTTATTTAATATCAAACTATTGAAACTGAATTAAAATATAATTGTATTTTGTATAATTTTTAATAGTGTACAAATAATGTAAACAATATAACTAAAATGCTGGCAGCATTCCCTCTCTGTATCATGATACTGATGCGATCAAATTTATATTGAATCACTATCTTCTTTATCAATATTGAATCTCTTAATAGAAGTAGAACATTTTAAATTAATTCGATTTTCAATTAAAGATTAGATGTATATATAAGTAGGCTTCATAACCATGTACCCAGCAAGACAATAAGAATACAGTTTACGATTATAAGTTAACATGGCTGTTCAGATTATAAATATATAAACATATTTTATTACTATTGAAGTAATAGATGTCATACAGCCATTTGATAAAATATCAGAATGAATAGCTAAATCTCTGTACTGACTCTGTATCTTGTTTAACGAGGTAAAAAAAATTGCAAAATTATTGACAACACAAGTAATTAAATAATTTATCACCGGTAAGTATAAACAATACTGAATATTACCTGATTGAAGGTTTTGCCGTTGTAAATGCCAACAATGGAGCCAACCATTTCTGGGACAATGATCATGTTGCGCAGATGTGTCTTGACAATCTCTGGTTTCTCATTGGGTGGCGCCTCCTTCTTTGCGCGGCGGAGTTTCTTAACAAGTGCCATTGGCTTGCGCTTCAGGCCCCGCGCGAATCGCCGGCGGGCGCGGGCATGCATGAGCTCCATAAGTTGCTCACTGGAAAATAATAATTTGAAGGTTATATTTGCATACAAATGTGATGCTTTATAAATGAACCATTATTCAATCGAATCGTGAGCTTTCAATAAAAAATAGTATATTAAATAATAACGCGAACATAATTTCACTTCAGCAGCGAGTTCGTTTATGGGGACTCATGTAGGTAGGAAGAATTTCAGCTACAATAAATACATTTCTATGAAAGCACTTACTTGGGCATGTCAAGAAGCTGGTCGAGATCGACCCCTCGGAAGGTGAACTTCCTGAAAGTACGCTTCTTCTTGAGAGTTTCATCGACCTGAAAAACGTAAACATTGTTGAACACTTCGATGAAATAACAACTGAAACTCATACGTTTATGGTATTTAGTATTACACTGCACTCAATAACGATTTTAGTAACATGATTTTAAAAGTAGAAACGGATTATATTCTTTAATTTTTATCCTAACCTCAGCCATGTTTCCGATCTGACAGCACAGAAAACCGAAAAGAGAGAAAAGGAATTTGGAGTTTGACAGCCCAGAATGACAACTGACAATCTTTGTAGTGTTGCTACGCTATAAAAATAAAGCTATTCCACGCACTTAGCTCATAAAACGTTGAGGCTCAAAATCATAGATATACTAATATAACTACATTGTTATACTAAAATTTCCTTGCTCAAAATGAGATTTGATTTCATATTCTTTGGTAATACGCCACAGAATATGAAGGTTTACTTTCGCTCGCTAAACATGAAGAAAGAAAGAGCTGAGAGGGACGGCTAGTACCAGCATATTACACGTGATGCCCGGAATACACGAGGCTAGTTTTTCAAGCCAGTATAGTAAGCTAGTTAATAAGCTAGTAAGCTAGTAAAACTGTCCTGGCTTGAACCCAGGCTAGTGCTGTCTACATGATGCCAGTAATTTTAAGTCAGTTCGAGTGCCAGTACGTTTGCAAAGTGTCGTAAAAAAAACGTCAATATGAACGTAATTCGTAAAAAATAACATAGCATGAATGAAACAATTACTTAAAAAACTATGTAAATGTGTACTAGATGAATTAGTTGAAGATATATTTAAAAAAACGTGTATGGACAAATGGCACTAGCCGGACGGATACTAGCTTCACCGGCCGCACGAAGATAGTACACAAGCCAGGCTAGCGAAATTGGTGGTGGGGGGCGCTACTATCTCACAAAATAGAACGGCAAGCTATTAAAACTATCCTGGCTTCAGCACTAGCTTACTAGCCTGAGAGTTAAGCTAGTTCTGTATACACGAAGATAGACGCACTAGCTTGCTAGCTTACTAGCACTAGCTTACTATACTGGCTTGAAAAACTAGCCTCGTGTATTCCGGGCATGAGAGTCAAGATTGCAGGGGTAACAAATACAAAGACAAACTATAGTACTGTACCAAATTTTGTACCTCTTTAAAAAAAAGGTGATGGCACCAATGTTGGACAGTTTAAGCTGACAGGCGCGATGGATGCATTGTAGACTTCTTCTGTTGCCTTTGCCGTCTATTTTCTGCCGTACGTGTACGAGTTAAATGTGTCTCTCTTTTTCTTCTTCTCAGACTTATTGTTCCTATTTTTTCAATACAACTAAACAATAACTACAGTCACTTAAAGAGGTACTTACTGAGGTATCTGTTCATTGCGTGTGATCCCAACTAACCGCAGTGCATTGCGCGTCTTGACTGCGCAACGAACAGATAAAACGCTTGCCGCGCCCCAAGTCGCGCATTGACGTAGCCGGCCGTAACGGTCACGAGTAGGTGCGGCAATAATTCGCTTCTGAATTGGCCTCCTCAGTCGAGATGGGATGCAGAAACTAGGGGGTAATGATGGGGTAAAAGGATCGTACATATGTCCAATTCATTCATCCATCCCATAGACATACCATCATTATTCCTCCTAGAACCATCCGGTCACCATTATCAGTGTTGTCAGTCTCAAATAAGCTAAATAAAAAATATAAATTTTATTTATTCATAACATTAAGTACATAAAGTAAATACATTTATTCTAAATCGAGAACAGTATCATTTGTAGACCTTAACAATCTAGATAAACGTTTTCCTATTAACTTAGGATATGTTCTTGTTTTCAGTAAAAACTCTTTGGACTGGTGTGTAACAGCTCCATTATCCAACTGGTACTGGCATAGCATATGTAATGGTTGTACTAGTTGTTCCTTGTATTTTTGATCATTTTCCAATACAGACAATGCCTCGGCTGCTGTTTCCAAAGTACTCAAACAACCTTCAGTTGGTTGTGTTCTTATAATATAGCTACTTACAGTACTAGTTATTAATTTAACCTGTCTTATATTGTGTAAAATAGGACTGGAAGCATATATAGCCTTGGCTTGTGGCCAGGTACCATCTAACAGGACAAGATTGTATGAATCATTATCATTAACTAAGTCATTTATATTAATGGCAGTTTTACTTGGATACAGTAGTATAGTATTTGGTTGTGTTAGGATATTTTCCAAATTGTCATGTCTTGGTTGTGGGAACTTTTTTCCTTTGAAGATAAGGCACTTATTTTCTGCTAAGCCAAGTTGCAGCATTGGGGCAGTCCGAAGGCAACGCTTCTCTTCGGCTGGGTGCTGCAGGAGAATGATGTTGCTACGAGGTTGCAACCTCTTAGGAGGGAGAGCTGCACACCAACACACCACTTGTGGCCTGCTGTAATTCAAGCATTATACATGATTAATGTAAGGAAAATATTAAAAATATACTATACTCTATGTTCTAAATTTTATCCTCTGACCATCCAAAAACTATAACTTGCTAAGAAAATGCATCTTTGACTTGTGAAGGTTTAAAAAACCCAAGAAATTTAAGCCTTTTTATAGGCGTTTCAACAGTAGAGGTTTTGAAACGGTTCTAATACCCAGATATTGACAGAAAATATATTAACACAAATATGAACTTAAACTTTTTAATGTAGGACCTACAAATATAGAGCATAAATTCTCACGGAGCTGTAATAAGAAAGGATCTTATGAACTTTAATATCTATAGGTATAAATTGGGGTTAAAAATTAAAAACAACTCAAACAAACAAACAGACCAATTTACAGGTAGAGATTAGTCTTAGTAGTACACTAATGATTGTTTAATAAAGACATTGCTGCTTATGATAGTTAAACTTACTTGCAATTCTCACATAATACGCGCATATGTGGCGGATCTGCGGGTATATTAGACAGGTCATCCCATACATCGTCACCAGCCTGACCATCCATATTTAAAGGTATAGGTTATAATAAATATAATATAAATATCCAACAAAGTCTCTTCATAAATTCACCAATTTTTCCTGCAGTACAGAATCGTGATTATAATATAGGCAATTAGGTCCTTCATGTTTGAAGTGTTTACTGATAGTTAAGTTCTTATTTTTTTATTATCATTTCCTAAGAAGCTCAACCTAAACACACAACAGACAGACTGACAGCCTGACAGACCTGACAGTGACACACTTTGAACTGTGTTCAAAATTCATCAATGACAGCGACACCTGGTAGAATAAGGGATAACTAAAATTTAAAAAATAAAATCCGCCATCTTGTTGGTCATGTACACTACTGACAGAACCTAGGAGGAATAATGACTGGAGAACGTATCCGCTAGTGCCAGTAAGGGACAAAGATATTCTAGCTTTTGTAGCCCAAAATGTAACATTTCACTATAGTTTTGCTTTACAGGACATTCTTTGTAACAAAAACATTAGCTTATTCTGTATTAATTACTGCAACTTTGGTTGAAAACCCAAGAAAACTCCAATTGTATTTGTTTGTTCCAGGGCCCGGCCTGCTATCCCTTATAAAGGATATGTATGGGTTTTATATAAGGCTTTACTCACCATACCCTTATTCGACAATACCCTTTCATTTTACTTTTAAAGCCCTTATAAAAGCGCTAACCCTTATAACTAAGCGCTATCCCAATACCCTAACAAAACCCTAATCATCCGCTCACCAAAACCAATATTGCTTATAAGGGTTAGCCTTTTAAGAGGGCTTCCCTTTTACATACAAGCGTGCTAATTGAAATCGTCTGCCTTGTTCATAAAGCACACATTGCTCTGATCTGGCGTTTTCTTTGACTTATTTGATTTGATGTACGCGCGCTTTTCGAACACTATAGCGTAGACATTTACTAAACCTGTCTCTTTCACGCTAGGATTAACTACGACATTACTAAAGGGAAAGCTTTATAAAAAGCGCTAAGTAATAAGGGTAACCCTTTATAAGGGATAGCAAGGCATAAAGGTTAGCAGTTAGTGATTGTAAAGGGATAGTTTTATGTTTGGCTTAGTCGTACAGTCGACAATAAGGTCTCTTTTCCTAGATAATGACACTTATAGTTAACCCTTGAACGTGCATGAGGTCATCAAAAATTACGCAAATCAAAACCCTATTACTTTGAAATAAGGTTCAAATAATGGTGGGAAATATATTCCCTGCGCCTTATAAAATAAAGGTTTAAGAAAATAAGACCATGTCAAGATCATTCTTGATTCTGAACACCTGGCCTGCTTAGCAACTTCTGCAGCTGACTACGCTATGAGTCCTTTCCGAGTAGAGTGCGTGTTGATTCTAGGCAACAGAGGTATGAATGCAATGGTTCATTCATTATTTATATGAATAGCTGTAAGCTGTAAACGTGTGGGGTACTATAACGGTCTGCAACTGTTATAGTGACCCACGGCCGTGTAATTTTCGTTGCGGTCACAACACAATTCAATTTCACAAAAATCCTGCAGTGCCATTTTGGACGGCCGTTGAGGAGCTGGTGCCGTGTGTAGAGCCCAACACTCGCGTCGCGTGCACGGCTACACTACACGGTTCACGCTGTCTTTATATACCCTTGTGTCAAAATCGAACGAACGTCAGTTCACTATTCAGAGTTCTCAGTTCAGTTCACTATCAGTCGCCGGCCGGCTTTATCGCGTTGTTGTGTTAGAGAAAATAATCATGTGGCGAAATATCTGTAAAGTAGTTACGCAAAAAGCGAAATTGTCTACTGCTGCCGCCCCTGCACCCCATACTAATCCGGAAATTCTCTATACTGGAGTAAGTGTACATTCATGATTGTAATAATACTTTTTTTTGGTAGTCGTGTAAGAATAGGTACGGTAATACAGATGCCGGGAATAGTGTTACCGAATATTCGGCCATACCTTCAGCCGAATCACCGGTGGCCGAATATATATGTTGTATATTTTCCGAAAGTTTACATGCAAGTTTACAGAGCTTACACAGTAACAACATTGTTTTATTAGTTGCATGTCATGTGCTAAGTCTCAAGTAGTCGTAAATCTAAATCTGGTAAAATAATAAATGAGTAGCTCCTAAAGTTTCTTGCCCAAAGAAACAAATATTTGGTTGTAAAACTAGTATGGTGGAAACTATTGTAAAATCATCTGCGAGGATAATCTACATCTACACTAATATTAATATTATAAAGGCGAAAGTTTGTGAGTGTGTATGTTTGTTACTTCTTCACGTCTAAACGGTTGGAGCGATTTAAATAAAATTTGGTATGGAGTTAGTTGACAACCTGGATTAACACAAAGAGACCTGGAGTAACTGCTAGTAATTAAGTATGGTTAATTTTAACATGGGCCATTATAAATTTATAAAGCAACTTCTCGATCGTGTCATATTGAATGAGAATTAAGAGGTTTCTTCTTTTAAACAATCTAAATACCTATTCTATATAGTTGTTAGAGAATACAAATCAACTTACTACAATATGTTGCATGACTTGTATGTTGTTACGTGACTGGCAGTTTTTTGACCAAAACATAAGTTTTATAATTTGCCGAAACCGAAACTTGGGTCCAGACTCGCATCATTTACTACAATTAGTAAGCAATTCATGATTTGTATGAAGGTCATTTTGTTTTTGTTAGCTAAGCTATGGCTTACCCTTGGGTGGTATTAATAATGTTTTTACATAATGTGTTATTCAATCCAATAATATTTTTCCACTTATTATTTGAAATAGTGGTCAGTATGATATCATTGTTGTATATAATTTCAAATTGTATGTTTATTATTACGAAAAAAGTAAGGATGTCTGTCATAGGTACTAAAAAATTCTATTTTATTTGCTATCTTGCATTGCCTATTTTTTTTTTATATTATGTAGTTAGTACATACTTAAAAAGAATTATAAAGAATTTTGAATAATAAGGAAAAAAAAAAACATATTTGAGTCGGTTCAATTTCTCGACAATGAAACATGTTGTATGTATTTAGATAATCCTTTTCTAAGTCCTCTCATAAGTTTGCTTGTGTTATTGCAGCTATTTATCAACAATGAGTGGGTGAAGTCTTCCGATGGCAAGACATTCCAGACTGTGAACCCTGCCAATGGCAAGGTCATCACGGATATCCAGCAGGCAGGGAAATCCGACGTGGACCAGGCTGTGCAGGCCGCCAAAGATGCTTTCAAGTGAGTTTGTTTGTTACCTATGTCATGTCAAAATTTTTCATTCCTACTGACCCTGACGCTGCAAGCCTGCCCATATTTCAGCCTGACAATTGATTTTAATAAATTATGTAACAATTGTGTTTCATAAGTTGCATGTCTTATGTGCTGTGCTGTAGGAACATCTACCTAGATAGTTTTTCTAGTTTCTAGACTAGGTGGTATTTGCCCCATTGCTGCAATGTACTTGCCTTTTTTCCATAGAACTTTTTGGAGACTATAATACTAAGAGTGAACCCCAATTAATTATGGCTTTGTTACTGTTATAGAATCTACTTCGATTTTGGAATAGAGTTAAAGTGCAATCTTTGTTTATTCATAGCAATCAACTAAAGTTTCATTTGCGATGGAAAAAAAAAATATTTTCAGTCAGGCACATAGTAACTATAAGTTATTTATTGGTGCTAATGAAAATAGGTACGTAAACTTTACTGGTAACATATTGTTTGTTATAAAATAAAATAACATTTTTAGGCCATTACAAAGGCAAAGGCAAAGGCAAAGTTACAAGTTTTACACTGATATACCAATGTATAATCTACAATGATAAGTAAAATTATTTTATACAATGATAATGCAAAAATAAAAGTCACGGTCATAACACAGCAGTATTTAGTAATATGGGACACAGTCCAATTTATTTGATGACAGGTCTGGCCTAGTGACCCTGCCTTTGAAGCCAATGCTCCTGGGTTCGAATCCTAGTAAGGACATTTGTTTGTGTGATGAGCACAAATATTCGTGCCTGAGTCATGGGTGTTTTCTATTTATTTAAGTATTTGTATATTATATGTATTGTTGGCTGATACCAACCACAAAGCCTTTTTGAGCTTACCATGGGGCTCAGGCAGTTTCCTCCTGTAATATATATATATTTTTTATTTAATATATTTTTCTCTTAATGTGTTTATTATGCGGGCCATAGTCAACCATAATAGTAATAAATAATTAAAAATATATATTTTATGGTATTTCCTGAAATAGTATAAGTTAAAAAATTTCGTGTTAATCAGCAAGTGTTCTTGAACACTTACAAAAAGCGACTATATTTCGAGAAATATGGTCGCTTTTTGTAGAGTATGTATAACTTATGTCGGGATGTGTGTGTGTGTGTGTGTGTGTGTGTGTGTGTGTGTGTGTGTGTGTGTGTGTGTGTGCGTGTGCGTGCGTGTGCGTGCGCGCGCGCGTGCGTGTGTGTGTGTGTGTGTGTGTGCGTGTGTGTGTGTGTGTGTGTGTGTGTGTGTGTGTGTGGGGTCTCTAAACTGGTGTAGTCTCCAAGTCTTTGTATTTAGCTAATTTTTCCATTTATTGTAGTTTGGAAGTAGTAATGAATACTGATTCATTAAGATAATATAAGATAAAAAAATCACATGTGTTAATTATTAATACGAAAATGTTACTTATTATTTTTTGGTATATTACTGCGAAACTTCCTATAAATCAATTGTCAGTTATTTAAATTATCGGCGTTGTTATTATCTAGTAATTTATGAAAATTGATTCGATTAATCATATTTCTTTATTGACGTACCTATTACTTTGTTCCACCGTTCCATTTACTCCCCAAGTTACCCTATAGAAAGAATCCCCTTTGGTGGAGGACGCTACTAGCTCAAAAAATAGAACGGCAAGCTATTAAAACTATCCTGGCTTGGCTTCAGCACTAACTAAACTAGCCTCGTGTATTCCGGGCAAGAGTCTATTCTCGGAATTATCCGTCATTATTACAATTACGACATTATCCGAATACATTTATGATACGAGTATATTTTTAACATTTCACTAACTACGGCCTTGTTTTTCTGTTTCTATGGTCTTATACGCTTTTCAAGGTCAACAGTGTAATTTTTGCGAATGTTCGAAACATGTTACTCGGTTCCTATTAAATACGTAGGTATTCTTTGTAGTTGTAGGCAGAGTACGGCAGACATGTGTAATAAAAAGACTGCGCTTATTTACTGTGTATAAAGATCTCAGCTTCATTTTGAATTTATACCATCGTCTCTCATGTTTTCTTGTTTACGTACTTAAGTAGTATGTTATTGAGAGTTTAGTATGTAGTATGTAGATCATGGTATTCCAAAAAGGCTATAGGTATGATAAATGTGAAGAATCAGCTGATGTTTACTTGTTTCCCTGGATGTTATTGGCAGGCTTGGATCCCCGTGGAGGACGATGGACGCCTCTCAGCGCGGATTCCTGCTTAACAAACTTGCCAGCTTGGTGGAGCGAGACGCCTCCTACATCGCTGTAAGTCTAGTTAGCTTAATTCTCTATTTTTAAATGGATTTTCATCACAGCTATTTTGACCAAGTTATACAAGCCTGTATCTGGGCCATTGTCTCGAGGAAAATTGGACGTTGTGAGTATGTTTAAAAAGGGTGCTTAAGCTCTGATTAATCTACAATTATGTAACTAAGTTGCGATATTTTGTCGGTCTTGCCGGGTGCAGGTTTTCGTAGTAGGTATTTAGTACTAGTATAACCGGTCGTCCTGCCACTAGCTAGTTACCAACATAAAGTTACTCATACTAAACTTTTCTGCATTTTGTGTGCATTTTCAAATAGTTTTTTGTGTATTTACCAATATTTCAGCGAAATTAAAATGTAAATTGAATATATGCCTAGTTGGATTATATTTCTATAAGTAGAAAAACTTACAGTTAGTATGCTTGGACATATTACCACATTAATCGAAGTTATTGGATGATGAATATGATGATACGAAACGCAAACTTAAAAAGCAGCGTTTACCAAGATGTTTGTATCAAGAATCTAAACTCTTGATACTCTGTCGTCTCTGTCTAACGAATACCTAAAGCGCAACATAGCAATGTTATTGCATATGTCCAACGGATGCACACAACTAATTTGACCCTCACCCCCCAGAGTCTGGAAACACTGGACAACGGCAAGCCGTACCAAGCGAGTTACTTCCATGACCTGAACGCGGTTATCAAGAACCTTCGCTACTATGCCGGCTGGGCCGACAAGAACCACGGATTCACTTTACCTACAGATGGAAATTACTTCGCGTACACCCGCCCTGAGCCTGTCGGTGAGTGCAAGCTATATATTGGTACTTAAAGTTTAACGACTTGAATAGTTGATAACCTGCGCTCCGGGCCGGCAAGAACCCCGGTTTCATTCTGCAGGCAGTAGGTAACGTTAGATGTCCTGTCCTCCATCCGGTCTCAGCCTGTGAGTGACCGCAAGCTTTCATTGCCTGTGAGCAGACAATAGCTTTCTGTAGAAACCTCTGTGGATCGATAAGGATCACGGCACGGTCAATGGTGACATGGCGGTACCGCATTCGCAGATACGCTATCTGCTTTATCTGCACATTGCGTAATGTAATTAAGTAAACTAGTAGTAATATGTGTTTATTTAACCGCAGAGATAAACTGCATTCTGTTGACTTAGTTATTTACAAGAAAGCTAACGATTCGTTTGATTAATGGAATATTAAATGTGACGTGGATGTGGTTAAGGACAAAAAAAACGGACAAAGGTCGTATTTTACAGTATATTGAAAGGCACCTACGTCTATTCCGATGTCATTTTCTGATTACAACATTTTATACGAATTTTTAACTCCATAATGCTGAAACTATAAATACGGTGAAACCTTTTCTAATCAAGATATGTGTCATTATCTATGATAAAGGGACCTTATTGTCGATGGCGCTTACGCCGTTGTTCAAGATGCCGCAATACAAACGAATCGCGGTTCGACGTAAGCGCTATCGACAATAAGGTCCCTTTTGCTTGATAATGTCACATATCTAGATTCTAGGTGGACTGCAACTTGTCGTAAAAATTCGTGATGATTGCCCACGTTACCCTAGCTAGCAAATCGTCAACTATTAGGTAGGTAGTTGAAGCTAAATATCTCTAAGATCTTTAAATCGATTATCGATTTATTCGCTATCTCAAATGAAGGCGTAATTGAGATAGCAAACAGCAAGTCATAAAGAAAATGATAAATAAGTTGACATCAGTTTTTTTTTTCATGTCATGGGAATTATCTCACATAATGAAACAATTCTGATGTCAACCAATTCTGGACATGTAACAAAATTTTATCTTGAATAAGAATAGGCACGGCACGTTAATGCTGTAAGATACCTGAGTATGGAAATCAGTTACATGTACTAACATTGCGAACACTAGTTCGCAAATAAAATTCACACGGAACCTTTTGGAGAATTGGCTGCTGCTGTTAATGAAGCTCTAATTTAAAACGAGTTACTTAATTAAATAAGTACAACAATTTGTGCTAGCATTAACCCTGTCTTGCCTACTCGCAAAGTTAGTCTATTTTTACTAGACTTGAAAAAATACTTTTTCAATTCTGTACTTACGTAATTTACTTTAGTAATATTGCAACATATTTACGTATAATCTATATATTAGATAATATCATCATAGTGACATTGCATTAAATAGTACGGTGTGAAAAAATTATGTACGCTCGATATTATCACGTCGATAACATCTGCCGACTCATCGTCGGTTCATGTCACCAATATAGTTTGATAAGTGACTTGTTTTGACATGAAAACGAAACTGTACTTTTGTACTGAGAAAAGTGAGGAATGTCGTGTACTTACTTAATTTATTTTCTTTATACAGAAAATAAATGAAGTTTTGGTGTTATTTTTCTTATAAAAAATAACGGTGATTCTCCATTTTTCGCGATACGCTTATAACGTTTCTTTAGAAAATCTGTGAAATGTAATTTTCCGGCCAGAATGTAAATAATAACTTACAGATAATAACTTCTAATGAATTTTACTTTATTATGACCTAATAAATAGCCGACGATAACGCCATCTATTTATATAACATGATGATACCGCTTTAACCAGTGTAATGTAGTTATGATCCAAAGATTTTTATCACGGGTACCTATTTTATCGCAACAAAATTTGAATGCCTACCTCAATTGAATCCCTTCGTATGTCAGATTAGATTAACCCATATCAAATTTTAAATCAGATTATTTATTTTGTAATATTATATCTAGTAACTTTAGTTTCATTTATAGAATTAGATACGTTTATCGGTAATAACCACATATACATACATTTCAGCCGTATGAAGTCCACTGCTGGACATAGGCCTCCCACAAATATGACTTGTATCATTTTGGGGGTAGTTGCCATAGTCGCCACGCTTGGCAGGCGGGTTGGCGACCGCAGTAGCTGTAGATTGGGTTTCGACGGACGCTGCTGCCCGTCCGTAGGATTTTTCCCCCTGTCGCCTGATACGACACCCGCGGGAGGAGATGGGGTGGTGCTATTCTAGTCAGCCGGCATTTTTTTTTTTTTTTTTTATAAAAGACTGACCAGCGTTTGACCTCAGTCGCACCTGATGGAAAGTGACGACGAGGTCGAGGGTGTAGCACGCTGGTTCAGTAACAGCCTATTCACTCTTGCCTTGAAAAGACCCAAATTATATCTTACCGGGAATACAGACGAAGGGAGCGAATTCCATTCCTTAGCAGTCCGCATTAGGAAGGTAGAAGCGAATCGCTTCGTGCGAATGAATGGAATATTCACAACGTAAGGATGAAACCGCTCCCCTCGTCTGGACGTCCGGTGGAGGAACGGAGATGGCGGAATTAAATCGTGCAGTTCCTGTGCACACTCTCCAAAATGTATCCTGTAAAACACAGACAAACTAGCAACCCTGCGACGGTGCTCAAGGCTTTGTAACCTTACACTGAGTAATTCAGGATCGCCAATGAGTCTGCGAGCACGGTGCTCTATTGAATCCAAAGCGGCCAGCTGATACTTGGCAGACCCGTCCCAAAGATGGCAACAGTACTCCATGCACGATCGAACCTGAGCTTGGTAAAGTGTTAGAAGCTGTTCCGGCGTGAAGTACCGCTTCACCCTGTGTAAGACCCCAAGTGTTTTAGCAGCGGATTTCGCTTTGGCCTCAATAGTGGCACCGAAGTTCAGCTTAGTAGTTAATTTCAGCCCAAGTAGTTCGAGGTGGTCCGAAATTGCTAATGAAACATTCTGGAAAGCAGGAGCCAAGTTAAAAGGGCTCCTTTTGGCTGTGAATAAACACGCCTGTGTCTTGGAAGCGTTAAACCTGACCAAGTTGGCTTCGCCCCACTCGTCAACGGCCTTCAAGGTCAGGTTCGTTCGCTCAACCAAAGCTTCCCTAAAGGATTCGGTCTCTCCACTAGTAGTTTGGGCCTCAGGAATATATCTCTCAGTCACCGTGCTGTCGTCTGCATACCCAAAGATACCGGGCTTTAGCAAATCGTTTATATGCAGCAAAAAGAGGGTAGCTGAAAGAACTGAACCCTGAGGCTCTCCGGCATTAATTGCAACGCGATCCGATGAGCAACCATCCACTACGACCCTAATAGATCGCTGCCTCAGGAAATCTGAAATCCAAGAGCACAAACCAGCAGAGATTCCGTACGCAGAGAGCTTGCCCAGAAGGCCGTCATGCCAAACCCTATCAAAGGCCTTGGAAATGTCGAGAGACACGGCGAGAGCTTCGCCGCGTTTCTCGATGGCCTCGCTCCAAATGTGGGTAGCGTACACTAGAAGGTCCCCAGTAGACCGCTTTCGGCGGAAGCCGTATTGCCGGTCGCTAAGGAGATCGTTACCTTCAAGATACGCAAGGAGCTTGTTGTTCAATACACGTTCCATAATCTTGCAGAGTATGGAAGTGATTGCAATGGGACGATAATTCGATGGGTCCGCACGGCTACCCTTCTTAGGCACAGGCTGCACGTTAGCAAGCTTCCACGCTTCGGGAACTTTTCTCGACTTTAGGGAAAGACGAAACAGGCGCGTCAAAACAGGAGACAACTCAGGGGCACACGTTTTTAAAACGACTGCTGGGATACCGTCGGGACCACTAGCCTTATTCACATTTAGACAGCGTAGTGACTTCAGTACTTCCCTTTGATGAATACGCACCTCTGGCATTGATACTTCGCAGCGGGGCAAAGAAGGAGGCATGGCACTACCAGCGTCTAAATGTGAATTTTCCGCAAATAGAGAGGCAAACAAGTTCGCCTTCTCTTCCGCAGTGTGGGCCAGTGAACCGTCCGGTTTCAGCAGTGGAGGTAGTGATGGGCGACAGAAATTCAACTCAGCCGATTTCGCGAGAGACCAAAACGCTTTGCTCCCAGATGGGTATGCAGCAAGTTTGGCCCCGACACGACGAACATGGAGGAATCGAGCTTTCTGCATGACCTTCTTGCAGTACTTGGCAGCTTTGTTATAGGACTGTTTCTTTACGTGTACATCCGAAGCTTTACAACTACGAGCATCAACCCATGATAAATACGCCACGTGCTTAAGCGCTTCCGCCTGAGCACACTCAGCATTAAACCACGGGCGAGCTGCGCCACCAACAGCTACGTCGGAGTAGGGGATGTAATATTCCATACCCCGACGCAACACATCAGTGACAGCTGCTGCACAGCTCGACGGATCATCACTATTGAAACAGGTTGGCAGCCAAGGATATGATGCAAAGAAATGCCGCATCTCATCCCAATCTGCTGACTTGTATCGCCACACACGGCGCATGCCCTTCGGGCTAAGGACAGGAGGTGAGTGGTGCGACACAGATTTCACCAGACAGTGGTCAGAAGTTCCCAACGGGATGACACTGACACGTTGTATCTATCCGGATCGGTAGTCAACAGAAGGTCCAGGCAATTAGGCGTGTGACTCGCAACATCCGGAATGCGGGTGGGTTGGTCGACCAGCTGAGAGAGATCCAGCGATAACGCAAACTTGCGTGCCTCTCTCCCTGCATGGTCAGTGAACTGGTATGGGCACAGCCACTCCTCGTGATGAGCGTTAAAGTCCCCAGAAACCCAATTGCGCACTCGGGTACCGTTGCTGAGCCACACCCGCCGCATCACTAAGTTGTTCAAAGAGCCTGGTTGTCTCCTGGTCACCGCTGTGCGATCGGTAAACCACGGCGTAAACAATTTGTTCAACGCCGAGGTCCACCAGAAGCCATAAAGAGGAAAGGTTACGGTCCTCAAGGTTACGGAGACGCCGATAACAGATGTCATCGCGAATATACACGCACACGCCAGCCTTTTGCACAAAAGAGTGCTCCAGGGCATATCCCGGGTAGTGCAGATACGACGCGTCCATGGGACATCTGATCTGCGTCTCGGTGAGGCAGAGCAAGTGGGGCTTCTCAGTCTCGAGATGGTGGTGGACTGGCACGAAATTAGAGTGCAAGCCTCGGATGTTCGAGAGGTGCACTTTAAAGGAGAGGATGTGCTTCCGCTGTGAACACTTGCTCGATTTTTTGACTTTAGCCATATATTTAAGTGTGAATAGGCGGGGAAGGCGGCAGTTGAACAGGTGCAAAGCTGCTCACCCAGCAGCACACAAACAGTCTGCCACACATTGGAGGCCTGGTCTGGAGACTGCGGGGACGCCCGAACCCCCCCGAAGACAGCTGTCGGGTCCTCTCTCCGGTCGCAAACCGGCACTACAGCACATCTCCGGGATTTTTCACAGTTGGCGGGGCAGCCTTTCGGGGTTAGCTAAGTCCCTACTTGGGCCCCAATCACCTGCGGTCGGCCAGCGGAGAACCGTGCTTCGGATCCCGCTACCCTCCGCGACCAGGCATCCGGTGCAACAAACAGATGGTACTGAAACCGGCTTGCAAGCAGAGCAATACCGTTCAGACCCGCCTTCCCAAAAATGGCTGCTACTGTCTTCATGCCGGAACATGATCCGAAGATCATTTAGCGACATGGCTTAGACAGCAGGGTGGTGACAAGCCGCGGCTATAAAGCCTACCACCAGAGAGTGCTGGTCATTTGGCGCTACCCAGGGGACACGTGTGAGTATCTAGAGCTAAAGCCCACGGACGCGACAACAGCTTTATCCCCCAAACATCACACGGCGGCATAACCACACATACCCATAGTTTAGTATGGGCCTTAGCATGAATGAGTAGTTATTTTATTATCTTTGCGTACCTCAAAGATAAAATCTCACAGATCATATCTCTACTTTACGATTAGACATATAACCAATAATACCCAATTAACTTTAGCGTTCATTAGGCATGGTTATCTATACTGTATTATAGTATTATGATTTTTGTGTTCATATTTATTATTATGCCAAGGTAACGATGCACAAAACTATAACAACATCCTACCCTACAGCTACTACGTCTATTGACGTCGTCTTATACTTCTTAACTACAACTTAAAATGGCGGGCAGAATCAAAGTTACACAATAGCGATATCTTATTAATTTCTCATATCATACCACTTCCTAGTATTCCCATTAGGACTCAATAATAAGGTACTTCTGAATTATTTTACACAGGCGTATGCGCTCAGATAGTTCCCTGGAACTTCCCTCTCCTGATGGTGGCGTGGAAGCTGGGCCCCGCGCTGGCCGCCGGCTGCACGGTCGTGCTCAAGCCCGCCGAGCAAACCCCGCTGACGGCGTTGTACATCGCGCAACTCGTCAAGGTATTCCCGTCTTATCCCACTTCGGGTGCACTAAGAAGATCCCTTATTGACAACTCGCTTATAACGTATGCGGAGTGAAATTTGGACAAAGTTTGAATATATAAAATGTAAAAAATAAAAATCTAAAAAAAATATGTGTGTATGTCAATATCAAGTCTATATATCTGTCAATCAATCTGGTAAGTTTCATAAGAATTGGATGTTTGATTTTGTAATTATGGTAAATAACCAAGAACGCTGTCGTAAAACTGTATGTAATTTCTACAGTATACATCCCCTATGGCCGAAATCGAAGGTGGTGGAACATTTTGTACAAATGGGTGAGAGTCGAAGCATCATTTATAATATTTTAGCGTCTTTTACCTTAAAAAACAACCACTGCTAGAAAGCCTGGTTCTGGAAATTATCCCAGCTTGAGCAAGTTTTCTGAGAGAGCTCGACTAAAGAAAATTACCGCCGGCCGTGTTGCTAAATCTTACAGAGAGCTCGGAAGAAAATTTAAATGTGACGGAAAAACTGTCAAAAAATATCTTGAAGACATGGGCATCGATAAGCGGTGTAGAAAGTTTAAATCCACCGTCTCCGAAAATCAAAAATCCACTCAGAAACTACGGCTGCGTAAATTGGTCAAAGAAATATTTTACGCCAAAAACAATGTGAGTTGCGTCATGGATGACGAGTCATATTTCACATTAGATGGAAACTAGTGGCAAGGCAATTACTGTTTTGAGAAGACCAATGGTCCAACTGATGAGAACGTGAAATATATTGAGCATACCAAGTTTCCTAAAAAAGTTTTGCTGTGGCTTGCCATCAGGAACGCGGAATGTCCAAGGCGGTGTTCTTTGAATCAGGTTTAGCTGTGAACGCCGATCGCTACATAGAGCGTTGTTTGCCATTAGTGCGAGATTTCATAAATACGAGTCATAGAGGAGAAAATGCTGTGTTTTGGCCAGACTTAGCCTCAAGCTATTATTCCAAAAAAACACTTAGCAAAATGGCGGAGCTAAACACCCCACACGTACCGAAGACATCAAATCCACCTAATGTTCCGCAACTTCGCCCTATTGAAGATTTTTGGGCAAATCTGAAGAGGCGAGTATATTGCGATAATTTTCGGTCCAAAAATGTGCAAAGCTTGATTCGTAAAATAAAATTAGAGTTGTATAAAATGCCCACATCTATGTTTTCGACAGGGATGGACAAAGTTCCTCAGAACTACCGTAAAGCATCTCGCATGGGAGTAAACTTTTTTTTACATTAATCATTATTAGGTACTTTATTATAAAAACATAACTATTTAAAAAAATAATGGTGTTTTTTTTATTTAAAACAACATTGCACTTTGTCTAAATTTCACTCCGCATACGTTAAAAACCAGCTGACGTCGCAATCAATCAGTTAAATCATGTTCATTATTTTTGGTTAGCAAAAGCCGATTAAATGATCTGAATGGAGAAATCAAATGTGTCATTATCTATGATAAGGGACCTTAAGGCTTGGTCACATAGGGCGCGTTTTGTGGCGTGGCGCAGCGGGGCGCGACGCTGCCGTCCGAATGTGTGCCTTATTTCGTTACATTAGCCACACCACTGTCACGCCCCGCTGCGGCCACGCTCTCAAAACGCGCCTATCTGCCCAAGCCTTTTTATTGTCGATGGCGCTTACGCCGTTGTTCAAGATGCCGCAATACAAACGCAACGCGGTTCGACGTAAGCGCCATCGACAATACGGTCCCTTTTGCTTGATAATGTCACTAATATGTTCGCGATTGTTTATGCAGGAAGCCGGTTTTCCCGCGGGCGTGGTGAACGTGCTTCCCGGCTACGGCGATGTCGGCGCGGCGCTCGTTGAACACCCTCATGTGGATAAAGTGGCTTTCACTGGTGAGCAGTTATTATATGATTATTGGATTTGAACTTGAGTAGGTAGCCATCGTAATGTTGCATGACATTGTATCTTTCAGTACAATTATATGGTTTTTTGTGTTTAGTTTGACGCTTTAGGAGGAAGTTTTTACATTTCATTTTTATCTTATTAGTAATTTAAGTTTTAGGGACATACGTGATTATCACTTGTTGTTTGGTTTAAATGTACATATACATAATTATGTAGGTGTATAGTAAGATTAGTAAGTCTCTGTACTTGTACTACGGGGGTTGTACTAGGGTACATAATTATGTATTTTTTATTTAAATTAAAACGTATACAAAAGGCGAATTTATTGCTACAAGGCGTCCTCTACCAGTTAATCATAGGGCAAAACATTTGTAGGCGTTGGTTCTAAGAACTAAAACGAAAGCATGTGTATATGGTTTGCAAATAGGAGCTCTTACATTTGTTCGCATTTGTTCTTCACATATATATTTTTTGAAGTGGTTTATTTACGTTTTGTACTCGCAGGCTCGACGGAGGTGGGCAAGCAGATCCAGCGCACGGCGGCCACCACGCTGAAGCGCATCACGCTGGAGCTGGGCGGCAAGTCGCCCAACATCATCTTCGCGGACGCCGACGTGGGCGCCGCCGTGGAGCAGGCGCACCACGCGATCTTCTACAACATGGGCCAGTGCTGCACCGCCGGTGAGGCTGGGTTACCGTTCGGCCGCGATGTTACTGCCCGGCCACGACAATGCGCGTCAAGCGGTTTATCTGTTCGTTGCGCGGTCGAGACGCGCAATGCACTACGGTTAGTTGGGATCCCACGCAATGAACGGATAAAACGCTTGCCGCGCCGCAATTCACGCAACGTCGTGGCCGGGCTGTTAGGTAGCTAGAGGAGCAGATAGCACGACTGCTTGAGTGCTGATTTATCGCTTATGGATGCTAGTATCGTCCTTGTTTTACGAGTCACGTCCATAGCCAGATTTTTTCTACATAGTTTTACTAGTTGACCGTTGAACGTTGACCTGTTAACCAGACATATTATTTTGAGGGCTGACAAAGTTCTTCTTCTTAAAATAGGTAAATCTGTGAGATATGGAATAAGGAATTCTCCGTAATTTGTCCCGACATGGTCGCTTATATAGGGTGTGGATGGCCCTGCTTTTTTGATAAAGATATGGACACAATTTTAGAGATTATTTAAACTAACTTTACAAACTGTTATTTGTAAAGTAGAAAATAGCAACGACTCCGTCGCTCATGGCACAGCTTTTCTGTATTTTTAAAATCTGTATTCCTTTCCCAGGCTCTCGTACCTTCGTGCAAGATAAAATCTACGACCAGTTCGTGGAGCAGGCGGCGAAGCGCGCCGCCAAGCGCAAGGTCGGAGACCCCTTCAGTGCCGACACCGACCACGGGCCTCAGGTGAATGTCATATATGTGGCAATATGCCAATTGTAGCTGTCAATATAGGAATATACTGACAGCTAAAATTACTATCGACAAACTTTAAAAAAAGTTCCATTTAGTGCTTGCATGTAATTTTTATTTTGCCGACTGAATTGACGACCGGTCTGGCCTAGTGGGCAGTGACTCTGCTTATGAAGCCGATGGTCCTGGGTTCGATTCCCAGTCAGGGCATTTATTTGTGTGATGAGCACAGATATTTGTTCCTGGGTCATGGTTGTTTTCTATGTATTTAAGTATTTATATGTATCTATCTATTATATATATCGTCGTCTAGTGCCTGCAACACGAGCCTTACTGAGCTTACCGTAGGACTAGGTCGATTTGTGTAATATTGTCCTGAATATTTATTTATTATTTATTTACTGAATGTCCAGTCAAGTGCAAAAATACGTACCGAAAGAATCCTTTCATAAATACGTCCTACAACCTTATTTACTGTGCAATAGAGTTGCTCGGTACATATTTTTGAAACTTTGGCAGTGAACGAATTTTTACACTTGACTGTCCATCGGCCAATATCAACTTACTTACTGAGTACGATTTTACCATTGCCATTGTCAATTTGATTGCGTTATATACAGAACTTTTTATTTACTTTGATTTCAGTATCCCATTTTTTCGGCAATCGGCAATACTTTTGATTCTATAGCACCCATATTTAACTAGCTTCGACCCAGTATTGAACTATTTAACTTTTCGTTTTAAGATTGACGGCAAGCAGCAGGAGAAGATCCTGAGCCTGATCGAGACCGGCAAGAAGCAGGGAGCCAAGCTGGAGACGGGCGGCGCGCGGGCCGGCGACGTGGGCTACTTCGTGCAGCCCACGGTCTTCAGTGAAGTGCACGACCACATGGACATCGCCAAGATCGAGGTATACTCAACATATTTGATTTCTAGGCCACTTCGAACCTTGTCACAGTGACGTTTTTTTTTATGACATAGGCGGCAAACGAGCTGACGGATTGCCTGGTGGTAAGAAATTATCGTCGCCCACCCGCAAAACCAGGGGAGTCAGAAGCGCGTTGCCGGCCTTTAAGGGGGGTTGGAGCTCTGGGCACCTTACTCACCATCAGGAACACAACACTGCATACCTCAAAGGTAGCAGTGCTATTATGGCAGTGACGTTAATAAGACATCTTTTGTGTCTTTCATATATATTTCCAATGGGACAAGGAACTAATCAAATTGGTTGACTGTACACGCGCAGAGCATTACGATGAGTGAGGTCACACGGCCACAATGCCTTCAGCTGAAGTCTTCTCATAATTTCGATAGTGTTTAATGTTGTTTACATGGTGTTTAGATCTTCGGGCCGGTGCAGCAAGTGCTGCGCTTCTCCGACGTGGAGGAGGTGATCGAGCGCGCCAACGACACGGAGTACGGGCTCGCCGCCGCCGTCTACACCAAGGACATCGACCGCGTCAATTATGTTACACAGGTACGGCATTGTGAAAGGTCGACGTCGATTGTCTGCGTGTGAGATACCGCTGGGTTTAGTCAAAGTATATTGTCATGAGCTAATTCTTTTTATAAATAATTGAGATAAATATTCAAACCACAAGATGCCTTAAATAAGATTTTAGATGACTGTCAGGATCTAGAGGCATTGATTCAATAAACATTGTTGAAGACTGATCGTTTTCGCTTAGCTACGTACAATAAGTCTTGTGAGACTGTTGTTTTTCTTAATAAATAAATATTACAGGACATTCTTAAACAAATTGTCTGAGCTCCATGGTAAGCTCAAGAAAGCCTGTGTTGTGGGTACTCAGCCAACAATATATACATATCATATTTAAATACAAAGAAAACACCCATGACTCAGTACCAAATATCTCTGCTTATCTCACAAATAAATGCCCTTACTGGGATTTGAACCCAAAACCGTCGGCTTCGTAGGCAGGGTCACTAGGCTAAACCTGTCGTGACAACTGTCGGTTTGTTTAGTAAAGATTTGATCTAATTTAAATTCTAATTATTTTATTTCATTTGCGTTTGCTTCCTGTTGATACGGCGCTGAACCGTGATAAACAGTTAAAATATTCTTAGTAGATTTCTTTATCTTGCCGTTATAAAAATAGATACTAAAAGCAAAATAAAACAGCACATACAAACTTACTTTGCCGTTTTTTATGAATTAATTTAAAAAAAAATGATGCAGGGCCTTCGCGCCGGCACGGTGTGGGTGAACGACTACAACGTGTTCAGCAACCAAGTGCCTTTCGGCGGCTTCAAGCAGTCCGGGCTCGGCCGCGAGAACGGGCCTTACGGCATCCGCAACTACGTCGAGAACAAGTCCGTCGTCGTCAAACTTCCTACCAAGAACTCGTAGACTACCCATACTAGTTATATGTAATATTATATACTTAAACTTAGCACGCTAGCTTCTGTGCATTATTTCCCGAATCGCCAGATTACTATTAAGCAGGATTTATTCGATTAAGGAAAACTATCGCGGCTTTATTTAATAAAATGCATATATGCTTTATTCATAAACCAATGTCTAGGTAGTTGTATTGAAGTTATGTCTGATCGTGGCAACAAAGTAGTACTATGTTATTACTTTCATAATTAGTACTTCATACAATAGTATAATATAACCGCATGCTTTCCTTACCTAACTGATTTAATATATTAATATGAATCTGTCCGGCGAAACAAGAATCCAGTGAATCCGGAACTATTCTATCTGACGGATTTTGCCAGACCTATGTTACAGATAAAACAAAAACGGATTACATCAGTTATGTAATACTGAATTTAAATTTCATCCCGATTTTTAGAACTCGTTTCAGCGTTCGAGAGGGTTTACTCGGGAAAATATTTACGCAATGTAATCCGTTTTTAACTGTTTTATATTATGGATAATTATCGCGGCAACCGAAGACCATGAGATCTATGTTAATGTAGGAAGCAACAACAAGCCCGTGTAATAAATCGAATTAAGTTTCAAATAGCATATATATTTTTGTATAGAGAGTAATGAAAATAACGGTTAACGTAAATTGGCCAGCCTTTTTATTGGGCTAAATACCACTTGCATGATTTATTTTTTTAATGGCGGCGCTATAGTGTTTACCTTCTGTAATAATAATCACAGTCTTCCAATTGTTAAGATTCATCATAAAGTTGATACCTGTACGATGCATTTACTTATAACGTGCCATGTGTTAATTTTTCTTTTGTATATAAATATGTCTTATAAAAACAGATTATATAACATTACCTATGTGTATTGTATTTTGTTTTTTTTTTAAATAAAAAAATTATAATTATAAGTTGTTTGAATGTTGACTTTAGCACACTTCATATGTATAAGCTACCTTGGAACGGAATGTTACTATTTGTCTATGAGCCACAGACATCCACTGCTGGACATAGGATTTCGTAAGCGATCTTCAGCACACTGCAGCTACCGACTCCCTGCGACCTATATACGTCGTCGGTCCATTGTGGACGACCGACACTACGCTTTTCCATACGTTACTATTGTTATTTAATAAATAACGTGCAATTATCTAGTTGCAGATTATTAGTATCTGTTTAGCTTTCTGGGTCCATATACCTAAAATAAGTACTTGGTGTGCAAATATAGATCTTATCTAATGTTCTTTCCAAACATTTTCCAACAACTCCGAACGAAGTATTGATAATAGTAGAGCGTAGAGCAAATGGCCAGATAAGATAAGGGAGTTTTCAGAAAAACATGTCCCTAATCACTAATCAGCGTGACTTGTAGAAAAGTTAAATTGTGACGACAATTAAGCATTTAATTTCTATAAATACGAACACCAAATATTTATAGAAATTAAATGCTTAATCGTTGTTACAAAATATACAATGCAAAAAAATAAACCCATAGAGAGTTCATGCTTATTTAACGTCACAAAGCTGACATTATTTGACTTATTTAATTTCACGTTCACTGGGGGCCCTTTTTATAACTCAAAACTTCCATAAGCAATAGGTTAGCTCGCCTTTCTGTCCAGCGGTATGACAATTGGATCAGTGTTCATAAGATAAATGATAAATGGTTTAAATTCTCACGTTTTTATATTTTTAACAATTTATTCATATAAAATAGAAACCTTTAAAACTATCCTCAACTCTTGTAAATTCAACCTATTATAAGAACTATGATAAAACTTCTTAGTAGTGTAACAATACAGAATAAGTAAGAGTAGATATAAAACCTTTGGCCCTCTCAGAATATGTTAAAAACTGGTAGATTCATAAGAAAGTATCTAAAACGATTGAGAAATACAATTAAAAAGGAAAGTAAAATAGAATGGAATCTAAATCAATTTACCCTCAAAAGGTTAAATTTAGACTAATCTAAAAATCACAACAGTGGAATGTAACGTGCCACTTAATCTAATAATCACATAGCCTTGCATTACAACACTACAAATAGACTTACAAAATAAATGCTGATAAATTTATGTATTATCTCGGAATCTTTCAATAACCAAACAAAGCTGAAGAACTCTAATATAATCGTGACTAATGCCTAGTTGTCACAGTCGTGTTGGCGATAGGTAGGAACCCATTCATAAATAGTGACGTGATGGATATGTGTCATATTCGGTTTTATGAAATTGCCAGTACCTAGCTAATATTATCAAAGCAGTTCTAGATGTGGAATGCGGCCCTTACCATCACCAGACGACGCATATAAAATAGTCACGTACGAATTCCGAAAGCTCCAATCTATTCAACAAAACAACTTTAAATTTATCCAATGATTGATTTGAAATATTAGTATAGGTATGCACCTACACCCATACATAACAAAAGAAACAAGTTTTAAATTCTCATTCTTAATTAAAATAGGACATAATTAGTGTAAATAAATATTATACTATTATTACCGTTATTTTCACTCATTAATAAAATATAAATAAATGATGATTTGTACCACGTTATGTAAAAATCGTTCCTATTGTACTTTTGGTAAATTTGTTGACTCCGTTTCTATCAACTACTGGCTGATGCCAATCAATGGCATTTAAGTTAGCCGCTATGTAAGTGTAGCTTTTTACGCTATAGTAATTTGAGAGAACGCACGTTAATTAGTACACAAAAACATACATAGGTAACGAGAACGCGCGAATCAACGCTTTTATCAGCTTTCAGTAAACCGTATAACGTTCTCGATAGCAAACAACAAAGAAAGTATTATGATTGAAAGTTATGCGCTTCAACAGAATATTAGGGCGAATGTTCAAACAAATTATATGTATACAAATATAGAAATAGATAATGAAATCGCATCGTAAGTTAGGCTTCCCGAT
This sequence comes from Grapholita molesta, assembly GCA_022674325.2. Taxonomy (NCBI): domain Eukaryota; kingdom Metazoa; phylum Arthropoda; class Insecta; order Lepidoptera; family Tortricidae; genus Grapholita; species Grapholita molesta. The sequence continues at coordinate 9,543,943 of CP053137.2, forward strand.
CGGGGTCTGGCGAAGACTCCTTATCAGTTGTATCTTCATTCATGGCAGACAGGTTTTCTTCAGATATTTTCTCCAAACATCCGCACGTCAGTGAAGACAGGGTGCTTATATTGCTATTTGCTAAATCCTGCTCGATTTTTCGCTCGAGATACTCAAAATCGTCATTCTCCGCTTGACACTTCAAGCACTCTTCAGATGAAGAGTCTTGGTAAGCTAGCACGTTTTCTATGTTGAGTTCCACGGCGTCGTCCTTAACAGCCAGCGAAGGGCTGCTGCTGCTCAGGAATTGTTTCTCATTGTTAACGTTCTCGACAAGTACCTCTGACTTAGGACGGACTTGACTGCTGGCTGCTTCGCGGCGTTTCTTCCGGGACACAACCGGACTGACGGTGCTACGTTTTTCACCCGGGAAAATGCGTTGGATTCTCTCTTCCACCAATGATATGCTTCGTTTGAAGACGACGGTGTCTTGAGGTAAGTCTTGGAGGCCGTCGATAGCGTCTCTAGATTCGGTGTCGGAGTGGTCGCACCTAAAAAAAGTAAAAAAAAAAAGGTTTTTCAAGAAATTTTGTAATTTATGACTAAACACTGGAATTAACCACCGCGTGATGGTGATTTAAGTACCTCAATGAATTTCGGAAGTGCTTGTTGCTAGACCTACTTGTATAAAAAATGTATTATTGCGTTAGCCCGACGTTTGGAAATATTTCAAAGAGTGTGTGAAAATTACTGAAAGAACATGTGTATGCACGTAAGCTATACTGAAAACTAACCGTAGGAAGAAACCTCGATTAGGTGATCAGTTTCAGATCAGTAGGGAGGTGAGATCACTATAAATGAGGCAACGAGCTTTCGCAAAGCCAGATACGCAACACAAGATAGATAGGTATACGGCGCCGTGCGAGGGTTAGTGTACAAAGCTCACGCAAATACAAAAAAAGTACAGCTTAATAATGTTTGCTTCCGTACGTGCTATGTTTTTTAACAAAAAGCCAACGACACGAGGTGTTCCCAGGCGGTCACCCATCCAAGTACTGACCTCGCCCGACGTTGCTTAACTTCGGTGATCGGACGAGAACCGGTGTGTTCAACGTGGTATGGACGTTGGCGACAGATCAACTCAATAATGTTATTCAGATCTAAAATGTGATGTAATATTTGGGTACAACCGTTATTACTGACTATGTGTTGACAGACTTAGTGTTATTTTAAATCCTTGGAATGTTGAATTAAGCTTAATGCTAACAACAATGATATCTGTGAAAATATTCGTTTTTATATTTTCACCTGATAATTCTCAATTTTTCGTGATGATGTCTTGTTTTCTTAACACGTTTGCTGCGGCATGGGGCCTATTGACCCCTCACAAAGTATAGTGAACTGCGATGTTAATTCATTGTCGCAGCAAAGCTATTGAGAGAAGCTGTCAATAGCCACATAACACATTGTATACAAACGGCCAGGTTTGATGTGACAAAATTGAGTGTTATTTTAACACTCAAATATCAAGAATTTGAGTTTCAGACTACCAGTGTAATTAAAACTAATCATCAACTTTATCTACTTCCAGCAAATAAAAAAGTAAAAAGCCAACGACACGAGGTGTTCCCAGGCGGTCACCCATCCAAGTACTGACCTAGCCCGACGTTGCTTAACTTCGGTGATCGGACGAGAACCGGTGTGTTCAACGTGGTATGGACGTTGGCAACAGATCAACTCAAAATGTTATTCAGATCTAAAATGTGATGTAATATTTGGGTACAACCGTTATTACTGGCTATGTGTTGACAGACTTAGTGTTATTTTAAATCCTTGGAATATTGAATTAAGCTTAATGCTAACAACAATGATATCTGTGAAAATATTCGTTTTTATATTTTCACCTGATAATTCTCAATTTTTCGTGATGATGTCTTGTTTTCTTAACACGTTTGCTGCGGCATGGGGCTTATTGAACCCTCACAAAGTATGGTGAACTGCGATGTTAATTAATTGCCGCAGCGAAGGTGTTGAGAGAAGCTGTCGTTAGCCACATATAACGCTGGACAAGGATAATTGTATACAAACGGCCAGGTTTGATGTGACAAAATTGAGTGTTATTTTAACACTCAAATATCAAGAATTTGAGTTTCAGACTACCAATTTAATTAAAACTAATCATCAACTTATCTACTTCTAGCAAATAAAAAAGTAAAAAGCCAACGACACGAGGTGTTCCCAAGCGGTCACCCATCCAAGTACTGACCTCGCCCGACGTTACTTAACTTCGGTGATCGGACGAGAACCGGTGTGTTCAACGTGGTATGGACGTTGGCAACCAATCAGCCAAATGAAACTATATGGTTCAGAAGTATGACCTCATTATGGTTTTTAATTGTAGCGACTATGTTATTGAAATAATGATGATAGGGCAAAAACAGTAATAGGTATGTAAAACTTGATACACTCCTGTAACGAAAGGCCAAAAAAGCCAACGACACGTGGTGTTCCCAGGCGGTCACCCATCCAAGTACTGACCTCGCCCGACGTTGCTTAACTTCGGTGATCGGACGAGAACCGGTGTTTTTAACGTGGTATAGCCGTTGGCGACGCTACGAGTGAACAATATTGTTAATACGTATGTATTGTCGTGACATGACGAAGAATGGTCTACGTTGAAGAATTTAACCTCGTACGGCCCACCATACAAAACCTTTTTATACTTAAAATCAATATTCTTATACTGTGAATTGGGTTGAATTTCTTTTGTTTGTGTAAATAATGAAACAAAAGAAATGGTACTTTATTTCCTTTTAAAAGATTTCAATTTCATTGGAAGGGCACATTGTCATGTACACTGGGTCTTAGGAGGATATTACTCAGTAGGAGGTCGGTGTTATTATTAATAATAAATACCTAAAATAAATGGTGTCGCAGCCGTTCTCCTGCTTGACTTTGATGAGGCAGCAGTCGTCCGCCTTCTCACACAGGATCTCGTGCAGCGAGCCGTGCAGCGGGATCAGTCGCATCTTGCCGAAGTTGTCGCCCATCTGTGTCGACAGCTCGTCGTCTATGTACAAGTCCTCGGTGCTGCGGGCTTCCTGATATTAGTAATCCAGGGTTATCAATTTATCCCTCACTAGATATCGGTATTTAACAAATACGTAAAAAATATCGCCCATCGCCAGAAACAATGTGGGATTCTTCTATCTCATAAGGTTCATAGCCAGCGCTTGCGATTAAAGCATGATTGCTCAAACATTTGTATTTTTTATGTGTTATAATATAATATGTATGTATTATACATTTAAACATTCCCCTATGCTGAAAATTGCAATACAATCAATGCAATAGGATAAATAATTATATATTTATAACATGTAATTTTAAGCCTATTCAGCGAATGAAGAAATATTAAAGTCAGAACAAATCAAATTATTTTCTATGAAATATTTTGATTTGCTTTGATTTTTAAGTAGTAATACTACTATATAAATTAAAAGTTGAAATAGATGACATATACTTAAGAAAAAGCTACGAGGACCTCCGGCGTTCGAGACGTCTCGCTGTTTCTTAAGTATATGTCATCTATTTCAACTTTGAAGAAATGTTAATTTTATATCTTTAAATATAAATCCTCACCTGTAAAGCGTTGAAAGCCTGGCACCTCTTCAACGAGTGCGTGTGCACATCCTCCGCCGCGTCCTCCACCGACTGGTTGTGGTCCTTCTGCGGACTGTCGCAGATAGTCACGTTCACCCGGTTATCCAGCACCTGCAGGCTGTTCTCACCGCACCGGCTGAACGTTATTTGGAGAAGCGGTTTGTTGTTGCCATTAATTTTCACTCGCGAGAAAGATTTTACTGTATCTTTGCGTGCGTCGTCTTCGTTATTCTTCAAATGTTCTATGATGTTCGCTACGCCTTTGTCTAGTATTTCGTCGGTGGCGGAGGCAGAGGAGACGTCGTCTTGCATTTCTAGGAAGATGTGTTGCAGCTCTTTGCGAATAAGTTCGCGGATGAAGTCCTCGATGCCGTGCGTGTCGGTGGCCTGGTCGATCATAGGCTCGCTTCGCTTCATTTCTTCAGTTGTTGTTGTACTGGAAAGATATACAAACTCAATACAATATCATCATTTTTCACTACGATTGCTGAAAATGTTTACGTAGGTGTCTGTAATATATGTAAGTGTAGCAGGGGACCGTTACCGGTATAAGGAAAAATAATACTGACTTTGTCTTTTTAAGCGGTATTTAGGTAAGGAAAATACAGTATCTGATTAGTTGAACAAAATGCAAAAATGTGCAAATAAATAACAACTGGGATACCGAAATTTTAAATATCGGTTTATTTCTATGAAAATAATACAGGTATTCGATCCCTGAGGTGTATAATAGATTTATTAATTATTTTTAAAAATAAAAAGCAAAAAGCCAACGACACGAAGTGTTCCCAGGCGGTCACCCATCCAAGTACTGACTTCGCCCGACGTTGCTTAACTTCGGTGATCGGACGAGAACCGGTGTGTTCAACGTGGTATGGACGTTGGCAACAATGAGTTGGAATAACGATATCACAAGAAATATGTTTGGTTGCTTGCCTCTTATCTGTGTCTTTTCGCCAGCTGTGATGGCGGTCCGGATCTCTAGCTGCGAAGTTCATTTTTTTGGCTATGTTATCACGCGCCTGGCAGAATTGACTCCATTGTACTTCTGAAAAACAAAAAGATCGACACGTAACGTTATTGCTATTTTTTACTTCCGTTAGTATATCGCAATCCTCTATAAGTATTCATTTTAAAAACCGAGGGAAAGGGACGCAATATCTTCCTATTTTCCCGTACATACCTGGCCAAATTATTTTCACTAAGTCGGGTTCTAAATGTTACTTTACATTCACATAAAAAAGAACTTAAATTTACATTTGCTATAACTATATAATATACAGTACGGATTTCCTTAACGCCTCCTCACGGGAAAGTACTCTAAATAATGGGTAATCTAACAATTTCTTTACTTTTAATAAAAAACAACAATAGTCGAGTTCTTTTAATATGTATACTCTTCCATAAGCAGGTATCGAACCGAAAAAAACATGAAATAAAATAATAACAAACAGTATTTTATTAAGTAGGCCCACTTAATACGTAATAATTATAGCAACAGAACTTAGTAACTTAGCAGTGAAATGAGAAAATCAGATAAAAAATGTAAGCAATGTAAAATGTGATAGGCTGATAGGATTATAAATTTAGAAGTGCCTATCGGATTGATTAAGTTTTTTGTAAAAGAGTCAAATAAATATGTTGGGTATTAATATAACGTTAATTTAATACTGTAACGTTACTCCTCGTCGTTGTAATTGTTTATTAACCGTTTCAGTGCGGATGACACGACAGGCGTGTCATCAATGTTTTTAACGAATGGCGTATGACACGAGAGGAGTGTCATTTTAAAATCGATTAAAACATCACCAAATTAAGTTTCAGAAAGGTTCACCCCGAACAAAACTATTATTGTTTGTCGTGTAGAACAAGCTAGTAGCCTTCGTTTCTGAAATAATCAAAATTTTAAGATTTTTTTTCAAATTCAGTTGTTAACAACCTTTTCATGCAGCACTAATTTTACTACTTAGCGTTTCAGTGCGGATAACACTACAGGCGTGTCATCATATTATAGAATGAATACCTATATTATTTTTTGTAATTCCAGATAAATGATTTGTTACCTTCGAGCATTTAATGACTGGAGACGCCTTTATAAGTTTACCCTTCTGCCAAAAAACTTGCACAATTGTGCAGATTGTTGTATAGACCGACGTTTTAGCAATGCATTTGACACTTCCCTTGCCCGCAAAAACCGTCAGTCTATTTTGTACGAAAAATGACAGCCAAGGCGTCTCCAGTTACTACTTAAATCCTCTAAGTTTGTTAGAAACATTTTTTTATCGATATCGAGTTTATTGATGTCTTATGGAATACTGATTCTCTGAAGTTTATTATTTTCAATGAGATTGATTACCTCTTTGTCACCAGACTACGGCCAAGCCAAAAGGGAAGGGTTATTACTTAATATGAAATATAAATAACGTTGATGATTACGTTGCGTTTTAGATGAAATAACAATAAAACAAACCCTAACTTTACCACTTCTTTTGCGTTTGGCGTGAATGATTATAAAATAAGTAATGTACCTAAACATATCGGTACGATTTTTAGACGAAACTAACTCGATATCGATAAAAAATGTTTCTATCACTAGTTTCATTACGACAGTCTTTTGTTTTGCTATAGATTTTCCGGGCTCTGATAATTAGGAAAGTATCAACATTATACTTAGTAGAAAATGTTTGTGATATCTGAATTTTGAAAGTCACTTACCATCCATTTCGAGTAAAACTCGTAGTTTAAAAGCTACTAACAGTTTAAAACAATCTTTTGATCAGTTCACTTCCTTGGTTAGATGTCAACTGAACTCAATCAAGTCAAAATCAATGAAAAAAACGGAATTAATTCCGAATTTTATACACATGGCGGATGACACGATAGGCGTGCCATCATATTCTATGGCGTAAGGCACGCCTGTCGTGCCATGAAAAAATTGTTCGCCGCCACAGACTAAAGTTTTCGAAAATGGAACACGCAACGAATCGGTTAATTAACTACATTTGAGCATGTGTTCCAAAATAAAAGTCAAAAATGTCTAAAATATTTATTAAAATTTTGGCACACTGGCGCGTCAATGCTATTTTTCAACTAAAAACAAAATTATTAGTAACATACACCTGATCTTGTTACAATCTGTCAGAATCATTTGAAAGCTATTCATTGGAATTTTTAATTAAATCCGAATTTTAAAACCTGTTATAAAAAATATTAATACCATCAATTATTAATACGGTTTAGTATCAACCACCACTGTTAGAAATACAGTAATCTACCTAAGTAATCTTACAGTAACCTTAAGAATTGAAATATAAAAGTTATTAGTGTTATTTATTACTCAATACAATTACAACGGATGAACTCGCATGTCGCATCAGGTGGCATGTTTCAGGTAAGCTCTGGTATCAATTTTGAAGCCGATTCAGGACACACCGCTCGGGGCGAGGGTGCGTCACTCACCAGATGACTACCCAGATTCAAATGGGTACCACAACGGATAGCATGGTTGCCATATTATCATCTATCGCGCAATTCGTCACTTTTGCATTCACATAGTTGGAGCGTGACAGACATTGTGATAATGAGAAAAACCCGAGCAAATTACAATAGCAGAGTTTACCCGAAACATGTCGCATAGTAGATTATAACGTATGTAAATTCATCCGCATCCGTAGATTCCGTAGTTAATGAGTAGCAGAAGCACGACTCACAACAGTCTTAGGGCCTACGCTAACTGACGATGACGCGGACGCCCGCCGCGTGTCCATACAAATTTTAATCCGCGCGGCGGGCGACTTTTATATGAGCACGCGACGGGCGTCCACGTCAGTTAGCGTAGGCCCTTATAAGTAATTAAATTATTTGTTAGTGTTAATATTAGTAATTTTCTTAAACGTTAACACATGTTTATTTAAAACATGTTAAGACCAATCTACACCGGATGGTTATCGTATGCAGCACACCGCCAGCTCGGCATACCTAGTACAGTCAAGAGCATAAATATGTATACAGATTACACCTTATTTTATTTTTTTTTTTTTTTTATGAAATAGGCGGCAAACGAGCAGACGGATTGCCTGGTGTTAAGCAATTACCGTCGCCCATGGGCACTCGCAACACCAGGGGAGTCACAAGCGCGTTGCCGGCCTTTAAGGGGGGTTGGAGCTCTGGGAACCTTACTCACCATCAGGAACACAACACTACATACCTGAAAGGTGGCAATGCTATTATGGCTGTGGTCTTCTGTAAGGAGGAGGTACTTCCCCAGTTGGGCTGCCCCAGATTCAAGCGTGATGGTCAACGCTGTGCCCTACCTCTCATTGTTGGACGTAGTTTAAAGACATACCCGGGTCCGGGGTTATTATCGACTGTACAGTCAACAGCAAATGATCCTAAGCGGGCGAGGTGTTCAAAATGAACTTGACACGTTATTGTTGAACACCTGGCCCGCTTCGTAACTTCTGTTACACATGACATGATGTACAGATATGTGTATGATGCACGTTCGATATCAAAGATATATGATGAAACCTGTGGACCTTACTTTTTGTAATAAGGTTTAATACTGTAATTACATCGACTATACTAGGATGTTAGCCGGTTTTGTGATGCATACTCAATTACTCATGCAGATCATCATCATCGGTTTTTAGATGATGATAATATACATAGGGTTAATACAATTAGAAAAAGCACTGATGAGCAAAACTTATCTATAACAAACGCATTACACAGTGCGAGCAGAAACAACTGTTAGGACCAGAATCAAATAAAAAAATATTTAAATCAAACAATCATTTCTTTAGTACCGTCATAGAGAATTTACGGAGCACAATGCTTCTAAAACTACTGATTATATCCAAGTTTGACGTGAAAAAATGTGTATTTATAGTGCTTTGCGACGACGATACTATTAATTATAATAAACTTCAAATTATCATAAGCATCCATTAATTATAAAGCTAGCTTAAAAAGACAAACAGCTAATATCACATCTATATATGAGTTCTCAGTGGCGCTACTGCAGAGCACTACGCAGAAATGTACCTTAAAATTATAATGATTCACTACTATATTAACAGGGGTTAATCCAAGATGATATAAACATAATAAAACCTTTTGATTATTTAATATATTGCTATATACCCAGTTAGTTAAACTTTATTCCTTACCATCTTCCTTCCTGTTATCGCAAGTAAGTAAATAACAAAAGCGTGCAAAGGAACAATTGGTGGGTGTACTAGTAGTAGCCGACTGACCATTGTCTGACGAAGATTTGTAACATCTAGAACCGGGCCGCTTAGAGTTCAGTTGGGGTAGTGACTGCTGCAAAGTATCCACGCAGTGTGATGCAGGCTTAAGAGCGGCGATTGGGTTTCTGAAAAAATGTAAAAAACAATTACAAAAAGCCAACGACACGAGGTGTTCCCAGGCGGTCACCCATCCAAGTACTGACCTCGCCCGACGTTGCTTAACTTCGGTGATCGGACGAGAACCGGTGTGTTCAACGTGGTATGGACGTTGGCGACAGATCAATTCAATAATGTTATCTTTATAATAAAATTTGACGTAATTATTGCTTCTCTAACTAATAATATTTTTAGCCACGTGGTAGCTGCGTATCCTAGAAATAGACTCTAGGACTTTTGCTAGATGTTATAAAAATAACTAGAGTCATTTTATATTCAACGTACTTACTTGTTTAAGTTTAAAATGTAATATTAGAACTACTAGTCAATATTATACTCTGATTACAGTGACGTTTTAAAAAGCTGTGACGTAATATTTTAGTAGTAAAACATATACAACAGTATAAAAGTTTTCAATAATAATAAGCAAAAAGCCAACGACACGAGGTGTTCCCAGGCGGTCACCCATCCAAGTACTGACCTCGCCCGACGTTGCTTAACTTCGGTGATCGGACGAGAACCGGTGTGTTCAACGTGGTATGGACGTTGGCGACAGATCTACTCAATAATGTTATCCTTATATAGAATATGACGTAATTATTGCTTCTCTAACTAATAATATTTTTAGCCACGTGGTAGCTGCGTGAATGTGAATACGTCTAAAACATTTCTAGGATTAGAAATGTTTTAGACTCCAGGACGTCTGTTAAATGTTGTATAAAAGAACTACAGTCATTTCAAAATCAACGTACTTGCTTAAGTTTAAATGAAATATTTAGATTTACTAATCAATAGTTTACTCTGATTACAGTGTATTTTTAAACAGCTATGTCGCAATATTTTAGTTGTAAAATATACAACAGTGTGTACAAGTTTTTAATAAAAATATGCAAAAAGCCAACGACACGAGGTGTTCCCAGGCGGTCACCCATCCAAGTACTGACCTCGCCCGACGTTGCTTAACTTCGGTGATCGGACGAGAACCGGTGTGTTCAACGTGGTATGGACGTTGGCGACAGATCTACTCAATAATGTTATCCTTATATAGAATATGACGTAATTATTGCTTCTCTAACTAATAATATTTTTAGCCACGTGGTAGCTGCGTGAATGTGAATACGTCTAAAACATTTCTAGGATTAGAAATGTTTTAGACTCCAGGACGTCTGTTAAATGTTGTATAAAAGAACTACAGTCATTTCAAAATCAACGTACTTGCTTAAGTTTAAATGAAATATTTAGATTTACTAATCAATAGTTTACTCTGATTACAGTGTATTTTTAAACAGCTATGTCGCAATATTTTAGTTGTAAAATATACAACAGTGTGTACAAGTTTTTAATAAAAATATGCAAAAAGCCAACGACACGAGGTGTTCCCAGGCGGTCACCCATCCAAGTACTGACCTCGCCCGACGTTGCTTAACTTCGGTGATCGGACGAGAACCGGTGTGTTCAACGTGGTATGGACGTTGGCGACAGATCAACTAAATATTGTTATCAATATACAAAATATGACGTAATTATTCCTTCTTTAATCTTTTCCACGCCATATCAAACGCAAAAGCTATCGCTAAGAGGCCACTTCATCGAAATGTCAAAACTAAAATTTTACTTTGTGCACGCGCATGTCTGTATTGTATGTAGGTCTATTTTGTTCTGTAGTCCGTAACATATTTATCAGTCTGTGACGTGGAAAAGGCTAACGTATCATATTATTAGCCACGGGGTAGCGCGTATACTTGAGTTGTTTTACACTCTAGGACTTCTGGTAAAAACTAGAATACATACAAGAAAGATATGAAATCTTACAATGGTAATTGTATTACAAATGTATAAATAATTATTTTAGGCAATCTTAGACAAATTTAGAAAGTTAATTCTATAACAAACCTTATACTATTGACCTATAACATCTAAATTTATTTATACACAGACTGATTTTTTTCGTGTAAACGTTAGGAAAGGCCTACATACATTCTATATAATTTAAAATACGAGGAATTTACCTGTTATTCTCAGGCAAAGACATCGACCGTCCAGTTTTTCTGTTAGCTTCGAAGATCCATTTTTCGTGTATGGCGACCAAAGGTTTAACATTAACGTTGGCGAGTATGTCCTCTTCAATTTTATACTTCCCTTTGCACGTAGCTTCAGTGTTTTGTGATGTTTTGTATGACCAAGAATTTGTTGGGTCTCTATTTGTGTCAGAAGTCACTGGGGATTCTGGGAGATCAACTCTGGGAAAAAAGTTTTTTGCTTTAAATTAAAATAAAGGCTTCTTTTTATAAAGGCAAGTGATTAGATAAAAACTTATATGGATAGTTATTCAGTATAGGCAAATTTAATACGAATTAATATAGCTTGTCTACTCAGTAAAATTTACAATAAAAAAAATCCATAGTAATATTATAAATGCGAAATTAACTCTCTCTGTCTATATGAATGTCTGTCTGTCTGTTACCTCTTCACGCTCAAACCGCTGAACCAATTGGGATGAAATTTGGTATGGAGAGTTTGAGCTACGAGAAAGGACATACACATTTTTATCCCGCCATACTATACCTTAAAGACAGACACGGCTGGCCGACGAAATCGCGAGAAAAAGCTAGTTACTTATATTTATATCGGGTAATAATAACAGTAGCGCCAATGCTCTATCAGGAGCTATATTGAGCAGTCGGATACAGAGAAATAGCATGTTATACCTTTTAAATCCCATGTAATTGTCATTGTCAACTTCCAAAGATTGGTCCTTAGATCTATTCTCCAACAAACTATTGGATGGCTTATCGTCTACATTCTCAGATGAATTTTTGTTGGCTGATGCCCGGTTCATTAATGGATCTTTGGTATCAGCTGCTAGAAGAAACGTGGACATTAAGGCATGCATTTCTAGGTATTTTCTTGTGCAACAGATGAAAGGTACTATTAATTCTTTTAGAAATTAAAGGTACTCTAATGTTTTAGGTTCCATTAATTTATTACAAGTAACATACAAGCACATAACATGATAAACCGATTTGACAACAAATTTCAAAACACCAAATTTTCCTATAAATATTCATTTTGTCAATCCCAACATCAAACAATACTGGCTGTATAGAAATAAGGTAAATATACACATTTCGGCATTAAGGTGAAAAATTAAAAAATAGTCAAGGGCAATAGGTGTTTCCAGTTCACCCGTTCATAAGTGCCGAATTAGCCTAACTTCGGTAAGACTATAATAAAATTATCTGCTTGACTATCAGACTCACCTCCGTTACTGGATAGTTTACTTATAGCTTCCCTTATAACTTCCATGTTCTTGTCACAGACGGTCAACTCTCCAGACAACCAGGCATTTTTTCTTAATTTATTACTACGTGCTATAGGAGTTGTCGGCAAACTATAGTTTTTAATATCAAAATTGTACGAAGACCGCCCACCGACGTTATCCTTTGGTAATGATTTCAAACAGTCTAATTTGTATTCGGGTACCTTAATATGCAGAGGTTTGTAGGATTTAGGCGTGAAGCTTCTGCTAAGTTTTGTCGCCGGTCTCTCCACGCCACTTTGGTCTTTAACGCTATCGTCCGTTATTGTAAAATTGCGTGTGCGATTATCGGGACTGTAAAGACTGCAATATTCAGTTGAGTCGCTCCTGTGTAATTTATTGGGAGTGCCTATGTCTTTCATCCTAGCCCGTATTTTTGCTATAGGGGTGGAACAGGCGCTAGAATAGTCCTTCTCCGGTAAGTACTCGTACTTTAAAACGGGTCGTTCGTCGTCATCGGATACGTAGCATTTTTGTGGAATGCTGCATTTAACGTACGACCTTTTTTCTACGCTTTCATAAACAGGACTATCGCTCTTGCTGAAGTCTTTTTCACTGTCGGTTGAGCTGTCTTTGTGGACGTCGGCTTGAAGCTGGATGTTTTGAACGGGACTCAAGCATTCTGAGTCTGTGGGGGATGCGTCCCACGCGACGCTGCTGAAGTTAGATTTCTTCTTAGAAATGCGTGCTGGTATTACTATGTAGTCCATCTTGTCAATGTCGTGCTGAAAGCAACGTTTACACGTTAGTTTAAGCGGCACATGCTGGTACAGTCAGCAGCAGAAGTTGCTAAGCGGACCAGGTGTTTGACCATTTTAAACACCTAGCCCATTTAGCAACTTCTGTTGCTGACTGTACCACGGTAAACAATCGGCTAAATTTTAAAACATAAACATATGACATGACTTACTCCTACTAATTTTATTTGAGAGGTACTAGAGGACTACACACTTTATTTAATATTATACATGTTCATGCACTAGTAATGGAAAAATATGGAGTAACAAGTATCTAAGTAAATAAGACCTAAAGTAGCAAAAAGCCAACGACACGAGGTGTTCCCAGGCGGTCACCCATCCAAGTACTGACCTCGCCCGACGTTGCTTAACTTCGGTGATCGGACGAGAACCGGTGTGTTCAACGTGGTATGGACGTTGGCGACAGATTCACTCAAAATGTTATCCACAACGAACTAGTAATACTATAGAAATCTAACTCGAGCTCAAAAATGACCCCACGGCTAGTGTGCTGCGAACGATCGACTGAGCCATGGCGGAGTTTGACAGCTTTAGTAGTACAGAAGCTTTCCATGACATAAGATGTCAGCTAATATAAAATTGTTAAATTAAAAAACCATATAAAATGCCTTCTTCTGCGGGAAAATAGTAGCTAAATAACTCCACAAAAATACAAGAAAATCGATGGGATCCATTGGATTGTGTAAGTTTAATCCTGAAGATGATAAACAATTGGGTACCTTAAGTTTTTTAAAGTGGTCCATGTTATATTTTTTGTAGTAAGTAAACTGCTAATGGTGTTCAAAACTGTGGCTATTCTTTTTTTATTCCTTTCTGTTTTCTAGAAATATTTTTTTGAATACTTCATTTGACAGATGAAGCGGTTGGTGATATGAATAGAGCTCGTGCCTAAGTCTGTAATACGTGTCTTCCATTAAAAAAAAAAGTAAAACCGTCAAGTTGTCATTTGACAGATTTGAAACATCGCCGTTATTATTTCGACTTTGTTTGTACGCTATGCTCCCTAATTTCTGCTGTTCTCGAGTGTTTTTCAACGGCTTCTGCCTGCCCCTGGATTTTGTAGTGCCCGCATCTCACGACGACCACCAACATTCGCTTTACATTCGGAAAGGACGCCTTTACGACGACGACGACGCTCACGTATTTCTGGACAATGATTCCGCTTTTTCGCCGACCATTGCACTGACCTAAGGACTGATTCCCCGGGCTAGTTTAGCAAATAAATTGAGCTTGTCATGGCGGTTATTATGGAATATTCAAGGACTGGCGACAAGCACAACGTTGCTGAGATTCGGGGTGCGAAAACAATGATGAAAGTTGCTTAAGCTTCATGATTGACGTTAAAATGTCTTTTCTATATATATAAAACATTATTATCACTTATAATATGATTGTTTTCTTATTTCTAGGGCTTTTAGAAGTGTTTATGTCCAAAGTGCAACCAACTGCACTGTTTTGCGTAGTAGCGGTGTGGAATCAGTTTTGTCCGACCGCCACACTATACGGTAGCAGTGTGGCGTTCGAAACGAATTCAGTATAAAGATATATTTTCACTCATACAAGTGAAAATAAGAAAGCTTTTGTCACTTTATTTATAAGTTGTGTTACTGCAATAAAACAACAAAAAAATCCATCAATCTAGTTTTATTAAATTATCCTGCAAATTTATCAAAGCATAGGCTATGATAATGATAACACTATCATTCAAATATCTGATGTGACTGTGGTTCACTCCAGAGTGAGGTTTCAAATATTTAAACTCCCTCACTCGCCGTATTAGACGCTCGACGTGTATGCGTAAACTAGCTATTACTTTCCCGAGCAAAACTTCTTTTTTGTGGAGGTTTCTTTGGATGAGACACTTCGTGGGTGAAGGAGCTTAACATTTCTTGTCGTTGTTTGTTGTCTTGATCGTTGTCCAGAAATACGTGAGCGTCGTCGTCGTCCTAAAGGCGTCCTTTCCGAATGTAGGTAAAGTGGATATATGGTGGTCGTCGTGAGATGCGGGCACTAAAAAATCCAGGGCTAGGCAGTAGCCGTTGAAAAACACTCGAGCACAGCAGAAATTAGGGAGCATAGCGTAGAAACAAAGTCGAAATAATAAGTATAATAGCGGCGATGTTTTAAATCTGTCAAATGACAACTTGACGGTTTTACTTTTTTTTAATGTAAGACACATATTGCAGACTTAGGCGCGAGCTCTATTCATATCACCAACCGCTTCATCTGTCAAATGAGGTATTCAAAAAAATATTTCTAAAAAACAGAAAGGAATAAAAAAAGAATAGCCACAGTTTTGAACACCATTAGCAGTTTACTTACTACAAAAAATATAACATGGACCACTTTAAAAAACTTAAGGTACCCAATTATTGAAAGTAACATATTGATGTATAGACTAATACGCTGAACCAAATGTCGTAACTCTATACTACTTTTATAATGACTTATGCCTTCATGATGCTGAGTGACAGAATGCGGATAATGTTATGCAACATTTATACTAGTAAGTAAACTATTAATTTTATTTTCAAGTAACGAGCAATTCCTATTATTAGCTTTTATTTAAAAAAGCAAATACCTACGCTATAAATGTGCTGCTGATAAACTTTTCCTCATAATCATTCTAGTTTCCTGGAGACCGCGGAAAGAATTTATTATTTATTAAAAATTATATTTTTCACGGAATTGTCATTGCATATTACAGATGTCCTCTTTGTAAAAAGTTCTCATCTTCTTTTCTAATTCTGAAAGCGTGTCAGCTTCTTAGTGAGTTCTTTACGACTCTGTGTACTGCGAAAGTCGATGAGCTAAATTTCGTTATTTGTGTCACTATCAATTGAATATTGCAAGAACGAAAAAGATGAATATAGACTCAGTAGTCGTCTATTGTTGGCAAAGTGCCTTGACGTCCCAAAGTTCAGTACTCCACGTCGATGTTGTTAATCTGTTGCCTAGTAAACAAAACAAAACAACAACAGCTTATTCTTATGTTGACAGTTTGCTACACGATATTGAACCTTAGGTAGGTTGTAAATCATACTTCCTGTACTCACATTATTACGATTATTCCAAAATACATATGTACTACACATTAATATTATGTTTCAACTTTTGATAATAACGATAACCGGGACTTAGTCGCGCAAAGACTTACGGAAATTCACCTCCGATATTCCAGAGCTACATTACTCCGTGGTACCTACTGGAGAAAGACTGAGGCAATGTCGTAACGCAAAATCGTGGGAGTGTTCTCCAATACGTCATTAGCATTAATCTTCTTATAAAATTATGGACAAACGTAATCTTAATAGAAAAATCGTGCCAGAATAATACTTATATAAATTGGTTCCATCTCTGTTAGTATCATCCCCGTAAGTTTGACAACGCCATAATATTGTAACGTCGCGCATGAGGTTTGACGCTTAAAACTTTTATTAACCAATCACAACTTTTTTATAATAGCGCGAAATTGTCTATTGGATAAACTCCAAGCTGCTCTGACATATTTATGAAGAGGGGATAGTGTCAGTGTCAGCGCGCCTGGGGTCATTTTTGGAAGGCATTTTTGTATGGAGAGCTGTGTCTATATATATATTCAGTCACCGGTTATCCATATATGAAATATGACGTATTTATTGTTTTTTGAATGTATCATATTATAAGCTATGTCGTAGCGACGTATCCTTGAGTAGTTTTCCGTGCTTAGACTTATCGGTTTAGGCGTATAATGTCCCACTCGCAAAACGTCCCTCCGCTATAATAACGTCCCATACGCAAAACGTCTTCTCTGCTAATTGTCCCTTATGCAAAAAACCCCATTCGCATTACGTCCCGTTATCAAAATGACCCATACCCTTCGCGAAATGTCCCTTCTGAAAATACCCCTATCGCTGAAAGTCACGGCTGCCTAATGCCCCTTTCGCAAAACGTCCCGTTTGCAAATAGCCAGGTTCTTATGGATTAAAGAGGTAATAAACTACCAAAAAATGAGGTTGAAAGGCGTCCATACATTTAGTATGGTATTAGTTGAGTCAGTCAACAACACAGCTGTGAATACAGACAAAGTGTCAAAAATATGTATGCAGAACTTTATTGCCTGTGCCATAAGGGTTTGTATACATATATCTGGTACTTTGTCTGTATTCACAGCTGCTGTGTGTTGTTGTTTGTACTGTACATTTTTTACCGTCTTCTTTCTTAGCATTTTTTAGCTTATGTTACGGGTTACGGAGCCTGGCGTTCAATTTGGTAACACTATCCCAAGATGTGGCGTAGGCACTAGTTTTTACGAAAGCGACTACCATCTGACCTTCCAACCCAGAGGGTAAACTAGGCCTGATTGGGAATAGTCCGGTTTCCTCACGATGTTTTCCTTCACCGAAAAGCAACTAGTAAATATCAAATGATATTTCGTACACAGTTCCAAAAAACTCATTGGTACGAGCCATTTTTTACGGGACATTTTGCGAAAGGGACGTGTTGCGATCGGGTTATTTCGTGAAAGGGACTTTCTGCGAAAGGGACGTAATTTATATAAAGGGACATTTTGAGAACGGGATATTTTGCAGAAGGGCCGTTTTGGCAATGGGACATTTTATAAAAGGGACCTTTTGCGAAAGGGACCAAGAGACGTTTTGCGAGTGGGACATTATACGCCTAAACCTAATAACGTCCCATACGCAAAACGTCTTCTCTGCTAATTGTCCCTTATGCAAAAAACCCCATTCGCATTACGTCCCGTTATCAAAATGACCCATACCCTTCTCGAAATGTCCCTTCTGAAAATACCCCTATCGCTGAAAGTCACGGCTGCCTAATGCCCCTTTCGCAAAACGTCCCGTTTGCAAATAGCCAGGTTCTTATGGATTAAAGAGGTAATAAACTACCAAAAAATGAGGTTGAAAGGCGTCCATACATTTAGTATGGTATTAGTTGAGTCAGTCAACAACACAGCTGTGAATACAGACAAAGTGTCAAAAATATGTATGCAGAACTTTATTGCCTGTGCCATAAGGGTTTGTATACATATATCTGGTACTTTGTCTGTATTCACAGCTGCTGTGTGTTGTTGTTTGTACTGTACATTTTTTACCGTCTTCTTTCTTAGCATTTTTTAGCTTATGTTACGGGTTACGGAGCCTGGCGTTCAATTTGGTAACACTATCCCAAGATGTGGCGTAGGCACTAGTTTTTACGAAAGCGACTACCATCTGACCTTCCAACCCAGAGGGTAAACTAGGCCTGATTGGGAATAGTCCGGTTTCCTCACGATGTTTTCCTTCACCGAAAAGCAACTAGTAAATATCAAATGATATTTCGTACACAGTTCCAAAAAACTCATTGGTACGAGCCATTTTTTACGGGACATTTTGCGAAAGGGACGTGTTGCGATCGGGTTATTTCGTGAAAGGGACTTTCTGCGAAAGGGACGTAATTTATATAAAGGGACATTTTGAGAACGGGATATTTTGCAGAAGGGCCGTTTTGGCAATGGGACATTTTATAAAAGGGACCTTTTGCGAAAGGGACCAAGAGACGTTTTGCGAGTGGGACATTATACGCCTAAACCGACTTATCTTATGAATAATAGAAATGCAAAACTTCAACATTAAGCGTAATACCATAAACAATGACATACGTAAAAATGAATGGTATCTGCGTATCTTTGAGTTGTTTTTATACAGCTCCATCAACATATTTTAGTTGAAAAATATACACAAAAGTATAGATGTTTTCAATCATAATATGCAAAAAGCCAACGACACGAGGTGTTCCCAGGCGGTCACCCATCCAAGTACTGACCTCGCCCGACGTTGCTTAACTTCGGTGATCGGACGAGAACCGGTGTGTTCAACGTGGTATGGACGTTGGCGATACAACGAATGAAAAACACAACTTTACGCTATTTATAAGATTGTATGTAATATAACATTAGCAATGAACAGAATCAACAGTGTGAAAAATATGAATGAGTCCATTGCTTCATTTCTAAATGGTTTAATATATACCGCCGCGGATCTTCGTGGGCCTTACGAAGATTAAATAACATTATAGTAAATATATGTATATAAGAGCTGCCAGATGTTAAATTCAATAGACAGAGAGAACAGTTTATTATTTGTAACACTTCGCAATGGCAGTATGGGGTACAAAAGAGATGTAACAATATGTTTTATAATAGTGTAAATCGCCAGTCACTGGCCACCCTTCAATAACTGGCCAACTCAGTCTAAAATGAATTGTAATCGCCTTTACACAGAGTTCATTTTTAATATAATGTGGCCAGCTATTGGAGGGTGGCCAGTTACTAACGAATTATCATAGACTGTGTATTAATAAATATAAACATCCGCCATTTTCAAATCATACAAACAGTATCAATTTCAACTTCTTATGATTAACGGGATCTCATTATTAACTATCTTACTGATCAGTCACTGTTTTTTTAAAGGTTTGCCAACAGGTGTAATACATATTAGTACTTATTGCTAACCATGACAATAAAAAAATTTGCTCGAGTATTCAGCCAATAACAGGCAAACACAACATGCATGTTAAGAACTACTTGCTTACATATACAAATCTTAAACTAAGTGGTTAACCGAAAGTTTGTAAACTGGGCAGTAAAGTTGGTTCAGATATTTTTAGACAATTATAATTATGTCACTTCTTGTACATGATAATTTTCAGTGTAAAAGAGGGGGACAGCGCGTACGCAGTCCCCACTACCAAAAATTACGCATCCGAGTTATCCACATTAGGGATAATCGCAAGGGTCAACCCAACCGCAGTGCAATGGAGAGTCTCGCCCTGGGGGAACCGCCTTTGTGATCACGGTGTCCCCTATGCCAGGTAAGTATGAATTTACAACCGTACGTCGAGAGGGTCATTAAGCTGGGAAAAATCTTAACAGCGCGAAGTATAACTGGCATCAGGCGTTAAAGTGCCATCTAGCGAGAAATTAAGTAACTAAATCGGGTACTTGGCGCAAGCATATTTTATAATTTATCGGATCGAAAATTATGAACGTTTAAAGTATGAAAATGTATTAAGACATTAAAAACATACAAGAAACAATTTTTAGCTTCTAAAGTGAAAAATTTTGCTACATTAAATTTGATTTCTTACATTATATTATAACTACAAACGCATTATTTCGCAGTGATTTCTTTTGAGTTTCCATGAGGGTTGAATATCATATTGCAACGTCATATATTATTCTATCATTATTTAATGGTATTTTGATCGTTGGGCAGGAACGTCAAACGTTTGACCTCTGATCCTCACAGAAATAGGGAACAATTTATATATTATTGATACCATCATCATCATATTAGTAGAAGGAAGTCTACTGCTGGACATAGGCCTAAGCGCCCATAATAACCAGTTGTGCGCGACCACCACGAGTAAGGAATTGTACTTTTTCTAAAGGGAAATAATACTTTTTCTAATTATGTATTTATAACATTATTAGCACGTTGATATGATGCTTGCTTGTTGCTTACGACTACCCTTTAAGATCAATGTTTATACTTGTCAGTCATTGTATAGTAAAATATACAAACTTGAATGATTTATAAAAATAATTAATTTTCATTGTATGTGTAAATACATTTGTCGATGTATAACTTAGTGATTTATCTTATTTACCTTATACTTAGAGAGCGCTGGTAGCCTAGTGGTAAGAGCGTGAGAGAGCGCTGCGCTGGTAGCCTAGTGGTATGAGCGTGCGATTTGTAATCCGGAGGTCGCAGGTTCAAACCCCGGCTCGTACCAATGAGTTTTTGGGAACTTATGTACGAAATATCATTTGATATTTACCAGTCGCTTTTCGTTAAAAAAAAACAATGAGAGGAAACCGGACTAATCCCAATAAGCCTAGTTGACACTCTGGGTTGGAAGGTCACATGGCAGTCGCTTTCGTAAAAAACTAGTGCCTGCGCCAAATCCTAGGATTTGCCAAGCGGACCCCAGGCTCCTACGAGCCGCGGAAAATGCCGGGACAACGCGAGGAACATGTTGACATTGAAGACATCTTCAGAAACAGTATAGAACCAAACTCAAACTCTGCTAACATACCTTTACTGTCTGCAGTATGTTCTGCATGTTTTCCAAATCTATGCGTTCAGATCGCTCAAGTTTGAGGCCATCTTGCAGTAACGCTAGAAGGCTGCCAGGATATGTCCCGTCTTGAGGCAAAATCATGCCAGCTTTCCATAACGTATATTGTTCCTTAAGTTTTTCGTAAGATAATGTGCTCCATGGAATCTTAGCTGGAAAGTTAATAAGTATTAGTTTGTGTTTGAATTTATATTTGAAAGTAAGTCTCCTGATGAGAATAGAGCTAGAATTACAACTAAGGTAAATCTCTATCCGGTTTGAATGGTATAGTTGTAGGTGTTATAACGTTTAAGCGAAAAAGTAACATTATTAGATCATCATCTCAGCCATAATACGCCCAGTGCTGAATTTAGGTCTCCCCCTTGGACCTCCACATGTACCGGTTGGAAGCGACCTGCATCCAGCGTCTTCCGGCGGATGAGTTCGTCTGTCCATCTTGTGGGTGGACGTCCTACGCTGCGCTTGCTAGTCCGTGGTCTCCACTCGAGTGGTGACCATTATTAGATCCCATAACCCTAATTAGAATTGAATTCTACGTTATAAAACTTACCTCGATACAATGTGTCATGAATAATGCTGACTATGTTGGCGGCAGTACTTATATTACTTAATAACATAAATAATAAATTTCTTACCATTACAGCACTCCCAGAGTACCAAACTCAGTGAGTACACGTCGCTCCTGCTACAAGGATACACGTTTCCCTCCTCATCAGGCTCAAACAACTCTGGCGCATGCCAATAATAAGTGTCAGAACTATCATACATCTTGTATGCCTTCGCCACCGCGTTACCTCTCATGTAAGTTTCAGAGGCGTGTTGGGATATCAGTGGCTCGCTCTCTTGATTGTTGTGACTGGTTTCTGAAAGTACGATTAGATGTGGTTAGTGCGCTACCAATGTCATGGTAATTATGCCAATAAATTAGCTAGCAATATTATTATTCGTTATAAAAAACAATTATGTTTGGACACGCTGTTCGATAAACCTTGAAGCTTAGACTTCTTTGTCTATACGCTAATAAATATGACGTGATGACGTTTTCTAATTGTAGCAACTATATCATTGAAATAGTGATGATAGGGCTAAAACAGTAACATGCAAAACTTGATTCACTCCTATAACGAAAGGCAAAAAAGCCAACGACACGAGGTGTTCCCAGGCGGTCACCCATCCAAGTACTGACCTCGCCCGACGTTGCTTAACTTCGGTGATCGGACGAGAACCGGTGTGTTCAACGTGGTATGGACGTTGGCGACAGATCAGCCGAATGAAACTATAGGGATCAGCTATATGACGTCATGATAGTTTTTAATTGTAGCGACTATATAATTGAAATAATGATGATAGGGCAAAAACAGTAATCTAATATGCAAAACTTGATTCACTCTTATAACGAAAGGCCAAAAAAGCCAACGACACGAGGTGTTCCCAGGCGGTCACCCATCCAAGTACTGACCTGGCCCGACGTTGCTTAACTTCGGTGATCGGACGAGAACCGGTGTGTTCAACGTGGTATGGACGTTGGCGACAGATCAGCCGAATGAAACTATAGGGATCAGCTATATGACGTCATGATAGTTTTTAATTGTAGCGACTATATAATTGAAATAATGATGATAGGGCAAAAACAGTAATCTAATATGCAAAACTTGATTCACTCTTATAACGAAAGGCCAAAAAAGCCAACGACACGAGGTGTTCCCAGGCGGTCACCCATCCAAGTACTGACCTCGCCCGACGTTGCTTAACTTCGGTGATCGGACGAGAACCGGTGTGTTCAACGTGGTATGGACGTTGGCGACAGATCAGCCGAATTAAACTATAGGGATCAGCTATATGACGTCATGATAGTTTTTAATTGTAGCGACTATATAATTGAAATAATGATGATAGGGCAAAAACAGTAATCTAATATGCAAAACTTGATTCACTCTTATAACGAAAGGCCAAAAAAGCCAACGACACGAGGTGTTCCCAGGCGGTCACCCATCCAAGTACTGACCTCGCCCGACGTTGCTTAACTTCGGTGATCGGACGAGAACCGGTGTGTTCAACGTGGTATGGACGTTGGCGACAGATCAGCCGAATGAAACTATATGGATCAGCAATATGACGTCATGGTGTTTTTAATTGTAGCGACTATATCATTGAAATAATGATATCAGGGCTAAAACAGTAATACGCAAAACTTGATTCACTCCTAAAACGAATCGCCTAAAAAGCCAACGACACGAGGTGTTCCCAGGCGGTCACCCATCCAAGTACTGACCTCGCCCGACGTTGCTTAACTTCGGTGATCGGACGAGAACCGGTGTGTTCAACGTGGTATGGACGTTGGCGACAGATCAGCCGAATGAAACTATAGGGATCAGCTATATGACGTCATGATAATTTTTAATTGTAGCGACTATATAATTGAAATAATGATGATAGGGCAAAAACAGTAATCTAATATGCAAAACTTGATTCACTCTTATAACGAAAGGCCAAAAAAGCCAACGACACGAGGTGTTCCCAGGCGGTCACCCATCCAAGTACTGACCTCGCCCGACGTTGCTTAACTTCGGTGATCGGACGAGAACCGGTGTGTTCAACGTGGTATGGACGTTGGCGACAGATCAGCCGAATTAAACTATAGGGATCAGCTATATGACGTCATGATACGATTTAAATGTAGCGACTATATAAGTGAAATAATGATGATAGGGCAAAAACAGTAATCTAATATGCAAAACTTGATTCACTTTTATAACGAAAGGCCAAAAAAGCCAACGACACGAGGTGTTCCCAGGCGGTCACCCATCCAAGTACTGAGCTCGCCCGACGTTGCTTAACTTCGGTGATCGGACGAGAACCGGTGTGTTCAACGTGGTATGGACGTTGGCGACAGATCAGCCGAATGAAACTATATGGATCAGCAATATGACGTCATGGTGTTTTTAATTGTAGCGACTATATCATTGAAATAATGATATCAGGGCTAAAACAGTAATACGCAAAACTTGATTCACTCCTAAAACGAATCGCCAAAAAAGCCAACGACACGAGGTGTTCCCAGGCGGTCACCCATCCAAGTACTGACCTCGCCCGACGTTGCTTAACTTCGGTGATCGGACGAGAACCGGTGTGTTCAACGTGGTATGGACGTTGGCGACAGATCAGCCGAATGAAACTATAGGGATCAGCTATATGACGTCACGATAGTTTTTAATTGTAGCGACTATATAATTGAAATAATGATGATAGGGCAAAAACAGTAATCTAATATGCAAAACTTGATTCACTCTTATAACGAAAGGCCAAAAAAGCCAACGACACGAGGTGTTCCCAGGCGGTCACCCATCCAAGTACTGACCTCGCCCGACGTTGCTTAACTTCGGTGATCGGACGAGAACCGGTGTGTTCAACGTGGTATGGACGTTGGCGACAGATCAGCCGAATTAAACTATAGGGATCAGCTATATGACGTCATGATAGTTTTTAATTGTAGCGACTATATAATTGAAATAATGATGATAGGGCAAAAACAGTAATCTAATATGCAAAACTTGATTCACTCTTATAACGAAAGGCCAAAAAAGCCAACGACACGAGGTGTTCCCAGGCGGTCACCCATCCAAGTACTGACCTCGCCCGACGTTGCTTAACTTCGGTGATCGGACGAGAACCGGTGTGTTCAACGTGGTATGGACGTTGGCGACAGATCAGCCGAATTAAACTATATGGATCAGCAATATGACGTCATGACGGTTTAATGATGATAAGAAAAATTTGGTGTAATTTATGAATCCTAAATCGGATGTTGCGACAACCGGTGTTTTCTACGGTGGCTATAAAACATGGAATATTTACCAGATGAGAATAAATATGCCATGGTTAGAAATATATACCTTGGCAAACCTTTTGAGAAAGCAGCACAACTTTACCAGCGCCTAACATCCTTGTGATAAC
Organism: Grapholita molesta; assembly: GCA_022674325.2. Taxonomy (NCBI): domain Eukaryota; kingdom Metazoa; phylum Arthropoda; class Insecta; order Lepidoptera; family Tortricidae; genus Grapholita; species Grapholita molesta. The sequence continues at coordinate 9,569,148 of CP053137.2, forward strand.
ATTGTTACAGTTACAATCAGTGTTACGTACCATCAATGTTCACATACTGCGGTTCCGGCGAGTACATGTCATATCCAATCTTATCCTTCTTGCTTTCCTTGGGCAACTTCTCACAAGGGCCCAAGTCAGAGAGCTTAGCGGAGTCTTGACGGGTAACCATGATGGTTTTGCTGTTAAGAGCCGTGTGGAGGTAGCCTTGCATGCGGAGGAAGACAAGCGCGTTGGCGATGTCCAAAGCATATTGGACTGAAGTCTGGGCACTGAGGATTCGACCCTGTGAAATACATAAAATAAACAATTATTCCTACTGCGTACAAATTCGAAGACATATCAACTTTAACAACTTGGAAGTAGATTGATAAGGTTGTTTAAATATCAATGTTGATAAATCCATCAAGAAAATATCGACTGGACATTCACTTTCGTTTCTGAATAATGTTGGAGCTTGCATTCACAGTTTATAACAGTATTATGGTATACTTATAAATAAAGTGGAGTTGGTTTCTGCCATAGAGCCATAACGAGGTTAAATCGTACTATCTAAACTTCAGTGATGTTAAATATTATGCCCTGAATAGTTACGACTTATCACTGTATAGTTAAGCTTCTTTATTTAGGCTTCGAGACAAAGTTATTTATGGTCGACTTTTGTAGTTTGTTTAAGATTCAGTAAAACTTGGCTTAAAACCTAGATTAATCTGTCACAGCTAACCTATTAGGGCTATTATAATTGTTCTACTTCAATTTATTTTAAGAAATATCCGTCGGGGAATCCCACCCGGAAATCAAAACAAAATAACCAAATCAATCGATTAGCTGATACGGTAGCAAATCAAGTAATAACAATACATCTTAAACGGATTCGACAGCAGGCTATTAAAATGATTTGCTATGGAATGTTGGTACTTTTTGCTAGGACACAATCAATTATATTTTAAAGTTATACTAATAAAATAAGCATAAACAGTTTTCTCATACCGGCGCAATAAATCAGGGCTTTACTTAATGTAGTTTTTATCGTTAACTCTCCTTCACAATACGCGGACTTGACAGTGATTTATCTTTAAACTTCTAAGCGGACAGAGATTAATAAAAAAAAGTGTGACAAATACAACTTCTTGACTTTTTACGTTTAATTAGTCACGCCCCTTCGACGCGAACGGGGATTGAAAATGGAGACCTGCAATTGAGCTCTCCGAAAAAAATTCGCGCAAGTTCCTAAATAAATGTAAGCAAACCTGTTGTATTGCCAAAGCGTTAACATCTAGCCGCCCGGAGACCTATAAAAAGGTCTTCAATTGAATGCCATTTTTAATTTTAATTATGACAAACCATAGTTGCATTTGGCCTGGCAAGTTTTGATCTTTGGACGGCTAGAGGTTAATGTGACTCACGAAAGTTTAAATAAAAATATGAACAAAATAAATGACGTGGTCAACGATTTTCGAGTTTTTCGACGCCGAAGATGCCGTCGACGCGTTCAAACAACACGTTTTTGAAGTACCACAGTCGGAGAAGTACGTCAAAAATTGGAGACGGAGACAGACACCACAGAGAATACTTTGTAAAACAATAAAACCATATTCAGTCATGTACGTCTGTTTATATTTTCATTTCCGGGTATAAGTAGCAGCCATCATAGTTGTTAGATTTCTAGCTAGCCTTTACGGCTATCTCTTTGTCTATTGTTTGGTCACTTCAACTGGTTATTGAATTAAGACTATGGTTCAATACTATTAAAAAGAAACTGACGTTAGAATCAGTACCCGTGGGTACCACACAGCAAAGTAGATCGAACCTTTTTTTATGCGATAGGTACCTAAGCAGCAAGTACGGCCGTCTATTGTAAGTTTACAATAGACAAAGAGTTTGCTATACTACTAACAGTTTCATTAATGCTTTAAATTCTCATTTTACACATTATGAGGGGACAGCGCGTACGCAGTCCCCACTACCAAAAATTACGCATCCGAGTTATCCACATTAGGGATAATCGCAAGGGTCAACCCAACCGCAGTGCAATGGAGAGTCTCGCCCTGGGGGAACCGCCTTTGTGATCACGGTGTCCCCTATGCCAGGTAAGTATGAATTTACAACAGAACGGCGGGAGGGTCGGTTAGCTGAGAAAAATCTTAACAGCGCGATGTTGAACACGCGTCGTAAGTAACAGCGACATCTAACGTGAAATTGAATAACTGTACCTCGTCGTCAAGTTTAACACTATTTAATTCAATTAGGAATAATGACTTTGCCACACATTAACAGAAAGCTAGATTTGTCACACATTAAGACGTTCAGCTATGACGACACAACGTCTGTGATCTTATTAAACCTTCTCCAATGCCAGTGACACAACGTATGTGATCAAAAATTATTGAATTCCTATGCCAGTGACACGTATTTAAAAAGATAGCTCTCCTATGCCGTTACACTTAGGTGTGTTCAGATAAATTAACCGATGCCGGAGACACAACAGTTGTGTTAAAAACGTTCGTATTCCTATACCACTAGCACATAAGTAAAAACTTGACTTATGACATGACAGCGGCATGCTATTTATTTATGAGTGATCGAGATAATTTCTACCGGAATATTGTAAGCGTTTAGTAAAACAGTACCGGGGGCGAACGTGTTAAATTTACCAATCAAAAGGAGACCTGTGATGGATATTTCTCGCGTAAGCAAGAAGCCTATGAACTAATTCGCTACATTTCATGTACAACATACATATTGCGCTGTCCTATCGGTGTCTTTAGTCTGTAGCCCATATGTGACCGTCCATGGCTAAAGGTCCCTCATGGCAGGTATTGAGTTAAGCACAGATCCTAAATCTACATTAAATAAGCTATCTTATACAAAAAAAAATCATGACTCTAAGTCCCATACTTTTTTTTATAAAAAACATTAAACATACACATGCTAAAACTGCACTTTTGAGAAATCGTCAAAAGAAGTTTGAAACTAGTTTTAAGTGTGTTCCCATTGGAAGTTACATAGATTACGATTGATTTCGTATCTCAAGGGTTTTTTCTTTGGAACCCAGTTATTGTTTTTTTAATGTGACTTCCAGATCATGAAAAAATAGCCTTTGAAAATAGCAACACGCTCATATGGACGAAACTATTAAAAAAATATTTTTCGACTTTTCCTTTAATATGTTGTAATCAGAACCATTTTATATAGTAGAACATATTTGAGCTTACATTTTAGGATAGAAACAAAAATCACATAGGCTACGAATTATTTTTTACTAATTAAAATGTGATTTTTATTATCAGTTACATCTTTCCTAGAACAATAACAAATTTGGTATAGTATGTTCTAAATTATATTTTAATCAGTCCACAGGAGTATCACAAAAGTCTTATTATTATTCTGCAGGTCACACTTTTTTATTTATACACGATCAAAGTTACGTAAAAATCACAATTTCGCTACATTTCATCTACATTTGAGAAAAGGGCCCTTATGATCAACCATAGACAAAACATATTGATAATTACAATACGGCACAATATTAACATAATTTATTTGCTAATCTTGTATCAAAACAGCAATCCGAAGAAAAAATGTTATTATAAATTTTCTAAAAATATTGATCTGTTATGAGTAATTTTCATTTAAAGTTAACGTTAAATAATCCACATAGTACCTACCTAGTGATCCCGAAAGCCGAACGAGACCACAATATCTGTGCTGTTAACAGTCCGTTACCACTAAGGAACCATTCATAAATCACGTAAGGACATTTAAGGTGATTTTTGATCCCCCTCACCTTCCCGGGTAGGGGTGTGTATGGGGGGGGAGTTTCGGGTTTATTTCTCATTGTTGGAATATGAAATTATTGCGATAAATGGAACTACTACCAATTTATTTGACTGATCTCCATTATATCAAAAGCCGGGAAATTGAGGTATATACGGCCGAGCGAGCGTGAATGAAATTTGCAAAATCACAACTAACTGTTTGCTATGACACCCGCCATCTTTGTCTCAGTATGGATAATCAACGAAAAAAAAGTTACTTTGCAGACCTAGGCCTTTATATGAAATTCCATTTCCGTCCCCTTCACTTGCCGCGCTAAAAAAAGCCATACTTCCGAGTCTATTATAAGGAATGTAAAGACGATATTTCATTGCATGTTTGAGAAAACATCATTTCGTATTCGGTTCCTGTGGCCGAGTTCACCACAGTAGCTACTTGCAGGTAGGTTTTTTACGTTTTGTAGGTAATACATCTAGTGCAGAAGCCGTCTAGAGATGTTTTGAAGTCAGTCGAAAAATGTAGTACCTACACGTAAAGTAAAATTTAAAATGATCGTAGGTACTTAGGTACCTAAAGCCCTTTTTGTTATTATACTTATGTATATAACTTAAACTTGTTTATAATATCAGATATGAGTCCCATGGATTTGCACGCATTTATAGACTGCAGTGACTGCTTAGGTACCATCAGGACGGCCGTATCCTTGTTTGCCACTGACATAGTGTACAAAATAAGTAAAATTTGTAAACAAATACTTGTAAACAATTTTAATTATTTTATCTTTTTCATTTTTGTATGCAATTTCCCATAAGGGACCTTTTCTACTAAACTTTGAACTCAATTTTAATAAAGAAAGAATTAACGTACACAGCTGACACCAAGGTACAAACATACCCCTATTTGTATATATTACTATTTTACATAGAACTAAAAAATGATAATTTTGAAGGGTTTTACGAAAACGCCAATATCTCCGTAACTAGAAACTGCCATAAGGGACCTTTTCTTATGGACGGTCACATATGATACTCTGGTAGATAGCGTACAGTGCCTTTTTTATTTAGATCCAAACGCGCCTCCGTCGTGATACAGTAGCGCAGCGAAACAAACGAACGACATCGGGTTTAGAACAAGAAGAGTGGACCCCCGTCCAGGGGGCCACCGCTCTGCAGGTTCTGACTGGCAGACTATACAGGATCAGTTGTTCTAATGGGTCTGTGAAGGCAGCTAATCTTCAAATGATGCTATGCGAGAATGATCTTGTAAGGCTTGTTCACGAAAAAAAGTGCGTAGTAATTTCTTTTTTTCGTATGAAGCCATCGTTATTTTTTTAAGTTATCATAAAAACCAACTCATTTTCTTTCTTTTCAGGTAATGTTGTGGATATTTTTATCAGGTGTTCTAAATCTATGGCCCATTAAAAAAAACTTTGCATTTTGGGAAGTTTTTTCTAATTTGAACACTTGGATCATTAAACTTGCACTATGCTCTGTACTCAAACAAATGATCAATACTAGAATGTCCCGTGAATAATTTCTCTTAGATTTTACTATCGTAAACAAGCCAGATATATTTGTTATTTAAATCAGAAAATGACGTACTTTTGTAACGTTCATTTTTGTTCTAGCACTACTTGGCGTTATTAACATTTTTAGACGGTTGAGGCTAGATTTTTTCGATTCTGATATCCTAAACGTAAAAAAAAAACAAGCAAATTCGTAATTCTATGACTGTTTCTACTATATGGACCCACCAGTTAACGGTGCAGACTCATACAACGGTGGCTACTTTTTTTGTGAACATGCTTTAGGACTTTGCCTAACACTCTAGGGAACGTGCACGAATGTGAACATGTGAGTATTATTACTTGGAAAGCAATTAAATTTGACGCCATTTTATTATATTCATTTTTTACGGATGTGTTATATATTTTTAACTGGTAAAATCGATTCTGTTTTCTAGTCAACGTTAGGTTATGACTATGACTACTTAAGACAACGTTATTTCCGATTAACGTCACCAGGCAGCGGCAGTATCGTCGTGCACGTCCCATATAATGATTTCAGTGACTTGAGTGTGTATCCAATATTTACGACAGCACTCGGGCGAGGCATATACCTAATAGGTAATAAAAATTAAAACGTACCTGCCCGTCGTGGAGTATATTGTGTAGAGTATCCACGCATCGCTCGCAGATTATGTTCACGTTGTTCTGGACGTCCGGGTATAACCCCATCAAAAGAATTATGTTTGGGTGGCGACATTTTCTAAAAAAACGAGATATTTTTGACTGAGTAGAAAATTAATGACGAAGTGCAGTACGTCATTGATGCTGGAATATACTGGTCCTTCATAAAATACTTAAAGGTAATTTTAAACTGACACAGTGCCGTTTTATTGCAGCATTTGACATAGAAAGTCCATAAGGGTTTTTAAGTTCCACTAAACCAAAATTAGACTAGCTCAAATTTTATATTTCTTATTACAGTTATTAACACTTCTAGTGCTAGCTTAGATTTTTTTAGATCTACCAGAAAACTACAAGACCAGCTTTCGAACATATTGCAGTGTTTTAACATATACAAATTCAGAACAATTTCGCAATTACTTTACCTCAATATGTTAATCTCCGTATTCCGTTTCTTCCTAACATGTTCGACAGACACAGGTAGACTCTTAATCTGTACCGGCACCACGCCCCACTTGCCCAGGCTCCAGACCCTGGCCTTGTCCACGTTCACGTCGAGGTTGCTGGCGCTGGCCAGAGACATCCCGTATGTGCTGGTCTCGCTCTGACATTAGAGGAAAATGTTATTGTTATAAGTTTTCGTAAAAACTGTTACTAATACTGGAAATGATAATGAGAGGCACGTGCACTAAACATTTACTCGAATGGTATGCGTATCATAAACTTGTACGATATAAATCTTAATGATATTTTAATAAATATATTTATAATACACTATTTTTTTAACTAGTGTGCCAATGTGTACGTTATACGGCGCTCACTTAGAATATAACACTGGTTATTTAATTTAAGTATACGAAATGTCTTGTTACTTAATGAATAAAGTGCTAATAAACATTATATTCAGCAGCCTACTTACAATTAGTGACTTTCAATTTTTTATGTACAATTTAACGGAATACATGTTTTATTTTCTGTCCAACATCATGAGTAAAGATTAGACCCGCAAATAGAATCGGGTTATTGGATTGTGCACAAACAATAAGGAATTTAGGATAACGTAGGTAGAACCTCATCGAACGTAAAGTTATGATTATGAGTTAATAACAGGTAATAAGGACCCATACATATACGTACCTTACTGTCGTCAGTTTTACATTGATTCGCAGACTGAACTTGCAGTTGCTCGTCAGCCCACCGGTCGAGGTTTTTCAGTTCACTCATCACCTCCCAAAGATTGTCTTTGTTGCTACTGGCTCTGCTCGCCGGCGAAGAGCTATGACTAGAAACGTTAGCATCCCCCGTGGCTTTAATCCCGTCTACTTCCTCAACATCGTTAGGATCTAGAAAGTTCTTAACATTGTACGGCAACGAGTTGTTTTTATAGAAGAACGGGGGCGATTGAACCTGAAGATCGTCTTCCTTAAAGTCTATGTGCTTTTGGGAGAAGGTCTCCGGCGACCTATACGCTCTGCGCGAATGCCGTTTCCGAGGTTCTGAATATGATAAAGTACCGGGCATGAACACCTGGTTTTGGAAGAGAAATTGTATGTTAGGGACGGAGTCTTCGGGATTGGCGCTTCTCGCTCGTTTTTGTGATTTCTTTTTGTATTTGACTGCTGATTTTTTTTCGTAGTTGAAAGTGCGGTCAGGGTCGGCGCAGTCGGTGCAGGAGATGGGTAGGGAGTGTCGTCCACATCGTTTTTCAGGGGTGTCCGGGAGCTGCGGGCCAGAGGATCGGCGGGCCTGGAACTCGGCGAGGTCTCGCTTGTACTCGTCGGTGCGAATGGTGCCGTCGGTGCGAATGGTGCCGTCGACGCGCGGAAGGTCGGGGCTGGGCGAGCGGTGCGTGCTCACCGTCACGCGCTCCCTGGAAATTATTGTGATATTTTAAGTCTCCTGTAACCCATGTATAACATTTGGCGTGTATGCTAAATGTACCTGCATACCTGTAGGTATGTGTGTAGGCGCCACGTAACGATACGAATGTAATGATATTATATAATATCAACTACATATATATGTATAAGTAACAGAAACAGAAGATATAAAACAGGTATGAAGGTAGGTAGGTATATACAATCGGACAAACATATCAAACATATATCATTATTTTCTCAGCAAATACGTCAATACTTGGAACCTTTTAACAAAACCGTGGGACAACACGGGCCAATGGAGATTGATGCCTATTCAATATAAAACACTGCCCTGGTTTAGAAATTGACTATCGCTCGGCATATTGTTCGGAGAACACAAATCTCATGTAGTTCTTTTGCTATTTTAAATAGTTAATTTTGAAAAATATTTCGTTTTGTTTTTTGTTATATTATAATGTAGGCAATCATATCGAACATTCCACGTAATTGTCTATTGTCCCTCGTAAAATATGTACTTAGAGCAATTATTTTTTTTTGATAATTAATTAAAATATTTTGGTTACGAATGAGCTGCGTTTAATTTAATAAAGCGTATAGAACGTTCATAGACGATAAACATGCGTCTGATGCAGGCACGTGAAATGCTCCAAAAGCGAAATCGGTAATGCCCAACTAAAAAGCGAGTAACAGAACGGATAAACGATTTTAACGACCGTCGGGGTCACGGCTACACTTTTACCGATTATCTAGCTCTTGAAACCGCTAGCAACGAGTACTAATCCTGCTTAAGGTTCCGTGCTTTACCTATTTAGATAATATAATAGGTACCTATTACAATAGCGTTAAGGTTGACTATGTAGCAGTATGGGATTACATCCGGAAATCGGGACCAACGCGGTCTCCTCTATTTATCCTAATCAGGGTACTCTAAGCTACTCATAACAAAGTTACAATACTTATAATGTATCAATAGTGAGCACCTTGCGTAACTTTATAATTATAAAATAGAAAGCATTTCGGATCAGCTGAAGCCATTGTCTGAATGACAAGATAATGCTTACATAAATTACTAACATACCTTTAGCAAGCACGTTAGCCGCAATACCGTTCACCGTCTTATGATACTAAGCACAAAGTCGACTTTACAATGATTATATTGAGTGAGATAACACGCCTCGAAAGTTATCTGTATATTAGCTATCTGCCCATCAATTTCGGTTATTTTAAAGCAATAAAAACAAAGAATTACGGACAAATAGTCCAGCGAAAGTGAAATTCCGATATTGTTTTAAAGTTCATTGAAATTTGAATGGAATAATTAATTTAATACAATCACGACCGATTTCTAATGTTGATTTTGAATGAGTTTCGATAATCTTTGTTTTTGGGGCGATCGGTACTTGAGAATTTGTTTGTTAGCAACGCAATAATATATTATGTAGGTAGGTAGGTATTATGTAGCCATTTTTATTTGTGCAGTGTTTGTTGACTGATGGTGATGGTCAGTTCAGTGGACACCGTACCTAAATAAATCGTTCCATATTCGCTTGCTAAACCAGATGTGAATACGCGTTTATACGTTTGTAGTTAAGGTTGGCTTATGACAATTTATAAATCTTGGTACCTATATGTTAAGATTTCCGAAGAATATAATTATTTTGTGTTATAGTAACTATTCTATTCGCCGCGACTATTAAGTGTTGGCTTTCGGCTGACGTCATAACCTGCAGATGCAAATGTTTAATGATAATTATGATAAAAGTGGCAAACGAACAGACGGATTGCCTGATGTTAAGCAATTACCGTCGCCCATGGGCACCCGCAACAACAGGGGAGTAACAAGCGCGTTGCGAAGCTTTAAGATAGGAGTAGGCTCTTTTCTTGAAGATATGAGGGTCGTATCGGTCTGAAAATACCGCTGACGGCAAATCATTCACAGTTTTGATGTACGAGGTAGGAAGTTTCTAGAGAAACGCACAGGAAATTTTGCCGCGTAGAACGATGGCGGAAGGAGGCGGCACGGATTAATCCGAACAATTCCTCGGAATACTCTCCGTTGTAAGTGCGATAGAAGGTGCAGAATGAGGCTACATATTTACGCAGCTTACAAAGTTATATGTATTTGTATAATGTATTTTAGCACTACAGAAAATTTAAATCAATCAGTACAGTAGGAGTTTGCTCGTGTAGTGTGATTCGGCCAGTTCGGTGGGGTAGCGTACTACAACGTGGTCAGGAAAGCAAATTCGGGATTTAACCACAATTATCATATGATATACATGTAGCTACCTTCTGTAAAATCGCTTGATTGGTGATCCCTTGCAATCACGTAAGCCGTTATCAAACCGCCGTTATTATAATGCTCGATTCACACACAGCCCGGCGGGCGCGGGCGGGTGCGTGTGGCGCGGGCGCTGTGTGAAGGTGTTCATTTAAAACTAGAAGAACAATCGCGTCGCAGGCCCGCGTTGACACGCGTCCGACCCGCGCCCGCGCTGTGTGTGAATCGACCTTAAGAGGTGCCTAGTCCTGTTTTTTATTCCACTCAAACATTTATACTGATGAGTGATTACAGAAAAAAAATTGTATACGTCCAACTTATATAATAAAGTGTTTATACAATGTTTAATTTAATGTAAATAAATAGGTTAGCAATTCCTTTGCTCAACATGCGTAACAATTGCAATCAAGGACATGGGAGTCCGATCATGTTACCCTTACTGAGGTAATAGACATAGTCAGTATCAGTATGTAACAATAAATTAAGCTGAACATTTATATATAAAACCTTCCAAGATCATGGAAAAAAAACGTTATATTATTATTTGTTCTTGATGCTTTTTGTATTATACAAATTAAGAACATAAGTTTACTGACAAAATATGTATAATTAGATTTCTATTATACATATGAGTTATATACTTTTTTGGGTTTATAAAGGTGAACTACTCATCCATTTCTGTAGTGCTCATCTTGTTTTTAAATAATTCAGGGAATATAAGTTTCACCTAATGCATGTGCCTATTATGTGGGTATAACTCATGTAAATGTAAATATCTTTCTTAGGTATGTACTTAATAGTCAGAAGTAAGACGGTACAGTCAAGATCATAAATATGTATACAATTTTACACCTTATTTTATTTCATATACCTACATATTTAGAAACCTAACTGTAGGAGTCATCATGTTAGGACTTTCTGAATATAATAAAGAATTGTTGCTAAATTAAATCTTTTAAAATATTTTATTTATATTTTAAAGCCAATTATGTTTTTAAGTGATTATATTATTTTTTAAACAGGATAATTATTTTATTTAAAATCAACATTCAATTAAAAGTGTAATGGATTCTAATAAGGTATTTTATAAAAACCACAAGCTAAAATAAACCTACTAAGAAATTAAATCTGATGTAAAAACACCCTGGTACACTTGCCTATTTATTATAATAAAAAGTGGTATTCTAAATCTAACTTACCAAAGAGTTTTTATTATAATTATTTTCATCAAAATTTAATCAAATGCAATATTATGCACCTTACTGGTCCAGATATACAGATTGACTGCAATTATAGTTCTGGAAATGAAAACATCTAACAAATTCCAAGTTACAATATGTGGCCTCAAACTATTGTACACCTAGTATTGTGCACCATACAATTAAAATGGATCAACATTCCTGAAGGCTTGGTGTAGGCATTGGACAAGCCTTTCAATGGTAACCCATCAATTACCAAATGCTTTTCATGCATTGGTTTTTTACTAAATGTAGTTTTCTGTTAAGTAGACATTTAGTAGGAATTCAGGAAGGAATTCTAAAAAACTTATCAATAAATATTTAATGAAAAGGTTTTACAATATTACAAGCAAGTTTTATCTACATATGTTTAAAAACAAAAGTTATGAGATAATTTATATTAATTTTATATTGTAGTTGTTATAACTGGTAGAAAATACCTTGAGGAATTAGGTCTGCCATTTGTACATTATATGTTATGTTGTGCAATAAAGTTGGTATAAAATAAAAAATATATAAGCAAAAACAATCATTGTTTCAGGCTTGAGAATCTTTTCACTGATAATGTAGTATGTAGAAAACCCAGTAAGGTTACCAACCACGAGCAAGTCGTATGTACAGAAATAAACCGACACTTTAATACTACCTACCAAATTGGGAAGTTTAAGAGAACATGATTTGGTATAAGAGAATGTTATATTTAATCACAGAAAACGAAATTTATTCAATTAAATCAAACAATTTGTATCAAGCTACATAATTTCGGGAGTAAAGAAAAAGTTACAATACCCAATAAAAACTACGTAAGTACTTACCGGCGCAACCACTTGAAAACTCCCATGTCATGTAACGAAGCCACTTTTTTGTTCAAATGAGAACCATATAGTAGTAAACAGCACTAAACACGCATGGTGCGCAATTAGCAACTAATCAAGTATCTTTTCAACTAAAACAGAAAGTATCGGCAGAAGCACGCGGAACATTACCGGCGCATTAGAGGGTCCGTCTGCACTTATAAAAAACGTCTAGCAACAATGACCACAGATATATTGTGCGGTCAGACAAAACATCACGAACAACACGGCATTCGCAATGAACTGAATTCTGTTTTTTGTACAAATTACTTTTCGTCGCGCTCCGGTGATCCACTTCATCTGCCGGTCGGGCCTCGCTCGCTCGTCGTTCTAGTCTACCGCGGATACAGACGGCGCGGCGATTGTACAAACCAAACCACACAGGCAACAAAAAAATGAAAAAGCAATTTCTAAAGAAATTAGAAGGTAGAATGTTACTCATTTGTAGATAGAGGGTGGTTTATGGAACATAAAATGATTGTTTACTTCTCTTTTGACGTTTCCGTTTCTGACCGGCATTTCAGAATTTTCACAGCTTTATATTCATACAGAAACTTCTTCATTAAGCTTGAGTTAATTAACCCCTTTATTATATTAAAATGAGAGTAATGCAAGTGCGATTATTACAATTTTATTGTGTACAAACATAATCGTTCAAGTTGACTGATAATAAAATGGTCAAAATGGAGGACAAAACGTATCGAAATGATACTTTTACAAAAAAATACATCATTTATTACTAATATTATTCAAAAAACTATCGTAATATTTCGTTACTCTAATTAATATACCTCACGATGATAAAATTAAAAATATGTTTAAGCGGTTTCTATTATTATATAGTGACTTGACTATTTTCCTTTTTCCCGCCATATCGGTGTTACTCTACAAAAAAAGTTTAACGTATTATTTACATTAAAAATAAGCCCAAAAATATTTGCGTAGCTGTAACCATTAAAACGCAAATAATCGTTTCAAAATTGATTGAAGATTAAGTTGATATATTGGTTTTGGTACATTAGACACGTTGATTAAACATCACTAATTTTTTTTTTGCTCTGGCACTTGTACTTGCTGTTATCTTGTCAAACTTGTCAAAGTTGATTTTAATTTTCGAAGGACATGTTTACGTTGAGTTTGAGTTGTTTTTATTATTTGAATCTTATATTGTAATTTATTTTCAATGGACGAGTTAAAAGGACCTACTATCCAAATAGTACTTCATGTAAAAGAAGGTAAGTACAGTTGCGAAATAAATATATAGCAATAAAATTTTGTTTCTTCTGTTACTACAGTGGCAATTTTGCAGGTCTTGGATTTGGATTCTTGAGAGTCCCTTTTATAGTAAGTGGATCCTTAAATGGATACATGCTAGAGACAGATCCTGTTGTGCCAAGTCATGCACCCAGTTTTGACGCCGAACTGGTGTGGGAAGCTGATAAGCGAAGATTTCGTAGGTAAGTTTTGCGTATGTAATATGTTTTAAAATAAATAATATATACATATAAGTCTACTATTTACTTAAGGCGGCTGGTAGAAATATTACAGTCAACAATTTGTTACTTGAAGGTTTGAGTACATCAAAAAGTAATTATGATTAAAATGTTAATTAAGTAATCCTTACTGAACATAATGACATACCTTCCTCTTGGAACTTATTTACCCAACCTATCACTTAAACAGTTAACTTATGCCTTAATAAATTGTCTTTTTCAGTCTTGAATGTATTTTCTTAAACTTCAAGTTGAAAGAAAGTTTTGTTTTTTTTTAGCCTAAGGGTCCAAAATGTGCCAATCAAAGTAGAAGTGTTTACAATGGGGACTCAGGGCCGAAAAGATAAAGTGGGCTACCTACTGCTTAGTCTCCTCGGAGCCCAACCTTGTCCTGCCAGCAAAGTTGTTGAGGTAATCTATTTAATGTTACTATGTCACACTTTCTTTATAGGTATATCAGTTTAGGGTGCAAGCTAGTTGTTATTCAAAATTCTAGAAAATAGTGAGTTTTTGCAATACAAGCTTAGTGTTAAGTCTCATCAATAAAGTAAAATGAGGACAGACGCTTAGAGGCAAAGAGGTGTGAAGAAGAACTACATGCCTTGCAGTGGCAGCTGGTCCAATTTTTTTCCCGAGTAAGATGTGGTCAATCTGGCTTCGACTCTTATTCATAAGCCCAAGGAAATTTGTTTAAAAGCAATAAAATTAGTAAAGCCAGTGGGCAATAGCTTGTTTAGATGTGCCACTGCTAATATATTGTGACCATGAAACAAATCTAAACCAGTAGGATGCTGATCTGGTCTGCTTTACAAGGTTGCCAACCCTGGTTGTAATATGTACAGGTTTGCAAAAGATGCCTAAAATAACTAACTGCATTTTAAGAAAATTTTATTTGTACAGGTGCGGCACACATGGCACCGGCTGTTGGGGGTGAAATCAGAGGGAAAGTGCTGCCACCCGCAGCTCATGCTCAGCCTTTCTGTTGAAGACCGCATCAACACTATAACTCCTGTAATTATTTTATTAGTAACACAGTGCATATATTTTCATATTATCAGATAAAATAAAAAAGAGCTTTCTGGGACAGAAATTGTATGAATATTATTACACAATTATATTTATACACCATCTCATCCCAAAATAGCTAAAGAATTAGGCGAGGTTTGAATACAGGTATTATTTTCATACAAATTAACCGGTATTCAATTTCGGTATCTCAGTTGTTATTGCATGTTAATGCATTTTATTCAGCTAATCAGATACTATAGTCTCTTCCCTATTTACTAATCATTAATACAGAAAAAAATTAAAGTAATGGCAATATTTAGATTTTTATTAATACCGACAATGCCTGCTTGTAGGTATGAGATGACAATATAAATTATAGTAAGTATAGGTATATAAATAGAAAACATTTTGGTCATTGACAATAGAAGTGTAAAATTTGACAAATAATTGAACTCTGAATAGAACCAATTTAAAGATGATATTTATAATTAAGGGTTAATGGCACTTGTCATATTTTGCGTGCTGCAACCACTTACTCAAGTATGAGATGGCAATATACATAATAGTATGTTATAGGTATATAAATAGAAAACATTTTGGTCATTGACAATAGAAGTGTAAAGTTTGACAAATAATTGAACTCCAAATAGAACCAATTTAAAGATGATATTTATAATATTAAGGGTTAATGGCGCTTGTCATATCTTGTGTGCCGCAACTAATTGTAGGTATGAGATGGCAATATACATAATAGTAAGTTATAGGTATATAAATAGAAAACATTTTGGTCATTGACAATAGAAGTGTAAAGTTTGACAAATAATTGAACTCCAAATAGAACCAATTTAAAGATGATATTTATAATATTAAGGGTTAATGGCGCTTGTCATATCTTGTGTGCCGCAACTAATTACTCAAGTAGAGGGACTCTGTTTATTTATACTTGTTGTCCAAAGCTAAGAGCTGCCTTGTACTTTACAGAGGAATGAACTCCGCATGTTCCACAGCAATGACGTTGCTTACCCGACAACTTACAACACCATCAATCCTACTGCTGGACTGCTAATGACACTTAGTAAGTAGAATGAAGGAAAATTTACGTGCCATTTTCATAGACATACCATTTAACTAGACGGAGCATGTTAATAATAATACTACGATTGAAAGGGATGGTCTTATGTAACTTTCCATAGGTATGGCAGAGACGGCACTATTATTACTATTTGTATGTCTCTTCCGTACACGGAACAATGGTGTTCCGGACATTTGGGAGGCGTACGCGGAGCCAGATCGAGCCAACGCGCAGAGGCCCTTTCGACAATAATAATAGAAAGGGATGGTCTTATGTAACTTTCCATAGGTATGGCAGAGACGGCACTATTTTCGTCCGTCCTTGTCTCACATATTTTGGTTCCCTTCCAAACTGGACCCCTCGGAAATGTCAAAGTTGGAGGGGAACAGACAAATACAATTGGAGTTTTCTTGTGTTTCCAACCAAAGTTGCGGTAATTAATACAGAATAAACTAATATTTTTGTTATAAAGAATGTCGAGTAAAGCAAAACTTTAGTGAATTGTTACATTTTGGGCTGCAACAGCCAGAATATCTTTGTCCCTTACTGGCGCTCGCGGATGCGTTCTCCAGTCATTATTCCTCCTAGACCATTTTGTACCTTGTCACAGTGAAAATTAACATCAAATTTTTACTGTGACAATGTATGTCATCAGAAGTTTTGATCATACGGCAAGTTATAATATTTAAATGTGACTTTTTTCATCATTATCATTTCAGACATGAGACATCGACTGTTGGACATAGGCCTCCCCCTTATGACTATACGTCACTCTTACATTTATAATGTTAGTATTATATTAGGATTTATGTATACTTTTGAACTTTTCAGATGAATATATAGCAGAGAGCAAGAAGACAGTTTCTAGCCCCGACCTCCAGCCGAGGTTGCTGTGCGACGAGGGCCTCATAGAAATCGGCAATGGGAAACATCTGTGGGTGCTGAGCTTCGTCATAGGATCTGTCGAGAACATTGATATGGTGAACATCTATTATTTCTTAATATGCTCGGCAAGTGTAGTGAGGGATGGCCTCAGACTAGGTAAAGCGATGATCTTCGCAAGATGGCTGGCAAGAGCTCGATGAAAGAGTGGTTGCCGAACCGTGTGTCCTGTATGTGGAGTTGACGTTGTTCGGCAGTGGAAAAATACAGGCTGATGATGAATTGATGATGTTCATATCAATAAACAGAAAGTCTTTGTAATCTGCTAGACATAAAAACTAAAGGTCGTCTTTTCAGAGCGAAACATTGAACGCGATTTTCATTTGCGACAGTTTTCATTTGCTTATCTTTAAAATTCAGAGGTCACCTGATATATCCACAATCCACATGCTTTTTTATGCATTGTCTTTTTTACTAAGTTAATTTAATATGTTTTTTTTTCAGCTTATACCTGACTATGCTTCCAAAAAAGATGCCATCGACTGCTACGTTTCATACTCCGTTTTTACGCATACCATTACTACGGACAGGTAAATTAATTTTAGGTATATAAATTTGCTCCCTTCGTCTGTATTCCCGGAAAGATATAATTTGGGTCTTTTCAAGGCAAGTGTTGTTCAATAAGCTGTTACTGAAACAGCGTGCTACGATAGTGTCTTTACAATCGGTTGGCATTCTGGCCAGGCCCACGGCAGCGGACGTCCGTGGCTGGCTGTTAAAAAGAAAGAGAAGAGAGAGACGGTATTTTAAATATAGAAGTCGTTTTCCAGAGTGGGCGTGACGGTGACGGGCGCCGGCGCGGCGGCGCTGTTCAACCAGCGCACGTCGCTGCGCCTGCGCGCCGGCCTGGCCGCGCTGGCGCGCTACTGGGCCGCCTGCCCCAGCCTCGTCACCTCGGTCGCCACGGACCGGGACGTCGGTATGTTTATGTGACGGTGACGGGCGCCGGCGCGGCGGCGCTGTTCAACCAGCGCACGTCGCTGCGCCTGCGCGCCGGCCTGGCCGCGCTGGCGCGCTACTGGGCCGCCTGCCCCAGCCTCGTCACCTCGGTCGCCACGGACCGGGACGTCGGTATGTTTATGTGACGGTGACGGGCGCCGGCGCGGCGGCGCTGTTCAACCAGCGCACGTCGCTGCGCCTGCGCGCCGGCCTGGCCGCGCTGGCGCGCTACTGGGCCGCCTGCCCCAGCCTCGTCACCTCGGTCGCCACGGACCGGGACGTCGGTATGTTTACGCCTTAAGGCTACGTTCACACGGCAACGTATTCGATTTTGAACGTACAAGCAGTTGGGTGTTCACACGGTAGATTTTCAGGCGTTTAATAATTATTTTCACGCCGAATAGCGACAGTTTTCACGCAGTTGTCGCGGTAAGCAGACGTATGAGATGGATCCACGCTACATAGTACTTTTATATTGGTATCGATGACGATAAAGATTTTGCCGCCGACAAAACAGAAAACTTTGGGTACATCGCATAAATAAAGAATCAGTGCGTAATAAAACGTTTGAAAATTTATACGGACAACTTAGGAACGAAGACACGAAATTTTTCAATTACTTTTGGATATGCATTGAAAGTTTTGACAATCTATTAAATCACTGGAAAATTCATCATTACCGAAAAAAATACGAATATGCGGAAATTGCTAATCGATAAAAAACGTATAACATCGTGCCTTGTGAATGACACAGAACTATAAGTACGTGCCACTGCAAACCGAATGCGTTAAAGTTTATTCAATTTGCTTGACAAGTCCTTTGTGCACGGTGGAAGTGGCTTTCTTTCCTTGAGTTTTTAATATACATTTGATATCTGTAGATTTAGATTTACTTTCTTTAGTATAATAATTAGTTCGACAAATTACTCTCTCAGTGTTAATATTAAGTAATATAGTCAGAAAATCATAAGTCGTTTAGTTCTATCAAAAGTTGTTCGGTTAAAAGTTTTACTTCCGCTGCAAGTCATGAAAATACCCGGAATACAGAACTGCCAAATTATTCATTTAACTTTTTGCCTGCCACAGTGAAGTGAACTCTACTGGAATATGCGAAGGTTCATTTTAAGCTGTAAGCGTTGATACCTAGAGCCGTCGATGGCTCTGAAAAGGTTAATCATTAAAGTAAGCATATACTAAAACAAAAACCAACATGACGTCATATCGCTGATCCATATAGTTTAATTCGGCTGATCAGTCGCCAACGTCCATACCACGTTGAACACACCGGTTCTCGTCCGATCACCGAAGTTAAGCAACGTCGGGCGAGGTCAGTACTTGGATGGGTGACCGCCTGGGAACACCTCGTGTCGTTGGCTTTTTTGGCCTTTCGTTATAGGAGTGAATCAAGTTTTGCATATTAGATTGCTGTTTTTGCCCTATCATAATTATTTCAATAATATAGTCGCTACAATTAAAAACCATCATGACGTCATATAGCTGATCCATATAGTTTCATTCGGCTGATCTGTCGCCAACGTCCATACCACGTTGAACACACCGGTTCTCGTCCGATCACCGAAGTTAAGCAACGTCGGGCGAGGTCAGTACTTGGATGGGTGACCGCCTGGGAACACCTCGTGTCGTTGGCTTTTTTGGCCTTTCGTTTTAGGAGTGAATCAAGTTTTGCATGTTACTGTTTTAGACCTAACATCATTATTTCAATGATATAGTTGCTGCAATTAAAAACACCATGACGTCATATTGCTGATCCATATAGTTTCATTCGGCTGGTCTGTCGCCAACGTCCATACCACGTTGAACACACCGGTTCTCGTCCGATCACCGAAGTTAAGGAACGTCGGGCGAGGTCAGTACTTGGATGGGTGACCGCCTGGGAACACCTCGTGTCGTTGGCTTTTTTGGCGATTCGTTTTAGGAGTGAATCAAGTTTTGCATGTTACTGTTTTAGACCTAACATCATTATTTCAATGATATAGTTGCTGCAATTAAAAACACCATGACGTCATATAGCTGATCCATATAGTTTAATTCGCCTGATCTTTCGCCAACGTCCATACCACGTTGAACACACCGGTTCTCGTCCGATCACCGAAGTTAAGCAACGTCGGGCAAGGTCAGTACTTGGATGGGTGACCGCCTGGGAACACCTCGTGTCGTTGGCTTTTTTGGCGATTCGTTTTAGGAGTGAATTAAGTTTTGCATGTTACTGTTTTAGACCTAACATCATTATTTCAATGATATAGTCGCTACAATTAAAAACCATCATGACGTCATATAGCTGATCCATATAGTTTCATTCGGCTGATCTGTCGCCAACGTCCATACCACGTTGAACACACCGGTTCTCGTCCGATCACCGAAGTTAAGCAACGTCGGGCGAGGTCAGTACTTGGATGGGTGACCGCCTGGGAACACCTCGTGTCGTTGGCTTTTTGCTTTTTTCTAGGATTAATGAAATAGCCAAGTATGGTAAATCTCCAGTAACTGGCCATCTTATACTAAAAATGAATTCTGGTTACCTATAAAACACATTTTATTTCTATAACTGGTACCCTAATACTAAAATAGGTTCTATTTATAGGTAAACAGAATTCATTTTCAGTATTACGTGGCCAGTTGTTGAATTACCCTACCTAGTTTTACTTCCACTGTTTGTAAAACTCATATTGTTTTATGTATAACTAGCTATTTTTTGTATGTCATTATGTATGGTCTTAATATTGAATTTTTACTTTTTTTATAAGTCTAACAATACCCATATTCAACACCCACTTAACGACGACCAGACAAGAGAAATGCTGGTTGAATTTGTACTCAATAGTTATTTTTATTGTTGAATGTATACATATAAAATGAAGTAGAATTTTATTTAAGTAGTTTCATAATCGAGAAACTAACGAAATGCAACCGTTGCAATTGAAAATAATTCAGATTTCGGTTCCACAGACAGGCCCTCGGTTCTTATCCGCTAACCAACATTTCCAGGTATCTGCTGCATGGATCTTCGCAAGCTAGTGCCAACGGACGACGTGGAACTGTTCCTCAGCAACTTCTGCAACGAGCCTCAAGCGCTGTCCATCCACGAGCGCTGCTTCATCCTGCGCTGCGACGGACACAGAGACGGGGACCGGAAGCCCTACGTCGATGTCGACGTGACCCTTAAATACGTCGGGGTGCAGACTGAGCCCGTGGTGAGTTTGAGGCGTGTTTATAGTCGTATACTTAAATTCTACTGTCATTTATTAATTGTATAAAAGTGGGTAACTCACGTTTTATAAGTCGAATATTGCTCGACATGTTTCACTCCGTAACGAGGAGCATAATCATGAGTCATTCGCGTTGGCTAACCGACGCAGACTTTTATACAATTAATATGTTTCAATCTGACGATAGTTTTGTGTTTAAAATCTACTGTCATTTGTTTAAAATAGAAAAGCAAAGATGATACAGTAAACGGGAGGTGTGGTTTAGTGTGAATTAACTGGTTTTCAAACGTTTTTAGACAAAATACTGTAATCATAATCAATAATCATTCTCTAATGTAGCTGCCGAAATAGGGCGGGGATTCTTTGTGTACGGTGGAAGTGGCTATCATTCCTTGAGTTTTTAATTTACATTTGATATCTGTAGATTTAGACCTTTTTAAATATAATTAGCTAGACAAATTATACTCTGTTGGTGTTAATATTAAGTAATACTTATAGACATTTATATATATAGCTGCGTACGCCCAGGCAACAATGATGAAAATCATAATTAGTTTAGTGCTATTGTGCTATCAAAATTTGTCGGGTATTTTCATGACTTTCTAGAAGTAAAAGTTTTACTTCCGCTAAAAGTCATGAAAATACCCGGAATACTTGGATTACAGAACTGTCAAATTATTCATTTAACTTTTTGACGGCCACGGCTTTTTCGTATAACACGGAGAAGTGTCGTTCATTTTGCAACAGCTAGGGCCATCGATGGCTCTGAAAAGGTTAATAATTAAAGGCGCTTATACTAAAACAAAAACCATTATGACGTCATATTTCTGATCCATATAGTTTAATTCGGCTGATCTGTCGCCAACGTCCATACCACGTTGAACACACCGGTTCTCGTCCGATCACCGAAGTTAAGCAACGTCGGGCGAGGTCAGTACTTGGATGGGTGACCGCCTGGGAACACCTCGTGTCGTTGGCTTTTTTGGCCTTTCGTTATAAGAGTGAATCAAGTTTTGCATATTACTGTTTTAGCCCTATCATCACTATTTCAATGATATAGTTGCTACAATTAAAAATTATCATGACGTCATATTGCTGGTCCATATAGTTTCATTCGGCTGATCTGTCGCCAACGTCCATACCACGTTGAACACACCGGTTCTCGTCCGATCACCGAAGTTAAGCAACGTCGGGCGAGGTCAGTACTTGGATGGGTGACCGCCTGGGAACACCTCGTGTCGTTGGCTTTTTGCACTTGTAGCCTTCGATGGAAGTTTTTTTTTTGTGAGTACGCTGTATAGTAAAGAATTAACAGTAAGTAAGTGTAGCTTTAAATCGGTAACCCGTTTTAGACTTTATTTTATAATTTACATGCTTTTCTCAGAAACCACTGGTACTGTCGGCGCGTAGTGCAACCCAACTGGAAACTCGGGCTGACTCGGAAGTGCTGCGAAAAGAAAGCATTTTAAACATCAAAAGTAGCGGAAGCTGTACTAACTTGGATCAGGATGTCGGCGGCGTTGCGTACACCAACAACACGGCAAGGAACACGTCCAGGTACAGGGAGTATTTATTTTATGGAGTCTAAAAAGATGTGTTTCGAACTATGAAAATGGTGAAATATACAGTGAGAACTGCGAATTTCTCAAGGCTATTTTTTTGCGCCATTGGAATGAACGCTCAACTCACTTTCCTTAACTCCTGCACTGATTAATGATAATCAGCAGAGACTGCAACATTTACGTAGACAAGCTGAGGCTATAAGTAAGTCATGAGATGTAGAAAGATTGCTCTGAAAATTAGGCTAGTGGCGCCATTGCTGTTAACCCTTTATAGGGCAAGTTGAAAATTTAAAGGCAAAAATAACAACCTTGCAACATCTCTTTTTGCTTTTTATTCCGCTCCGAGGAGGCTTCAACTGACGACCATAGCGACTCTTGGACGTTAAAGTGTTAAGGAATTTGTTTTATGTACTTTAGTGCAATCTGCCTCATTTCAGGTACAAAGACGCGTCAGGCGCCACCATCGTCCAGACCAACGAGATAACGGAATTGATACGTAAGATGTGCGACTCGTTCGCGCTCAGCCAAGAGAAACTACTCGCGGCGCGAGAGAGACCGCTCACCAGCGACATGCAAGTGCAGTGCGAGACGCAAGATGAAAAGGGGGACAAGGACGGTGTGCGGGAAACGGACAGCGTGGGAGACAAGGAAAGCGTGGAGGAGAAAGAGAGGTATATACAAAAGAATAACAATTTATTATATTAATCGTGGAACTTAAGTTAATATCAAATTACGTAAGCAAAATGTATGAAAATAAAACCCATTGGATTATAACGCAACAGATGGCGTTAGTGCTTTCGTCTGACTTACAAAATGTCATACGGATATAGCGTATTTAACTATAGCGATTTGAAATGTTATGGTTCAAGGTGCAACTGTACATATTTTTCCTAACTAGTGCGTAAAAACTTTTTTCACACTAGTGCGTAAAAACACTTTTCATTTTTCCTAACTAGTGCGTAAAAACACTTTTCGCACGCTTCGCGTGCGTAAATTTCACTTTTTAAGGCACTTACTATGAAAAATTAGGTTCGATACTCGTGTGAAAACTTCTTTAAGACTCAGGTGATTGTCACCCTCGTTTCACTCGGGCTCCAACGTTCACCCTCATCGAAAAAAAATTTTTTTCACTAGTATCGAAATGTACTATTAATCCCTTCTGATTTAGAGAAAATTTAAGTAACTAACTTAAGTCAACTAAATCTTTCTTTCGCAAGTATTCCTATCATTTTACTGAAAGTAACGCTTGCCACACGTTTCTTGTTTAAAAGCCCTTTAAACATTTCTTTTGGATGCAGTATCAAAGCAAAATTACAAACATTTATAAATTATATCATTCTTACTGTTTCAGCACACCAATAAAACTTGAAACTAGCAAAAGCGACACTTGCATACGGAACGATAAAGGTAATTATAATAGTGTTCGCTAATAGTTGCATACCTGGCGTGTAGAGTTACAATGTCATGTATGTCGTAAAAAACGTCACATTGCGCCGTACGTACACGTTACCCAAAGTTGTGAGGTCCCTTAAGCCCCATTTAGATCAGGCAACAACTTGTATACGATTTTCATTACATTGCGGGCTATGGGCGTACGGCGAATTCGGTCGCTGTATATAACCCCGCAATGTAATGTAAATCGCATACAAGTGCTTGCATGGTCTAAATGGGGCTTTATACAACCGATAGGCGATTATCTGTTGTTATGTTGGTCGAAAAACACAACAATGACTGCACTAACATTCTCTTTAACGTCAGTATCGCGACATAGTAGATCAATGCATTTTGCTCCTTTTATAAACGGCACTGCCGACATCCAAGCGCCGAATAAAACTAATGGAAATGAGTTTCTTTGCATAGGTGACATCATAGGTGGCGCTAGTGAATGGGACTTAATTAAATATATAAATATTTTTCGGAATCCTTTCATAGATCAACCTAGTATTACAGTAAGCTCAACAAGGTTTGTGTTGTAGGTAGAAAATAGACATATACGTAAATATATATATATATATATATATATATATATATATATATATATATATATATATATATGTATAGATCACACCCATTGAAATACAAATATTTATGAAAATCGCTTATCGAAAGCAGTGTCACGATCTGCTGGGCTGGGACGCCGTTAAATAATTATAAATAAGCTATTTGTTTTATGTTTCTTGCTGTCGATCTTTAACAAACGATCCCTTGTTTTTTGCAGATATGGTAAAGAGGGTAATACCGTATGAGGAGCGCGACAATATCATGCAGAAATTTGTGGACGAGCTCGAAGACTGGAAAGAAAAACAACAGGAACTGTATAAAATACAGGTTAGGGTGCTATTCCACTTGTACAATTTCAATATCCAATTTTGATCAAATTTCATTCAGGGAACCATTTATCTAGGAGTCATCCCATTTCTTGACCCAAATTTTTATACTATTTGCGTAGACATTTTTAAATAAAATGTCATTCGTAATATGTGATCAGATATCGGTGTTTTTTAGAGTAATCTATATTTTTATATGCACATAGGACATAAATATTGAACAGAGCACTCATACTGAACGGATATTGGGGTATTCCACAAGGTTATTCTTGTAAAATGTTTTTAAGCTTGTATGCAATGTTGTTTCATTATTACATTTCCCTACAAACTACAAATGAAAAGATGTCTAAACAAGATTGCATTGCATTCATCTACACCGTATCGTAATTTATCTATAGTAAATAAGCTTAATGATTATCCAATTAGCCGACGTTTGATCGTTTATTAGTTTAAAAAAATTGCTTATTTCAGCTGCAACGCAAAGAAGAATATCACCTGGAGCTGTTATCCCGCGAGTGGTCTAAAAAGCGCAGCGAACTCGAGGGCAAGCTCAGCCGCGGCGTGGAGCAGTGTCGCCACCTGGCGGCCGACCTGCGCCGCGCCACCGACGACTTCCGGCTACGCGGATACCGGAACACCGAGAGGGAGAAGAAGGTTTGTTATGCTATATCTTCGTGATTATAAACACGCTACTACAGGATGCATCACGCACATTCAACTAACTGATTATCCTTAAATGTAGCTGTTGTCCTATAGTCTGTTACAGTCATATTAGCATGGGGCATATAGGGTATTCGCTTGTTCTGTCGCCAACGTCCATACCACGTTGAACACACCGGTTCTCGTCCGATCACCGAAGTTAAGCAACGTCGGGCGAGGTCAGTACTTGGATGGGTGACCGCCTGGGAACACCTCGTGTCGTTGGTTTTTTTGTCCTTTCGTTATAAAAGTGAATCAAATTTTGCATATTAGATTACTGTTTTTCCCCTATCATCATTATTCCAATTATATAGTCGCTACAATTAAAAACACCATGACGTCATATTGCTGATCCATATAGTTTAATTCGGCTGATCTGTCGCCAACGTCCATACCACGTTGAACACACCGGTTCTCGTCCGATCACCGAAGTTAAGCAACGTCGGGCGAGGTCAGTACTTGGATGGGTGACCGCCTGGGAACACCTCGTGTCGTTGGCTTTTTGCTTTTTTCTATAACTTGGCTTTCACTGCATTGTAAAACTAGAATTATCGTTATTTTTGCGTGGATATAAGTCAAGAACGGGTACAACGTAACGTCAGCCATTTAAAAACTGTTATTTTCATGAATATTACTGCATATGGATTTACGCTTAATGTTTGATTACATCTAGCGAACGCTCAAGAGTGTAACAATTTAAAATACTCAAGGATGCACAGCTACCACATGGCTAATAAATTAATAAAATGATGCGTTTAAAAGCCTAATATTTCCGACATATTTTATATATGGATAGCATAATTGAGTTGATCAGTCGCCAACGTCCATACCACGTTGAACACACCGGTTCTCGTCCGATCACCGAAGTTAAGCAACGTCGGGCGAGGTCAGTACTTGGATGGGTGACCGCCTGGGAACACCTCGTGTCGTTGGCTTTTTGCTTTTTTTTCTATCCTCGTAAAGCCCACGGGTCTACCTGTAGTACCAATTATTATAATGAAATTTGAATTTTATACAATTGGAACAGAGCTGAATTTCATTTGTTTCCTTCGATTTTGACACAAAAAAGATTCTACTTTATTTCCTACACTATAAAGAACAAATTCGAGTAGGATATTATTTGTATGGTGGGCCTTAGGAGGCAATAACTGGGTTTTCACTAGTTTGTAAAACTCAAATTTTTGTTATTTTTGTGTAGACATAAGTCAAAAACGGGTAAAACGTAACATAGGCCATTTAAAACTGTTATTTTTCATGAATATCAGTGTTCAGGGTATTATAGAGACGCTTAATGTTGATCACTGAAATTCTAGCAGAAATCCTAGTGTTAAACAACTCAAGGATACGCAGCTAGCAGCTACCACGTGGCAATAATATGATGGAAAACGCCATAATTATGTAACACTGTACATATGGATAACATTATTGAGTTAACATGTCGCCAACGTCCATACCACGTTGAACACACCGGTTCTCGTCCGATCACCGAAGTTAAGCAACGTCGGGCGAGGTTCAGTACTTGGATGGGTGACCGCCTGGGAACACCTCGTGTCGTTGGCTTTTTTTACTTTTTGTTTGAAGTAGCCGAAATCAATTATTAATTTTAATTGCACTAACGCTCTAAAACACAAGCTACATAATTATGATTTACTCTCAATTTTGAGCGTAGTGAGCTTGCAAAAACTTCAAGTTTGTGTTGCCTTGCCTATGGTCCATTGCCAAGTTAATTTTATGTTTTAACCTTTCACAGTTGCTAGATGCAAAAAAAGCTTTGGAGGCGCACTACACAGCGAAGTACCAGGAGCTCAGAGAGGCGTCGCAGAAAATGGAGGACGACATGAACCATCAGCTGAAGCTCAAGGACATGCGCATCGAGGAGTTGGAGACGAAGGTGCAGCAGCTAGAACGGCAACTGGAGACTGCCAAGGTATTTGACTTTTTCTTGTTCTCAGTTTCGTTATAAAATAATGAAGGCTCTAAATCAGTTGTGTTTATTGATAGTATGCGTTAGTTTCAGTTATGCTCCATTTCATTACTAACTCGAGAATTTATTTATCTTTTGCTTAGCACAAATATGGCCTTTTTAATGGTTAAAAACTAGTTTAAACTAAAAGGAATCTTAAGTCATAAAATCATATAATTCTAATATACACAAAAGTGACCGAAAAAGAAGACATTTTATCGGCAATTTAATTTACCTTAGCGACCGGCAATACGGCTTCCGCCGAAAGCGGTCTACTGGGGACCTTCTAGTGTACGCTACCCACATTTGGAGCGAGGCCATCGAGAAATGCGGCGAAGCTCTCGCCGTGTCTCTCGACATTTCCAAGGCCTTTGATAGGGTTTGGCATGACGGCCTTCTGGGCAAGCTCTCTGCGTACGGAATCTCTGCTGGTTTGTGCTCTTGGATTTCTGATTTCCTGAGGCAGCGATCTATTAGGGTCGTAGTGGATGGTTGCTCATCGGATCGCGTTGCAATTAATGCCGGAGTGCCTCAGGGTTCAGTTCTTTCAGCTACCCTCTTTTTGCTGCATATAAACGATTTGCTAAAGCCCGGTATCTTTGGGTATGCAGACGACAGCACGGTGACTGAGAGATATATTCCTGAGGCCCAAACTACTAGTGGAGAGACCGAATCCTTTTGGGAAGCTTTGGTTGAGCGAACGAACCTGACCTTGAAAGCCGTTGACGAGTGGGGCGAAGCCAACTTGGTCAGGTTTAACGCTTCCAAGACACAGGCGTGTTTATTCACAGCCAAAAGGAGCCCTTTTAACTTGGCTCCTGCTTTCCAGAATGTTTCTTTAGCAATTTCGGACCACCTCGAAATACTTGGGCTTAAATTAACTACTAAGCTGAACTTCGGTGCCACTATTGAGGCCAAAGCGAAATCCGCTGCTAAAAAACTTGGGGTCTTACAAAGGGTAAAGCGGTACTTCACGCCGGAACAGCTTCTAACACTTTACCAAGCTCAGGTTCGATCGTGCATGGAGTACTGTTGCCATCTTTGGGACGGGTCTGCCAAGTATCAGCTGGCCGCTTTGGATTCAATAGAGCACCGTGCTCGCAGACTCATTGGCGATCCTGAATTACTGAGTGTAAGGTTACAAAGCCTTGAGCACCGTCGCAGGGTTGCTAGTTTGTCTGTGTTTTACAGGATACATTTTGGAGAGTGTGCACAGGAACTGCACGATTTAATTCCGTCATCTCCGTTCCTCCACCGGACGTCCAGACGAGGGGAGCGGTTTCATCCTTACGTTGTGAATATTCCATTCATTCGCACGAAGCGATTCGCTTCTACCTTCCTAATGCGGACTGCTAAGGAATGGAATTCGCTCCCTTCGTCTGTATTCCCGGTAAGATATAATTTGGGTCTTTTCAAGGCAAGAGTGAATAGGCTGTTACTGAACCAGCGTGCTACACCCTCGACCTCGTCGTCACTTTCCATCAGGTGCGACTGAGGTCAAACGCTGGTCAGTCTTTTATATAAAAAAAAAAAAAAAATTTGACAATCTTATCAGAATAGCATTGAAATGGCGTTATGACAAATACATTCTGATTTTACCACCTTTAACCGCTTTACAGTTCTGTTCATTAAAGGAAAACTGTGTCATAAGTACGAGATTGTAAAGCGGCATATGACGTTGTGATGCCTGCAACACAGTCGTCTGTCGATAACAGTCTTTGGCGGTATACCGGTTATTTTTTTTTGTTATTCGCTTTTCCCGTAAGGTAAGATTTTAATAAGTAGGTAATCTAAACAAGAACCTCTTTTATTTTTAGACAAATATGAAGAATATAGAAAAAGATTCAGAGAGGAAGTATTCCGGATTGACTAAGGACCAAACTGCCAGCTTGATACAGGAATTGGTATGTATTTAAATACTATTGTAAAATGGTGACCCTCCACTTTATTAAATTAAATTCAAAAAAATTATACTCCTTTTGACCTATCAGTTTTCTGAAACAAAAATAATAAAATCAGAAAATTAAATTTGTCCGGTCATTGAATACATAAGTTTATTTTGAATATAATATTAATTATCAAGAACACGGTTGCACTCACTTGCGTGCCATGTTTCCAATACCATCAGTCTCCAATGTCAAACACTAAGAGACTTCCCTGTTTGCGTTGCCGGCACGTTACGTTCTGCTCGTGAGTGAAGCCGTTTTTTTATTGTTGATTTAAATAAAAAGTATCGTTAATGTGATTACCATCTGGCTAAACATTATTATTTTTTAGTAGCTCTTATCTGTAGTTCTTTTCTTTTCTTTCTTTCTTTCTTTCTTATTACCTTAAATATCTTTTTATAGCGTTGCCTGGAAGAGAAGTTAGACAGCGCAGTGCAGTCGAAGGCGTTCTTCAAGGAGCAGTGGGGCCGCGCCGTGCGAGAGCTGCATCTGAACAAGTTGCACACGAGACGGCAGATGCTCACGCAGCTGAGGCAGGACAGGAGACAGCTGGGGGAGATGGGGTCTGAATATATTTATTTTTATCTTGATACCCTAGCTGTCAACGCTTACAGCTTATAATGAATCTTCGGACGTGCCAGTATGGTTCACTTTAGGTTTCATTTATTTATGCTATCATGTTACTTAGCAAAGGAAAGCAAAGGTACATGTCATCTGTAAGGAGTATGTCACTAGTAAATTATACTAAATACATTACAGAGTGACATTGTGCTCGAGTTGCGTTAAACTTAATAATAACATTGTATTCTGTCCATTGGGCTTTTATTAGGCCAACGCTCGCCTGTGGCACTCAAAACTTTAGAAATAATTAATATATATACACTAACGACCAGCCCCGGATTTTTGCATTATCCTCGTATAAGAAATAAATATAGGAGTCTTCTCTTAAAGTCCACGATATAAGAAATATGCCAGTTAAATTGGTTTTCAACGGTGTAGGAAATAAAACACAATTTAATTTGACTAAATATCCAACGAAATAAAAGAAACGCAATCCTGTCCAATTGCAAAAGTTTCCTATTTCATTTAAGTATCTAATTGGAACTACAGCTACATCCTTGGGCCTTAGGCAGCCATTCCGACTGCGTTCGAGCACCAAAGTTACTTATACTAACGGTTCATGTTATCAATCTTCTATTATTTTTCAGCCTGGACACCATTCAGGACCAGGACGAGAAGGCTGAGCAGGTGGACATGAAACGTCTGAAAGACGACTTCTACGTTGACATCCTCACGAATATGCCCGTCATCGACTCCAACTCTATGATAAGTAAGTTTATTTTCTTCTAGCTTATTTTATACAACATGACAGTAATTTAAAGGTCATATGGTTGACTTTCCATACTGAATCAGCCTTTACGAGAATTAACTATAAGTGTTGTTCTGTACCTATTTATACTATATCCGCAACATACGGGAATAGCAATAGTGTGGCCGCAAAATTCGTCATACATAATCCGCACAACAAGGGGTATAGACTAAGAAATGCAAGTTCATTTGGCGGTAAGGATTTGCTAGAGATTGTGATGTATCTTTAATTATTATTACTCTGAAGCTGATTTTTTTCGACAATTTCATTAGATGACTAGCAAAGATGATATAAGGAGGAATTGACAATGCCCATACAAAACCGCGTTCGTCGGTACTGCTGGCTAAACGTATATTTATGGTACTAAGTGCACAAAGCGCCATCTCATTGAGTATCGTGTGTAGCTATACGATTTTCAGCTAACATGGCCGTTCACATTACAACTATTTAGAAAAAGTGCAAAAGGCATTCTTAAGATTTCTTTACAAAAACATGTACAAGTATTATCCATTTTTATATCCTACTAAATTCTTGTTAGGATGCCTCGATTTCAATTCTTTACAAGTAAGGCGTAACCATAAGCTTCTGGTTATGGCTTGTGGTACTTTGCGGGGAGACTCTGACTGCCCTGACCTAGTGGCACAGATAGTGAGGATCTCTGTACCTTTTCTGTCCAAGCAGGAGCTACGGCCTAGGAATTCCAACCTTCTGGCCACTCCCACAACGCGTACTGTAGCGCGCCAAAAGTTTCCCCTCGTTCGAGCTCTAAAATTTCTGAACGCGCTTCTGTCATGGGCGCCTGAAAGTGATTTGTTTGCGAGTCGATGGGCAAGTGTGTGTAGCGTCTGTCTGAAGTATTGCGAGATGATGGACGGCAGTGCTGTTTTATAAAACTGTATTTGTAAAGTGTTGTCTTGTGTACCTACTCTAGCATCTAAGTCTGAATTGTACAGTTATTTGGTTTATTCTGTTATACTGTATACATTATGTTTGAATAATTAAAAAAAAAAATAAAAATCTATTACTTAAAACGGGATAGTTGTTAGTCCGTGAAGAGGGCGCTTGCAGCAGTGCGGAAATATCGGAAACTCATTCAAATAATATACATGGTAACTGTCCCGTTTCAAGTAATAGTTGTAAAGCAACGTGAGTAAGTTACTTTGTGGGCATTTGCCAGCGACCAAAATCTATACAACAGCGCCAGTGAAACACTAGATGGCACTAGAACCTTAGCCAGCAATGCGCGAACGACATATCAGTGGGCAGTAATGCAATTGGTATGAACATATCTGTAATAGCACATATTAACAGTTTTATTTTTATCTTAGGTACGACGGGACCCGAGTTGGATATGTTTGATGAAATGAAGTAAGTATTTTTTTCATACATTATACCATTTTGGAAAATAGTTTTAATAGATTGCGGATAGAAAAACACATCATAGAAAAGCGATGTTTGTCTTTTCTGACAGTTATTTAACGTCTCCAACGATTTTGTTTGTGTGTTATAAATAAACGCACACACAACCACACTAACCTACTCTCATAATGGTGTGTTACAACCAGAGTGCTCAAAGGGTAGGCCACGCACACGTGAATTCTCTTACTGGCGTCAACAGGCTGACTGCTTACCATCAGACGGACCATACGCTTTTTTTTTATGACAACAGGTGGCAAACGAGCAGACGGATTGCCTGATGTTAAGCAATTACCGTCGCCCATGGGCACCCGCAACACCAGGGGAGTCACAAGCGCGTTGCCGACCTTTAAGGGGGGTTGGAGCTCTGGGAACTTTACTCACCATCAGGAGCACAACACTACATAGTACTTGAAAGGTAGCAGTGCTATTATGGCTGTGGTCTTCTGTAAGGAGGAGGTACTTCCCCAGTTGGGCTTCTCCGGACTCGAGCGTGATGGTACTTCGCTGTGCCCTACCTCTCATAAAAGTACATAAAGCTTTGTTTGTCACCGCTGTGTTATTAAATAAACCTAGCTAATTGGTATGGATAATGTTTTTTTTGCAGAAGCGCACCAAAGAACCAAACGAATGAGAGGTTGTCAGAGCTGATCGCAGAGCGCGACCGTCTGGTCCAACGAGAGAGCCCCGATGAGGACCGCTTGCAGCATCTCAACCAGGAGATCAGATCTATATTATTAAATTGCGGCACATGCTAATGCTAACATAACAATACATATAAATATACACTAGTAATGAAATGGTGCTCGTACATTGGTTAAAATGTTTATGTATATATAACACAATTTATTGTAGTACATTCAAAAGTTATACATTGACATTTTTTTTACAATTTGTCATAAAATGTTATAAAACAATTGTACATACCTATATCGAGGGTTGAGTGGTCATACCCGATAAGTCGAGTAAATGGGATTAGAACTATACGTGAATTACGTAAGATTGTTACTTCAATGACATATTATATCGAATTATCGGGTTTGACCACGCAACCCTCGATATGATTTATAACATCTAGTATGGGAGCACAAGAAGAGAGGTAAAAACTGCTTGCGGCATGTAAACTAGGATACGTATTGTACTAAATTGCAGCAAGACTAACCCCCCGTGTCTACACCTGTGTAGGTAAATTTTCTGCTCTTTGGATAAACAATTCTACAAAATCGGGGCGTGATAACAGGGTCTGAAAAACGTTTGGATCGAATGCACCCTCGAGTACGAAAACTCAAGCCGAGTTTTACACACTTACCCGCTATTTATTCATTCAACGTAACGCCTCTCAAACCTACTTTAATTTTTATTTTATTTATTTTAATTTTGTTTTGTCCTTATCTGTCACACTGACAATTGTGTTTGTAAGATACAGATAAAACATAATTTAACTTATATAGTTTTGATAGCGGGTAAGTATGGAACGGGCTTTACATTTCTATCAGCATTGTAACAAGGAGCCATCCACATATTACGTCACACAAAATGACGTCCTCTCCTCTCCCTCTTATTGCTGTAACGTAAACTTAGTGATCGTTATCAATGTTGTATTCGTAGCACGTTAGCAAAAAAACAAATACACGAGTATTTTAAACACTATATTTAGTAAATTCTGAGATTTTAGTCCAAACTAGATGAAGATGGATGATGTGTTGAATCACAAAATATACAAAACAACTTACTATTTTTGAGTTCCAAATCAGGGTTATCTTTTATGCCTTGTTGTTAATAGCTTGGATTGCGAATATGAACAGTTCATTTTACTTAGATGAGATTTTGACTTAAGGTGCTTATTTATATGTGTTTTTTTCCTTTTAATATTGTCCTTGCAATTAATAATAATATCTGGGTATTATGTTAAAGCCATGTAAATACTGTGATCATTCAGTACTTCAAGTCCATTTGAATATTAACTACGATGTTCTAATCGGATGTGTTAGATTAAAATAAACACTTCGCGTAATGTAAATTTATTTTCTCTTTTGAAGTGTATGAAATTTATATGTAAAGTGTAATATTATAGTATCATGCAAACACATTACAGTTAAGAAAAAAGTAGATATTCAAATGTATTTGTTTTGTATTTTGCTACGAAAAATGCACGTTGATAACGATCATTGGACGTAATATGTGGATGGCCCAAGTTTCTTGTACAGTCAGCGTCAAATAGTTAGTAGCATTTAAAGTAGTCAAATATATGTACATATATACTTTTACCAAATATATACATATATACTTTTTTATTATTTGATCACATTGGCTGCTACCAACTAGGTATATGAAGCTAACTTTATATTGTCTTTAGGTGCCGCCATAATTACTCATGAAATAAAACAACTGATCGGTCTTCTTGGGTCGTT
The DNA here is from genome assembly GCA_022674325.2 of Grapholita molesta. NCBI lineage: Eukaryota > Metazoa > Arthropoda > Insecta > Lepidoptera > Tortricidae > Grapholita > Grapholita molesta. Next base: position 9,603,728 of record CP053137.2, read on the forward strand.
CTGGGGGAGGCCTATGTCCAGCAGTGGACGTATTTCTATTGTATTTTTATGAAAACAACTGAAACGGATTACATATCGCGTATACTAATTTAAACTTCACCCCGACGTTAACTAACTTAACTTGTGTACATGTGTCATATAAAACTGTCAAAATTATCAATTCCGATAGCTTTATTGTTGCATGAAGTGGAGAATATCACGGTATTGTTTGATTGCGTATCCAAGTATTCATAATAATAGTGTCAAACTATGTATTAAATCCATAATATTTTATTTATATGAATTAGGTAATTATAACGACGTGAAGCAGATCGAATTTAGCTCAATTTATTATTGTTTTTTTTTAAATAAAATATATTGAAGATAGTCAATTATTTTCTATATTAAATATTCCCTCCATATCACCCTTTATTAACCGTTTGAACGCCTTTCGAACACTAACGTGTCGGGTGCTGTTGTGCCCACCACGCCACCGACACCTAAAGTGGTCACGGCGGATGATGTTTAAGCAATTTTCCTGCTGACAAATAAGGTTAACGTTAAAGCCGAATTTACACCTGCAAGTTTTTGTGGCAAGTTTTGAGACCTACTCATATGCAAGACAAAGATACCATTATCTGCATCTTTGTCTCAAAACTTGCCGCAATAACTTACAGGTGTAATTTCGGCTTAATATTTCTTCTTCACTGAGGGATTGGCGTATACGTGTATTTTGACACGAGAGGAAAAGCGTTCCTAGGTTCCAAAGGTTCAAAATGTTTTGACAAATAATTATATTTTTTGTACAATCTATTATCGCGTAATCCCTGTTTCAACGGCATATGCAGTACTTAGGACCTTGCTTAGGACACAACTGTTGTAATTTGGTTCATTAGTTGTCACATTATTATAATTTGTGGATGAAAATCAAAACGTTCTCGTCTTTCCTTAGTGGATTACAGCCTTATTTTTTTCAATGGACTCCGCATGGAGACACGATTTCCTGTTATATCTTGATAAAATAATTAGTGACCAAAACAAAGCAGTTAACTATGGTGCAAAGGAGAGAAAAAGAAATAAATACAATGTTTTTGACCCAAATTACTCTTATCAGGATTTGAACTCGGGATGCTTCGTTGGCAATGTTTCTACTGGCCTTTTTTAAGAACACTAAATAAAAAATATATTTGTAGAAAGGTTTTCAAAATATGTACCTATAGTTTTTTCTTAACCATAACCAAGGTGCGGACAAACGCGCGTCATTTTGAAAACAACCCTGTTCCGCGCTATGGAGACTTCTTTGTGATGCTACTATATTATATTTTATATTGTTTACATGTCGCATTATTGTTTAGGCAAGTAAAAGATGAAAAAATAGTCATTCTTTTTGGATCACGAATTGCTGCTTTTAAAATATATGTCATAAAGATTTTGTAAACTTTTTAAAGGATAGTCGATAAAAAAAACATATGGTGTCACAACGCTATCGATGAACAGCCGTGGTCCGATTCGCATTTAGAGCACTTTTGGCATGCTCACGGTCGGTCCGATTCACTCATGCTGGACTTACAGAAATCTTGAGAAGTCATTTTATAGCGCTTACGGTACTCACGCTATTAGTGAGCGTAAACGTCAAGTCTGTCATTATATTTCAACAATTAATATGGTGCTCATGCTCAGGCCAGTCCGAATCGAAACGCTATTTTCGTGACCTTGAGCGCGTTAACTGATTCGGACCAGCTGTCAGGTCTGTGAGCAGGTGTGAGCGTGATTCGGACCACGGCAGGGATTCGTTGAACGTTTACGTACTTGAGCTACTTGTAATAGTTGTAATTGTATGACGTTTGACGTGACGGATGTGATACAATAGATTGCGCATAAAAGTGAATTATAAATATTTCCATGTTTCACTCATAAGAACCAAGGAAAAATGGCTAAAACCAAAGTGACTGGAGCCACGAGCAGGCTAAAGCAAGACTACTTAAGGCTCAAAAACGACCCAGTACCGTACGTTACTGCGGAACCTGTGCCGTCAAACATTCTCGAATGGCACTATGTGGTACGAGGACCTGAGAAAAGTCCATACGAAGGTGGGTACTACCACGGGAAGATCATATTTCCCCGGGAGTTCCCTTTCAAACCGCCGTCAATTTACATGATCACGCCAAACGGTCGCTTCCGAACCAACACACGTCTGTGCCTCAGCATCACGGATTTCCACCCCGACACTTGGAACCCGGCGTGGTCTATCTCGACCATCCTGACGGGCCTGCTAAGTTTTATGTTAGAAAAAACACCCACATGGGGATCTATAGAAACATCTGACTACCAGAAACGTTGCATGGCAGCTGAATCTCTGGAAATTAACATTAAAAACAAAATGTTCTGTGAACTATTTCCCGAATTCGTAGAGGAGATTGAACAACAGTTGAAGGAGAGACAAGAGGCCATGTTGCAAGCCGAGGAGGTTCCAGGTAGTGAAAGTGAAGTGATGACAGAGCAACAATCCAACATGTACTATATTATGACAAATTTGTTTGTCCTTGTGGGTTTTATTTTCCTTGCATACATGGTAAAATATGTCCTAGTCTCTATATCCAATGACTAGACAATAAAATGTTGCTAAATTTGAATGTAAATAATGTAATTTATTTTGTATATAGTTACTTATTCCACTGAAAGTGTACAATCAATTTCTTTCCATGTGCACTTTAATATTCAGTTCAAAGCCACATGTATTCTTTATAGCAGTTTTTGCTACATCACACATTCTATCTTGCCTGTTTACTGAACTATTTTTTAATTTCAAGTATTACTTACTCTATTCAAATGGTAGACTGCTAAGCTAACATGATATATGCTCTATCACTATGTTACCTATTAGCTAATCGGCTAAAGTAATCACGTTTAGTATTTTAGATAGTTGCAAACACTTTCCATTGTTTAACATTCATTGGTAGAATACAGCAAAGCATCCTTTCATTGCTTACTGTTTCATGAATTTATTTTATTAATGGTTTGTCTTGTAGATAATCAATACACATCTTAATACCTTGCACATTCTTGGTATCTTCTATACTAACATCTTTAGTATCCAAATTGCATTTATGTTCTGTCTGATGTTTTGCTAGTATTTATTGTGGAGATTCATTTTTTCATTACATTAGGCATATATCCTCTTATTGTTTTGTAATACTGTTTAGGCAATACTTGTAGAAAATTAGTGCTGTGTCACAGCCACAAAATGTTCTCATTAAACCTAGCAGCTATGATGCCAGAGTTAGTGTGTGAAAGTGCTATGGAATTGTCCTAATTAACATTAACAAGTGTGTACTAGAGGCCAGTGACATTTGACAATGAATGTGGTATTGTATGTACTGTTTTCCATATAATTTGAGAATGTGGCAAGTTGATTGGAGTGTTTCCATGTCTTTGCCTAATGGTGCAATTATGAAACAAGACTTATTTGTTTATTTGATAGTGATGTGATGAATGGAGAAATGTTTATTGTGTTGGATAGTTAGCTTGTTAAATAACATTTTAACTTGTAACAATGAATGAATACAACTAAATGTATAATTTTCTGTTGAAAATTTGTAGATAATATTGTTTAATAAAGCATTGAGTATAGTGTTAATATTTTTCTATTTAAATGTTGTTTTATTTGAGACAAAATAATTTTCTTTGTAAATAAAAATCCTTAAAATTTATATGGTATGTTTATTTTACAACTGCACCCATCAAAGGAACATTACAAAATATTATTTGCCAAATTATATAAAACACACAAGACAGATGTACACTATACAGGTAATGTCATAATAAGTGGTATTTAAACGTTCCATTATATGACTTCTGCATATTTGTTAAAATATTTAAGTTGTATTTGTTAAATAAACCAAACAATAAATGCATTTATATTAGCTGATTTACAGTTAATTTATTCTATCTTGAGATAGACTAGAGGTTTTTAATAGACTAATGTAATGATCTAGATTTTATTTTATCAATTTATCTAAATAGTTACAGGTATAGATATTTTTTAGTTTCTCATTATCATAAGAACAAATGTGTAACAACATCGAAATATACACCTTATCCACAAATATGATTAATTGAGTAATCATAATTTAAGTAATGGTTACCTAAATGTTACAAGGTGTTCATAAAACTTTCATTACACTATAAAATAAATAAAAATCATAAAATATTACAAAATATAAATTTACCATGTATGAAGTTGAAAAGAATACCAGCTGTGATATAATGTTTATTACCAAAGTAAATACATAATTTTATCCTTATTATCAATTATTTACACAATATACTAGGGAAGCTTATTCTATCATATAAATTAAAGAATGACTCTTTAAGTAAAATGTTCTTAAAAATACTTTTCTACAAATAGTTCTGATGCCTACAGCAAATCCTATTTTTCAAACCACCTCTAGGTAGGGGCAGGTCTCTGTCACGATGACAGCCGCCAGGGTCTGCCAGGAGTCTTTTCTGTAAATATTTCAAAACATACCGTAAGTCAAGGATCAGAGATATTTATGGATGGTGTTTTAAGTTATAAATGAGTCTATTATTCCATGTTATATTCTATTTTTAGTATTTGTTGTCATAGTAGCAACAGCATCATGAGAAAATATTAAGGTCTAGCTATTATTATTAGGTTGAGATTCACCGTTTGAATATGGAACTCCAAAAACAATCAACGGCCATGAAACATGTTAACGAGTTTTAAAAATATTAAGATTTTTACCTCATTCCTTGAGCCCATCTTCATCATCATCATCCCAATCACTGACCAAACTCTTGATTTTGTCATCTTTTTTTGGAGATTCTTCATCAAGTGGATTTTCTCCAGTAGAAGGTACCTCAACAGCTGAATTATCCTCGATAGATGGTGCCTCTGCAATTGGTACAGCATTATTTTCTATATGTTCAGAAGCTGCGACTATTTCATTATGGCTAGAGGCTTCTCCATCATTTTCAGTTATACATGCATTGGTTTCTTCCTCATCTTGAGAATCATTCTCATCCCAGTCATTAAGTAAAGTTGTTATCTTTTCAGGGCATGGTGGAACAATGTTGCTTACTGTAACATTTTCTTGTAACTCTTGCTCTGTCTGCATGTCTTCCATGGGATTCTCACATTCGTGAATGGGTTCAATTGTAACAATTCTAGTCATTTGTTTCTCCATCTCCTGTTGAATGTTCTCAATGGACTCTTCTAGCTCCACAGGATTGTTTTCAGGATTATCCTTTTCAGGATCTTCATTTTCAGTACCTTCATTTGTTATGGTTTCACTCTGTGTGGGTGTTTCGCCTTCATCCTCTGACCATTCTGATGCCAAATTTTGAATTTGTTCATTAGTGGCTGGTGTAAATGATGGATCATCATTAATTATGGACTGCTCAACAACTGGGCATTCAGTGGCAACATCTTGTGAGTCACTTATTTCCTCTGTAAGTTCTGTTACATTATTTACACTCTCATCTTGCTCTTCAGATACTGATTCTTCTAAGGGATTATGTATTTTCTCCATGACCTCAACTTCAGTTAAAATTTGCTCTTGTTCTTGACCTTGACAGTCAATACCATCACTTTCAGTTTGCATAGTTTCAGTAACAGATTCTTCTGTTGAGATGGCTACTAGATTATCTGAATTTTGAATTATTTGTGTAGCAACATCGACTTCCATGGGTATGGATGAGGCTACTGGAATTTCCTGTACAGTCGCAATCTCAGCTGTTTGTTCCTCACTCTGATTGTTTTGCTGTGCATTTGAATCAATCAATGGCTCTTCTATTTGTGGTACTTGATTTAGCTGGGATTCATCTTTTGATTGAATAGGTATGAGATGTACTTCAGGAAGCTCTTCCAATTTGTCAGCAATTTCATCATGTGATGGAGTCATGACCACCTCTTCAACATTTGTAAGTACTTGTAACTCAGGCTCCTGTGTTACTTGTATTTGTTGGTTATCTATATTCTGTTCCAGGTTGTTGTGCCAGTTTACTGGACTATCCATTATTTGAGTATTTACTACACCAGAAGTGGTTGTGACAGTCTCATAATTCCTGGTAAGTACTGCGGATGTTGACACAAATTGAGCTCCACCAAGAGCTTGAGAGGTTATAAGTTGGTATGGTTTATTATGATCATCAACTGGATGGCTGTACACAACTACTATGTTAGAATTATCACCAGACACTGCCTCAGACACATTTAAAGGAAAATCGTCTTGAATAATCATCATATCATTAGTTTGTGTAGAATCCAAATCTATTGTACCATCCAGGGCAGCATTATGAGAAGCAGACAGCACTGTTAATCGTTTACTAGTATCTGTGTCATCAAATATTATTGAATGGTTTGCTGACATCAATGCTTTATACTCCTCTTCATTTGAAACCACAATTTGAATAGGTTGATTCATAGTTGATTTTTTATTCAATTTCATCTGTGATTGGCTGATTTCAGTGGAATTGTGGATATTTGAAAATTCAAGAGTTGTATCAGACTCGAGAGTATGTAATGTTTGATCTACATCTGCATGTAGCATGTCAGACAAAATGTATTGATCATTTTCAGCCATTTTTGAATTTTTGGGTATTAGTTGATTATCCCGCATAATGTATTCTGTCTCCCCAATCATAATAATTTCCTCATGGTGTGAGTTATCAATTTGTGGAACACTAAGATCTTTTAGAATCTTACTTTGTATCGCCTGTGACTTAGGCTTCTTTTGAGGAGTTGAAGTTTGTACAGTTGGCTGGATTGGTGCACCAAAACCAGAATTTAAAATCTTTTGCCTGGGTGCAGAGGTAATAGTACGATGTTTCTTAACTCTGTCTACAATATCTACTGTGTTATGGGGCTTCTGCTGTATTTCATATGTTGCCTCATCCTCAGACTCCTGTTCATAAGTCACAGGTAACTCATATTTGATGGGTTTGTGCTCAACTCTTTCCACAGGTTCTTCTTCTGCTTGTTTTTCCTCATCAGAGTCATCAATGATGCAGTCAGTTTTAGCTTCTAGCTTGTGGTTAGTTTTCAGGTGAGCATAAAGATTGACTTCACGTAAAAAGACTTTAAGACAATAAACACATTGGAGGTTTGTCTTCCTTTCAGCACTGTATTTGTGACCAGTGTTTTGGATATGCATTAACAACATGGAAGATGAATTGAAGGCTGCGGCACACACATTGCAACGGAAATTTCTTGTTTCGGCATGTGTCATCTTATGTTTTACTAGATAACCTTCATTCAATGCTATGTAACTGCAAAGATTACACTTTGGGAAATTGTATTGAGGTGGAGGTTTCTTGCCATGTTTTGTGTACAAGTGATGTAACAAATAATTTCTCTTCAGTGACTTTAGGCCACAATATTCACACATATTTGAAACAGGTTTTTCATTGTGAACTTCAACCAAATGGCGCCTAAACTTGAAATAAGATGTAAAATGTAAGGCTCTGCCAGGTGTTCCACAAATAAGGCATATCCAGGGCCCTTTTACGTTTTCTGCTCCCATAGCAATAAGCTTTGCAGCCCTGACAGAATCTAACACCTCAGACTCATAGGTAAAATCAGGTTCTTGTTTTAATTGCAAGTCTTCTTTGTGTGTTTTTTGAGGTGTTGCAGGTCGCTTTTTGATTGGTTTTGTTGGGGTATCCAAAAGTTTAAGTTTAATATTTTTGTTACTTTTTACTAAGTGTGGGTATTTTTTCAACACTTCACTTATTATCTTGGCATGATCTAATTTGCTTGCTTGCTTGCTGTTTTTAGCTTCAATTGTCACTTTAGGACCTGGATTACTATCTAATATTTGGTCGAAAAGTTGGCTGGAATTTTTAACTGTAGTCTCTGAAGGTAAAATATCTCTTTCAAACAAATCTGGTTCATCTCCCAGGGGGTCGTCATCATAGACATTTTCTTCTTTAGTAATTTTTCTACATTCCACTATTTCAACAGTAGAGGGCCCTTGAGTGAACCTTTTTGAACTTGAAGGGGCACTAAACTGACTCCTTTTGGATGAATAGCGCTTTGTTGTTTCTGGATGTACCATCAAGGGTGTAGAAGTGTAGGATATATCAGTAAATGAGTTTTCATAAATGTTATCAGTGTCAAGTTCCTCAGGGAGCTCATACCTTGTAGGCCGAGGATCACCTTTAAAGAACTTTTTCATTGAAATATGATTTTCTAAAAGGGCAGGAGAAGTTGGGCGAAATGCTCCACCATTACTAGTGCCACTTGTAACCTTGCTATGTTTATCTCTTTGTATGTCCATATCAAAAGCTTTAGTAAATGTACGCTTTGAGCTACTTGTAGAGGGGCCAGGTGCCCTTTGCTTGATGTTTTTGGCATAACTTTTTAAACCACTGTAGCTGTGCATAGGCGGTGGCTTAGGCGGCTGCTGCTGCCGCTGTGCGTCCAAAAGTTTGGACAACACTGGCATGTTCATTATTTCTGATGTTTGGTACAGCTTTTCAAGGAGTTCTATTTTAAATTCAAGCTGCCCCGTGTACATGAAGTTGACGATAGGGACGACGACATCGGCTTGCAGGTCTTCCGGCATCACCAGGCAGTCCTCGTACATCTCGCATGTCCGCTCCAGCAGTTCGAAGTACTCTGTGCACGCACTAAGTACCAGCCGGTGCACTTTTAGCTGCGCATTGTCTTGGAACTGCAGCGTCAGGTCACAGTAATCAGTTCGATTGAAGAAATGCTTTAGTCGCTGGAGGAAGTATATCCCCCAGTTATCAACTTTCACTTGCTTTAGATCGGACATTTTGCTGTTGGCAAATATAACTGTTTTCTAGGTTATCGTTCTGGCATTTTGTACACTGAAACAATGATATTATTGGACTTTTAGGAGAATAATCTTCATAAACAAACTGAACACTTGTTATAAAGGCTCGATCGATGATGATAGGTTTATAAACCATTTCGGAGTAGAGATAAGAGACGCTTTCACACTTTCTATTCAAAGACATATTTTTTTTTATATTTTGTTAATATATTATACTTGAATTTTGCGCCACACTATATTTGTTGTTGGAACTTACCAATAAGCCTAGGTTTATTATGAATCGTCCAGTCTTGAATTTAGCATCACTTCTCACAAAATTACTCCACTAAATTCTACTGCAATTGACAGTCGTAACGCAAGATGGCGGTGTTAAGCATAGCTTTTACCGACGCCTTGATGTGGCGCCTTTGGGTCAAAAACAAGACGCATTAAATGTATTGACTTAAATAAAAAATAAAAAAATGTAAATCTATTGCTAAGGTTCATATTGCTAAAAAATACTACTAATACTACATATAAAAATAGCTGTAATTCGTATTTTTAATTAAATAAAATTAACAGACAGTATAGTGTTTTTAATTTGGTACAGTGTCGCCATCTGCTTCAAGTTTGGTTTCAACTATTGATTGTCGGCGTTCTAAATTTACGTAGCGTGAGGAACAAGGGCATACTAGGGCAAGGTGACGCATTGCAACGGTACAAGTCTTCAACGCGATTCTATTGTAGCGGTGAATGAGTTTCAATCTAATAGCCAATAGATGGCTCTAATAATATAGTCCGCTTCAATTTCGATCAATTAGAATTACAAACTAAGTTTCTTGTATTATTATAATTTATTTATGTAATATATCTTAATTAATTTCATGCTTATGTAACCATGGTTAATTTGACTAAATGTACTTTTTAACTAAGCATTTGTTTTAGAATTTCATTAAAACATCATGGTAATGGAGAATATTGAAATTAATAATACGACAATAGGCTAATTGTTGTGATCATAAATCAGAATTGCAGAACAGGTTATTTCTTACAATTGTATCGACACTATCGACTACTTCATTATTATAATACGGTCGTTCGCTACATAGATGGCGTTATTATCTTATTATACAAGAAGCATTATACTAATCTCTATCACACACACATCTCCTCCCGCAGGCAGCCAGCGTCTATCTAAACATAATCGACAGCTACTGTGGTCGTCAACCCGCCTGCCAAACATGGCGACTATTGTTGACACTTGGAGATACGAGCCTTTATACACCTCCAAATCTAATGTGTATTTCTTTTACAGATCTGAGTATGGAGACGTTTTGCATCTAAAAAGTCACATGATGAAAGTATATACATTTAGCTCTAGCCGTCCAGCCGAAACCATCAACTGCACGACCTATCTTGCAGCAGGAGCGCTGGTCGCATCTTGCGGTAGGTACGCCAGCATTAATGATATCCTAGATCTTGAGGGCCTAGTAACCGACTAGGATGGCATAAATTTAGTTCCTTGGAAGTTGGGAAGGTCTATCTTGTCTGGGACGCTGCATGTGTGGATACTTTTGCGCCTTCCCACCTTCCAAAGACCTCTATCAATGCTGTGCAAAGATCTGTATCAGTGGCAGCCGAACAACTCAAGCTGCTCAAGTGGGTATGCAGTTATCGATATTTAAAGCGCCCTATATGCCTGCTTGCAGAATAAATGCTCTGAATTTGTCTTATAAGTTATAATCTACGGAACATGAGCCGACATGCTCTTAGCCAGTTTTTAATTAGTAAAATACAAAAATATATGTTTTTTTAAAACGTTTCTGGCGAGCGTAATATAATCATGTGCAAGCAACTAAATTGTTTAGCGCTTTGTATTTGGGTAGGTTAGAATATCTATTTTAATTTTTGGATGGAGGTAAATGTATGTTTTCGTCGGGATTAAATTTAAATCCGGTAAGTACACGCGATATAATCCGTTTTAGTTTAGTTTATAATTATATTAATTATATCCGTTTTATTTCATGACTCGATCAAGTTTAATATAACTAGCTAGCGAGCTTCGATTTTCAAAGACTACAATTTGATGAACCTTGCATCATTGTGTGATAGAGCGGCAGATCATGTGAGTTTTGATATTTATATTATAAGTATTCTTATGTATTTCGCGAAACGCATACAATTTGGGGAATGCTTTTTGATAGAGATAATGATCCTTGCCAGATCGGCCGAGCCGCCGGTCGGCCTTGATGAAGAGGATTCTCGCGCGGACTGTTTATCGTTCGGGCGCCACTCCACTATTTTTCTCATGTTTTTTAAGTAGGTAATTGAATCTCCCATAGTTAATATACAGTTTACAGTAGCTCAAATATCATAATATGTACATTCCGTAATATAATAATTCGTATAGGTAGCTTATGTAGTTACACATTTAGATAGTTGGTTTCATGTAAGCTGCGTATGTTAAGACTGCTGCGCTACCGCGAAAATCGATATTCGTAAATTTCGAACGATTTTCTCTGACACTCTCATGACGCCTTTATTGGAGTAAAAGAGAAACATACCCGTAATTTACAAACTTCGATGATCGCGGTACCAGGCTTAGACTATTTTGCAACTAAGTAAGCACCTAACACTAAAGCCTTAAGATTGATAGTACTGATCTTTTATCGAAACAACCTAAAGGTTGTTTAATTTTTTTTTTCAAAACAGTATGACAAACTCTACATGACAACACTTTCATCATCACCACTTGCACTGAAACTTCCTGCCTCGCGCAGCAAAACTTTGGAATAAATTGTCGTGTGCAGTATTTCCGGACCGATATGACATCCAAACCTTCAAGAAAAAAGCGTATAGAGATCTTAAAGGTCGGCAACGTACTTTTTGTGACTCCTCTGGTGTTGCGAGTGTCCATGGGCGGTGGTAGTTGCTTAACATCAGGCAATCCGTCTGCTCGTTTGCCTCCTATATCACAAAAAAAACTCAAACGACCTACATAAAAATGCGTTATTCTATAAGAAAACATATCAAACAAAACTACCAAAGGAAAAAAAAATTCTTGACTCTTCTATTATCGCTATTATTTGCAAGTGGGATAATTATTACTCAACTACCTGGTGCCCGCGACTTCGTCTGCGCAGGATTAGTATTAAGTATGACATCAAAATTAACACATAAATATTTTTTGGGTTGCATTTGAAATGTAACAGCCTGGCAATATTGTGATGTTGGAGCATGCCATGAAAACGTTACGTAAGCGACACCACATTTTTAATACCACCGAGACGTCAATTTATAGGAAGCTAATTATCAGCAATGCAATATAATAACTCGGCTTTAAGATTGATGGTATCTCTTAAAGGCTAATACGTTATATGGTGGTAGCTGCCATTGATACTTTCATGGAATGCTCCGTCGCACTATAATAATGTTATAATTATAATATAGGTAGTCAACATAAGAAATACGGTAAAAATATCACAGAGCTCTAATCATATGCCTATAGGTAGCTACTGCAGTATGCTCCTACACACGTAAACTACATTTAACAATTTTTTGTCCTTCACCATAAACATGCAGGTAGCTTTGGAAACACGTGAGTAAGCCACATGAGAAAAACATGGTGTGCCTAAATGTAAGTCAGCTACCTTTTAACCCTGCAATTTGTTGATCGTCATCGAAAATGCGGCTTTTAATTGGAACTGCAGGCGTTTAAAATTTAATGACAAGTTGTTGGGTATGATCCGGATGCGCGGTATAAGAACATTGTCTCCTTTGGCTTCTAAAGTTAAAATTGTAACCTTCACAATATGCCTTTCTAGTCGTAACTATGTATTAAAATATTTGTCCAAATGATCTAGCGTCAAAGACATATTTTGTCTACTTTAAATACCAGAACCGATAAAGGTATCTATTTTCATTTAGGAATCAATTTATTACTGCCAATTGTACATTTTAAATAAATTATCTATATTTATTTTAGTAATGGTTTACTATTTGGGTTATAATGACTTACACATAAGATATACAGTGTGTATTTTTCATACGGGCGTATATTGTAGTGGCGATTAGCAAGCCTCGGATTTTCTATCGCACGGTAAGATGAAAGAAAACTATGGAGTTGATATTAAGACTAAAATGTAACTCATATTCATACTCATACTCACTCAGTATCTTAGTCCCGTAACGCTTTTATACCTTTATCAGGCTCACCGATCGAAAATGTGAATCGAAAGTGAATCTTAAAATGATTTTTTGTAGTAGGTACGATGTGGGAAGTTTTATGCCCTTAGCTCAGTGAAGGATTACATTTATCATGTAAGTATAATAATTTAGTTACATACTTGCTCATTCCTGTACTAAATGGCCTATGGGTATTACATACTAGGACCTATCTGATTTTTTTTATCTTATAGCAGTTATTTTTTTTTGTGACATCATTTATTCAATCAAAATAATTTATTTCACTTATTATTTACTTTCGTAATTAATTGAAATGAATGAGTATGAGTATGAATATGAGTTACATTTTAGTCTTAATGTCGACTCCATAGTTTTCTTTCTTCTTACCGTGCGAAAGAAAATCCGAGGCTTGGCAATTAGTATTGGACCTCAAGAACATATTTACATTCATTTTGTTAAAAAAATTAAGATATTTTTATTTCATACATAAAAATTAAGCACGCAATGTATTGCATCCATAGTAATTAACGTACCAATGCGTGTGTCATGTCAGTATTACTTGTCATGTCAAAATAAGTTGGACTGTGTACATTGCTGCCCGGTCAGACTTAAAAAAATCATTACAACTATGCTATAACACTATTTAACAAAATTATTAACATAATACGAGTCCTATTACTGGATACTGTATGTGGGCAACTTATACGCCCGTATGAAAAATACACACTGTATATATCTATATACTGTGGCGCGGTTTTTTGTAGGACTATTTAAGATAAACATTATTTCCATCGTCATTACATATGTGTATGTGTAACTCTAGCGGTTTTGGCAGCGCACGACAGAATAGCTCACAAATGGAAGGCTTTTCAGTAAGTAGTGAAAAATGTATCGTAATATTTTGATTAATTCACACGCCTATGTGTTATTCTGATGTATACGCTATATATTATTGTAAAGTTTCATTATAATTCATTCAGTAGTTCTTACGTGAAAGAGTGACAAACATCCATCCATCCATCCCTACTTACAAACTTTTGCGTTTATAATATTAGTAGGATTAAATTAGGATTAGATTCAAGTTGTAGAGAGGCCTGTAGGCTGTACCTGACACTAAGATGTTAGTTAGTGTGCTTAAAAAAGCTTAAAATTATAGGTATAATTAACTTGGGGCTATTGCAATATGAAATGGTGGTTTTAGCAGGCGTTATTTTATTGTAGATCTATTAAATAATTTAAAATAAATATTTTTTTTTTATTTTTTTTTCAATTCAATATCTTTTTTAAATTTATTACAATAATATGTACATAGAAGAAATAATGAAAAATAACGATAAACTATACTAGGTTATAAATAACTTAATAATAAAATAAACTACATTAAAAAATAATAACTAAAACTCTAAATTTAAGGTAGGCCCCTGTGGCATGGTTCCAAGAATGCTGGCAGCATTCCCTCGCTGTATCGCAACGCTTAGGCGTTGGGCGAGGAAGCTGCCAGCTCTTTTATCTCCGGTAGCGTCGACCAGCCGCTTAGCCAACTCTTTAAAAGACCCTTAGCTGCTGGGCCCCACGGACCAAGAGTCTCGACTCCAAAGGCAACAAAATTGTAGTTGGAATCGAGACTCCTGTACTTCCGGGATTTGCGGACCTCGGCCGCCTCTGCCGCCGCGCCGGCCTTGTCTTCAGTACCGTGGAGATGGGAAGGCGCCAGCGTATCCACGCATGTAGCGTCCCACACGAGGACTCGTCCCATCTTCCACGGTATTAACGACATCCCGTCAGGTCTCTTGCCATCGTCTCTGACTATACCGGTAGGCTCCAGTATTGCCGGAACGTTGACCGTGGCAAGAGACCGGCGGATTATGTCGTTCAGGGCGGCGTGACGAGAAAAGCGGCCCGCACTACGTTGGCACGATAAACCATGGTGCCCCAGCCGGTCGACGCTACTGCCACAGTGACATACATGCGGCGCGCATAATTGAACTCCCAAACGAAGCCCGACCGCCAAACGGAGTACGTTGGCATCTAAATGCATACCTGTGTTAGGCGACGGGTAAGCACTCAGCCAATGACCAGACTCCTTGCAGCCTGCAGCCAAAAGCCGAGCGCGTTCTGTACCTGAATATTTAGTTTCAGTATGTAGACTGACAATGTTATTATTATTAGGTACCTTAATACACACAAAACAAAATTAAAGTTATAGAAGATGGCGTCAGAAGTGTTCAAAAATTGATAGCAATTTAACGTTTCTTAACAACTTTCGCTACGTACAGTATTTTCTGAAAACTCTCATAGAGGATCACTAAAGTAATTTTGAAAATACTTGAGTTAACGGTTAGGATATGCATACTAATATTATAAATGCGAAAGTAACTCTTTCTGTCTGTATGCCTGACCACTTCACGCTTAAATCGCTGAACCAATTGGGATGAAATTTGGTATGGAGAGAGTTTAAGCTACAAGAAAGGACGTAGGATAATTTTTATCCTGCAACCTTACTTTAAAGACGGGCAAGGCTGGCTGACGTAAAGGAAAAGCTAGTAAGAAATGTATTTAGATAAATTTTGCTTAGATGTACTTACCTATAATTAAAATTGTATCCCTACAATATAGCTCGGTCTGCAATACAATACTTGAGTTTCAAAAGCTCATATCGCGTAATGTTTGCAGTACATTACTACTCAGATATTTTACAAAAATGAATTGTAAGTATATGAATAAAAAAATGTTTAATAAGTAAAATATAAAAAGAAAACTTTTAGTCAATAAATTATACTAGGTAAATCCTAGGTCTGGTAATAATTAGATTTACCTACAGTATAACGACACGAGAGGAATACGTTTAAAATCAAATCCGTAACTCCACAGAGTAAATTGACAGCATTTAGCATACTAAAGTTGTCAAACGACCTGTCAAATGTATGAAAACTGCTGTCAGTTTACTCCGTTTAATTATAAATGATAGATAAGACGATTAAAGTTATCAGAAGCGAGCTAATTCTTATCGCGATCCATGTTCTACCGTGAGATATACTTAAAATAAGCTTATACATTAAGCAGCTTACTTATCCTGCCATTCACAGTCGCGCAAGAACTATCTTAGTCCCGACTTGACCATTGGCAAGAAAGAACAGCTGATTACCGCCCCGCCCAGCCGAGACTCCGCCCACCGCGGTTGGGCAGGGCTTGGCAGTGAGGCCTTAACCGTGGTGGCAGTCGGACGTGTGGAGGAGCTCCGGGCGCAGGCAAAGGTACGTGCGTTTTGTACTAAGTTGTAGTGATTAAGTACTTTAAAACTTTTTGTGAACAAGTAGCTATACGTAGAAAAACTCTGGAGACATTATTAAAAGGGTTTAGTCTTCTTTTATTTATCAGTGCTATTTCAAACTAATAATTTCAATGCTATCTGAAATTAATAAATAACTAGTATAACTACTTCTATTTTATTGGGCAGGTTAAAAAGGTACTTAACCTCCTAGTCGAATATGGCTTATCATGTTTAGCTCTACAAAGAGGAGCGTTACGTTTTGAGAAAGCTCCTCGTTATGTTAGAGTAGGTACCTTCTACATTTAACATGTCCGAGTGTCACAATAGTTATGAGTTTAAAATTAGATGAAATTCTTTGCGTTATTTATCAATTTAGATTTTTACTTTCATTTTTTAAGTAATTTCATCTGCATTTAATTGGTTGCTGGTACAGTCACATTTGTTGGTAAATATATCGGAGCTGTGGAGGTGGTCACAATAATCTGAACAACGCTTTATTATTAAGGCAATAAAGTGCATGTTCAGATATTTGTGACGACCTCCACTACTCCGATATGTGTGATGGCGATTGTACAAAATGGTACAAAATTACTACATTAGTAACATAGCGACTATATTTGGCTATTTCGTTAAAGATGGCGAAAGCCGAATTAACAAATACCCAAATGTCATTAGACGAGATAAAGGAAAAATGGAAAAATCAACTTCCCCGCGCGAGACTTGAACTGATGTGACTCTGCATGGGAAACATGCACATCGTCTCTGTAGCTCAGGTGTTAGAGCGATGGCCATACATATGTTTCCCAGATTCGCTAGTTCGAGTCTCGTCCGGGGCAGTTGATTTTTCCAATCTTCCTTCATTTCTAAGAATCACGATTTCATTAGCAGACGTTTCTGCTTAAAAATAAAATCGAGCTTAAAGTAATGTATAAATTACTTGTAAGAAATATATACGGCATTTGAAATAAGTACTTTACGGTATTATCGTGAAAGTATCGCGCCCCAGTTAAGTCTCAGAGTGTAAAGTGTCCACAATGGCACAGTAATGGGTGTACCCTATATCTGTACTTATATATCAGGTGCAGAAAATTCCATTTTGTTCTGCGATGAAAGCCCTCGACTCGTAAAAGCTTTCCGGCGCATGATGCATCTAGGATTATCATTCGCAATGCTCTCCGTTAAATCCTGACCGTTGTAAGCGAATCTCTGTTTTGTGGAAGATTGTTAGCAACACAAGGTCAGGTTATCAACAGCTTCAGAAATAAATGCTCGCAGTAGGTGAATTGCACTGGTAACGGATGCATGCTAATTTTCCGTAGACGTGTAAAATTCTGTTTCTTTTACATACTGTTGTATATTTTGTTTTTTGTAATTTATACGTCATCTTAAGTATCTATGACGGGGAAATACTCAGAGAACTTCATTACATAATGATTACCAGATGTGCTAAAAAATAACATGGTAAAAATTTACTTACTCACATTTTTCCGGTTGCCGTTAGAATTTCTTGAGTCCTTTAGTTTGCAAGTATTTGTTTTATTTTTGCGAAATTGATTAACCCTAATTATACAGGTATCTATATAAACTTTAACTTAACCCTCTAATCCTAATTAGGTATATACAATAGGTTTGGGAAGGTTCGGTTTGGTCGGTTTCGGTTTCTTAAGCTAATTAATCTCATTCCTTCATTACTAACAAGCAAAAAAGGGAATGAGTACGGTATTATTTTAAATTCTACTGTTACTGATAAAGTGGTTAGGAATAAACGCAAAATAAAATGTTACATAAAGTCTGACCATGTGCCATTGAGTAAATTCATTGTCATTTTTTTATTTTGATCAAAAACCAGAATTAAACCGTATTGCGGTATTCTCTCTAGTGGTAGTGCTTTGTGGTTTCCCGCGCGAAGCGTCGCGAAAAAGGGAGGGAAATGCACAATTAAATTATTAACAGCTGCGGAGCGGTCGCTGCGGTTTGAACTTCGAACGTTCGAACCGAATCGTGGCAGCATAGGTTCGATGCGAGCGTACGGGTTAATTTGAAAAAAAAAAAAACATTAATAAAATAAGTAGAGCTTGTTATGGTCGAATGCCACCGTATAGCTGTCACGTTCTCACAAGTAGGTATATGTAATATGTGTGACGCGATACGCGATTGGCGGCAATAAGCTGCCGCAATAAATAGTATATAATTCAATAGAAAACAGATGAGATAGGAATCCGTCCTAGATTCCTAAAGAGTAGATAAAACACTGGTATAGGAGAAAAACTTAGCTGAAGCACCTGGCCTATGTGTGTGTACATGCATGTCGGCGTCCTATATTAAAATTTTGACGTAAATACCATATTAATTCTCTGCACAACTACATAGACATGATCCTCTATTTAAGTTTTTAACGTAGTAGCGGCGTTTATAAGATACGTTAAAATGAGAAAAGTCATCGTCATCATTTCAGCCGTAATCCATTGCAGGACATAGGACTGCCACAAGTATGACTTGTATCATTTTGAGGGGAGTTGCCATAGCCGCCACGCGTGGCAGGCGGGTTTTGACGGAGACGGTGCTCATACTGCCCACCCGTCGGTTTTGATATAAGTACTTATATAGTGTGAGATAATTAATTCTCTGCAAATCACAAAGCTTACTAATTATAGATATTGCAAAATGCCAAATTATGGATAGGTGAAATTCAAAAGTTAATAACTATAATATAGTATATTTACATATACTTTTAATCTGAAATATTTAATGTAACGCTCATAGTTTCGGCCAGGTTGAACTTCCATCTACGTATTCTCTTATTAATTTTTCACCTATTAAATAATTTATTTTACCATAGTCCTTAATGCTCGAAAAGTGACGCTGCTCAGTGATTCACTTTATTCGCTCGGTGTAAAAGTGTCTCGCGTCATATTTTTTGTCCGTTACCGGCTCTGCATCTCATAAATTTACAATTTCCTCGTTTCAATTTCCTTTGTGTTCACTTTTTTCTTTTATTTGCTTTTAACGAACTTGATGCATTTTAAAAGTTGGTACAGCCTGCCTTGATTTCAATTTGCATATCAGAAAAAAAAGCACCTTTTGCATACGGGTTATTATTTCGAGAGGTTCAATTGTGTTCAGACTCAAATTTTCAGTTATAAAATTAGAAATATATCGTTTATTGTTTTTAGGTTGCTTAGGATATTATCACTGAATCTTGTGGTAAATACATTTTATTCTATTTTATCTTTTTTTCCACAATAACTTAAATTTTCTGCACATAAGTCAGTTACGTGGTCAGGTTCGGATTATCCCTCACTACTTTGTAGTATTGTAAAAAATACAAGGTATAGAAATACTTGCTGTTTAAAACATGGATTGAATGTTCATAATATGATATACCATGCATGCGAACATAAAAAAATTAGGACATTGATAAGACTATTTTTTTCTACATTTCCCGTTGTTTCAAAATACACCATCATTTTCGTTGCCACACTTATTAAGTAATATTTTAAACAAAAAAAGAGGACAAACCTCCTGTTAATCATTTTTTAACTATAAGCAACTTTGAAAATAAGACTGCATCAATATGACGTATAATGTTTATCGCAAGCCATAATTATTTATCTATAATTAATGTAATAAAGGTTCAAGTTAGATTTGCGTCAAAGATCGAGCGTCATTTTCGTTACGGTTGCGACTTGGTGAGTATTGGGTAAATAAATATAATGTTTTACTGGAGCTGTTAAGTTTGCAGTTAAGATATTCCATATTGATTTCATTTGCTTCAAACCTATAGGATATTTACTGCAGAGTCGCGAAAGTAAGAACTTTTCAATTTCGTGGTCATCATTTTCGTGGTGCTATGGGCCACGAAACTGATTAAAAGACCACGAAAAAGATGATTTTCCTACAAGTAGAAAAAATACAGAACACTTTTTATAGAATTTTCTGCTTTTTACAATGTAATCGTTTATGCCGTTATGCCGTCTTTACGAGACGTTACAATGGAAAACATAAAATATTAAATAAAAATCTTCTAATCTTCTTTTTTACTTACATGACAATAATAAATACAGTTTTGCTGATAAAGTAAGTTTTCACACTTCTTATCATTAGTAACTGTTTGGGATCATCTGCAGCGTGACGTTAAATTGATGTAATCGGCATGAAAAGTACCGGACCGTTTAATAATTATATATCGATATTTCCGATATTGTTACTTTTATTCCTGCACTGATATATATATTATTATATTCCCGTGCAGGTCTACGGTAGACCCCAACGAAATTTTGTTACAACGAAACAACACAACAAAATGTTCCTCTAAATGACGTAGTTTTTTTTAATATTTAGATATATACATTTCACACAATGTACGTGTGAAATAATTCTTGAAGATAGAGAGGTATTGAAAGCTGTTTTTGTTTGTGAGTTGAAGTTATTAATCTTACTTTAATCAAATAATTTCTAGATAGTATTTAAAAGGTTACAAAAATGACAATTTGAAGTCGTCATTTTCGTGGTCAAGTTTTAATTTTTTTAATATATAGATATCGATTGTCTATTTCTGTTGATACCTGATTAATTAAATAATGCTTATTCGTTTTCTCATTATCATCGGATTTTCATTCAAATAGTACAATTATAACATTTAAAAATAAACAAAATGTTCTTTTTCGTGGTCATGGTGCTCATTTTCGTTACCGTTAAAATTTGAATTTTGCTTTTTTTAACCAAAATAAACTTTATCGATCTCTGATAATATAAAGTATGTTATCGGTATATACCCTTATGTTCAAAATAAAACAGACCACATCAAAATGTGTGTTTTTATTTCTGTAACATTTATCTTACACCTCAAATAATGACCCATACCTACATACATATTATAGCTGGCCATGGCGAGCGATACTTCTAAGCAATTTATTGTATTTATATTGGAGTTTTGCTTGGTGTAATGCTGTTAGTATTTGACATGTAGCAAATAAATAATAGTTAAGTACCCATGTTAAAATTATTCTAATCGTTCTAAAACCTACAAAAATAAAAATGTAATTTCAAGTTAAAACAATGACGAAAATTAGACGCACCGCTATGCAAATGAGACCAAAATGCAAATTAAGCGTGCGAAACTTTTTAATCTCACGTGACAGGCGTCTGTGTTGCCAGAGGGATGATTGAAAGGCTCATTTGTGTTTTTATTACTTTTTAATTTTTCCCATCTCGTAGAGTGGCCGAGACTTTAAAGTCTGTGGCTTCGGGCAGGAAAAATGTTAAGAAAAAAACAACTTTGGTACTTACCAGATTATTTTTTATGGAAACTTTAGTAACTTACAGTTTGTGGTGGTATATTATAAGTTTGTAATTTAAATTATTATTGTCTTATTTAGTAGTGTAACATCTTTACTCTTTAGTTGGAATATGTCTTACAGTCTGCCTCTGCGAAAAGTTTAATAGTTTATGCGTATCCTCTCTGTCACTAATGGCTGTTATAGCATCATGTTTACCAAACAAAATGTATCTCTAGGTACCTAGAGAATGAACAAAAAGTGCATATCGAAAATGCAAAATTTGAGATTAATATGAATTTAAATCATTCTTTATAATGATTGAGTAGATTTCAATTACATTTCATAGTTGAAATTCGGAAAAATGAAATTGTGTAAAGTTAAATTGTTACTTATTTTTCAAAGTTGTCATTACGTCGGCTTGTCTAGAGTTCAAGTTGCGTGCGTCTTGTAAGCCCTTTTAACACCGCCAGAAGCTGTATCTATGCAATGCATTGCATTTGCCCCTTTGTTAATGAAGGCAGAGGGGGTAAAGGGCTCGAGGGGAGGGGGGAGTCGCCCTCGCTGTCAATCATCTGTAACATTATATGTGCATTGTGCATGTGCCCTGTCCCCGATAACGCATTTTGATTCGGTTTTAATTCAGTTTGCGGCTTTTGATCATTTGTCTTGTGGAAGCATTTGTATCATTAACAATTTAGTTTGGCTGACCATTGCTGAACTTTATTGCAAAAATAACTATTTCCAATTGAAGGGGAGGCCCAAAATTCTACGGAATGGTAGGGATGGAGTGGACATGAGTATAACTTTAGTATGTAGGTACTATAGGTACGTAATGGGTAGATAGGTAGGAGACTAGGACGACTATAGACATCAAGTTTCAGCGAAATGAGCTCATTATTTTACGAAATATCATCAAGCAAACAAATCAAAATATTTCGCTGCATGGAGCCGTTATAAATATCTACGAGTACTTAACCAAACAAGAAGATCTACTCTTACTACTGTCATAGAATTTTCAAAATTGGTTGTAATTCCAGTTTAATAAAGCCCCCGCGAAATAAAGCCAAAAAAGTTGAAAACTACGAGTAGTAATGCAAGGCCGGGTCTGAATTAGAAACTGCTATTTGCAAGAGTTAGACTATCAGAGATCATCAGTAGGATCCATATGAACATCTTAGCATCTTAGCATGACTAAATTTAAGTGCCGAGAATGATCACACCGCTTCATCAGCGACTGCAGCGATCTAATTACCAAGGAAGGAGCTTTTCTGACCGGGTGGTGGTTAGAGAAACACGTCGATTTTAAAGAAATGAAGATTGTTACTGGTTCCTCGTTTTGAACCTGGATGAATGCAATGACATAACAAGGGTTAAATGTCAACAGCTCTAACAAAATCTCCAATTTTTTTTTCTCCTGCAGTTTCAAATCGAAAGCTAAGAACATTCTTTGCTAATTTTAACTATTTATAACAATCGTGTAGTATGATGGATGAGTGATGACATTCGTTGGTAGGTAGGGTGATATCTGTTGCACAGACATTGTATTTTTTTTTATTTTTTTTTTTTTTATGCAAGACTGACCAACGTTTGACTTCAGTCGCACCTGATGGTAAGTGACGACGAGGACGAAGGTGTAGCACGCTGGTTCAGTAACAGCCTATTCACTCTTGACTTGAAGAGACCCAAATTATATCTTGCCGGGAATACAGACGAAGGGAGCGAATTCCATTCCTTAGCAGTCCGCATTAGGAAGGTAGAAGCGAATCGCTTCGTGCGAATGAATGGAATATTCACAACGTAAGGATGAAACTGCTCCCCTCGCCTGGACGTCCGGTGATGGAACGGAGATGGCGGAATTAAATCGTGCAATTCCTGAGCACACTCTCCAAAATGTATCCTGTAAAACACAGACAAACTAGCAACCTTGCGGCGATGCTCAAGGCTCTGCAACCTTACACTCACTAATTTAGGATCGCCAATGAGTCTGCGAGCTCGGCGTTCTATTGAATCCAAAGCGGCCAACTGATACTTGGCAGACCCGTCCCAAAGGTGGCAACAGTACTCCATACACGACCGAACCTGCGCTTGGTAAAGTGTTAGGAGCTGTTCCGGCATGAAGTACCGCTTCACCCTATGTAAGACTCCTAGTTTTTTAGCAGCGGATTTCGCTTTGGCCTCAATAGTGGTGCCGAAGTTCAGCTTAGTGGTAAATTTAACCCCAAGCAGCTCGAGGTGGTCTGTAATTGTTAAGGACACATTCTGGAAAGCAGGAGTCAAGTTAAAAAGGCTCCTTTTGGCGGTGAATAAACACGCCTGTGTTTTGGAGGCGTTAAACCTAACCAAGTTAGCTTCGCCCCACTCATCAACGGCCTTCAAGGTCTGGTTCGTTCGCTCAACCAAAGCTTTCCTTAAGGACTCAGTCTCTCCACCGGTAGTTTGGGCCTCAGAATATCTCTCAGTCACCGTACTGTCGTCTGCATACCCAAAGATACCGGGTTTAAGCAGATCGTTAATATGCAGCAAAAGAGGGTGGCTGAAAGAACCGAACCCTGAGGCACTCCGGCATTTATTGCCATGCGATCTGATGTGCAACCATCCACTACGACCCTAATAGATCGCTGCCTCAGGAAATCGGAAATCCAAGAGCACAAACCAGCGGAGATTCCGTACGCAGAGAGCTTGCCAAGGAGGCCGTCATGCCAAACCCTATCGAAGGCCTTGGAAATGTCGAGAGACACAGCGAGGGCTTCGCCGCGCTTCTCGATGGCCTCGCTCCAAATGTGGGTAGCGTACACAAGTAGGTCCCCAGTAGACCGATTTCGGCGGAAGCCGTATTGCCGGTCGCTGAGGAGATCGTTACCTTCAAGGTACGCAAGGAGCTTGTTGTTCAAAACACGTTCCATAATCTTGCAGAGTATGGAAGTGATTGCGATGGGACGATAATTCAATGGGTCAGCACGGCTACCCTTTTTAGGCACAGGCTGCACGTTAGCAAGCTTCCACGCTTCGGGAACTTTTCTCATCCTTAGGGAAAGTCGATACAGGCGCGTCAAAACAGGAGACAACTCAGGGGCACACATTTTTAAAACGATTGCTGGAATTCCGTCGGGACCACTAGCCTTATTCACATCTAGACAGCGTAGTGACTTCAGTACTTCCCTTTGGTGAATACGCACCTCAGCCATTGATACTTCGCAGCGGGGCAAAGAGGGAGGTACGGCACTACCAGCGTCTAAATGTGAATTTTCCGCAAATAGAGAGGCAAACAAGTTCGCTTTCTCTTCCGCAGTTTGGGCCAGTGAACCGTCTGGTTTCAGCAGCGGAGGTAGTGATGGACGACAGAAATTCAACTCAACCGATTTCGCGAGTGACCAAAACGCTTTGCTCCCAGATGGGTATGCGGCAAGTTTGGCCCCTAGACGACGAACATGGAGGAATCGAGCTTTCTGCATGACCTTCTTGCAGAACTTGGCAGCTTTGTTAAATAACTGTTTCTTAATGCATACATCCGGAGCTTTGCAGCTGCGAGCATCGACCCATGATAAATACGCTTCGTGCTTTAGCGCTTCCGCTTGAGCACACTCTGCATTAAACCACGGGCGAGCTGCGCCACCAACAGCTACGTCAGAGTAGGGATGTAATACTCCATACCCCGCCGCAACACGTCAGTAACGGCTGCTGCACAGCTCGACGGATCATCGCTATTGAAACAAGTTGGCTGCCAAGGATAGGATGCAAAGAAATGCCGCATCTCGTCCCAATCTGCTGACTTGTATCGCCACACACGGCGCGAGCCCTTCGGGCTAAGGACGGGAGGTGAGTGGTGCGACACAGATTTCACCAGACAGTGGTCAGAAGTTCCCAATGGGGATGACACTGACACGTTATATCTGTCCGGATCGGTTGTCAGCAGAAGGTCCAGGCAATTAGGCGTGTGACTCGCAACATCCGGAATGCGGGTTGGTTGGTCGACCAGCTGAGAGAGATCCAGCGATAACGCAAACTTGCGCGCCTCTCTCCCTGCGTGATCAGTGAACTGGTATGGGCACAGCCACTCTTCGTGATGAGCATTAAAGTCCCCCAGAAAAACCAATTGCGCACTCGGGTACCGTTGCAGAGCCACACCCGCCGCATCACTAAGTTGCTCAAAGAGCCTGGTTGTCTCCTGGTCACCGCTGTGTGATCGGTAAACCACGGCGTAAACAATTTGCTCAACACCGAGGTCCACCAGTAGCCATAAACTGGAAAGGTTAGGCCCCTCAAGGTTACGGAGACGCCGATAGCAGATGTGTAAGGACAAGAGTTGTATAAGGACAAGATTATTACTATTATCGATTATTGCTATTTTGATGACAAGTTTGTCCTAGGGTAGTGACCCTGCCTATGAAGCCGACGTCCTGGATTCAAATCCCAGTAAGGGCGTTTATTTGTGTGATGGGCACAGATATTTGTTCCTGAGTCAAGGATGTTTTCTAGTAGCATTTGTATATTATGTTTGTCGTTGAGTACACAAGCCTTCTTGAGCTTCCAGTGGAACTCAGACAATTTCTGTAAGAATGTCCTGTAAGATTTATTTATTTATTATTAGGTAAAGACAGAGACTGGAAGATTAATTAGGTATTATTGTAAGTCTTAACTTCAAACCATATGAACTGCTTGTAGCATTGCGACGTCGTGACCCAGTATTTATCAACAAATTATAAAAAAAAATGTTGTCACCACACCGCCGGCGTGACATTTGTCACCAACTCCGTCGCGCCGGAACGAATGCGCTCGTTACCGCATCACATTACGACACTGTGACATTTCTACTTATTTGCTCCCCTCGATAACATTGCGAAAAATAATATATCTACCTAGTTTGAATTGGAAAATATGTTCCTAAACGCAAACAACAAATATATTCGCAACTTATTTTTTTAATACAACTTAAGGACGTTTTTGATGACGTCGAGCAAGTTCAAGCCGCACGCGTTTAACTATATTAGAATTTTACAAATAAACTCTTTCGATGATAGATAAAACTTAACTAAGTCTGCGGCTATCTGGGTCCTATGTCTAAAAAGATCGTAATTTATAATGCGATCCAAGTCACTTTTGACAACTTTTATTGATGACAAAGTGATTTACCCCGTGATAGGACCCCGATACAAAATATATTATTTTATCACATCTAAAGTACATTCACGAGCAATTAATGCATCAATTCGACTACAGACCACAAAGCAAGCAATTTTCAATGCCTAAGAGTGCATGAAAAAAACTCGTCCTTGAGTCCTATTACATCTATATTCCACAGTATGAAACGATGGGTGTTGAAGGGGCGCAATCACATCCCGCCCTAATAAGAGGTTACGAACTAATGTCATTACGGGGGTTGCGGTGCCCCACGCGGTTTTTACTGATTTTGGAGTTCCTCGGGTCATTCCACATATGGGTGTTTTTGTATTTTGCTGTGGTCTTCCACTAAGTATACGATTTTGTCATTATCGTCACTATCGTTATGGAGTTGTAAGCAGGGCGGTTCTAATTTATTGTCGATGTCATCTATGGCAACAGTATTTTGTAGTTACTAGTACAAAAATAAGTTTGAGTTCACGACCGTGAGCATTTAAAAGCGACTGTAAGTGTATACAATCTTAGAAGTACATTTTGCATAATATCGCGATAAAATCAGATAATGGCGTGGACGATGTACGTATAAAAAATCAAATAGGTACTAAGTCGGCTGAAACAACAAAAAAAGAAATATATCGAAATATTCTTCTTAATTTTATGGTGAGACACATTCTCAAATGTTATGCCTGCAATAATACTCGACTCTATAAAACTTTTCATACAGTAGTATGGTCTAAAGGAGTTTAGTCGCAGTCTTAAATCTATATAATTATGGCTCTTTAACTATAATGTTTGTAGTAGTTAGGTAGCCAGTCTTGATGATATTAAAATACGGAACCTCTCTACAGTCTGCCCGGGCCACACTTGCTCTTGCCGTGTCGTCCTACGGTTCACATTGAACAATGCATTTGACGTCCACAATCTAATTACATCGCTCGGTGACGGACCGTAAAAAATTCAAGCTGTCATGTTGTCGGCGTGTTAAGTATAGTGCTCTGTGTTTTGTTTCTATGCCGTAAACCTCGTTGTTTGTCATTTGTGTAAAGGTATATGTGAGTACGTTGTTTGTTAGTTTTCAGACAGCTCGAAAGTGCTACGAGAATTTCGGGCTCTGCTGATGAACATTTTGTTACCATTTACACTATTTGTTAATATTTTATTTATAATTGTTTACCTATCTACACGTGATTCATATAGATTTTATGAGCCCTAAAAATACCTAATAGATGGCAGGGTGTGGTCAGGCCATCGGCCGCGATTGCCGAAGACGCTATCTTGATTATGAAAATTATCCATTCTTGAATCGTTAGTGAGATTACTTAGTTCACGTTAGAGATATTTTTGAATCTTTCAAAAAATATTTTATGGATCAGTAAATAAATATGGAGTTGCGTGTGACAATGTATGTAACCTACTTCATATTCCTAAATAAGGCAATAACACATAAGCAGAAGAGGAGATACTTTTGTGTACTACACTATTCTATAATCTAAATATTCGTATTGCTAGCTGAACTTACGTACGTACACTGTTTTTAATGGTTTAAACTTTGCATATACGAGCTACCTTACGGAACTATTGATCCTAGATGTATATGATTTACCTGACAGAAGTCTTCCGATATTGTTTCAAGTCTTTTAAACCCTTTTAAGTCTTTCAAACGGTAACGATTTAAATAATAAATAATTATAAATTATAAAAAAAAAAACTAGGTAACGATCCCTTTTAATGTGTGCATGATCCGGACCCGGAACCGGGTATGTCCTTAAACTACGTCCAACAATGACAGGTAGGGCACAGCGATGACCATCACGCTTGAATCTGGGGCAGCCCAACTGGGGAAGTACCTCCTCCTTACAGAAAACCACAGCCATAACAGCACTGCTACCTTTCAGGTATGTAGTGTTGTGTTCCTGGTGGTGAGTAAGGTTCCCAGAGCTCCAACCCCCCTTAAAGGCTGACAACGCGCTTGTGACTCCCCTGTTGTTGCGGGTGCCCATGGGCGACGGTAATTGCTTACCACCAGGCAATCCGTCTGTTCGTATGCCGCCTATGTCATTAAAAAAAATTACCAGTTTACGAAAAGCATATATAACTATGATATGACACTTGACTGACATTCACCTGCTTTAGCTAATCTCCATCGAAATTTAAATTCTAAGTGGACAGGACGAATCTATCTTTTTTTTTTATACAAGACCAACCAGCGTTTGACCTCAGTCACACCTGATGGTAAGTGTCGAAGAGGTCGAGGGTGTAGCACGCTGGTTCAGTAACAGCTTATTCACTCTTCCCTTGAAAGAAAAATTATATCTTTCCGGGAATACAGACGAAGGGACCGATTACATTCCTTAGCAGTCCGCATTGGGAAGGTAAATAATGAATCTGTTACTTGTACGTAAATAAAAAAACGAATTAGGTAAACGTCTAGAGCCCGACAGCGTCCCAATGCATGCCACTTTCAATGTTAAGTCATTGACAACAGAGGTGAGGGTGTCATTCATTGGCCATTCGCGTGTCGATCGAGCACTGGTACGCTTACCTAGTTTGATATCTATTTGAACACTTCATAACTACATAAGTAGTACTTACAGCTAATGCTCTTTTCTTCGCTCAGTTCTAGGTAGGTATATGCATAAACTTAAGAAGTCTTAAACTTCATATGATATTTCAGTAAATTATGCAGTGTACAGAACATCTTTTCACTCGGGATTAGATATTTAACACAATTAAAACCCACAGTTGGTACAAAAAGTTGTATAAAAAACAATTAGCCAGCAATAAGATCCATGGTAACGAACAAGCGTTGATTAGCACCGGTACCCAGGGATCTGCCGGGTGTAATTGCGCAAACCAAATTGCTATCAGGAACGTTTTTGTTAAAACAACAGTCTTGACTTGTTAGATAACCGTTAATATAGGAGATATTACTAGGTGGATTTTAATGTATTTTGGTTTTTACTTTAGTTTTTCAACCTTCGACAATGTTTTGCTAACTTGCATTTGCATAACTAAAACATACTTGCATGATTTTTAAGTCATGTTAAACAGATTTTATACTATAATAATTACTTAAATAGTAATAACATAAGAGTGTCAACAGTCGGCTTTCTTATTGATTCAGACCTATTTAGACTATTTAAGATATACCTGCTTAACTAACAGTGAATACATTTACTGTTATAGAAATATGTATTGAAGCGAATACACATTCTGTTAAGCTATATTAGTCATTATATAAAATATTTCATATCCTGTGTCCAACAGTGTTAAGCCAGAATATAAATAGATAAAAAATATAACGATGACAATTTGATAACAATGCCGACACGTAATAAGTTCCACCCAACCCCCTGATCGCTAATTCCTCCCAGCTTAAATGTCTTTTCAAACAAATAAAACTGGGATTTGCGGCGGCTTAAGATGCCTCACCGAGCCGCCATTATTGTACCTGTGTTCAATAGCAATAAAATTTAATATTAGAGCGAGTTCTGATTACCGCCGCTACGGTGAATGAGGGTTGTTAATTATAGGGTGGGGAGTTATTTCTAGAAAAGTTTATTGTTGGAGCATATTTTTCTGGATTTTGTACAGGAGGTCTGATTTTAGTATATATAAGAGGTACTCAATAGTGGCAATTAATGTTTTTCGGGACAACGCGTAAAAATTGCAAAATACGCAAACGGGAAGTGACATAACAAAGCTGATCTAAAACTGCCGTTTTGCGTTGTCTATGACGTAATTTTTCAAATGCATATTTTTTTATTAATTCCTCAATTAAGCACAATATTATCTACGGTACCATGCCACGGGGCAAATTATGTTTTAGTTTAGGTTTTTTAGTTTAGCTAAATTTGTTGTGTTTTTATTTTATAAGTTTAGTTTATACCGTTTGTTATATTGTAATTTATATTTGTTAAATAAAAGCACAATTCCCGTTCGTGACATACCGCACTTTCTAGTTACCTAAGTACTGATATAGATTTTTTATCCTAAAATATAAGACACAATTATTGTTCTAATACTGGGATTCCCCACGTAATAAACCATTGCAATCTTTTGATTCAAACAAAATTAATCCGCTGAAAAAAATGTTGCGTAAAACAGTGTTGTGACAAAAAATGTAAAGGCTAATAAATTTAGCTGTTAGTCGGTGGAACAATACTACACGTTTCAAAGTACCGATGTTTCAACCAACCCCAAACTCCCGCCTCAAGAATAACAACCGCAACGCAAGAAATCTAATTAATTAGCCGAGACAATATTGAAAAACCCGTCCCTCAAGCAACCGGATATGTCTCAATACCGCCGCCATCTTGCGGGATTAATGGCGCCGCTTCCTGTCGTCTCGGAAAGAATGGCGCTAATTAATCAAAACCGAGGATTTATGAACAAATGCCTGCTTATACTGGAAGTGCCTGTTAAAGTAATATAGATACGCCTGCAGGTAGCCGAAAAATTATTTTAATTTTTTAACTTGTTTTCCAATATTTCTATCATTTCTTTATTTTTTATCATTTTTGTATTTACTTGCAATATTGAATGCTTGTACGATTCTTCAACATGGAATATACCTTATGTAAATCTGTTATTGTTAAAATAAATTATATCGCTGGTTCGATTATTTTATTATACACATCTTAAAATACAAGTAATGAATTATTGCCATGATATCGTACAAAGGTTATGGCAACACTTTAAGCTGACATACACCAATGATGGACAATTTGGTTCTTAATTCAACAACCATAACGTTATAAATTGAATATGTACCAACAAATGTACAAAAATTGACTCCTTTTAAATAAGTACTACTTAATGTTCATGATTGGTTCCTTGTCCATTATTGGCGCCGTCACCCTATGACATTTTCCAGTTCAATCTAGTATTATTAGTTAAATGCATTTCTTGTGTTCTATTTCCACGTTCAGGTCTTCCAATGATTTCCATAGAGATTTTACATTTTTAGACCGCCCGCGACGAAGCTTCTATTGTAATACTGGTAATACGACAATTATTACGAGATTGGATTTTTGTTTGCTGCCAGTGGTTTTGCTGGGGAGAACTGACTCCTGCTGGGTTTCATGTTTTGCTTTTAGAGTGATGCGGTAATGAATTTTCTTTTAGATACTCGTTCTTTCGTTCTGGCCTAGTGGGTAGTGACCCTGCATTTGTGTAATGAGAACAGGTATTTGTTCCTGAGTCATAGATGTTTTCTATACGTATTTAAGTACCTATTTGTTTATGCATCGTTGACTGAGTACTCACAACACGAGCCTTCTTAAGCTTACCTTGGGTTTAGTCAATTTGTGTAAGGATGTCCTGTAATATTGATTTATTATTATTATTATAACCTTTATTTAACTCGCAATGTAAATATGTAAGAATGTTCAATTGCAACGAAAATATAAGCACATATCTTTAATCGATTGAGAAATCTATCAGACTTATGTAAGTTCGGTGACAATGCAATATTATGGTAACACTCCTGATCTATTGCTGGAGCCAGAAGGTACCATAACAACTCTTAAAATACACAAGATCCCGTGCAAAGGTTCATTAGACTCCTCTCGATGAGTTGATGATTGTGCAAAAATGTATAGTTGGTAATAAAAACTCGTTCCTACTAAGAAATACATATTTGACAGACATTAAATTTATTATTTATACTGTGCAGTGATGCAGTTCCATAGACGGCAGTAAAATAAATAATAAACAATCTCTGCATTTGACGAGGTGCTGTAGACATGTTGACAAGGGAGTGCGTTTGTAGGAGTAACCACCACCATAGGTTAGGATAGGCAGAGTTTTCGCTTCAGTGACAATGGAAGGTTACCCTTCATCAGCTCTTTCATGGACCAGTAGCTCTTCCAAACGTTATCGACCCGGCGTTCAATTTCATGATATTGCCTGTTGCTGAAAGAGACTAGCTTATATTATATTAAGGTATTTAATTAAATGATAAAATATAAGAACTTAAAGAGGGGTTTTTAGTTATATCATCTAAAAGGGTTGTAAAGTAAATATGTACTTTTCTAATAAGGAAATTAGGGACTCGTACCTAACTGTTTACTATAAAGCTAACAAAGCTAATTGACTTAAATATGTAAAAATACCTACATCTGAGCGAAGGTATTTTATGTTCCGAAATAAATAGATACCAATACAAATTGTTATTTCAAATTCATTAAAGTATCTCATCTTAAACAGCTATCCATAAATTCAGCAATGATGAAAGCAAAGCAATATTACCGTGACTTACCTCTTCTTACGAAACTCCTTTATTATTAAAAGTAAAGATTTATGCGGCAACTTTTTAATATTTATGGGCTTGCAATAAATTGTTGGCGACGGGAAGGGTTCCTTAGGGGGAGGAAGCAACAAGTAAGACGCTTGTAATACCTTTTATATTGACACTATTGAATGGAAATGTGTTCTATCAATTTGCAGTATTTTTACAACTTAGTCGGCAGGACTGAGTAATGACTTCGGAAGGATTTCTTTTTGTTTTACAGTTGTGTGTATTTCTTGATTACATGTATTACTATTTTTATACAACCTTACTGATTAACGGCGAAGCGTTATACGTGTACGAGTAGGTCTTCAGAATGAAGAAAATTTTAAGTATTGTATAATTATGCTTATCTCCATAAAAGATATTTATAGAATTGGTTTTAGTGATAGTCTGGGCAAATGCCACTTGATTATGGTCGATGTACAAATCAGCCTGTAAGTATATATCATTTTATACTGAAAATGATAGGTCATTATCACAAATCGGTTTTCATTTACATCTTACATTGATTTGATTTACCTACATAAAACTAAATATTTTTCCATACATGGCCGCATTTACTAGCCGAATACTATGCATTGTGTACCAGCGATCCTTTAATATATGTACACCTATGTTCCGTAACTCTCATCTCAATCAAAACACAATTTCACTTCACGCTCCGTATTCTGTTCCTCCCCGAGCGTATGTCTTCGCTCGGGGCTCGGCCGCAATCAAACTAACATCCATTCAACAGTACTTTGATCGAGATCGAATAACATAATTACATATACGTACAATACAATTAAAATCAGTTAAGACTTCGGTTTTCTCGGGTATCATCGTTTAATTCCGGAGTCGGAAATGACACGATATACATTGCCGCGATTACTTTTAGGTAGCATTTAATTTGAAGTATCATAAACGCAATGTTAAGCACCTGCCAAGATGACATTATTAACCGGTAGACCTAGGAAATTTGTTATGCAGAAGCGACATGAATTTAAACATTCATTATTTAATGAAGCTGAATACATACATGAGTCAATATTTTACTGTTTGGTGTAAGTAGGTACGATATTATGTCGCATTAATCATTGATAATAAAATGATCATAAAATTAAAATTAAAAAAAACCGGCTTCAATCGTTTTTTATTCATGTTTCGTAAACGACTTGGCCGATTTTGGTAATATTTCATTTTCATATAGTAAAACAACATTTTTTGTTTGAAATGTCTGCTTTTCGTAATTTTTCCTTGATCTAGGTGCTTCGAGCCAAATTTCAAGTTTCTGAATTCACGGGAAGTACCCCGTAGATTTTGCGAGTGTTGAAAACTCTAAAATTTGCACCATTAACGACTGTATCTTTTATTTGACACTAAGAAGGCAGACTGTCAAACTATCTAGTACTTGCTAGCATCTTTCTTATTTCAATATAAAGGTTGTGTTAGTTTTGAGCTACAAAGGAGGTTTCGCTGCTCATATCGTTCTTGTACCTACTGTATTCAATAAGACAACGAGTAACATGTATAATTAAAGGTCAAATCTGTAAATTGATAACTCTATGTGATAGACGAGGGATTCACGACTATTACCGAGGTTGGCCGAAGTCTTAACTGATTTTAATTGTATTGTAATAGTAGTTTATATTACTGCTATAATGTAAGGCATAAAAATATAAGCTTGATTTAATTTTTACATTAAGAACGAGTATTTTTATGCCTAATTACAGTGCCATACACTGCTTTATAAGCACACAAAATATACAATACATACAATGTAAGCTCTAAATAAGAATTTCTAAAACTGCAAACGAAGTCAAAACTTAAGTTTTAACTTTTGTTAAAACTTAGTAATATAGAGTCTAGCCCAATTCTCATATAGTTTCTATAGTAAGTAACCAATTGCTTTGTTTTGCAGAGACGTTCGATTTTAAATGTCATTATGATATGTATAATAATGAAGCGATTATAACATTTATACAGATAAGAAATTTGTTGCAACAAAGTAGCGTATTATGCGTATCGGTTATTTGCTGTTTTTGATCGCATCATTAACTATAGTACCTATAGTAACGTACCTAGTCAAAGTTCTGCATAACAATAACACACTAACTGCGACACGTCTTCGCTCGGGACCCAATTGTCCTGAGTACCCATTACATTAATTTCTAAGACGTCTGCGATTGACTTACAATCGCGTTTAGACAAAGGGGAATGCCGAGAATTTCGGGAATATTCCAAGATCCAGATACGAATGTCGTTTGAATAGACGCTAATTTCGTTATGAGGGATAGGATTTAATATCGGATGGGTTGACAGAGGTAGTGATTCTGATCGTTTGACGCCATTTCCGGATTAGGTTTTCGAGATTTCCAGATGACTGTTATTCGAGATTTTGTTTTAAGTGAAGGAATAAAGTTCGCGCACCTAATATTTTTACTTAAAGATCTACACCGACATTAAAGTTAAAGTAAAGTCGGTATCAAAGTATTCCATAGTCCACTAAGATTATTATTTATATAAAATTTAGTTTTGTCTAAACGCTTTTACTACTTTATAACCTTTAGGTTTGGGAGGTAAAATTACCTCCGATGAACGGCACTGTTTTCGATGTCCTTAAGAAATACCGGCAAACCGTAAAATTTGTAATTAGTCTAGAGCAAGTATGTAATTACCGAAACTTATTACGAGTACAAGTATGTTTTATATACCGGGTGTGGTCTGTAATAGGAGCAAAAAATTTAGGGATCGCTTCTACACCACGAACGTAACAACATTTGTTCTACAACTTTAAATAATTGGGTAATATATTACTTATGATTTTTTCGAACAAATTAAATAGTATTTTCAATGAACAGCATCCAATAATCTAGTTGACGTTTACTGTCAGCCTACAAACTTCATAGTTTTTGCAATACATTGCTTGCTTGGAAAATCTTTTTTTATTAATATGTTATTAAACTATAAGTTATTTTCAAAAGTCGTAGAACAAATGTTGCTACGTTTTTGGTGTAGAAATGATGCCTAAAGTTAAAGCTCCTATTACAGGCCACACCCGGTATAAGCCACGTATGAAGTTCGGCTTGAAGAGTATTTGCACGAGACTCATTCCTCCCTTATTTAATAAGCTCATATCGCGGAGACAGAGTGGAGGAGGCAGTATGGATACATAGCGTATAGGGATTATGGCGGTATACGTCTTGATTCGATTTTTTGCTTTGCTTGCCTGAACGTTTCCAGTGGCGTAAATAGGGTCAAGCGCTTAAACATTTCAAGCTTTGTAAAGAGGAGTTAAGGAGCAGAAAGGAGGAAGAGGAGGAGCAAGTAGCCAAGGGGAGAAAGGGAGTTACCAGCACCACAATCGTAAAAATCGCTGCAGAAAGCCGGATTAAATCAATTTGTGGAACATCATAATTCATATGGAATGACCCCAAGATGTCGTTACATTACCACTAAGATGGGAATTTGGTAATACTATTATTACATGCTAAACAGGTTTTTACGGATAACCGGTTTATCGATTAACACATTTTCATACGGAATCAAAACGGGTTGCATTCCCTAAATACCATGTCCATTTGATCATAATCTTAGCGGATCCCGGAATTGGAGTAGGTACGCTCAGCGGATCCCAGCGAGCAGTGAACAATATGAATGTCGCCCCCCTGAGCAAATACCGCGTCACGCGTCGCATCGCGTCTGTGTTCAGTAGTGAATCTTTTATTCAGTGATACAAGTGTGTGGATTATAATTTAAATACATATAGTTGAACACCCTTGGCGGATTTTGAGTGTGTAATAGTTCTGACTAATCATTTTGGGCACTAATAATTTGCTTATATCTTCTCTTTTTGATCTGTTTCCTGAATTTCGTAAAATTATACATTTTGTTTTGTTCTCTAATAAAGTCACCTAAAATATGTGTTCGTCCAACCTTCCGCACCTATAAGTTATAACAATTATAAAATTAGTCGCTTTACTTAAAGTAAAGGGCATATATATATACCTATACACTTTTTCACCTCATTCAATGGTAATTTACGGTAGAAAAGTTGACACCGTAACAATAAAAGCTGCCAAAAGCTGCTTGCTCTCACTTATAACCGAATTAAGAAAGGTCTAACTTGTTGTGTCACTATTGTACTCGTATAAATAGGCTCTTTAGGTTAATTAGGAGCTATTTGTAAAGCACATGCCGTTTTGTCTCTACACCGGCGGTTTAGGGGCTTAAGTGCTACCTGCTACGGCGTAGCTTGTAGCATTTGTAAGCGGGAACTGAACTTAATTTATTTTTATATTTTTTTTATATTTCGGGACAATCTTACACAAATTGACCTAGTCCTACGGTAAGCTCAGTAAGGCTTGTGTTGTAGATACTAGACGACGATATATATAATAGATAGATACATATAAATACTTAAATACATAGAAAACACCCATGACTCAGGAAAAAATATCTGTGCTCATCACACAAATAAATGCCCTGACTGGGAATCGAACCCAGGACCATCGGCTTCACAGGCAGGGTCACTACCCTTTAGGCCAGATCGGTCGTCAAAAATTTTAATATGTGATAGTCCACATACAAAGGTACCTTATGGTGCTTGGCGTTTCCGCTATTTTTAATGACGTTTCTATATTAATGTGACATTTTGCAACGTAAGCTCCAAGCGCCATGTGGCCACCTTTCCATGTGGACTGCCATATATAACTAAGAACATTTTAAAGAGTAACACTACTATATAAATTATATATGAATATCTCTAGCTGTATCAGAATCCCGAAAGTTATTCATATAGGAGGTATAAGCACGTAGTGTTTCAAGTTAAATATAAAAAACAGATTATGTCGTAGTTCCACTGTGTTCGGATGGCCCAATTGGTTAAGGAGTCAACCAAGATAGTTGGAGATGCGGGTTCAAATCCCGCCTTGGACGCCGGAGGACCTTGTCACTTTATCTTAAATATATGTATGTCATCTATTTTCAATGAATTCTAATATGGTTTTAACATATGTTGTGCAGATGTAACTTCATAATGTCTGATTGCGTGAAAAGTTGCATCAATCAATGGAACACGAGTTAAATAGTACATACCTAATCAAATTACTTTTGTCTTCACCAATGGTATACTTCTAAGTTGTAATGCTTTATTTTATTCTGGCGGTAGTTATCCAGCGAATAAAGAAATAATATTTATTCTCCTACTTTTTTCTAATCAAAACAGAATACTTTCAAATGGATTCCCACTATTTTAAGTGTAATTTACATTCTCATTTGTCAACCTCAAACGTTTATTCAGTAAGCAGGCCACAAGGTCACTTTTACACGTCTAGTATATAAAAAGTAAAAAAGAAAAATAACAACTACACCGGTTCTAACCCTACTCTGACCCGAGAAGCATTTTGACTTGTATGGCCTGCAAGAAACTCGGCGGGATTTATTTTATCAAAACAGTATTACAAATAATTGTTATATTTTTATACAAATTGCTACGTTATTTTTTCAATAAGGACCAATTTTAATTTTATCTTTATCGCATACCTCAGCAATAAATTTTACTTGGAAATGACATATATATATAAAGGCGATTGTACGCTACGCTCGCGTCACACCGGCGCTAACGGCGTGTCCACACCGACGGGACAATGCTCTTCCGCACCATTGTCTCTGCGTCTATTGTGAACGCGCCTTTTAAGGCTGCCAGTGGATAAAACCAGTGTTTGAGTCGTCAGTCAGGGGTACACTTTACAAAATTTGTAGACATTTTATCCATATATAGATACATATAGATGACACGTTCTCTTAAACTGCAAATAACAATCTTAGATATTTTTTTGCGTTCGTTGCATGATATAAGTATATTACTAGTTGATATAACAGCAAAATTAGTCTCTCCTTTTTGCGTATTTAAAAGTGACATTGCACTTTAAATTAATCCCTTAACAAGACCCTATTTTCCTCTCAGATCTTGAAAATCTATAACGTTTATAATTATAACGCAATAATAAAATACAACTAATTGCATGCGAATTGATTATGAACAGCTAAAGAAGCGTCATAAAATTACCAATAATTATGCAGTTTTAAATGGAAATCAAAACCCATATCCACCAGACATTTAAAGTGCCGGTTACCTGTCCGAATCTGTTTGTTTTTCCACATCTCACCCTCTTGAATGTAATCTGGTTGTCGCAGAACCCAGGCAATGCTGTCTCTCGGGGATGCCCGCGTTTACTTTATTGTTTCTATATTCTATGGTATTTATATTCGTTTCTACCCAACGGTGTCCATGCGTATAAACCTGCCCTGAAAAATAAAGGTTATCACTATCACTTATTTACATCGTTTAAACTTCGATATTTAAATCGAAAGAAAAATAGAAAAATTTGACTCGACACAATTGGTGGTGCACTGGGTTAGTGATCCAGTGGTTGTGGGTTCGAGTCCCGCTGCGAGTCAATTTTTTCTATTTTTCTTTCGATTTAAATATCGAAGATATTCGCTAGCAGACGTTTCTGCATAGTAAAAAAAAAATCGTTTCAACTGTTAGGTTAGTACAGTCAGCAGCAAAAGTTGCTAAGCGTTTGAAGTGTTCAAAATGATCTACACGCGCTCTTATTCTCTTGACAATAGAGACGTGTTGACCTCATTTTGAACACCTCAAATGCTTAGCTACTTCTGCTGCTGACTGTACCTAATCTGCACCATCTGCGCCGTAAAATGAAGAAAAAAAGCGGTATCATTATTTGACATTATGTTTTCAAATGCCAATGTTACCGCTGGTACAAATGTAAACATTACCCAAAGAGATACATATCCGTACCGTTTTATAGCTTCTTTAATAAAATAGGCTTGTATTAATTTGGGATTCGCTGCCGCTTACCCCTTTATGTATCCGAAGCGAAGTGACAAATTTTAATCCTTCAACGCGAAAATCTATTCATTGTCATATACTTTGGTGAACTCTATGGTCCAGGTAATAAAGACTACTATCTAAAGTTGCCAAAAGCGGGTACTAATGTAAACACAAGACTCAATTCCGTGTGTTTGTTCATTAGATTCCGTGCATTAAACGCAGCCGGAGCGGAGGTGGTGTGAGGAGGTAGCTCAAATCTTTGGTTTTTAACCGATTTACAAACAGCTTTGGTTATCTACTAAAGCCATGGAATTATTCATCTAAAAAGTCCCAAGCGAAAATCTCTTTTGGTTTCTGAATTTAATCTTTTGAAGTCTGTGGGAATAAATGTCACTTCAAATTAGTAAGCACATTCTAAAGTGCAGTAAGTTATTTTTAGCGGTTTTCATTCAAAGTGCAATTTTGGTACCTCCCTTCATTTATTATACAAAATGTTTTAACATTGTTTTCCATTCCCACTGTAAACTGATATCTGACATCGAGTTACATTATGTTTCATATAGATTCGACAAGCAACGACGTAACAAGGAGAGCATTTTCTATACTTTTATTTCGAATTAGGGCACTCACTTTTCAACTGTATTCTTTGAAGTTTAGAATATAATTTATATTATACCCGTTATGGGAGATACGCTATTACGTTATTGGTAGTCCTTTTAACATGCTAATCTTAAAATGCGTCTTCATGCTTGGAAATAAGGTTGGAAGTCGAACGTTATAATCCTGGTGTTACGTCGTTACGGGGTGGAGCGCGCGATTGAAAGTTACACACAAACCCACTCTGTTGCGTTTGGTATTCAAATAGAACATGATTCGAGATACGTTTCGATGTTGCGCTGATTTTTTCCAATTGAACGGAAATATATTCGTATTTTTGCGGAATATTAAATGCTCTAATGTTTTCTGTTTTTTAACGTAAATATTGTGTCACTATAGAACGAATATCATTCTACATACTCGTTAGCGCAATAGAATGAATGTAATGTATATGAATTTATAATGATATTGTGTATATTTATCACATAGGTCACTCGAAGTAATATTAATTTGGCGCAGACGAAATTGTGGGATGATATAAGAAAACTATAATATATGTTTACACACAAATTAATCATACTATAATATATGTTTGACAACCGTTTTGCATATATAATATATTAACTCTATTCGTTCCTTCTTAAAATCCATGTATTGTGTAATTTTAAACTCGTATTACAAAAAAGGTTTTCATGGTCAATTAATATGATTTGATGCGTTTGCAAATACATGCTTAGCTATCTTTATAGTTATTAGAGTATTCATAGTATAGTTTCGTTAAAATAGTTAAATGTGTATTTCTTAAAAGTATATAATATGTGTTAATGCAAATTTGGGCTTTGCCTACGTAGAGAAATTGGCCGTAACAAAGCTTTGATGTCGCTACGCCTCTGTCTCGCCGTAGCTCGTAGCCGCTCGTAGCTCCGT
Organism: Grapholita molesta; assembly: GCA_022674325.2. Classification (NCBI taxonomy): domain Eukaryota; kingdom Metazoa; phylum Arthropoda; class Insecta; order Lepidoptera; family Tortricidae; genus Grapholita; species Grapholita molesta. The sequence goes on from CP053137.2 coordinate 9,645,018, forward strand.
AGCACCTTTATTGACTACACAAAGAAACCGCGCGATACCACGCCGGTAAAATGTTACACCGAGCTACGAAAAGCCCTCAATGAGCTGTATAATCTATGTAATATTATGTAACTAAAAAGCTGAAATATCCTTTGTTTGATTCTTGTGCATATTAACATATTACATATTAATCGATTTCAATTTTAAATTATTATCATTTATCACCAGAGATAGGGAAAGCTTTTAAATAAATAACTTTTGATTTTCGTTAATATTACAATACAATTAAAATCAGTTAAGACTTCGGCCAACCTCGGTAATAGTCGTGAATCCCTCGTCTATCACATAGAGTTATCAATTTACAGATTTGACCTTTAATTATATATGTTACTCGTTGTCTTATTGAATACAGTAGGTACAAGAACGATATGAGCAGCGAAACCTCCTTTGTAGCTCAAAACTAACACAACCTTTATATTGAAATAAGAAAGATGCTAGCAAGTACTAGATAGTTTGACAGTCTGCCTTCTTAGTGTCAAATAAAAGATACAGTCGTTAATGGTGCAAATTTTAGAGTTTTCAACACTCGCAAAATCTACGGGGTACTTCCCGTGAATTCAGAAACTTGAAATTTGGCTCGAAGCACCTAGATCAAGGAAAAATTACGAAAAGCAGACATTTCAAACAAAAAATGTTGTTTTACTATATGAAAATGAAATATTACCAAAATCGGCCAAGTCGTTTACGAAACATGAATAAAAAACGATTGAAGCCGGTTTTTTTTAATTTTAATTTTATGATCATTTTATTATCAATGATTAATGCGACATAATATCGTACCTACTTACACCAAACAGTAAAATATTGACTCATGTATGTATTCAGCTTCATTAAATAATGAATGTTTAAATTCATGTCGCTTCTGCATAACAAATTTCCTAGGTCTACCGGTTAATAATGTCATCTTGGCAGGTGCTTAACATTGCGTTTATGATACTTCAAATTAAATGCTACCTAAAAGTAATCGCGGCAATGTATATCGTGTCATTTCCGACTCCGGAATTAAACGATGATACCCGAGAAAACCGAAGTCTTAACTGATTTTAATTGTATTGTACACCTCCCTAACCAAAATAAAAATTTAAATTAACATCTAATTATATCGAAATAATTAAGTAAAAGAAAGAACGAAAATAAATCACTGTTTGAGGATTAATTTATTATTTGTGTGATATTGTTCTACTTTGGTGTGCAATAAAGTATTCATTCATTCATATTTTATATTGAGTAAAATCTATATAATCTTATATCTTTCGGTTTATTTTCTCATGTCACTCAAAGTGTTATTAAAAGGGAGTTTGCTTACGCAGTGACGATTTCACTCCAATGTAATTAATAGGAAAATAATCATTAAACATATTTTCATCTCATAACTAATTTTGTATAATACTTCAGTTGAGTGGCTGTGCATCCATCATCGACGCACTATTAAGCAAGTTAATTTCTATTTAAATTTTTTAAATGCTTTATTAAAATGTTGGCTGTGTCTATTGTAAATTTTAAAATTCTATAATACGTATATTTATTCGTTCAAGAGTATAATGGGTAAACAATAGTAGTGAGGAGTTTCCGATGAGACGATCAGAACAATTTTATGAGTTCGTTACATCCTTTAGGTAATCATGTTTTCAAAAATTTCGGGGCTCCATGTTTTGACGCGACGTAAAGACATTTCGGCATTGTGTCGCAGCGAGATAGCGTTATTATGGCGAGATAAAAGCGGAGTGTACCGTATTGTCAGCCAGCACATAAAAAAGGTTGTTGTCGCTGGTAACACAGTAACAGAATGGGTAATGATATTTACATTTCTGTTGATCGCTTACATTTTTTTTACGTTATCGTATGTGCCTGTGAGGCTGCTTTAAAGCTGATTTGCGCCTAACTTAACGCCATGCACTTGAAATTGCAGCACTTCTTGATGCAGTATGACAGGTCCTAAAAGCCAAGAATATTACTTGCATATTGGGTTATTGAGGTCAATGACCGATGCAGAAGTTTTTCAAACAACTTTGTCCAAATGCCCAATGCTTTTTTAAGATTTTTTTGACAGTTGACCCTTGAGTTATTTAGAAATTTGTACCTATGCAAATATTACAGCAAAGATTTATTGGTTTGGGCAGTTTTTATTAAATGTAAAGTTGTATTTTTTTTTTCTAGCTGTTCTATGATGTTCCTTACAGGGCGTATGCAGCTGGCATAGTCTTGTTTCTTCCTCATTTAGGGAGCAAATAAAAACAAACACTAGAGCTCTACGTTAGAAAGTTTAGACATTAGTTTATTTGCGGGTAATCAGTATCTAGGTAACGCCATTAATATGTAGCAGTATATTTCATATATTAGAATATTTCAAAGCGTAGCATATAAGCTCCAGAAATAATTAATTTGCCTTTGATGAAGAAGCGAGGCATCTTACGAGCGGCGACAGACTATAGTTTCCACTACATTAATCTCGTATTTGTTTACGAGGCAGCATACATGCGAGATGTAACCATTTATGCAATAGTGATAATACTTTAAAATTAGATTTACCTACACATTTGTCCAGTGGAGTATTTAAATTTTAACATACCTATGGATTAATTAAAATTAATATAGTGTTCTTCACTATGCCGAGATAAAAATAAAACAGATTAAATTAAGACTGCCAGTGCTATGGGACAGTTGCAAGATGTAGTTTGTGGTATTCATAATAAATATTTTTATAATTCATATTCTTAAATGTTTTTAGCACCGACTCGCGACTGAGTATTCGACTTAAACACTGTCAGTAACGAGGATATTATATTTTATAATGATTAAAACTAATAATTGTTGATAACGAAATAATATATTTCGTGCAGAAAAGGGGGTAAGAAACTTGTAGGTATATTGAGATTATTTTCATCCTCAAAGTTTTTGAATTCGAGTGCTTCTTCTTCTTCTTACCTTTCAGTCACTTCTAATCATCTGTTATATAAAAAAATAATCCATAAAAGGTTGATTCCGTTTTGCAAGCCACGTATCACGTCGCGAGTCGAAGACTTGCGTTAATAAGCGCGAGACGTCGCGCGGTAATTATCGCCAAAACACGTATAATTAATTAATTACCGTTTGTTTATTAATTACTCACGACAGGCGAATGAGATAGGGAGGGGTAGCAATAATTTTGAAGCAGAGTAGCAATTTCTGATCATTATGAATCACTAAGTTACCTTAAAATGAGGAAAATACTTTTTGGCATGGATTTTGAAGTATGTAGGTATATAAAGCCAATCTAGTCAAGATTATATTTGGCCCATGTTGTGGAAATTCAGGGTTTGTTTCCACTGAACTTCCACATTCAGTGGAAACAAACTCCTGATTTTCTACATTTTATCAATTAGTGTATTTACTTATTAAAACCATTAATTAATATATAAAAAATATTGTGTATTGAAAACTCCTCTAGATACTTTGATTTTATGTTACGACCGAAAGCACCTATGTACACGTTACATTCAGAAGCGAATGTTCACACAGACACAACTTGTAGCATATATATTTTTTTAACGAGGCATTAAGGTTGAAATTGTATTGTAAAATGACACACGCGAATAAAAAAGTTATCGATATGTGTTTGGTATCAGCGTCGTGGAAATTGGCCGGAGTCGGCTTTCCGCTCGACTGGCTCGATTTACTCGATTACCAAGTTAGGTTCGGCGAACAGCGATTCGGGCTCGAAAATTACTTTTTAAGTCTTTTTGTGATTGGCAACTCGATAACAGAGTGGTAAATTGGTTTCTTTGGTGATGTTATGGATTGATATGTATTTACAACATTTTAAGCGTCGAGAGGGTTTCGAGGTACGACAATGGAACATAATTTGTTGCCTACTGAAACACGTAACTTTTCACTTCACTACCGTGAGGAAAATACTAACTCTGAAATAATAAAATATACTCTATATTTTATTCATACATACTAATGTATGAATTATTTATCATTTAAAAATTATAATTTGAAATTTCATCCAACCAGTCGACGCCAAAAAAAAAAACATTTAAGATTTGAATGAAATTACTTTGCTACTTTGTGAATAAATATGCAGTTTTGCTAATTGTTCCTTAATACCTGTATTTGCGAGCTTGTGTGGTTAAAAGAAAATTGTTAATCGAATCGATTTTAAACGCCGGTGGCTATCTCGGCATATCGTGGCTTTTTTAATATATAAAATATATAAAAAGTACGAATACATATTGGTTTTTAGTATTTCTTTTACTTTTAACTAAAATTACATTATATTAATTCGAACACTCTGTATCCGAACACAGGTCTAAACCTACGGTCAGATCCCATTCCGAAGTCATGTACGCAATTAAAAACTGCTTACATATAAGAACAGAATACAGATACTTAAAAAAGGAACAAAATCCTTTATCAAACCATAGGCTACAAGTGGTCAACAAGCTCACAAAGCTCCTTCCGATTTAAAAATACTACCCCCTCAACGGGGTGCGTTTTAAAGCGCGGCTTAGTCCCCCCTCTCGTCTGCCCCCCCTCGCCCCGGCACTCCACGTGCGTTTTGACGCGATTATCATACCCGACGGTATCTCGCTGGGTTCGGGATGTGGGAATGAGCGGATGCGCCAATGGGATAAAGGGTTCTTATGTGCATTATATTAATATAATATTACATACATACATTTCAGCCGTATGCAGTCCACTGCTGGACATAGGCCTCCCACAAATATGACTTGTATCATCTTAGGGGTAGTTGCCATAGTCGCCACGCTTGGCAGGCGGGTTGGCGCACCTCAGTAGCTGTAGACTGGGTTTCGACGGACGCTTCTGCCCCTCAGTACGATTTTTCCTTTTGTCGCCTCGATGAGATGGGGTGGTGCTATTCTAGTCACCTGACATCACACGACAATATAATATTATAGGTATATTAATTTGTAAGTTATATTAAATATGCCTTTGGTAATGGGGTTATTGATGCCACCTAAATTTTGATAAAATGAGCCATTAAGACAAAAACATAACTTACATGAAAATAATCTGTTAAGTATTGTACTCGGGAGAAACAAGGGAATAAAATGTTTATGACCCATGCAATGATATAACATAATAACCAAAATTTATAATATGCTAAATACTTGTATATTCGATATTACTATATTCATTATTTAGATACATTTGCAAATAAGTCCCAATAATTATTTATTATATTTAATTAATTAATATGCCTACCTATTATTATCTTGATCTGATAATTGATATAATTTTTACTATATATTTTTAGAAGTAGGTTCCTTAGTATATGAGAGTTTTCAAAAAATAGTGCACCCAAAGTGAAAGTTGTAGTTGTAGTGAAAGTTGTTAAGAAAAGTTAAATCACTGTCAGTTTCGTGACGACAATTAAGCATTAAATTTCGATAAAAACTTGATTTTGATGTTCATTTTATAAATTTCGATCGATATTCCGATCTAATTAAGGGCAAAAAATCGATCCTCATAAAGATTTCGTGCTTAATTGTCGTCACGAAACTAACAGTAATTTAATTTTTCTTTACAACTTTCGCTAATTGGGTGTAGCAAATTTTGAAAACTCCCATACAAGTATAGAAATCCCCAACGCGTCCATTTCTTCGAAGCTCATTCCCCGCCGCGTGCGGTTTTTGAATCTGCTTCCTTTGTGACGGTTTTAATATGGAAATTAACGTTCTACCGTGTGACGGACTCGACAAGCTTGCTTTCCCCCTAAACACCACCAACTCACACAATGTCGCCCTAAAGCCGTTGGCATAAAGCCGCGATTCGGAGAACAGGTGTACTCTGGCGGAAAATATATGCTTGCATTGTAGAAAGAATTTGCCACTAGAATCTACGGATTTAGGTGCCTAATTGATTTTTTTATGTACTTTTGGAGAGGCTGATTCTTTACAGATAAACAGGTAGGAAAAACACTGTGATTAGTCAATAGTTACTAGTTAGTACCTATCTAAGCAGGTATTTGTTGCCTTATAGTAGGTACCTTACACGCTGATTAGGTCCAACTATCTGAATAACTAAAACTAAACTTTGGAAAGACGAAAACCTTATAAAGTGGACTTAAAAAACTTTTCCCGTCTATAAGTAACTTCGATTATGCGGCAGATATAATTGTTTTATTAAAAATTTGGATTTTGATGTTGCCTCAACATTCAGAGATTGCATTTACTCGTGCTTGAGACATTTCAACAGTACCCTTACCATGAGTTGTGACTTTGAGGTTTTCAATAATGACTATAATGAGTATCGACTCATACATAAAATACATGTAAATACATGTAAACTCGATAGTTTACTATCTGTGCATCTCGTTCGCACTAAAATATACAAAATAGTACAAGCAAGATGCACAGACAGTAAACTCGATACTCGTTATCGAAAACCTCAATGTCACAACTCATGGTAAGGGTACCTACTTGTCACGGTGTAACGGGGTAGTCTAATGCTTAGAGCATCAGTTAGTTCAAATCCGACCTCGGACACCCTCGAGCCTGCATGGTCACTTTCTTTACTATCTTCTAAATTATTCGACGGTATTAAGTATTGATTAGATAGAAAGCAATCGCATTTTCAGTCCAAAAAAAAAAACATTGTTAGCTATTTACAGAAGCGCTGTAGGAGTATTCTATATTTTTTTAAGTGTATGACATAGTTACTTTTGTACAAACCGGAACGCTATACTGGAGTATAAACACCTATACTGGGCCAGCTAACAAAGTATACTGAATACGGAAAATAACTAATAAAAGATACCCATCTCTCACACCGTTCATTTCCCTCTTCGTTCCATTCCCAATTTTACTTGGTTCCATTGGCATTGGCACCGGCGTTATAAAACATAAAAAGCATACTGATACGAAAAAGAACCATTCGAGAACGGAGCTATATCTAAATATTTGTACTTACAAAAAGTCTTGTAACGTATAGTCTTTATCTTGACCAGTAGGTAGCACTAAAAGAAGAAGACTACACTAGAGCCACCGTAGAGTAGTTTCTGAAACTACCGTAATATTCTAAATATGAGATTTCACTTTAAGCAAAGCTACTAAGACAGTGACTTTTAAAGGTGTACTTTAGTAACAAAGTGCTACGCAGGAGCTTGTAGTCGATCTCTACATTAGGTAATACAATAAAGCGTTAGGTACTTGAAATCATCGATTTCACATTATTAAAATCAAATTTGCTCGCTCTTTGCTGCATTATACCGTCCACGTTCCAAAATTAAAAACCAAAGTCGCGACGGGGGGAGGGGGGCTATTCCTACTCCCGTCATTCCAAAGATCCATTCCGTTCTACGCGCACATCAACTGTTTGAATAGAACCACGCGGCGCTGAATTTATTGTGCTCGCTCATCAAACCGAAACGTCACATGTCTCCTAGCTTTACATTAACTTGGGTTCTTTTGGATTAGGCTGGTAGTTACCACCCCAAACCTATTGTCGTAAATCCGATGTATCGCTTTCACTTGAAACTCGTGTGATATGGTAATGTGACATTTAATTCCTATCATTCAGGGATCCCTTGTTATATTTCAATTTATCCATCAATATGCATACACACTCACACTTACGTACGTGCACACGTAGGTTACATATTAAGGGAAATGTGTTTGAAAGTAACATCTTAGAGTACCTAATGTAAAATATTAGTATTCATAAGAATAGATACTCAAATTGTATTAATTTATTTTCGGCAAATGATCGAGCACAACCTGTTATTGTGGGGTTTGAGAAACACTGGAGGATACCTTTTTTATGTTTGTCTTACGATCGAATATAATTTTGCATACAAGTTCCTGAAGAGTATACTGTAACTACAGTTTCCCCTCACAGCCACACGTATCTTGATTAAACAAACCGATGCAATCCGATAGCTAAACTAAATAAAAATCTGATAGGTAACGAATCCTTTGATTTTTCCCTCAAAGGGATTCAAATCCAAATGGAAATATACCGATATTAAAAAAAAGCTAACCGAATTCGGATGTATGCGTCATTCGAATTTGGAATATTGGCAATAAAACCGCGCTGAGCTGAAAAATCGATGTCGACAGACGAGCTCGCCCCGCATCCCTAGTATCTATAGGTGAGCCCTTTTTAAGGTTCCCTAGTTAGTCAAGCTATGGCCCTTTTTTCAATTATACCGTTTTAAGTATTAATTGTAATATTTTTTTATACATCATATCCGCTTAATGTGGATTAGGTACTATTAATAGATATTTTGGAACATCTTACACAAATTAACGTAGTCCCACAGTAAACTCAATTTGCCTTGGGCTTTTATGTTGTTGGCACTAGACGATGAATACGATGATATATATTTTTGATAACTATAAATTCGAGTAGGTACTTAAATAGAAATAGTCCATAACTCGGGAAATATTGACATTCGTGATGTATTCACACAATACTATAGGAGATCCATCCGAATCCGACCCATGAAATGATTAACTTAAGTTAAGAATAATTTAAGGTCCTTAATTAGATACAATATTTTTGCAAGTCACCCTTTTGGCTTTATAGTTTTGATTACCTACATATATAACTGTTTGGCATGAGCTAGTCTGAAAAAAAAAACTAAAGTAGATATCGGTAAAAGTTTGTAAACACGAACAGATCGTAGTGCATATGCAAACAATCCCAGTCCAGGTTTTTAATCTAGCTAAAACCGTTGTCAACACGGCCGGGAACAGATATAGTAAAAACATCGTTGACACAGTTATATAACGATTTGTGAACCTTAACTGCGACGAAATAAGGACCAGTGCTCAGTTACATTTGTTCCAAATACGTGTGCCACATATAAATCATTGACGAGCAATCAATTTGAAATGGATTTTAATTCTACATAGTTCACAAGGCAATAATTCGCATTCATTTACTGATTACACACCGAATCAATATATCTACGACAGTGAGGACATATCATATTTTAGCACGCTGTGTTGTGAGTTCGGCTCGTGGGATTATTAAATTTTAAACACACAAGCACTCATTAAGTTTATAGTTACCTATGGTACTTATGGTGAACCACTTTCATCTTGATCGACGTTTATTTAATGTACTTATCGTCGCTGATACGCCGATACGTGGTGACTTGTAAGTATTAGGTTTGAATTGCCTTATACCTACTTATAATACATAGCGTTTTCAGTGTGTCAAAGGATCGACGGCTTTTACTTAATCAGCGATGTAAAATGTTCCACTACCACCATTCATTAATATGAAATTTACAAATGCCAGACTTAGAAGCGAAAAACGAACTATTGACATTTTTTTTAATAATTCATTGGCATCGCAATTCATGGCGTATACAACCATAGTCAAATATACCTATGTCTAGAGACAACTCGACTCCAATGATACGGTGATTATCATGAAACCAGAGAACAATGCCCTCAATGTTCCACCTGCCCGTGTAATATCACTGCGGGAGCGAGCTCTTGAGTGGAGGCCTATCGCGAAAATCGAAGTTCGAAAATTTGGGGTATTTTTCTTTTTTAGTCCAAATCCATCCAATCCAATTAAAGGCGTAATTAGATTCACATAGACAACCGTTAGAAATTTGCGAATTTCGAGTTTTTTGCGGTACCTAGGCGTTCAGAGGGCCTGCCGGCACTATCGCTGTTATTAATACGGTATTTTATTTTTCCCCTCACTAGCTCGTAAAGCGCTTGTTAATCCTTTAATACGAGAGGATAAAAACGCATTTTATCCACTAGTGATTAAAGTATGCTGACTTCTCATAGCTCTTATTGCTATGGTTTTAAAGTCTAAATTCTCGAAGTACAGCTCACTTGCCCCCGGCGGCGGCGGCGGCGGGCGCGGGCGAGCCTCGTTAACGCACCGAGTTGAAAATCGAAGTAGAACATTCGAAAATCGTACTGGCCACCACAAGCTAACCATGCTAAAGGCACCTTTTGTAAAAATGTTGAATGTATCTAAACGCAACGTTTTTTTGCATGTTTCACTTTCCTCGCTGTAGTGAGGGGAAAAGTTTTGTGTTACACACGGGTGCAATTGTAATTTAATTCTCGTGTATTGAAACACTCGCTACGCTCAGGATTCTATTTTAAAACCACTCGCTTTGCTCGTGGTTAAACTATAGAATCCATTCGCTTGCTCGAGTTTCAATCCCACACTCGCAGTTAAAATACAATTTTGCACCCTTGTATAACAAATAACTATTTGTTGAAGTATATCGGGTATTTAAAAAAATGCTGTTAAACTTTTAGGTATGAGACATCTGATTCTTTGATTTTAAATGCTCGAAAGCTAAATCGGCTCCTCTAATTGAGCCCTCGACTCGCCTATGTTCGGTAAGAAACAGCAAAACTAACTTCTCTAACTATAATAGTATATAGTTTAGTTTTAGGTGAGTAGTTACTGCGACTACATTTCCCAATGTCCGACTGAGGTAAAACATTTAACCATATCTTACTACGCAAATCAGACAACATCGATAATGTTAATGTATTACGATTATGGCACCAATGTGCCGGCCTGATGATGGCAAATGAATTTAATTTAAACCAAAAGGTACCCACCTTATTGTAGGTTTGTTAGAATTGTATGAGTAGTCCACTATATTCTAACAAAAATGACATTACCTGTAATGTCCCCTGGGATGACCAAAGTATATTTGCATAAAATTCGCGTTTTTTTGTTACAGATGAGTTCAGTACAAGAAGAGAAGCCTCCAGAGCCGGCGAAAGCTGTCCGCGAGCTTCGCAACGCAGAGCTAGTGTCCCGGCTGCTGGCCGCCACGCCGCCATATTTGTACAGCTCGTTTCCTCTGCAGCCACATGCATTTTTCTTCAGCGAGATGCTGCGCTCTTTTGTGACGCGACACCCGAGGCCTAACCACTACCACAGGTACACGCGGGCAATCATCATGTTCTTCAATCCTATAATATATATAACAGCCCTATAGGGACCAAGATAGGTCGTTATATAAGACAAAATATAAATAAGTTGAACTTTCCAACTAGGTTAATTTCCAATAAAAAAATTGAAAGATTGAGTGGCTCAGATGATATATCGAGGGCGTCCAGTAGCCAAGATGGGAAGACACAGTTCCATCTTTTAAGTATGCCTTAAATTAACTGAGAATATTGTTTTGTCAATATAGTCAGATATACTTTGAAACGACCAAACTAATCTTGTTATTAGGACATTTTTTTAATACAAGATTGACCAGCGTTTGACCTCAGTCGCACTTGATGGTAAGTGACAACGAGAGGTCGAGAGTGTAACACTCTGGTTCAGTAACAGCCTATTCACTCTTGCCTTAAAATATCCAAATTATATCTTTCCGGGAATACAGACGAAGGGAGCGAATTTTATTCCTTAGCAGTCCTCATTAGGAAGGTAGAAGCGAGTCGCTTCATGCGAATGAATGGAATATTTACAACGAATTTTAATTAAATAGTACCTATGGGAGGGGTATTAAACGGCAGTAGAAGGCAGGCACGCAACAATCTTTAAGGTATATACCTACAGACAATAATCAACAGGAATATTTATTTCAATTTCAGGAGATTCAAAAGACGATCGCACAAATACTTCGCCGAGAACGACGAGTGGCGGCGAGATTGGCCAAAACAGGACGAAGAGAAAAAGGAGCCAGAACCCAGACCTGAAGTTCCATTAGAGTTGACTGTGGAGAAGCAACCCCGCATGCGGGAACCCTCGCCGAGAAGGCTGTCCCCGAAAATCGAACAAAAACCCAGCAGCCCGGCTCCGGGACGACAGTCGTCTTTCGTCGATGTAGGCACGGAAGAGCTTCCTAAACCCTCACCGTGTGTCGGCAGAGCTGATGTGCCACCTTCAAACCTCATCTTACCCCCGCCCCCGCCAATGTGGTATCCACCTATCTACAATCCCCAATTCGGAGTGGACCCTTTAAACTTCTTCATAGACCTACGTGTCTCTGGACACATATATGACAGAAAACGCACCTTGGCTGAAGGTTTAGAGAATATCAACCAAGAACGGCCTGAAGAATCCGGCTTAGACAAAAGGTTAGGCAGAGATTTTGGGATCAAGCCGCGGCATGTCTCCGCGTTCTCCGTCCCAGTTAAGCACGGGAACATAACTCCTGATGTACCAGCTAAGTACTTTGACCACAACGGCACTAACAGACAGGGAAAAATCAACGGTACGTCATATATAATGAAAAATTTGAAAAATGTTTATGAAAACTTAAAAAGCTCTCAAGATGTAAAAGATGTTCCCAGAGTTGATAAGGATGAAGATGCAAAAGCAGAGTCATCAGATCTTGATGATGATATAATAGATTAGTTTCAATATAAGAACTTATAAACTATGTACCTAATTTACAGTTGGACGGATGGATGAATGAATGAACATAACAAAACATTCAGGGTATTCAGGGTCGATTTTGGGAAGGGCTTGTATATGTTAATCATGGTATTAATTAGCGGACATCTTGATTTATATAAAACTAGTTTACGCCGGGAACTTCGTACAACGTTAACAAATGTTTGAAAATGTTTTTTCTATATTTTACATATTTTAATTGTTTTAGTTATTCTGGGAGGAGACCAATCCTACAGAAGAAATCATCAAAATCGATCGAGCCGTTAATTGGGTATAAATTGTGTTAATAACCCGATTTGGATAGCCAAGTATATATACCATATTTAATGCAAAATAAATGATTATGATTATGTTGTTATCGAATATGCTGCATACTCATTAAAATGCCAGTAAAGTATAAAAGTGAGTACTAGGTACAGGTACTCACTTGAAAAGCATTGCATGTGATGATGTATGAAAGGTAATAATGAGTTTAACTTATTCCAAAGTGATTAAATCTAGTCCTATTGTGTATAAATAGTTGTAATTATCAATGTACCTACTTCCTGTTATAAAATTCAAAAGAATGGTGATATGGAATGTACTGTACCTACTTAACCAATATTATAATGGAATTTAAGAATCTATGGAACTCTAGCTATGTAATAAAATAAAATGGTAACCAAAGTTCAAAGACTTTTATTGCCCTAATAAGTTAATGCTACAAAACAAATACAAAATTCATTGTTATGCTGATTTCAACGCAAAACAACAAGTACTTATTTGGCGAGAGATACCCAACGAATTTATTCTAGAAGCTACTTCAGGTACTTCAGCCATGGCGTCCACGGGCCACGGCTGGACACGAGCCTCCCCCATAGAGCGTCATAAACAGCATAGCAGGCGTACCGTGACAGGCGTAAAAGGTAGTTACCCGAAATAAGACGCGCTCCCGCGAACAACGATATTTGTAAATTTGGGGCGATTGTCTCTGTCACTCTCATTACACCTTAATTGGAGTAGAAGAGAAAGATGCCCGAAATATACGAACTTCGATCTTCGCAGTGCCGTTCAAGTCTGGGGTTGTATGTACGTCTTGTCGTTGAAGTAGTATTTATGAACTTATCGATAACAGGATTGTCGACCCTTTAATTGTGGCAAGCACTAAACAAATGTTGTTCCTGCTAGTGCTCGAAAAATATCTGGGTCTAATCATAAATTACTATATCGGTCGATGCGATGATCAATGTCACCCCCACGGTAATGTATACAAATCAAAGTCATACCATTTATTTATTCATCCAAGACATAAACATTATAAACCACGATTTATAATTTTGTCATTTAAATACTTCAATAAATTTTAAGTTACATTTATGTAAAATGTTAATAAATTCTGGCAACATTGATTACAAGTCGTTTCATCATTGGTTAAACAAGTGTCAAATGGTTTAATGTTACCATTGTATAAATATAATTAGTAAAATAGAATTATTCCAGTATCTAGTAAATTACTTTTCGATAAGATAGTGTTTCAATACATCGCATCTTATTGTTACAAAGATATTTAGTTCACATAATTTTAGACCATTAAGGAAACCATGAATTTCTTTAGTCTCTTATGTTATGACGTGATGTAAAAAAAAATTGACATTGAAGACCATGTTGTCAGTGTAAAAATAACACTATCGCTATGTATGCTTTATTAATGAATAATATTTTTGAATATAATACAATTAAAAAAGTCCCTCCACCTTTAAAAAAATACTTGCACAAAAATCAAGAGTACATAACTATTTGTTGAAAACAAAGGACTGTGTCAAAAATGACTTGAGTATTTTAATTAATTCACATAGCAACATTAGTCACCACGCGATTTTCTTTCTGAATTTGCCTGAACTTCTTCTGGACCAATTTAAAAGGTTTTACTTTTGTTTCCAGAAAAACTACACAAAAATGTTTGGTGGTCAACAGCCTATTTTAGTTTTGAGTAAGTGTTGTGTGAAGAAAGTATAGCTAATGTATAATAAAAGATTTTTTTTTCATTGGTGATTCACGGTTGCAGGTCAAAACACAAAACGTGAGTCCGGCCGGAAGGTTCAGCTCGAAAATATTAATGCTGGAAAGGTGAATATGTCTTAAAACTATACTATTTATGAAATTTACACCTTTTGAAATTGACTTCAGTTGTCATTTTATACATTTTTGGTTTATTTTAGACAATAGCCGATGTTATCAGAACATGCCTTGGACCTCAGGCTATGTTGAAGATGTTGATGGACCCCATGGGAGGCATTGTAATGACCAACGATGGCAATGCTATTCTTCGGGAGATCACAGTGCAGCACCCAGCAGCCAAATCCATGATAGAAATCGCAAGAACACAAGATGAAGAGGTTAGAATTTTTAATTGTTAAATGGATGAATTTTTAACTGTTATGGCAGTTAATAATACTTGAATCTTAACACATATAGTAACACATTCTAAAAATTAACAAAAACAAGTATGCAAGGGTGCATTCAATTTGTTTCTGTTAATTTTATCTTTCAATTATGTATAGAGACAAAGAATGACTTACATTATTATTTGAAGCAACTAATTATTTACTTTACATTACAACAATAATGTTCATGTGAAGCTATTTTATAAATTATCATATGATGTTTGTGATTCTAGTTTAAAAATATTTTTTTATGTGGTTTGTTTTGTGCTTAATTGACCACTCCATATATTAAACACAAATAATTAAATGTCCATATGAAAGTCAATTCCTACTGCTTATTTATTTAATGGCAAGATCTTTTTTAAAATTCTACCTCTTATTTACATGTTTAGGTTGGAGATGGAACCACATCGGTAATAGTTCTGGCTGGTGAAATGCTGGCTGTTGCAGAGCAGTTCCTGACACAGAACATCCATCCCACAGTCATCATCAGACAGTACCGGCAGGCACTTGAAGATGCTGTCAAACTGCTGGAGGAAAAGATCTCCATCCCTATTGACATGAATGACAAGGAAAAAATGAAAGATGTTGTAAGTATTCTGTACTACTTTTACACTATAGTTCAGTAGCAAATGTTGTCCATGGACAGAACAAATATTTGCTTAAGTTTTATTTATTGGTAAGTAGTTTGACCAGTCCCTTTGAATAAGGGTCTAAGCAGTGTGTATCATGTTGTGTCTTTCTAGTACTGGTACTAGGGAATGCAATCTCGTCTCGCCGAGATCCCGATCTCGCGAGATCCCGGCCATATTTTACGAGATTGTATCTCGTCAAATTTCGTACGAGATCTCGCGAGATAACGAGATAAGTAATGCTCCTATTACTCTTAATTATTGAAACTATAGTAATAACTTACAAAAGACTAAATATAGATAATTATTGTTTTGTTACCAATATTGTAAAAATTTGAACTGATTAGCTACAGTAGGTATAATAATTATAGACATAAACAAATGTTATTACAGTTAGAGATAAAATAATAAGTACACTGTTGATTTTTAAAATAAAACTTACATTATTTTTATAACTAAGCAACGCAGTTTCTATTTAATTACTAATCATGTCAATTACTAGTTCTTAAAACAAGCATTTGCATATGTTTTAATTGCGATTCTCCCAATCTCGCGAGATCCCGTAATTTGAGAGATCTCGCGAGACTGGGTTTTGAGTCTCGCGAGATCTCGCTAGACGGAAATCTCGTACGAGATTGCATTCCCTAACTGGTACTATCACAATAAAAAAAGGATGAGGTGATGTTATTTCTACTATTACGGAAATACATTATAAAAATATAAAAAGATATTTTTAATTTAGGTGTACGGGAAAGTATGTCAACATACTTACATGTGTAACTGTGTTTGGGTGTCAGTTTGAAAGTGATTTTTAATGAAGGTATATATACATATTTGATATTTTCCAATTGTTATACATATTTTCTTATTGTTTTGGTATCTTTGTGCTTGTCCGTCATTGAAATCTCAACACATTTGCTATAGTATATGGGCTAAAATAATTATGGTTAATTGCAATGTTAAGTAACTGCCATAGTGAAGATTGATGAAGACTACCATTGACATCCCTAGGCTTATAAAACAAAATAAATGACTAATTTAATGATTCAGATATGTGATAAAGTTTTAGTTGTGCTAAATAAAACCTATTTGCTGTTTGCAAGGTTACCTTTGTAAAACTGATGTTGGTAAAAGGCAATAAATAAAAATCTGACTTGAAAATATTATAAAGTTTTAATATCTGTAAAAATGAAATCATTGTATTAAAAAGTAAATCAGTCCTGTTAGGGCCTGTGCAAACACAACCAGACACCAATTCCCTCTCGCCTCCATGCAGATATTGGAATTTGCAGAGTAGTGAGATCTAACATCTAAGTTTGTTCCCACACACATATTTGCTTGATTTGTATCTATTCTCTAAATTGTGACATTCATTATCTATGAAAAGGGACCTTATTGTCGATGGTGCTTATGTCGTTGTTCAAGACAATACAACACAAACGCAACGTTATACGACGTAAGTGCCATCGACAATAAGGTCCATTTTCATAGATAATGACACAGTTATGATCTTTTGTGTTTCAGATCCGCTCATGTGTGGGCACCAAGTACATTGGGCGCTGGGCAGACCTTGCTGTAGACATTGCTTTGGATGCAGTCAATACTGTCATGGTCAATGAGAATGGCAGAGTGGAAGTTGATATTAAGAAGTTAGTAAACCTGTATTATTTATCTGTTGGTTTTTGGTGGACATTTTTTGGGAATAAGTAGTTTTAGGTACAAAGATTTTGTCTATATTTGTGGTCAATAGAAAACGCAAATAATGTAAACAAATATTGCTGACAACTGAATTTCTAAGCAATAAAACTTTAGACACATGACAAAATATTATAATAAATTTCGTTTGCGCTGAATTTGTAGTATCGCATATTTAACTTAACAAGAATGGAACCACAGTTGTTTTTTATAATTGTGAAGCTATGAATGTCCTGTTATCCTGGTTTTATTTGATCAATTCTTTTTATTACATGTTACATGATAAATTTATTAATTACTTTCAAGTTTCTATCTATTAAAATGCATGAATGAATGCATAATTGTTTTTCTCTTAGTATGGACTTTAGGGCGGTATTAATGTTTATCTGAATTTAAAAAACAATTTTGGACAACTGGCGAATATTACCCTTACACAAAAATAATATTAACCATGAGAAAATATAAAATTGCAGCTACGCCAAAGTTGAGAAGATCCCCGGAGGCACGGTGGAGGAGTCTCGCGTGCTGAACGGTGTGATGATCAACAAGGACGTGACGCATCCCAAGATGCGGCGCTACATCGAGAACCCGCGCATTGTGCTGCTCGACTGCCCGCTCGAGTACAAGAAGGGCGAGAGTCAGACTAACATCGAGATCGTGGGGGAACAGGTACTGAAACATATCAACAATTTTTTTTGCGACGAGGGAGGAAATACTCATAGTATACGGCCAGGCCCGTAGCTGACCGCATGCCTGACTCGACTGGGAAGGAACTCAGTCGCCTACGGACTAAAACCTCCCCCGTTTCGTGTGGAGTGTGTGATGGTGTAGATTGGTGAGTGTTGAGTGTGGATGCATCAAGTCAGGTTAGGTTAGGTTAGGTTACAGTTAACTAAGTTTCGAATCTTTATTGTAAGATATCGGAACTCATGATTTGAGTGTGGTTGCATCAAGTCAGGTTAGGTTAGGTTACAGCTAACTAAGTTTCGAATCTTTAATATAAGATATTGGAACTCATGATTTCTAAGCTAAACTGAAAATCACCTTTATTCTTCTGACTATAATGTTGAATACACTATAGTATAATGTGAGTATGATCACACAATCAATGATTCTATTAATTTAATAGCTGGAGTTGTATTGGAATCACAGGAAGCAATCTCTAGGCTTACCTGGGAGGTTTAATGTTATAATCGCCACTCTTAGCAGGCGAGTTGGTAATCCCAGTACTTTCCATTGCACCGCTACCTCAGGGATAATGTCAGGGTCCCACACAGTACGATGATACTGAACGCAGTTGTTCAATGTGTTTCAGGACTTCACAAAGCTGCTGCAGCTGGAGGAGGAGCACGTGCAGCGGCAGTGCGAAGACATCATCGCGCTGAAGCCCGACATCGTGTTCACGGAGAAGGGCGTCTCCGACTTGGCGCAGCACTACCTGGTCAAAGCCGGCATCACTGCCATCAGAAGGTAATAAAACTGCGACAAAGCGTCTCTCCGACGCGAAATCGGCAAAAATAATAAAGCTAACGCATTGAGAGCACGAAGGCGTTGTCGCGGTTCTGATTGCGTAGACTTTTTTTCTAGCGCTGATAGATGCAGGAAGCCCCTAAGGCCGCGTTTCTACCATTTTTAAGTTGTATTGAAACATGAGTTGTGACATTGACGGTTTCGATAACGAGTATCGAGTTTACTATCTTTGCATCTTGTTCGCACTAAAATAGTACAAGCGAGATGCACAGATAGTAAACTCGATACTCGTTATCGAAAACGTCAATTTCAGAACTCTAGTAAGGGTATTGGTGCATTTTTGTCTGTGTTTATTGTTTATACTTAGGTTTCGAGACACTAAACGGTTTGTTGGTAATTTATGACTAAATGTGTAAGTTGTATTAATTGCTGTAATGAGTTACATAATTTAATAAGGGGTTTTTACAATAAATAACAATACTAAACCAAGAGAGTCTTGATGTTTTTCTCGTTGTGTGTAGTATTCTATCTATAAGCCACGGACTGCCTACAGAAGCGATTTTTAGCATACTGTTGACAGTGACTCCCAGCGATCCGTACTAAGTAGTCGGTCTATCTGTGGCATCTGACACTGTGCTTTCGTGCCATCATCTCTTCGGGCTATGTTGCATGCCCATTGACACTTCAAATGTATGCTATTCTGGTTCTCCTACGGATTTCCTTATGTCTGATTGTATCACGTAGATATACTCCGAGCATAGTTGTTTGCCATTACACGCTGAGCGACTGAGCTGCCTGATGAGTCCCATTGCGAACGAACAAGTTTCACATCCTAAAGAGATCAATGGCAACACGCCATGCCACGCGACTCATAATTTTATTTCCTATTACATTGCCACTGAGTTTTGGCTGGCCAGATTATAAGTATCCCCGAGTGAGGACAGAATAGGCATGCATCAAGAGTCATGAAAGTGTTACCTAAAAAAAATATTGTTTAAGATTACGCAAGACGGACAACAACCGGCTGGCGCGCGCGTGCGGCGCCACCATCGTAAACCGCACGGAGGAGTTGCGCGAGTCCGACGTGGGCACGGCCGCCGGCAAGTTCGAGGTCAAGAAGATCGGCGACGACTACTTCGCCTTCATCACCGAGTGCAAGAACCCCAAGGTACGCGTCCATACAAGTTGATGTCCGTCGGCTTAACTAACTTTTTTTTTTATGACATAGGCGGCAAACGAGCAGATGGATTGCCTAGTGGTAAGCAATTACCGTCGCCCATGGGCACCCGCAACACCGGGAGTCACAAGTGAGTTGCCGGCCTTTAAGGAGGGTTGGAGCTCTGGGAACCTTACTCACCACCAGGAACACAACACTACATATCTTAAAGGTAGCAGTGCTATTATGGCTGTGGTCTTCTGTAAGGGGGAGGTACTTCCCCAGTTGGGCTGCCCCAGATTCAAGAGTGATGGTCATCGCTCTGCCCTACTTCTCATTGTTGGACGTAGTGTAAGGACATACCTGGGTCCAAAACTTTCCTGCAGTTCAACTGTTTTAACTGTAACTAACTTTCCTGCAGTTCAACTTCCTTGAGCTGATGGAGAAAACGCAAAGCCATTATAACTCCGTCTTGCCTAAGATAAAAGTTGACTCGCCGCCACTGGCTGATACACTAGCTAAGGACAAAATAGGATAAGGGTCAGTTTAAGTAAACGGACACTTTACGTTACCTATTGAAGATTTGATTTATGAATGGACATGGAGTATTCTTCTTTTTACACTACCAGCTTGTATATGGCCTTTTTCTTCCCCGCTAGGAGGAACAAAGTGGTCCTTTTCTGTTCTACGTTTTTTTTTTTTCAGCCTGTGCGTTATTCGAAATGTATGTCTGAATACATACCATTTAAAAAGAAATTTAAATTGAGAATAAAATGTATTGGTACTGCTGTCTCGCGAGATAAAATCTGTATATTGCTATAATGCTGCATCTGTATAAATGTAAATTGAAGTGTTACTCCCGAAATTCGGTGTCTTGTGTATTTTCATTGGCATTGGCATGGTAACAAAAATATTTTCACCTCGGGCTTTAAAACTTGAATCCCTCACTACAATCAGGCGTCTGGTGTAGTATTCAATGTATGCCCTCGCCGTTACTATTTAACTTTGCTCGCTTGTAAGCTTGTAACAATCATACTATTGGGAGGTGTTATTCATATTTGACCATGTAATTTCCAGGCATGCACGATTCTACTCCGTGGGGCTTCCAAGGATGTGTTGAATGAAATTGAGAGAAATCTCCAAGACGCTCTTCATGTTGCTAAGAATTTGGTAAGTTGTAGTTCTGATCTATTTTTATTAAATAAAAGATGAATGCAATATGAGATAAAAAGCTATTATCCTACAGACATGTTTGGTTAAAAGTAACAGTTTTACTTACTAGTTTCCATACAAAGTAGTTTTGCTTCTTTTTGTCAGTTAAAAGTTCTTTTGACCAGTTCACACTGACTGCAACATATACAACATACTGTTTGAAGTATAACCATATATCATAATAACCAGTCATTATGGGCCAAGGTAAGGGTCGTAACCGGAAATAATGGCTATAATTTCTTTCCCTGTGGGTTGGAAGCTCAGATGGCATTAGTAAAATTTTAGGATCACAGGCAACTTAGGAAATTATCGTAAGTGGCAATACAAAACTCTATATCGCTAAGCCATTACTGTAATATTGCATAGTTTGGCTTGTTTAGCTTGCTATATTACCAGGGGCCCATTGCATAACAATTTACAACTAATAATATTAGCGGAACTCTCTTTCTAATAAAAGGCATCGGAAATGGACTTCCGCTAATATTATAAGTTACAAGTTGTGATGCAATAGGCCCCAGGCTATTGTGTTGCAGTCATAATATTGCAGCAAAATACGGCCAAGTGGTAGCTGGACTGCCGGTTGCTGAAACGCGTTTGATTCTTCATTAGCTATACAATTTTCATCATCTCACAATAAACAACGTTAATTACTAAAAACAAACATAATATGTGACATTATCAAGCAAAAGGGACCTTATTGTCGATGGCGCTTACGTCGAACCGCGTTGCGTTTGTATTGCGGCATCTTGAACAACGGCGTAAGCGCCATCGACAATAAGGTCCCTTTTGCTTGATAATGACACATATATTCTTCAAGACGATGTTCAACTTCACGTTTGAGAAGGCGTTGTAAAGGTTAAGAGCAGTGAGATAATATAAGTGTCCCCCCGGCAGGTGCTGAGCCCGCGCCTGGTGGCGGGCGGCGGCGCGGTGGAGATGGCCGTGGCGCAGGCGCTGGCCGGCAACGCCGCGCACAACACGCCCTACCGCGCCGTGGCGCAGGCGCTCGGTAACTATAGCTCCTACTCCCAACATATATACTCGCTTATACATAAACGTCTCCGGTACTTTAGTTCAATTCAGGGTTGTCCGTATCTTAAACACAAATGGCAAAGTGAAAAAAAACAACAACATGTTACATAATTTCACGAAAATGGGTTTTAGTGTGAGACGTTTATGAATATGTGGGTTAATTATTAACAACTTTAATCCTGACAGCCAACAAAGTAGCAAGAAACACAGTAGGAACTAACATCAATAGATATTACCATGAGATTAAAGAAAAGACATCAGTGATATGTGATAATTAGACTTTAACATACTAGATTTGGTTGCTGAACCTAAAGCATAAATAAATAATTAATTAATTTTAATATTTATAATTATTAAAAGTTAATTAATTAATTATTAGGCTTTACTCTTTAAGTACTCCAATAGTTTAAAAAGACTAATGATTGTAACGCCTAATTATGTAAAGTTGTATAATCTACTTAATCTAGTGTTTTAAGATGGATTCAGGAACCGTAGGGAAATGACATGCATTATTACCAGTGATCGGTTTTTTGGGTGAACGTCCTCAAACATTATGTTAGTATGGAAATGCCCCGGGAATCCGGGCTTAGGTTGTTAGAAAAGACAAAAAAATACATTGTGTTTATTTTATTACACTTTAAAACATCTAGGTAGCTGATAGACATGCGACTTACTCGTCGTTCTTTTGTCCAAATTGAACAAATGAGCACAAGTGTTCACACTGGCAGCTCATCTGCTGCCACCAAATCGGCATATTTTGTACCGTTTGTACAAAAGTTCGACGAGTAAGTAAAAAATCCCTTTCACACAATTTAAATTGTTTTATTTTTGATTAATTTGCTCGGTATCGCGGGAAACTGTCGTATCTATATTAACTTTTCTACATGATATCCCGCGAGGGTGAATCCAAAAAACCGATCACTGATTATTCCTAGTGCTACTTGTAAACATTAAAAAGTCAACGAACAAAACAAATGACAGCTTGGAATAGCGGCGTTTCGTATTTCGTTCGTCAAATATTTTTTTAAACCATAGACAAGCGAATGAACTCCCTATTCTATTGTCACTCGAGTTCAAATGTCGTTCGATTTATATTAAAAAAACATAACAAATTGGCGTTTCGTATCAATGACTGTTTTAATATCTATAGATACTAGAATAGACACTCGACTTGAATTTGACAACTGTTCCAAATTTAAACTCATAACCTACTGTTTTCAGGAGGTAATGTTAACTTTACATCTCCATTAATTTCTGATGGTTGGTAATGCTGGTTATTGCCTACGGTTTCTGGACGCTTTTTAGAGCACTAATGTTATGTACGTAGATAAACTTATTTTTGTTACATTCCAGAAATTATCCCGCGCACGCTAGCGCAAAACTGCGGCGCTAACACCATCCGCACGTTAACCGCACTGCGCGCCAAGCACGCCGCCGGCAGCAGCAACGCCGGCATCGACGGCGAGACCGGCGCCATCGTCGACATGGCCGCCAAGGGCATCTGGGAGCCGCTCGCCGTCAAACTGCAGGTGGGGTACACAGACATGTCACCGTCTGTACAACACTGCTCCGACAGTGCCCAAGCAAGTGCAGCTAGTACCGGCGTCGACGGCGTCACACTGACCCCGAATTGGGGCCGTTTAACGCAAAGCGATTCGCCCTTCCCTTTGCCGTAACTGAAACCTTTAAGATTCCCCGTACGTTCAAATGGGGTACCTTCATTCACCTTCATACATGCATCTCATCAATCTGTTTCCGTCTACGATCACATATCATTTATAAATGTATGTTGGATACCCTGGCTCCTTCCTATATACTCGGTACTTCTGTGTCGGGCTGTGGATGCGGCTGAACGTAGAAAAAGGGCTAAGTACAGCCATCTCAGCCGCGAATATTGTTTTCTGGCATGCAGTAGAAATAGAAACTCTCGGCTCTTGGGGTCCCGACGCCCAGCATTTTTTAGGGCATTGTCCAAAAGACTAGTGAATGCGTCTGGGGACCGTAGAGCTGGCAGCTTTCTGGCGTAGAGAATTGGTATTGCAATTTAGCGGGGAAATTCTGCCAGCATCTACGGGATTATGCCACCGTGCGAATTTTTGTTTTAGTTTGGGTTTGTAGTTTAGTTAAATTTGTTGTATTTTTATTAAAATAAGTTTCGTTTATAAGGTTTATTATATTCTACATTCTTAAATGAATAAAAAATATAACCCAGTAATTAACGACATGTCCCCCCAGGTGTACAAGACCGCGGTGGAGACGGCGATCCTGCTGCTGCGGATCGACGACATCGTGTCGGGCTCCAAGAAGAAGGCCAACGACCCCGCCGCGCCGGCCGGGCCCGCCGCCATGGCCGCCGGTGCAGAGTAACACTCACACATACACAAGTTTACGCCTAGCTAGCGCATCCCTTCGGAGCTGTAGTACGTCTAAGTTGAAACTACATTGCAAGCTTTGTAGCTTGTGCGTGGGGTAGGCTCACTATACACATCTAATTCCTATGAATGTGAAATGTAGTGAACCTTCCTGTCAAATCGGTGTAGCCTAAGCTGAGATGGACTCTAAGCGGTTTTTTCTTTGGCACTAGTTCGTGTGTGCATTTGACTCCATCAACAAATTATGCAAATAAGCAACATCTACTATAGTCAGTGTGAGTAGATTTTTTGTTAATTCATATCACAGTTTCGAAGATTTTGACTACAAATTGGTTGCCATTACAACCACCGCTTGTTCCGAAGAGATGTATAATTTTAAATTGTTTAGTGACACTACTGAGTTAGTATCGTTGTGGAACTAAATATTAACTATAATCTTAAATTAATCAATTGTACCGAGATGGCGAATATTTTTTTACATAAACAAATATGCATAAGGCTTTTTCACAATAACTTTTAATGTTTATAGGAGTTAACAATTTTCAGAATGATTTCTTGTTTTTAGATACAAACAGTATTTGTTACAGTTCTCTAATATGATGCAGGCCATCACTGTTCAAGGGCCGTAGCCAGCATGGCAATCATTTATAAAAAGGCTATCGAAATATATACAAATAAGATTTCAGCATGACAGATCCAACGAAAGTTCATGTTGGGTACGGCCCATGTGGAGTAATTAATGACTGAATGTACACATTTTACCCAATCCACTGCCTGTTACTGCAGAAAGGTCCAGTGAATCACCTTCTGAAGGGCTAATGTATTGTGTATGAGTGGGAATAGTGAGTGCTAGTTGTATCGCCGGCGTGGGAGGGCGGGAGGCCCTCCATCATCTCATATCACTCATCCAACAACTATTAATATTGCAGTCCATAGATTACATTTCTGATACCGGTGATACAACTAGTAATTCGGTGCGAGTTTAAGATGGTTATTTAAAATTTTATCACCGGGGACTTAATTTTTTTTTTAGTTTACCATTATTGTGTATTAAATATTTAGTTTGTGTCTCGGTACGTCCTATTTAAGTCTTATAGCTTTCACTTAATCTTAGCTAAACTGCCTTATGTATCACAGTTCGAATGGAACATTTTATTTCCTCGTATGAAACGCTAGTTTTACTCATTTTGTTGTTTATGGTCACACCTAATGTCGAGAATGCATTTATGTTAGTTGCGATGAAAATGATACTGCAATAGTATTAAATGTTTTATAAATGTACTAATAATTACTAGTGGTGTTTTTTTTTCAAAACCTGGTTCCCTGTTCCTGGTTGTAAGAAGGCAATGTATTATACCAAGTATTATATAATTCCTGGAATTACAATGTCTATACAAATCCGCATTTCTTCAAAATTCATCCTTTTCTTTATTTGTTAAACTTGAGTTATATTTATCGTCTAGCCGCCCAGAAGCCTATAAAAAGGTCTTCCATTCCATGTGATCTTAAAATTTATTCATGACAAATCAAATTTGACATGTAGTTTTTGATCTGGGGGGCGGCTAGATCTCTTCACAAATAAATGACATACCGCAAGCCCTATAAGGCTCGTGTTGTAGGTACGGACTGGGACTATTAGACTCTTCGGAATATCTTTACATTGGACATTTCAAAGAGTCAAAGAAAATGGCTTGAACCGTAAGTGGCTTAACAAAACGACAATATTAATCCGTCGACCGCCAAGGGGGCCTACTGCCGTCGTCGGAAAGTGATGCCATGGAAGCCAACGACGGCTACGGACGTTAGCTATGTTAATGCAATAAGGACCTACGGCGGATTCCGTCAAGTTCAATTTCGCTTAACAAAATGCGATAGCGTGGCGTCACGGGCACGGCATATTTTTTTGTCGTTTGGCGTTCAAAAGGACCTTTTCCAAGCCAAACACGTATACTTTTTTTATTCATTTAACATTCGAAACTTAGACTAAACATTTTCCATTGAACCTCGCCAAACTATGACGTTTGATGGCGAGATGCACTCATTGTGTTATACATTAATATAAAGCAACTTAATCTACTTAACTTACGTAACTTACGTTAACTACTATATATATATATATATATATATATGTTCTCGGCCACAGAGCAAATTAGACGTACGTGCACACGCATAAAGTTCAACTTCAGTTTTGCCATTTCGATGACGTGGCGTGTGAGCGTTAACTTTTGCGTTTGACATGGCCCTGAAGAGGTTTAAGATGCGTAAATGCACTTATACATATACAGAAATAACCATTAATAAATATTCGCGATAAACAAATAAACGCCCTTGACAGGATTCGAACCCGGACCTCCCACTTCACTTCTAAAGTTATCGACTAGGCTAGGAGGCCGTTAATCACAAACAGCGACGTTACAGCGTCAAATCCCTGATTAAAATGTGGGTCGAAATGACTGTGAAATTAATTTCCTTATAGGTAATATCCGTTCGAAGAAATTTGTACTGGATAATCTAAGCTTGCTCGCTACTACGCCCGACATGTTTCTGATTCAGGAATTCTGAGAGCCTATGTCTCAATGTGGTTTTCAAGCATTTGGACTTGTTCTCGGTGACTTAAGTGTTATTTACCGGATATCTATCGAATCGCGATTGCGTATAATACATAAGAGTGATTACGAGTACCTAGGCTATCAGCCAGAACATAAGCTTCCCCAATAGACCCGCTGCCGCGAGCGGTCTTTGACCATGGGAGCTTATTACCATAATCGCCAAGCTCCAGAGGCGGGTGAGAGAGGTTGGTGTTCGCAGTATAATCCACTGTTCTAAAGAGATGCTACCCGTCCTCCGATGTTTTCTAGTCGCAGTTAAAGGACGGTACCCGGGTCCCAATAGTGAATAGTCATTCAATAATTTTGGAAGGACAGCAGCCGATTTATACGCGATATTGGCGACGCGACGCTACGCATGGCGTGCGTGTGCCCCTTGTTACAGATTATGTTTTAAATACAGATTACAGACCGTTATGTACGGTAGGTTTCCATTCCATTACAATACATGCAACGGTGGAGCAGAAACAAACGTAAGTGCCAAAGGGCTGATGTACTCGTAGGTATTGGTAAACAATTTAATATGTTATCGATTTATCATACATTGATGCGAAATGGGGTAGAGATCGTTGGTTATGTATCCGGTTCGAAAAAGTAATTTGTTAACTAGATAATGATTATACCTAAACGAATTATTTGTGGAAATAAATCTCCACGGTAAAAAGGCCTATGTAGGTAGGTACTATTTATTTGAGATACACAAACGAATTGGGTCCCCAAATCTTCAGGCTCAGAAACCAGCCGAAGCCGCGTAGTCAGATGTGGGAGCCGCTTACTGAATACGTCAAGTCGGTTGCAATCACTTAAATGACATATGTTGGTTGCTTAAATTTGTTTATCACCATCAATGAAAAAATACACTATAGTGCCTGAGATCCGAAATGTGTACATTATAGCATACACCAATACACTTTCATGCATGTAACTTAAATAGCAACTGCTTAATTATCGTAACAAAAATGAAATTATTATCTTAAGACTAAATGCACGTCCTTAACTTATTTTAATTAGGTAGCTGTACGTTTTTTTGCAATTTACTCAATTATTAGGTATACTTGTATGAAATAACGTGACGATTATTTGTCGACGGGATTTGATTTAAGTTTGTTTTTGATTTTGATTATCGTGACAGTGGGCCCGCGCACCGCGACACACAATAGGTCACAGGCCGTGACGGCCCGCCGGTCGCCCGTCGGGTCATTATAGGTTCGATTCTGGCTTCGAAACCACGGGATTATGTGAGGTGAGTGTTTATTTTTGTATTTGTCACTTATTAAGAATAATTTGATTGAAAAACGTCTAACTAGCCAGTATTCATCACTGAATCATTATTTAAAAATGGAAAGTTATTTTCACTTCCTAATGAAAATTGAATAGTATTAGGAACAAAAGCTCTAGTGAGACAAAGTGAGCTTCGTCAATATAAAATAGAAATTTTAATATAAATTCAGAACATAAAATGCAAATGTGATAAATAAATAAATATAATTATAGTGATGCTCTTTTAGATAAATGTTTATCCAAAGCTTTATAGTTAGGAAGTTAGGTATCCTTTTAAATAACCCTAATATCTATTGTGAATCAAATTACGCCTATTAGATATGGTACCTGATGTCAAATGCGATTTTTCGAAATCATAACTTAATAAAAACGATAGAAATCCACATATCTACATTTTATTTAGAGCTAGGCTGCTTTCTTTAAATCTGATAATAAAATATATCCATAAATTATTTAAGTATAATAATTTAATACCTTAATAGTATAGGTACCTAACATTAGTTATCATATTAGATTAATTAATTAACCGTAGAGTCCAAAAATATGTATGGATTTAAGCCACACATAATGTCTCTAGACATTATAGGTATTATACGTATAAAAACATCGTCTAACATGTTAAAAATAATCTGATAATACAACGCATTGCATTTAGAACGTTCATCCGACTTAAGAATGCACGATTCTTAAAAATTGCCTTTTAGTTTTCTTAAGAGCATTTCCTTAACGAGTGTTAGAGGTTTTCACGTACTTAGTACCTACACTTTTTTTTATAGGGTGTTTTTTTTCCGCCTCAACCCTATTGCGTATCGTTATCGGTATCGGGTATCGTTAGATAGGACTCTTGGAAAATATATTAATAAATCATTTATTTCGAGTAAGTTACACTCATATCATACATTTATATTCATTTTCTGTTAGTAAGAGGAGTATATATAGGAGTATATATATATATGTATATAGGAGTCTGCAAAACCATTTTCGGATTAAACGAATATTTTCGTAATGAATTGCTCCGAAGTTAAAAAAATAGGCGTCTCCCTCTAACTTTTGAACCGTGGATATAAAAAAATCGGAAAAAAATCGTGGATATGAGGCTTAATATGCAGTTTCAATTAAAATTACATCCAACGGAATCAATTTCGCCATTTTGGAGTTATCGTATAAAATGTTGTCATCAAAATTATAATAAAACGTAAGTGCCGTTCAATATATTGTAAAATACGACCTTTTGAGTGAATGTACTGTGACGGATCTAAAAGAAACCTCTCTTTAAGTCCACCTATAGGTAGTGATAGACGGGCAACTATGGAGCCCCACATTGAGCATCGCCCGACATGCTCTTGGACGGTTTTATACGTTATTTGAATCACTGTACAGTTGTCGTTTCAATATGGTAAATGTTATTATATGATTAGTATTGAAATTAGTAACTAATGATCATGATTTTCGTTACTTTGTAAGTAGTAATTACACTACTACTTATTCTATCTTACTACTATTGAAATAGTTTATGATCGTAATAAAAATCTCCTCCCAGTACCTACTATTAGAAAGTTAGAATCGCTCTAAACTACTCTCTTCAACAGTCTATAAACTGTTACCCTCGGTTAGTACCTATGTATAATTAACTATATAAATAAATAAATATAAATATTTCGGTACAATTTTACACAAATCGACCTAGTCCTACGGTAAGCTCAGTTGGGCTTGTGTTGAAGGTATATTATAAATACTTAAATACATAGAAAACACCAATGACTCAGGAACAAATATCTGTGCTCATCACACAAATAAATGCCCTAACTTTGAACCCACCTTTCAGACCAGACTTTTATCAACTTATATACATAGTTAACAGCTATAGTTTATTTACCTATTTAGTTTTACTTCGCTCGAAGCATCAATATGCTGCACGCGATACGTCATTCTGTATTTTTCGCTTTTACTCGAATTTTCTTTTGATTGTCCTTAGTAGATATTCAAATAGAGGAGATAATTCTGATCTTTCTGAGAAGTTAGTTGGACGATTCAAGTTTTATTTCTGCGGTTGGTCATTTTAGTCGTAGACGTATGTATCTAATCTAGAAAACGACCCAGTCATAACTGTCATAAGATATGAAAACTCTACATATACAAACGACCTTAACGAAAGTAGCATCCTCCACTGTCTTATATATCACATCACAAAGTACATGGACCCATGAATAAATGATACGTATAAGTCAACAGCCGCTATTTGCTTGCCTATTTGATTGCATTCTATATGTTTGAATAGGATTTCGGGTGGTTAACGGGACCTATTGATCGCTTGTCGTAGTTATATGGAGCGGAACCGTCTGTGCGAACACCTGATCGTGGGATTTTGGTGATTCATTAAAGGCTAGTTAACCGATTCTACCACAATCCGATTGTGGTAGGTTTAGGTACAATTAAGTTATTTGCAATAATATGTGAGCTGGCGGGGTATTAGAATTATGTAACTTAGTTACTTCTGCTTTGCTGCTTAAGCAGAGCAGCAAACTGTGTGAAGTTAGTGCGTTAAGCAGTTATAGCGGATGAAACGCCGTCACCGAAAATCAAATAATAATTAATAACTAGGTACTAATAACTGATAAGTAAATTTGGCCTTGATTATTGTTTAAGACTAAATTAAATTGACTTTATGCCTCAATTTGGACATACATCGATACAAATACTTATTTACAATTAAACTTCAGCTTAGTCTCGTAAATCTTTAATTTACCTACCACTTAAACGCAAGTATTGTTAATTCCTTGAAACCTTCTCACTGGGTGACAAGAAACTGAAATTTTTGCCACTGATAATATAGCCACGACGTCTTTATAATCATCACGTATAAATCTCATGTCATAGAATTGCTGGTAGGTACTAAAGGATTTTCATAAGATCGTATCACGTATCCTCTTGCTCTCTAAATCCTACTAATTGTAGGTGCGATGGTTTTTGGGCGCTGTGGACAATGAGGGAGAATAGTGTACTTGTATAGTAACCTAATATAAGATTTTAAGCTAACATGGTCATTCACATTACAACTATAAGTAATAAGTAATAGTTGGGTTGGTTATTAGTAGTAGTAGTATAAAACGGGATTTCGGCACTTTACTGAAGTATCGGAGACTCATTAAGTAATAGTTGAAACTGTAATGTTTTGACACATAGTAATTATTCCCAAGTCATCGTCCCCCCGCGCCCAAATCCGCGGGCATTAGCAGCGCTGGGCTAGATAACATTCACGGTCCGGCGCGCCTTCCGTCCATTTCATCACTTCCGGCCCACAATGACACCAAACATCGTTATTTACCATTTATTTACCTGCCTATCAAAGCGTTAAGATCAATCGCGTAACATAATGGTTTTTGTGAACAAAACTCTAACCCATGTGCAAATAATTCCTACGTATAATAACATTTAAAACCTAATCAGGGGCACAGATTCGGATGCTCTGAAATGTATGTATGCGGTACGAGAAAATATGTATTGTTTTTAAAATTAATAATGTTAGATGTATGTATAGATACGTATATATAGGCTTATCACGTGGATATTATTAATTAGTATTTATATTCATATTTAATCTATAAGAGTGGGTCTCATTGTGTAAGATTAGGCAGTTATAGAGTTGTGGTACTTGTGGTGTTGTCGAGATCTTACTGTATTTTGTAAGAAAATGTTCTCGATTGAGAATATTTCCGATAGTAAGCGAAAAATGTGCTACGGCATAATTCTAGTCGGCCTAACCTAATCTTGCATATACCGTACTCATAGTTAATGTGTTATTAAAAACAGTTTTGTGTTGAATTTCAGAACAAATTAAACGAGATGACGAATACGAAGATACTGATATTTTGGTGCGCTGCTCTCGTGCAAGCTGCCTTCACTGCAGAGGAACATGGATTTGAGACGCATTCAGAGGTCTGTTCTTATTATATCTAGATATTTTATATCTCTATCGTCAGTTGAGGTCTATGGTAACCGACACATGAAAATATAAGCTATTCGACTTTAGAGGGAACACTGACCTTAAGCAAAATATGTATCGGCCACTTTTAGATTTTTAACGTTTAAAATAATATGTTATTCGGTCACTAGATAAATTATTAAAAAAACAAACGGTGTCATATAATAAAGTAAATGCAAGTCCTAGGATTAAAATAGGATAGGTGTAAGTGAGTAAAATGAACACGTAATTTTTTCAGGTGACAATGGAGACTGATATGACCAGGGGTCGCCGGGGTGTTATAGAAGAGGAAAAATTCTACAACATTCGCACAGAAAACCACCAAGAGGCCAACCAACCCTGGCTGCCTGGTCCTCCCGAGGACCCAACTACCAAAATATCCATCACCAACGAAAACGCTAAAGAAGTTCTGCCTTTGTTTCAAACCACGGAAAGAGTGACAGACAAACCAACAGGCAGAGGCGCCAGAGCCTCTAATGACAACTGGATCAAACTACCCTACCCAGGCCGAGAAGAGGATAGCAGAGATGACATCCTCACGCCTCCGCAACCATCTGGAGAATTGATCAATTCCCGTATGCCTCGAGTCAATTTTGTCACACAAAACAAAGCTTTAGAAGCGTCGGAATCAAGAAACGACAAGGAATCCGTCCAAAGAATAACAAGGACCGACGATGTTCGAGATATACGTACAGATTTCGTTAGACCAGGTGAGGACGAACGAGCTAAGACGTATAAACCAGTATACCCGCGTCAAGCTGTGTATTATCCTGAAGAATCCCGAAGGCCTTACTACAGTGAACGGTACCCTGCTTACCCAGTCTACCCGGCTGATGATGTGTATCGTCGCGATCCTTATTACGATGCTTACGACAGAAGGAGTATTCCTAGATATATTCCTCCGTACGGCCCCAAAGTCGACCGATACGATGAGAACTACGACAACTACGTACCGCGAAAACCAAAGAGAATAATCTATTACACACATCTGCCTGAAGTTGTCAGGACGCCTCCTAGCGTAGATTTGAGGTACAGATACTCTGTTGACCCCTACAGGCGGCCTTACGATGATGATTACTTGGCAAGAAATGGCAGGTACGACTACAGATTCAGAAATAAGTATCCCTATGCACCTCTACGGAAAGAAGAAAGGAATTACAGAGATTTGGCTGGAGCTGGTACGACCGCTAAAGACAAGAAAGTCGAGGAGAAAGTAACACCAACTCCGGTCCTTCCGGAAAAGGCGGATAAGTATAAGAAAACCACAGATTATAACAGGAATGTGAACAGGAATCTGATAAACAGCCACCAGTACCACGACGGAGTGGTAAACTACAACGAGCCGGTGTCTCACAAGGCCTTCCAGGATGTGGTGAGGCAGGACGACTCGTACTTGCGGTACGATGAACCATTATTCCAAGGCACAGTGGAAGACCCGTACCAAAGAAAATACTAATTGAATGTGACATTGAAGACTTATTTCATTCAAATGTAATCAATTAATCATTGCTATCTACGTGATTCACTATGGTAAATGTTTTAATGCATTTATATT
This sequence comes from Grapholita molesta, assembly GCA_022674325.2. Classification (NCBI taxonomy): domain Eukaryota; kingdom Metazoa; phylum Arthropoda; class Insecta; order Lepidoptera; family Tortricidae; genus Grapholita; species Grapholita molesta. Next base: position 9,678,824 of record CP053137.2, read on the forward strand.
ATTACCACATGATGAAGAGCAGATAAGGCTAAGTCAAACTTTTCATTTCAAAAGGCAACAATTTTAAAAATATTTGTTAATTTATTTTCCTACTTAACGTTTATATCTATAGATGTACGTAGACAGTCTGTTTGCGTTTCTAAGTTTATTTTGTGTTTAAAGTCGACAATAAATTACCCAATGTAAATGCAATGTAGATTCAGTATCTGTTTAACTTGTCGGTAATAAATGTAATTAAGAATGGTTTTGTATTAATTATACTAAGGCCCCGCGACAAATTGTGCGCGTAATAAATCGGCCGTTTAAATTAAAACTCAGGAGGGTGAAGACGAATTTCATTAAGAATTAATTAATGTCATTCTTAAACCGTTTCGTTTTTCCTCGCGAATAAAAAACATCTGCTTGAAACGCGACGCGACTTCGAGGTAATTAAGCAATAAATTTTGTGGCTGGCAACATCTCGAGGTGGGGGCCAATTACAGTAAACATTTAAGAAAATGGATGCTCCAGACACGCGTACTAACCGACAACTAATTAGAGTGGCTTAGAAAAATCCCGTAACGTGACAGCTTGTAATCAAGGGGATAGATTTCTGCGTCTTTTATTTTTTAAACGCTTTTTTTAAACAGAAGCGACGGATTAATGGCAACAATAAATTACAAGTAATTAAATCTTGTTGAGGGAGGCTTGAATTAAGCTTAAATCATTTTGGCTGATACAGTTCTGTGTTGATTGATGTGATGTCGTGGGAGTATTTTTTTAGATAAGTAGGTACCTTCAACTTCAACACATATCTTTGTTAATTAGATATTACGAGTAGGTGTTTAAGTAAAATTAGATAACAAGGAAAAGAGCACACTGTTTTTTTCTATAGCGGACTGTTTAAAAATTATCCTATGTCCTTTCTCGTAGCTCAAACTCTCTTCATACCAAACTTCATTCCAATTGGTTCAGCGGTAGCGTGAAGAGGTAACAGACAGACAGACAGACAAAGATCGCATTTATAATATTAGTTTGGAAGTATGGATTAGTATGGATTGGGAAAATGAAGAAACATTTTATAGAATATTTTATTAAATTTTCATCGCGTTTATCGTATAAATCAAAATAATTTTTGAAGTAATCGGTCCTTAGAGATAACATCTACAATCAGCCGGGATAAAAGTATCTAGCACTCCGAATTTATCAATAAGAATTTCTGTAAATATTACAAGAAATAAATGGTAGGTATGACAATCTTTGTCTACGCTCTAACCCTGATCAATATTTTACAACATAATGCAGACCAACGAACTACCTATACATAATCACGGTCCCATACGATTCTAATCAAACCCACCCATAATCCACATAAGCCACTATCTTATTACTAACCCTTGCCCAATCAAGGTATCCAAATATCCGATTCCCCAGGCATTTTTGCGTGTAAATACTACGTCGGACTATCTCTTGAATTAGTAATGTCCACGCTGCAGGACGAGTCGGGACAGAATTATTTATTCGTCGTGAGGGTGTCCATGAGCCGGGTAAGATGAATGGGTAAGTATCCTGATTGACTACGGTCTTGCTGAGAAAAGTACACTTTAAGAAATAGTTACGGTCAGATGTTTTTAAGTTTAGTTTAATTTAGTTCTAAGACATTCTAAGTTATAAATAAATGCGAACTTCAGATTTAGTTACTAGTAGTACAGTTCCAATGTGTTAAAGCCTTAGAAATATCCTATATACCATTAGCCTTCTATATTGAATCTCTAACCTAGCTTGTATTTAACATTTCTCGGTTTATAATATTATTAGGAAAATCTTTGGGAGCGAGTTCATTGATACATTTTTGTTAATAACGTTAGTATCGTCCACAAAAATATTATTGATCTAATTTATAAATGCCCCACCATACGTTACAATAATGGCAGGGCTGACGTTCCAATCGATCATAAGCACATCGCCTCTTATTACCATTTTATTTCCTGACGGAGACAAGCACTGCAAGTATGGCTAGAAGTGTTACAGCATGGTGTTGCTGGAATTTTTAAAAGTTTTAGTGTGAGCTTTGATTTCAAAATGATTGCATTAATTCGACGACGTATTTCGTCGTTAGATCGTTCGGGTCGTCGAACGTCCTGTGACACGGATGACATTCAACAGTGCTGGGGCGCTACCGAGAAAACCAATATTAGTTTTCAGACTATTGTCTCTGTCACCCTCACGACACCTTTAATTGAGTAAAAGAGAAAGATGCTCGAAATATACGCGGTACCGGGCATCGTGTTTGTTATGATTAGCTGCATTTTTCTCGCTCGTACGTTGGGGCTGCATGCCGCTCTACCAACATAGCTCCCGGTAGTGTAGTAGTAGGGTGAAGAAGACCTTACACAAACAGCAAAGAAGACCTTAATGAACCATTGCTACCGTAGAGGAATGTCAACAAATCTCACTTCAGCATCTCCTGGTTCAAATTATAGTGGTTATTTTATGGCTCCAGAAAATGGGAATGTTTGTCTAGTACACCCCACAAAAGGGTTGACAGATGCCCGAGGCACTCAACCTGTCTTAAGATACGTCCGTATTACCAACTACACCCTACAAAGTTGCGCATAACAGTATAATACGACAAAGAACATTCATTCTTATTACCCTTGTATTAGGTTCAATTCTCACTGCAAATCTAAGCCAAAAATGAGGTTGCGGAGGAAAGAAAGGCTAATTGGGCTTGTTTGCGGTAAGCGGATAAAGGATGTCATGTTAATAAATAATACTGTGGTTAAATAGTACAAGCGTTCCCCTTGGTACGGACTAATTTGAGTTGATTTAAAAGTGCTCGGGATATGGAAACATTATATACTCTAACTCTAAGCATTAACTCTAACCTAAAGAAATTTTACGCTAAAGAAATTGTATGACCTCTAGGCCATTTTCGAAAAAACTAGATTGATAGATTTAAAAGTACATAATAAGAAAACATTAACTATCAGATGTATTGATAAAAATCTGTAGGTATTATGATACAACAATTATTGCTTTGGGGAGTTTGGGGCTAAAGCGACACTTGTTCATTAACCGTCTTACGCACGCATATTTCAGCCAAGTTTGTATTTATTTTATTTGAGCTCGGCAAACTTCAAATGTTATTAGTTTCAAAGGACCTAACGGCTCCCAAATGAACCATAAGGTCATTAAGGCTTAACTAAACTACGTCAAAACGGTCCAATGATAAAACTAACAGGAGTCCCTTAAGAACCGTTTACCATATCCGACACGATATATGGAACATAGACGTGTCGCTTTTAAGAATATTTTACAATCAATCCCTATTGGGGTCAGATATATCGATATTATCCAAAAAAAAAACTTGTGCGATATCTATAGGCCTGTAAACTGTTCAACGATTTTTTTTTACACTAAACTGTAAGATAACATGAACGTTGTAGGTTCACACATGAAAGTAACGTAATATACAGGGTTGGGCAGATTAAGTGTCCTAGCCTTATATCGTATATTTTTTCTTAAGTAATCCTACTTTTTTTACCGTATATATATGTTTTTAAAAAGGCAATATATTCGGCTTTATGATCGCTAGACTTCAACTGGACTTTTTTTTATTTTCTATTGTTTTCAACAATGGACGCGAAACGTGAGCTCGTTGTCGATTTGTTCGTGAAACATTTTCGCCCTTGCGAGATATTAAGAAAGCTGAAACATTTAAATTTCAATGCAAGGTTCATATCGCGCACCATCAAGCGATTCAGGAAAACAGGGTCTTCCCGAATCAGGCCCTAACCTGGACGCAAACCATCTGTCCGTATCAAAAAAGTGGTCAAAAATGTTCGTGAGCGTATTAGGCGAAATCCGGCTCAGAGTGCAGGTAAACTCGCGAAAGATATGTAAATATCCCGACGATCCATGAGTCGTATATTGCGACATGATCTTAGATTAAGCCTACAAAAAACAAAAAAAATACGGATTAACGGACACCCAGAAAAAAGCTAGAGTCACAAAATGCAAGGAGCTACTAGCATGGCACGAGGGTGATGACATTATTTTTTCGGATGAAAAAACGTTTCTATTGCAAGATAGCCACAATCAACAAAGTGATCGTGTGTATGGCGTATCATTGAGGGACATACCAGTGGACAAATTAGCTGTGCAGCGATTTCAAAGTGCGTCGGCTGTCATGGTTTGGGGTGCAATATCGCCTGGAGGCAAATTACCACTGCTGTTCATCGATCGAGGAGTCAAAATCAACCAAGATTACTATATTCAGAACGTATTGCAGGGTCATTTATTAGAAAATGCCCGAAAGTTATATGGGAGTGATTACTTTTGTTTTCAGCAAGACAGTGCCCCATCTCACAAAGCCAAACGCACTCAAGACTGGTGTCGAATGAATTTGACGGACTTTATACCTTGGCAAGAATGGCCTTCTTCGTCACCAGACTTGAATCCGTTGGATTTTTCAATATGGGGATTTATGCTAAGTAATATAGGGAGAACACACGACATGAATTTAAATTCATTCAAGCATCGGTTAGTGAAGATATGGAACGATATTCCAGATGAGGTAGTGCGTGCCGCGTGTAACTCCTTCTATGGGAGAATGCGAAAAGTAATTAAAGCCAATGGAGAGAAATTTGAACTAATGAATTATTTTAGTAATTTACAGTTACTGTTTTATATATTTACTAAAAAATATTTGAAATCTATGGAGTTGTTGTCATTTTATGAAAATTTTAAAGTAGGACACTTAATCTGCCCAACCCTGTAATTAGGTAGTCTGTGTGATTACTGATTAGTTCATAAAATATAATTAACTCAGTAAAGTAAAATATTTATTGAAACTTCATCTGCCTGCCGTCTGACATATACTTAGGAAGTGCCCAAGACCAAGCGCAATAGTGACCATTGTCAAAGATAAGATGGTTGGCACTCTAGTCTATGACCTTTGATGACTTTTTAGTAAGTATGTACATGTCTCCTTGTAATATATTTCAATAAATTGCTTACACTATACAGTATTACTTAAATACTAAGGCACATTCTAAACTAAATAAAACGGGTGATATCGGCATTCCGGGGCCGATAATACACCGGTACCGTATCAGCCAGTGTAAAGGGGCTCTAAGTCCGCCAAGTACTATGAAGCTACCATGTCACGGCAGTTCATAAGCTGACGGGAAACGACATCACGACACTCATTCACGTTAACATGCAGATAACAATTTAGCGAATTGCCTTTACGAGTTAAGGGGTGAGTTTAGGGTTGGCGGGTCACAGTCGGTGTGTTTTAAGTTCCATATCCAATTAGATGTTAATTTACTATTTCTATTATATAAAGTAATTTGAAGATACAGTACTCTCGTAAATAAGATAACAATATGTTGTAGAAACAAGTGCATTATAATGTGCTAAAAATAGTATCTGCGTCTTTCTGATACATTTCAATTTTATTTCCGTATTAAATACATCAATTTAACAGTCCAAATTTAATCTAAAACAAACGGTAGATTTTTCTCAACGACAGCGGTGTGTAGTTAATTATATTCTCATACTTTTTATCCTTATATTGAAATGACTTTATTCTTTATTTAATAAAACTACTAAAATCGAATTATAACGCAACGGTCAAAGTTGATCACGAACACTGTGAATTGCATCATCTCCACAACTTTACCTTAAATTCTTTATAAACGATATATTTAATTTCTAGATATTGTATTTCATGGATAATTATTGCGACAACCGAAGGCATTAGCTATTTTTTACCTTTGAAATGGACAAAGTTAAAAATCAGCAGAACGAAGTGTTGCATATATTGCATTTCAATATTATGTTACTAATGTATCGTAAAAGTGTTGCTATATTTGACAGCAGTCTATTTGTCCGCTGCCACTCAAGCTGGTATTTAATTACCAGCGTGCGACAGCCCTGGCTTCAAATTCCGAGGGTCCGGTAAATTGATAATTTAAACCGTTGTTGGTAGGTAGTACGTACAAGGACGTAAAGTTAAACTGATATACTAACACTTAAATTAAAGTATCTACAAATTATGGGATTATCTATAAATGTATTTTTACCTTAACTAGTACCAATATGCTATGCTTTAGATTATTACTAGTCGGAATTTACAAATAATGTAAAACTCTTTAGATACTAGTCCAACATAGTTTCATCAACATTATTCAACTAAGGTCTTCGTTAACACCTTCGCTGCGGCTGTTATCTGACAACGCAGTTAACTATACTTGTGTAGGGGTCGATCGACCTAATGACGCAACGATCATGTTAAAACTACATCATCAGTCTACATTATCCTTTTTCTATTTAAATTTAAGGACTAACAAAAAAATAAAGTATCTACCTACAGTACAAGCCTTAAAAATATATATAGTAATGTGAGGGAATACTTTGGTGAAAGATAACGCTAATAATAGTTCTGTTAAATGCTCTTGGGGTCGGTTGTACCAAAACTTGTTGCGATTACTTTGATGTTGGCGAAATCATCATTATTAATGGAAGCCATAATATTTTTTTAACTAACTAACAATAATCAGTTCGTTAAATGTGTGTGGGACCTACCATCCTACCACACCCATTTTGCATAACGTTCTTCAATTGCTTAAAATTATTTATAATGTTTCTTGGCTGACACTAGTGTGTCGAGATCCGGACACCGGAGTACCCCATCGCTTATTCATTAAAGGTCCGCTGGCACTATTAATATTTACCGACCACCCCATTACGGAGTGCATGTTTTGACAGGGGTAAGTTTTGACATGATACGTTTGAATAGTTCACGACCTCTGCAGTACCCTAAGGAATTAATTACAATGCCGTTTAATTGTTCTTAATATCTTAAACCGTTTTAGTTAGGCACTGTGACGGCCTTATAAACTAGTCGGTAGTGATAGTGCCGATGAAGCAGGAGTCCCGGATTCAAATCCTAAGGGCATTTATTTGAATACTTATAAAAAATATCTATTCTATTATTTTCATGTGTCTACTATATATGTATATTTACGTATTTTACGAGTACTTACAATAAAAGCCTTATTAGGTTTACTGTAGGACTAAGTCAATGTGGCTAAGACCGTCCATCTGGAAAGACCGTCTACCAACCAATTTCCTACATTATCTCGTAGATATTTAGTAGCCTAGTCTAGTCCTACATTGTCTCGTAGTCATATGACGGACTTCCCTTTAAAATATAGCATGCCGGTGTTACCCACATTGACTTACGTGTTACGTCAAATTGTGTAACTTATTTAAAAATTGTTATTTACTGCAGAAATGCCTATATTATATTATAACATTTATAATATTTTAGAACCGTGACATGTCGTATGGGCAGGTAACTTATTTTTAAAACGGCGGATAGCAAGTCTATTTTTTTGGCCATGATGTCACAAGTCGATAATTACGAATAAATCAAATGTAGGTGATGTAGCCTGGACCTGCAACAATAACCGGCTAACAGCATTAGCTTTAGAATTATGTAAGTATGGACCTGGGTACCAATACCCAGCTGCCTGTGCCTGTGGTTTCTGGTCACTGTTTTAGGACAACCCGTTTCTCAGAGCGGTGTACCATACTGCGATTGCCAGCCCGCCTGCTAAGCGTGTCGATAACGGCGTTTAACCCCTCATACTCAGAAATAGCTGCCTGTGACGATTTATGGATTAGGCCTATGTCCAGCACTGGACGTCCGTGGCTGATACGATGGGATAGGGTTATGTAGGTTGCATTTCTATCCCTTATCGCTGTGGATAAGACATAGATCTCCCAAGCATGTAAGCGCAGGAGTGCCGGATGTCTTATCCATATGCAAGGCTTGTGTGATAGGATCGCGCTATCGGCGGCGGCGCGACAAAGCGCGGCCATTAACCGATATGACAAGACTATAAAGAAGCCTCGTAGGGACGGTGACCTGCGCGGCGAGGAAGGTGGCTCTACTTCCCTATGGTCAGTGGGATCCCGAGATTACAATATGACAAAACCAGCTTCTACACGCGACTTCCTCTGCATAATATCCCACGGAAACGCATTAACAGGATTTTAAATATCCTATGTCTCAATACAAAGCTTTATTTACCTGTTAGCCAAGTTTCATGTAAATCTGTTCAGCCGTTATTGCGTGATCGAGTTACAGACATAAAAACATCTTCACTTTAGTAATAAAAGTAGGTTTTTTTTAATGGCATATGCGTTCAATTCTTGTTTTATATCAATAATTAACGCGGCAACCGAAGAAAATACGAGTCTTTTAAGCACTATACTATTAAAACTCCGAAAAAACGGTGTAACTAATACACCGGATTTTTCTCTGCTATTTAACAGGTAAAACTGTAAGTAGAGCACATTTCGATGCAGATCATCAGAATCGCAATAATTTTCACCATACACACATTACGGGCGATCACTCCGCGCTACATTACGCGCCGTGTTTCGCCCGGACTCGAACCCGGCGCGACACTAACCATAAATATGCCAACGTAACGTATCAATTGTGTTTATGGTCGATATTTTTATTATTTATTGCGGACATTATCGATTCGAGATCTTATCGGTGATGGAAGTGTGAAAGTTTTGTCTTAATACTGCGACGTCCAGCCGAGTGGGTGCGCACTGTCACAACTTTGCCAGGAAAGCCACTCATACATACAAGACATACGTACAACACTGTTTTGAAACTTTTTGCTGGCCTATTATTTGAGGCCTATGTCCAGCAGTGGACGTCTTTCGGCATTTGATGTATGAAGTAAACGGCAATAAGATTATCAGATTGGTCTTCGCGTTCTCATCATTCGGGACGATAAAAGAGTTTCATGAAATCGTACTTACATGACTTGACTTGAAAATAAATTTGTTTAATCCAACAACACGACAACAACTAAGGTACAAACGTCCTACTAAATGCTAATATCCGATATTTAGTAGCCTTCCTGCCACAGTTATTGCTGATGAGTTTAAGGACTCAAGTTTAAAGATGATATTGATTATAGATAATACGCCCATTACGTATTGTATACGTGTGTACACAGGGCCACTGGGCTAGTCACGAGCACACAGACAACTACCTTAAAAATTATACATAACTATGATGTGACTCCTACGTCATTGCCTTTATCGTTTTTATGAGATACTAGATGATGCCCGCGGCTTCGCCCGCATGTTTAGTGGAAAATGTTATATATATTCGTACGGAAGACGTTACATATAAATTGTAACGTCTTCCCGTGGGAATGAGATGTTTTACCGCAGGAAAAAGTAGCCTATGTCACTCTCCATCCCTTCAACTGCCTCCACTTAAAAACTCACGTCAATTCGTCGCTCCGTTTTGCCATGAACGACGGACAAACAAACAGACACACTTTCGCATTTATAATATTAGCATGATTTAATTTTATAACGTTTCCGAAAATTTTGAGCGAAATCCCTGTGGCAAGTAATAGTAATATCACAATTTCGGAATTTGCCGTATTTCTAATAAACTCATAAAAACTCCGTATCACAATATTTTATCACCGCTGATTCACAGAACGGTGTCTTTAAACCAAACATTCGTAACATATCAACCAAATTTCTCTTAAACTATGTGTCATCGTATAATAAATTGACAACAAAGTAAGATATGCAAATGTTTTTTTTATCGCCGATTGCTTGTGAATTCTTCTAAGAAGACCCTTTGTTACGGGTCAAACACCACGAGCCGTATTCAGGTTATAAACATATTGTAGCAATATCATAAAATTTTAGGTAACCTCTAACTCTATACGAGTCGGGGAATGAGAATCTGTGCAGTGCATTTTTAAATTAGCCCTTAAAGTGTGTACAGTCGCCATCAGATATATCGGAGCTGTGGAGGTGGTCACAAATATCGGCACCCTGAACTTTATCGCCTTGATAATAGAGGTGTTGTTTCGATATTTGTGACCACCTCCACAGCTCCGATATATCTGATGGCGACTGTACATAGTTGAATTTTAATTAAGATACAAATATAACATTTTTTAATTAAGTTTATTATGTTTCTTTTAATAAATAATCATTATTATAAACCTCTATTGTGACACTGATAAAACACCATAATATTTAAAACATATACTATATTTATTATTTTAATAATTTCATTAAAAAATCCATAACAATAAACGCGATGATCAAAGCAAAGATGGCACATATTAATTGTAAGAAAGCAACTCTTCAAAATATACAGAAACACACACAGTTAGAAAACCAATTCACCATAATTTTGAGTTCCAAATTCAAACTATTTTTCTAATGCAACGGTTTAAAGTTCGAAAGTTAGTTGGGCCTAAGAATAACTAAGCAACTAAGAACAAATCAAATTATTTTTTATTAAATATTTTGATTTGCTTTGATTTTTAAGTAGTAATACTACTATATAAATTAAAAGTTGAAATAGATAACATATACTTAAGAAAAAACGACGAGGACCTCCGGTGTTCGAGACGGGATCCCGTTTCGAACACCGGAGGTCCTCGTCGTTTTTTCTTAAGTATATGTTATCTATTTCAACTTTTAATAACTAAGCACATAAAATAAGTACTGGCAATCTAAGTGCAGTCACTTTTACTATATACATTTGGGTTTCTTATATATGTAAGTGTCGTTATTTAATGATATTTCTGTAATAAAGAAACAGATGTAAATAGTTTATTTGTAGCTCTACGTTTTAACCAGTCCAGTGTATTGAAATTCTGGTACTTCTATATATTGGTATCGGATTTTTTAAATCAGAATATCCCCATTCGAAGGCGACCGGGTGTCACATAAACTATAATGAGCGAAGATATGTGGCGATTTGGTCCTAAACGTTTACAATGTCCTGTGATTTATGGAGGTTGACATCGATTAGGGTTTAACATGTTTTATTATTGTTTTGTAGGCTGCAGAACTGACTAAGCTTACGTGTTGGTTTTTATGACTCGAACACGGGTATGTCCTTAAACTACGTTCAACAATGAGAGGTAGGGCACAGTGATGTACCATCATGCTTAGTCTGGAGAAGCCCAACTGGAAAGTACGTCCTCCTTACAGAAGTCCACAGCCATAATAGCACTACTACCTTTCAGGTATGTAGTGTTGTGTTCCTGATGGTAAGGTTCCCAGAGCTCCATCAACTTTTACGGTAGGCAACGCGCATGTGTATCATCTGGAGTTGCAGGCTACGGTAACTGCTTACCATCAGACGGGCCGTATGCTTGTTGGCCACCATTATTGTTTAAAATAATACCTCCCCGGGATTTTTGGAGTTGATCTCTGGCATTGTTGTATAGCTTGGATCTAAATAACCAGATTAACTTATTCCTCGTGTCATTTACTTTTATTATTTGCAATGTTTCTAAATTATTTTCTGAAGTATGTAAAATATAAATAATTAACTATTAAATATTTACTCGTTCGCACTGTTAAGAGATGAATTGAATAACTGATTTAAAATCTCATGATTTTTACGTATAATTACAAATTAAACGGTACGAGAAGCCATTGAAATTAAAAAAACATAAACATTTCAACACAGCGGACGACTTTAGGCTTTCAGTAATTAATAAATGTAAGCGTCACCAAATATCTTCCGGTAAAATAAGGGAGGTCGTGAGTGTTGTGTGTCGATCTGGAAACAACCCTGGTGTTGTAATGATTATCTAATGAACACTATAAGTAAGGGTAGTTGGAAGTTGCAGCAGTTCTGGTATGTCGGACAAAATCTAGGGACCTATAATAACCTATACATTTAGTTAACGCGATATGTCCCGTTTAATTTATGAGTAATTTAATCCTCATTCAATTGTTTATTTTGTAGAAGAATAATCACTATATTTAACCTTGTTTGCCAATTGATGCATAAGTAGGTGAGCACAACTCTTATGCCTGCCAAATACCATCCCTATAAGATACGAGTAAGAAGTAAAGTAAGTAAGTCCCTATAAGATTCATGTGTGTAATATACGGGATATTTTCTAAACATTTTGTAAGTTGGTCGTAAACAGCCTGCAAATAGCGTGAGTGGCCTGTCCAAGAAACTTAGCAACTTATCGCATCATGCGATTTTAGCGCTTGTTTTAAACTAGGAGCGGATAGAAATAAGTTGTGTTAAGCAAAAAGATTAAGTGTTTACAACTTGAAGTTAAGAAAAATACATACTTTAATATCTTTAAACTATGTATTTTTCAGTTGTATTGTCAATGTTGTGCCAATGTATAATACCGCTTTTTCTTGTGGCGAATACATACGACACACTCTCAAATACCTCGATGGCTTTTTTTATCAGTAGCTAGAATATAGTTACAATACGGTACACACGCATAAAACGTATCTAAAAATCGTATACCAAAAAGGGACATGTCTCCTTAGCGGGTATTTTAAATTCTTTGGACATATCTCTGTAGCTCGGCACGTTCAACAATCGGATGCGACAACAACTTTTGAACACGAGTTGTAAATAGAATTGCAGATACTTTTGTTTCATACCGCCAAACCGATGATGACAAGTGTTAAGTCTGGTCACTCGCTTTTAATTAGTATTCCACGGCAACTTGAGCAAACACTCATCTCGTGCATCAAGCGACGTCCCCTCTATTTATTGGAGGTATTGGAGGTAATTAAAAAGAAAACAGGCGCTGGTCGCGACGTGCAGTGCACACTAACGGTCGAGATAGGGATTAGACACGAAAAATTATCGATATCGATAGTACTGGCGTAGTTTCATACACATTAATTGGACTACGTAGAAACAGCAGTATTTTTGCTTGACATGTGCACAAAGTTTTGAGACCAGGGAGCTGATTTTTGCGGGTCGTGCATACAAATTTGAGGATGAAAACGAACACAAGTTTCTCATCATTATTTTTGCATAAAAATGTATAGTTTAAATACCCACGATTATTAATTTCTACCATTGATGTTTGTAATACACCATTTCTTCGTTTCTGACAGAGTTTAAACTGTCACGACTCGAGTATTCGACGCTCAATAATCGACCACCTGACCTTGCTATCTGCTGCGATTTAACTTTTTGGTATCGCTGGAGTATAGACAGCAAGAATCATATCATTTTTGTATGCTGACTACTAGAGCAGACAAATTATGTCTTCGAAGAAATGAATAGTTATGTTTATTTTTGCATTCCTTCATCTGACTTATTATTTGTTTTAGCTCCGAGGTCCGTTGCGCTTCATACATGCAATAAGTATTATACTGTAGGTAAGAAATAAGGTATAAGAATAACAAACATTTATACAGTAGGCTGTGATAAGAGTAAATTTTGTCGACATCTGCAATCTGTCCCATCACCAGCTAACATCACAAGTCGGTCGAACGAAAGGACTTTTATCACGGCGATAGGAAACTCCTGGATTCCGGGATATTTATTGCCACCCCAGCACCAGCCGTGCTCCGCGTTTTATTTTATCTCCGTAACTTTTGGACGGGATAAAGTTTTTCACAAGTTTAGTAAAGGGGTAACCCTAGTTTACTTTTGAACGCTTTACACGTATGTGGGAAAGTTTGGTAAGCAGTTTGGACGTTTAGATCGGGATTTGCAACAGAACTCTTGAAAGTATTCAAGATATAAATGTTTTGATGTTTCTTTTGCAATATATTTGAATACTGTCTTCAGAGGCTTGCAAGTTGCAGGTTTAAGAGAAATGTAGGTCATCAACAAAGTCATCGTCATCATCAGTTCAGCCGTAAGCGTCCACTGTTGGGCATACTCGTAGGCCTCTCCCAAGTATGACTTGCATAGCCGCGCTTGGCAAGCAGGTTGGCGACAGCAGAAGGTGTTGCATCGGTTTCGACGGACGCTCCTGTCCATCCGTCAGTCCGTCCATCCGTAACTCCAGTTATTTAAAGTATGGCGTGATAGAAAATGTTCAGTTCAATTTTCATCTCTTTTTAAAGAAGATATTACAAAACTGTCACGATGGCAGTATAATTAAGGAAAGTGACCTCGTCAGTCTTTCTTAAGTATGTGTCATGTATTTCAATTTATAATTTATATAGTGGTGTTACTCCTTAAAAATCATAGTACATTAAAATACTAAAAAAAATTGTTAGTCCTTGATACATGTTTTATTATTATTCTTAGTAAAAAAATAGTTTGGTTTGGTTTTTAGTTATATTTTAAAAGTTTAAAAGTAGTATCTATTACAATCCACTTATTTTACCCTCAACATTTTATTTTACAACCGTCATACCGGTAAAAGCCACGTTGCTCTTCAAATCAAATAACTCCCCGTGGCTGTTGGTTAAATTTTTCACATCGGCCATTAGGGGCACTTGCCCCATTCGCCATTACCTGCAATAAAATAACGACTCAATGTAAATCACATAACGCACTTTTGCGGTGTACGGTCGGTTGCAATAAAAAATGGAGTAAGGGCGATGCGTTCTTTCGTGGAAGGGTTCTGCAGCTCTAAAATGTTTCTACAACAAATAAAAAAGAATTTTGAAAATCAGTCCAGAAATGGGGGAGGAATCGGTGAATATACATAAAAAAACTACATACAGACGAACATATATCCTCCTCCTTTTTTGAAGTCAGAGTCAGTCTTTTGATCAGAAACTATTAATATTCGAATAATTCACTTATCCTGTATAGGGTGAGTAGGCCCTCAGGTAAAAGTCTTAACTCTTGGTTGGACTTCGGCTAGCTACTGGGCGGTCTTTTCCACGCAGCCTAATATGTAGATTGTAGTGAGATTTGGAATCAGTCAGTTTTGTGACGTCCAAGAACTATTTATTTACAACAACGCAGGAGTTAGTAATGACTCTCAAGTGTTCTCAAATCGACTGAAGATTCCTGGTCTGATAAGGTCTTTGGTAACTTATTTACGACATTAATTCCTAGGGAAAGTCATTGGTTTCGGTGAAGTGCTCTAATAAAAAATATCCTGAAGAAAATAGAGGCTGTTAGAAACGCGGCACCCTAAAAACCAAAGTGTCCCATGAAAATGCCAGGCCGTATTTGGCGATCGTTTGTAATTCGGGAGCAATCTCAACGAGTCCCAAGGCAGGGGGCGCCGGGGGCCAAGCTTGTTTTATTGATATTTTAGCGGCGGAATGATTGGAGGCTCAATGGGCTCCCAGGGCCCGTTACTATTGATGGCTGGTTCGAGTGCTACCTCGATTTTAAAGTCTACTGCCACGGTATGAAGGTAGGTCCCATTTGAAAAGCGCAGTCCGGACTCGACGCGTAGAAAAAATGTTTTCAATACATTATACATGTGTAGGCTGATCCGATAATTAGAGACTTCGATTGTAGAACTGATGCATTGAATACGAAATCTGTACCAAAGTTACGTTACAGATATTAATAAGTAAGTTTGACTCTTGTGAGTTGCGCGTGAATATCCTTTATTCTGAAGAAATTCACACCTCTCTTAATGAAAATTAAACATAAAAACGGGATCTCTGATTAATATATGTGCCTAACTGAAGAGCTGAGAAATTTCGAGCTGTATCCTATTTTTTTATTAAGTTGTCTTAGCTACAAAAAAAGAAAATTATACATTAGGAACAATGCCTCCTAATGTGTCCGAAACTTAATTTGGCGACACCTACAACGTGTTTGCGACGTCAATAAACAAGGCAGGGCAGCATTCCCACGTAATATTTTGCAAACAATACCGACTGAACAAAAAGTGCGCAGGCGACACGAGCTTCAACTGATACTGGGAACACTGTAAATCGTAATTCGATAACACGAGCGTAGTACTCGAACGGTGACAGTAAACTGCTTTCTTGTCGATGTTACTAAAATACCTAAAGGTTACAAAAATTATGTCCATCCAAAATGCCAATCGATTGTAGAAACGGAACCGAACGGTAAAAATAATATAAATGTGAATTTTGAATGACAGATCGAACGACAAGTCACGTGATTCTTTCTATACGATATTTTTCGTTTCCATAGCATTTCTACAATCAACTGGCAAGATTGCCAGGAAAGATACCTACATGCTGCATGCTACTACCGTTGCAGCAACATTTTTTTTTTTATATTAAATATTGCTCACTAGTTATTGGTGTTCAAAGAGTTCGATTACTCGATTAGTTATAACCATTGAAGTTATATACCAAGCAGCAAAATTACATGGAAACATATTAGTAAAGTACTGATATGGTATTTGGTAGTTTGGTGTACTCAGTAATAATCCACTACGAGTCACTTTGTACTTCCTTTCATCATAAGTAGTGTTTCAAGATTAAAGTTTAATGTAGACTACTCAATGTAAATCTACTTTGACTCGACCTTCTACAACTAAATCTTTATTATTGTCACCAATAGACAATTGCCAACGAGTATAATCCATTACGGGATTGCACCTTAGTGCTGTATCTGTGTAGACAATTGCACCAGTAATGTATTTCACGTAGAGCCTCGGATGTGAATGGTAGTACGAGGGTTGATATTCGCGAATTATTTGAGAGTTTCATAGTAAATTGAAGTGCGAGTTTTAAATTACTCTAGGCTTGTTAGTAGTGGAATATTGAGTTTCCAGTGACAGATTAATACACGACAAGTGTTTACTTGCAGAAATATTATAATAAAGGAGCAGAAAATTGAACATATTATTTTGGCGGAACTGTGTTGTGTGAGACACTTGTAGTTAATGACGGATGCTACATGGTTGCTTTGTCGAAATTGATGTAAACAGATTTTTTGTTAGAAAGATTTATCGGAACCAAAGGTTAATAGGTAGGTATTTATAATCGGAGATGGGAGAAAAGTATAAATAAAAAGAAATTGTACTTAATAGATGGTGCGTATCTTCTCAGTTCTCACCTTGCTTTGCTCACCCTCTATTTGTACTCAACTGAATAATTACCATTACATACTAAATAAATTACCAATCGGCGCACTTTCTTACAACTTGCACTATTTTATCATACTAATCTAAATATTCATATCATCGATGCTCACGTATTTTTGTTCACAGATTCCTGAGTCATGGGTCATGGGTGTTTTTTATGTATTTAAGTATTTACACGTATCTATCAACGTCGTCTAGTACGTACAAGCCTTAGGTCGATTTGTGTAAGATTGTCCCGAAATATTGATTATTGTTAAGTATTCTATGTATTTATCTATCATACATATATATCGTCGTTTAGTATACTTACAACACAAACCTTACTGAGCTTACCGTAGGACTAGGTCGATTTGTGTAAGATTGTCCCGAAACATTGATTATTGTTAAGTATTCTATGTATTTATCTATTATACATATATATCGTCGTCTAGTACCTACAACACAAACCTTACTGAGCTTACCGTAGGACTAGGTCGATTTGTGTAAGATTGTCCCGAAACATTGATTATTGTTAAGTATTCTATGTATTTATCTATTATACATATATATCGTCGTCTAGTACCTACAACACAAACCTTACTGAGCTTACCGTAGGACTAAGTCGATTTGTGTAAGATTGTCCCGAAACATTGATTATTGTTAAGTATTCTATGTATTCATCTATTATACATATATATCGTCGTCTAGTACCTACAACACAAACCTTACTGAGCTTACCGTAGGACTAGGTCGATTTGTGTAAGATTGTCCCGAAACATTGATTATTGTTAAGTATTCTATGTATTTATCTATTATACATATATATCGTCGTCTAGTACCTACAACACAAACCTTACTGAGCTTACAAGTTAGATATTTATTATACTTTTTCTTTAAAAAAATCTGAATCGACGCACCGTTATATCGCGCATGCGCTCGCTCGGTATTGTCACCGCAAAGCTATCGGCGCTGAGTGCGCAACCTTGTAGCGCGCGCTTATTTACGCGCTGCTCTGATAGACGCGCGATTCGTGAGATAATGCGAGTTGGTAGGACACTTGCGGGACTTGGGCGATACGAGACGGGTTGACGATAGTTAAACAATGGTAGAACAGGGTAGAACGGATAGCATGGTTGCTATTTTATCGTCTACCGCGCTGTCACTTCCGCACTCACATAGTTGTTAGAGCGTGATAGATATTGTGACGAATGATAAAAACCCGACCATATTAGGTTAGCAGGAAGGTATCCAGAGGTATAATGATAAGTTATCATAAAGGGTCATAAAAAATTGGTACGTTCTCCATAAAAAAAAAAACCGGCCAAGTGCGAGTCGGACTCGCGCACCGAGGGTTCCGTACAAACCTGCAAGGTTTACAAAGTTTATATTTATTAAAAAATATATATTTTGTAATGTAACTAAAAATTTAAGGTTTTCGGAATTTTTCCTTTATGTGTGCTATAAAACGTTGCTTCATGCCAAATTTCAAGATTCTAGGTCGACTGGAAGTACCCTTTAGGTTTTGATTCCCTTGCGAGTACTTGCGAGTTTCAAAATATGCAGCTTAAATTGCTGTTTCTTTTGATTGCGTTGACATAGAAGTTTGATTTTGCTACAGCTTAAAGGTATTATAGACCTGAGTATTTGGTATGAATTTCAATTTAATACCTCTACGCGTTTATGAGGAAATGGGTAGTAAGTTTAAAATTATTAAAAAAAATATATTATGTGATGTAACTAAAAATTTATGGTTTTCGTAATTTTTCCTTTATCTATGCTATAAGACGTTGCTTCGTACCAAATTTCAAGATTCTGAGTTCACGGGAAGCACCCTGTAGGTTTTGATTCCCTTGCAAGTGTCGAAAATTTGCGGCATAAACGGCTGTATCTTTTGATTGCGTTGGCTTAGAAGTTTGATTTTTTCACAGCTTCAAGGGACAGTAGACCTGAGTAATTGATATAAATTTCAGCTTCATACCTCCACGCGTTCCTGAGAAAAAGGGTCTTGACAGACGGACGGACGGACAGACGGACAACAAAGTGATCCTATAAGGGTTCCGTTTTTTCCTTTTGAGGTACGGAACCCTAAAAAAACTAAAAAACGTCGTAATTTTGCTATATTATTGGCTTTTTGTGAGAAAAAATATCTAAGTAATTGTTTTTAAACGGAAAGTTGTAACCATTCGTAAGCAGAATTAGGTCAAGCTTTCCTTTGCACTTCTTCTTAATTTAGGTAGTATCTATTAAACAAAGTGGAAAGTAAACAACTTGATGACATTTAAGATAAAGCTTTATGAAAAAATCGACCTTTATCTCGTTATCAACGTATCCTAAACTATTTCACGTTATTTTTGTAAATATTGTATATATATGCGTCATGCATCACCATGCCATATTAAAAGTTTACTATAACAAGTGTAAGACCCCATTCGACACGACCGTGCACCGGCTTAACCCTTAACTCCCCCAACCAGTAAATATGAGCTATTATATTATTTTAGCGAACTTTAGGACTCCTTGCGTACATCAATATGGCAAATTAGATCAGGGTTACGCCACAGAGTAGAGTGTTTACGGTTATCGCCGGGAGGGTTGTGATGCTGTTTGGATAATGATTGCACTTTATTGGGTTATAGTGTACTTTATTTATAGACTTATTTAGTAAGAATATATTTTTACACGATGTCTGTTTCGTGGTAAGGGCCGGGATGTCGGGCGTGGTAGCAATAATACGTGAAGGTAGGTGTTTGTTATTTATTTTGTAACCATAACTAAGTATCAGTCAGCAGCAGAAGTAGTCATTTTGAACACTTCACTCTTGCTGCTGAGCTACTTTTGCTGCTGACAGTACGGGTGTTTTTGTAAAGCAGCTGTCTACGACCCTATACGTATTCTGTCTCTAAAAGTCATCTTCGTCACCTGACTGATAGGAATACATCCGAGTATTTAAATTAAACGTGTTAGTCACGAGATGCGTTACCAATTGTTCTGCCTAATGTTTCGTTTGCACGTACCTCTCAATCGACGTATTTAATGTCTAATTTGGCCACAGTTATGTATTTTATGGATGTCTCCGTTGCGCCCGGTAGAAGTATGAAGGTGCCCACCTTAATGTTAAATTAGGCGATCCATCTCGGGCAAAGGGCGCTAAGGGCCAGATAAATTAGTTGGGGACATTGGGGATAATAAACACGCCGGAATGGCCGCTCCAAATAACTTGTTACGAGTGCCCTGTCCTCCCCTATTGACTAATTACGACACTTTGTTTTAGGAGCGCCCTGCATTGAGTTATTGAGTGGAGACACGGGTATTATACACTATTGTAGATGGGAAAAGGGATGGTAGTTAATTTTGAAACCATTTTGTAACGGTAAATTCGATTATAAAAACAGAACATGAAACTTATAGTTGTACCATCTGCGCCATCGTAACGACTACGAGAATATAGGCGAAAAAAATTAAGATGAAGATGAACCTCTGAGAAAGTGAGCTTTATGTAATACTAGCTCCCGCGGTGTTACCCGCAGTTTATTAGGGAAGAAAAGTAGCCTATGTGTTAATCTAGGGTGTCAGCTAACTCCATACCAAATTTTATTAAAATCGCGCCAGCCGTTTAGACATGAAAAAGTAACAAACATACACATTCACAAACTAGTGCTAACGGAAAATATGGAAATGATGAAAAACACCTCTACCTGTATCCCGGAGTGGCGTGTTCGAATCTCGGCCCCGACAGTGGATTTTTAAATATTTCTTTCTTATTTAGAAATGTCTAAACATCATCAGGTTAGTAAGCAATCATAAATATAAAAAAAAATGTTTAATCCCTGACTGTCCTGTTAAGAAGAAATAAACGACGAGGAAGTAATACAGAGACCAGAAAAAGTATTAATATTTTCAGTTTATTATGATATCAACTAAGTTCACAATGCAGGTCCTATTTAGTCGTTTGCCTGACGTCAAACACTCTTCCCATGATAATGCAAATATTCGCTCAGAAACAAAAAGACATAATCATAATTATAACCTTTCTATACAGAGATTTAACATATCGCGTGTGCCCATCGACACCCGCTGAGTCTCTCGGTAATTACACGATATGTCGAGCGATAAATCAATGCCGTATATCGACTGGTGACAAACCATTACCTAAACTGTGTAGGCGGAGGTTTTACCCGATTGATGAAGGAAGGGTAATGTTTTTTGAGAGTAAGATTAAACCTAAGTAAACGTGCGGCTTCTAGCCCAGTACTAGTAGTTCTTTATAGTGGAATGGGTTACATTAGATATGGTTGAAACATAAAATAAGATTTAGGACATTAAACTAATCATAACACTTTCCAAAGTTTTACATGAAAGTACACAAAACGTAAAATACTCAAAATTTGCTTATAAGAACCGTTGCGTTTAAGAAGTTATTGTATGGGAAATCTATATCAATGCGCATTAGTAAACGTAAATAAAACTCCTACTTGTAGGTAGGTCTTTATGTATGGACGTAGGTTATATATGTGTTGAAAAGATCGTGTACAAGCAATCGTCGCCCGCTGCGCCTCCCAGTAATTATGGCGATTGTCTCGATAAACCACGCGATATTTATATCGACCGGTGACAAAATATCCCGTGTCGGCTATTGATTTATCCACGCCGATGACCTTTTGGAATGTATTTGAGGAAAATATAAACCAAAATCGTCGTAACCCTTTGCATGGGAACTAATAAAATGGTATCGTTAATTTGTCACAAATTAATAAATTATTATTTTTGTCCTTATGTTTATAGACTCGCCCACAGGGAACAATCTCTAGCACACTGCAGCAACCCATTCCCAGCTTTTCAATATTACGTTAAATGGAAATATTGCAATTGACGATTATAAGCTAACATGGTCGTTCATATTACAACTATTATTAAAGACGGGATAGTCACCATGTATGTTAATAATGGTATTCAAATAACACGTGAGGACCCGGGTATGTCCTTAATGCACCCGGGTATGTCCTTAAACTACGTCCGACAATGAGAGGTAGGGCACAGCGAAGTACCATCACGCTCGAGTCTGGAGAAGCCCAACTGGGGAAGTACCTCCTCCTTACGGAAGACCACAGCCATAATAGCACTGCTACCTTTCAGGTATGTAGTGTTGTGTTCCTGATGGTGAGTAAGGTTCCCAGAGCTCCAACCCCCCCTTAAAGGTCGGCAACGCGCTTGTGACTCCCCTGGTGTTGCGGGTGCCCATGGGCGACGGTAATTGCTTACCATCAGGCAATCCGTCTGCTCGTTTGCCACCTTATGTCATAAAAAAAAAAACCGTGAGACTATGTTCTCTGTTTTTGAATTTTGATCCGTGCCAGACTGTTAAAATTAATCAAAAGGGATCCATTTAAGGGTACGTACGGGCGGGTTTGCGTAACTCGTTGGCCTATTTAGCGTGATGGGGATGGGTGACCCAACTCCTACCAAACCTTTCGATGTAGAGTAGTGTCTTGGGGGATGTTACTCGGAGTATCGAGATATTTAACCCTGTGAGGGACTCCGATGGATTCCAGCACCATACAAACAGCCGCTGCTTCTATCTTCCGGAATCCTCGAAACAGGGGACTGTGTGTAATATAACTATTATTATTATTATTATTGTGAGCCTATTGTGTCCCACTGCTGGGCAAAGGCCTCCCCCGGCTCCCCCCTCTTCCTCCAATCGTCCCGGTTTTGAGCCACATCTGGCCAGTCTCTCAAAAAGGAGTCCAAGTTATCCCGCCATCGCCGACGGGGTCTGCCGGATCCCCGGTTTGACTCGTGTGGCACCCACCCCGTGGTTAACTTGGCCCACAAGTCATTCGGCATGCGGCAGACATGACCAGCCCAGTCCCACTTTAACTTGGCCGCTTTTCGAGCTACATCCTCTATTTGAGTTTTTGAGCGCAGCGTGGTGTTCCGGATGCGATCCCTGAGTTTCACACCTAATATGCTGCGCTCCATAGCTCTCTGGCAAACCCCGAGTAATAAGTAATATAACTAACCTAACCTAAATGAAAAAGATGTACCTGTAATATACGACATGACACTCATTACCATTCTGAATTGGCTTTTGAGCAATGTCTTCTTAACACTATTAGGTATAGGCATGGTTGGTTTCGTTTTGACGGGTCAATGTGATACCTATATAATAAGGAATAAAATAAGAAAATATTTATTAATGCGAAGAAAGGCACAATGACGATACATATATTATTTAAACCTGAAAAAATATTAGATACCCCGACTTCTGTTACTTTAATTTAGTCACAGTAACGCAAATTCTAATGCTAACTATAGATAAAGTACTAAGTTAAGCAGCAAACAAATGATTTTACCGACTTAAACTAATATTGCTCAGTGTCTGGAGATCTACGGCGGAGCCAAAACCACAAACAAATGAGGCAAGAATGGAAGTCTCAAGCTGAGGTGCCCACAAGCTGGACAGACATTCTACAGACATAAGTAGTACATCATACTACGAAACAGACTTTTCATTTCGGCAAACCTTGTTTTATTGGTGAGATGTCGTTATTATCTTACACAGATTTCTCTATAAACAAATGAAAAGCGTAAAATCGATGCCAGCCACAGTTTTTGATGCTTGTAATCGGATTGGCGAATGTATTTTGCAATTTACCATTCGGTATTACCGAATTACTAACGTTTTTATTTTATTTAGCATAACGGCCGGTAAAACCTGATGTCTGCGAAGCTAGGTTTCCTGAGTTTGGTTTGGATATTTTTTTGGGTTACGGAATTGATCTATGTATTTAACTAACTGTTTAAATACGTATCTATCTATGTATCATCCTTTATTATAGTCAGCATCAATAGTAGCGTATGAAACAGCACACCAAAAGTATGTACCTTTTTTAATTGCGTCACAAAAAACAGATTTCTGCGTGTTTATTGAAGTACGATAGAAATTTGAAAAACGAACTGCAATAATTCGTTTTCGTCGTTTCCCAAAGGTCTCGATCCCGGCGGCTAAACAAAACCTGCATTAAATCCCCTGTTACAATGTCCAAGTGACAAACTCATGAACATTTGTCACTGGCGGACCGTCCACGTAATTGCGACCAGCCATAATTACACACCCACCACTTTACGAAGACCCTTCAAACACCCCCTCGTTCCAAAGAAATCCCTTGCGAAATATACTGGAGAGAGAGGCGAGGGAGGTCTCTTCAAATTGGGGGGGAATTACTTATTGATGCCCCGAAACGTTTAGTCGATCCTGTTCTAAATTTAACAAATAATTTACGTACGGTCACTCTTGACACCGAGTAGGGCTGCCATGTTATTAATTATTCATTTCAGTATTTTGTTTTTTGGTGTTTCTACACAGGATTTTTGTGTTTTGTCAAGAAGTGACCAGATTGTCCATTTAGGTATACCTTCGTAATATATGAACAAAAGTTACCTATGCACAGTGGAATATTCAATGTTACCAAATGTGTCATTTTGATTAGTACCTATTTATTATTTTCTAGTGCAAAAAAACTAAGTGCCGAAGCATAATGCCTGGACAACGCGAAGAAGATTATGACATGTATTTATTATGCCTGCAAGGCATTAAGAATTTACCAAGAAACCCTTTAGATGCACACTTTTATTAATAAGGACTTAACATATCAACTACATAGTGCACAATATTGAGTATTAAATATTCCCAATTCGCCAAACGCTCAACGGCCAACACAGAGTCTGTCAAGTTTTACCTATGTTAAAGTATGTATATAGATTCTGCTTTAAGAATAATACTGTCGACAACCCTAAAGCGGGTGAATAATCACTGGATCCTACAGCTCATTACGAATGCCTGTCACTGTCCGATCAACAAAATAGCGATGCTAAATTACGCTTACTCGCCGGCGACAACCCTATCATTGGGTGATTGATTACTAGAGGTTTTTCATCAAATCATTTAACAACACTATCAAATAACAAAACATAAACCAGATTTGTACAGTAGTATTAACGAACGAATATCACGGAATAATATTGTCCTTCGCATGCAATTTCTGATGTGCGTACGGGGCAATGAGATACTAATGATACCATTGAGGGGTACTAATGCGTTTTATTCGTACTAGCCATTGTTAATACAACAATGGCTAGTAGAAAACGCAATCGAAACGCAAATAATCAGATAGGCGCCAGATATGTCTTTGTCTAATCGTATGTAATCGTTACCACGCCACGTTTCAAACACACTTTCTAGACGAATCTACACGAAGAGAAGTAGAAGTTCAGTTCAGTTAGTCATTCTAATATACTTCAGAAGTAGCAAGCTTTTTATTTTAAACACGAAACTATCGTGTGAGTATATAATATATTAATTCCTTTATTTACAATATTAGAATGACTAACTGAACTTCTTACTACATTAAATCATTATATTAATTGTATTGAAACGGGTAACTCACGTCTTCGTCAGGAGCGGTACCGCGAACATCGAAATTCGTATATTTCGGGCATCTTTCTCTTTTACTCCTATCAAGGTGTCATGAGAGTGACAGAGACAATCGTCCGAAATTTTCGACTATCGTTGTTCGCGGTAGCGCCGCAGGCAGTTCTCGTTGCGAAGCGAAACACTTCGAGCAAGTAGCAAAGTAAACAAAACAAAACAAATTTTATTTGACATAAACATCATTTACAAGCGTCCTTAAAACTAGGAATCTATTTCTTGATTAGGTGAAACCTGTGCTTTAGGATAAAACTGTCCAAGTTTTCTATGGAAAAATCTGCAGTTTTGTAAACTGCTCGTTATGCCACGAGATTTCGATGAGATGAAACCAAAAGAACGCGACAAGAAAGAAGAACAAAAGACGAGCTCTATACAAGAAAAAAAAAGTTGCATTCCAGGTGAGCTCATTTCGAATGCGCTACTGCGTTACATGACAGTGTCCAACAAGATTCAGAAATTATGCTGACCGCATGGGTAATCCGATAATAACTGTAATTTACAGCTATTTTGTTATATTATTGCACGAGGGACAGGCTTTGAAGCTGGTGTCATGGGAAAAACATTTAAAGCATGGCGTTTTCTTATTAGTTATTTTTAGCAATTGTCGCAAAATATCAAGCAAATAATTTATCGAATCAGTTTATGACGAAGTTTGAGGTAACAAAAAAAAAAAACAAAACACAACCCTCCTTCCGGCGCAGTCGGATTAAAAGGCCGACGAATAGAGAATGTACTCCTTTTTTAAGTCTGTGAAATAGTTAATATCTCGTTCGCTATCATAACCTAAACTAGCATATTTACTTTTTTTTCCTTCAGTTATTTAGAAATCTTTATGAAACCTACGTGTACCTGGTTACTAGTTAGTGTAGTCTAGTGTGTTAGTGTAACTAGTTACTGCAAAATCTAAAAAAAGGCTTTTAGGGATTGTACCAAGGATACCGGCGGCATTTCCTCTTTGTATCTTAATGCTGATACGTTCTGCGAGGAAGCCGCCAGCTCTTCGTTCACCTGCAGTTACATCATCGACATTTACTTATTTTTGAATAACACATTAATCATGTAAATCACTAAAATATATTTTTAGACGACTCTTATACAAAATAGGTAGTCAAATATTCAGAAATCATTGGGCAAAATGAAGCCAATTCGACACATTAGCCAATATTCTGTCTCAGACGCTGTAGTACAGGAGATGTACGAAAATTTGTAGGTGAGGATCAAAATAATTCCCACAGAAGCGGAGTTTGTTTTTTTTAGTTCTTTGTATGCATCTATTTGACATACTAAAAATATAGAAAAATACATGTGTGCAAAATGTGATTTTTCACACGGTAAAGATTTGAAAAACTGAGAATTCTCCATATAAAACTCATATTTTGTGTGGTCTCAAATTACAGGAAATTACACACTAAAAACTATAATGAGGTTAATTTTATAATATAAACGTAAATAACAATGTGGTGAATAAAAAAAAACATTTTTCAAGATTTTTTTTTTCTTTAAATTGAAAATTAAACTTTACCTTTATAGACTATACACATCAATATACGTTATAATAATAACATATTTAAAACATGATATATTATACAAAACATATAGGCTGTATTTTAATTAGCACGAGAAAATATAGACCTCACCCATAGGCTGCCATATGGAGCAATCTTCAACATAATGTAGTCACTGCTACCAGCGTTAGTTTAGCGTTTGTGCCTGTGGATGTCCAATATTGCGCTTTCCTAGACGTAGTCGCCACGAGGATTTTTCTGTCTTAACGGCCATCGACTCTCCGAATTACGTGGCCTTCCCATTGCCACATCAGCAATATATTAGTGAAAAATGCGTTCTTTTGCCCCACAAAAATTGTATCTTCGAAAATTCATAAAATTTATGAAAAATCGTGTGTGGCATCGAATTACAGGAAAAAAAGGTAAAAAAGGTTATGACGGTAATTTCTAAAATTAAAATTAAATAATCAGATGGTAGAAGATTAAAAATAAGCTTGTGCAGTTTTCAATATGTTATATCATCATCAATATTTAAGAATGTTGGTAGAGTCTACTTTTCCCTCTGCTAGCCTTATAACAACAGCCTTCTTCTTTACGTGTCTGAGATATGCATATCTTGGCCTTCCTCGGTCTGTCATCCTCTCGATCTTGGTATCCAAAATTTTAAAATAAAAGGTCTTATACCTCATCAGATGCCCTATCTATGTCTCACCTTTTATCTGTAATAAACAAATTTTGCAAGACGTCTCCATTAGTCATGAATTCTGTCCATCATTTTGTTATGAGGTTTTTGGTAATAACAAAATTATTGTATTACTGTTAATTTTAAGGCTCAATCTATCAAAGATTTCATCATTTTTAAAGTGTCTGCTGTAACTTGTTACTATTCTCTGCAAATGGCGCAATGTCGTCTGCTAATCTTGTCAATTAATTTAAATTTCACAATTAACGTGTTCTTCATATTTAAACTTATATGCTGTTTTAGAATAGGAATTCCGCCATCTTCTGCAGCTTTACCATTTGGAATATTCGACATGGCTTTCAAAAACTCTTCTTCAAGTATTATTTTCCAATTTATTACCTATTTTACTAACTATGTATACCTATCTTACTACCTATTCTATCATCTCTAGTCTATTAGCTGTTCATCTTCCATATCATCTTCATCGAACTCGACAGGACTTATAAAGTTCTTCCATGTATCTTTTCCAATTGTTTAATGTTATTTGTAAATCTAATAATCTTAAATCACAGAGCAATAGAGAACATTTAAATCATTCTATGCCATATGTCGACACATTATTATCTGCCACTACAACATTACTCATTTGTATACGGTTTACGGGAGTATCGACCATTTTTACTATTAATATATTAATTAAAAATTCTAGTGTAGGGCTCAATTGACATATTGAGTAGTTGTTTTTTTCCAACCCCCCTTCAAAGGCTTTCTCATAGTCCACAAACGCCAAGCATAGTGGCTGATTACATCGTGGTTCGATCGAGACATGGGCTGTACTTCTATTTCTTCACCGATCACCGATATTCAGGACCAGAGCTCTGAGCCAATCTAGCCGCACCGAGGTGTAAGACAGGAAGATGTCATTCTCCGAACCTGGTTGCTGCACTGGAAGATGCCTTTAAGGTACTGGATCAATGTTAAGAGCTAACACCTCACTCACTTTCGGTTCCTAGACTATGTCATTGTCATGTCTGAGCACTTCAGGACCTTAGTAGAGTTTCAGAACATGTAGGGCTGAAAGTTAACATAATAGAAGCATCAAAGATGTCCTTGTCGCCATGTATACGATATCGGTTGGGAACGTTGCTGTCGAAGTTCTTAACGAATATTTGTATCTGGGACATGTAGTCCAGTTAGGCAAATTAAACTTCGAAAAGGTAATATCAAACTCGGCTGTGGACCATTAAGGAAGACCCGTGACCGCTCGGACTATCGCCACGTAGATGCAGTTCAATGATGTTCCGTAAAAAAAGACAGAAAAACCGCCATGGCTCGTAGAATTGCACTGTTGAAGTGGCAGTGGTGGTCGATGGCCGTTAGGACAGAAAAGTCCTAGTATAGTGGCGACTACATCTAGGAACGCGCAATATCGGACATCCACAAACGCTAAACTAACGCTGGTAGTCAGTGGCCGCAGTATGTTGAAGATTGCTCCATGTGGCAGTCTATGGAGGAGCTCTATATTTTGTCTTGTTAATTAAAAGTTTATTTTTTGTATTATTTAGGTATAATAGGAAATATTCATGTATTAAACATGCTTTTCTTTTTGTAACGTATATTGATGTGTATATTATAGTCTATATAACTTTCATTATCAATTTTAACAAAAAAAAAATTTTTGCTTGAAAAATCTTTTTTTTTTTTAGTCACCACTTTTTAATTTACGTTTATTTTATTAAATTAACCTCATAACCTTCTTTTGTGTGTAATTTCCTGTACTTTGAGACCATACAAAATTTGGGTTTTATATGGGGAATTTTCAATTTTTCAAATCTTTGCCGTGTGGAAAATCGCATTTTGCACACATATATTTTTCTATATTTTTAGTATGTCAAAAAGATACACACAAAGAACTAAAAACACCAAACTCCGGTTCTGTGGCAATTATTTTGACCCCAAACGCTATATCTCCTCTACTACTGGTCATCACTCTCAGATTAATCTTGAACACATGTACTAGTGTGTGTGGTGTGGACGTGTGTGACTGTGTGTACAGCCCACAGCTGTCCAGACCCACGGGTAACTGCTAAACAAAATGTCTTGTTTATTTCCTCGTTCCGTGTTGCACAAAATTAGACACCATTCCATCAGCTTCCGACGTGTCCCCTAGGACACTACTACATAACATTTATCGCTATCGCCATTACCATATACTTAACAATAATCTGATTCGGTTGAGACCGCCTCGACTAATCTGGCTGGACGCGTAAACTCAGTAGGAGTATTTCAGTAGTACAAATCAAGTCTAGTAAGGTAGTGAAGGGTCCTGGATTTTCCCTAGGCTACCATCCCCCCACACAATCCGCTCGCTCTAACATTCAAAACGGTTTATAGAGGCTTAAGTCAGGTTAAAGACGATGGGTGACATTATATTATACTTCGTTTCGGTAGGTACTAGTGACATAGCTAAATAAAATTAATAAATATGGGATAACCTTAAACAAATCAACATAGTTATGCAGTAAGCTTAATAAGGCTTTTATTGTAGTTAGTCAAGTAAGGTATAATTCGTAAATACATAGATAACATCCATATGTCATCGACCGACTTATATAATTTATCTATGTATTGTATCCATACATCGGTAAGAAAAATCTTTGGACCTTGAAGTTTTTACTAGTGTTGGATATTAAGAAAAAGGTTTTACTAAATCCGTATATGATTTTGCTATACAGAGTGGCATAATTCTACTGAAAACGAGACTTGCTGAGCCTTCTTATCAAGTCTTACAGTGTT
This sequence comes from Grapholita molesta, assembly GCA_022674325.2. Classification (NCBI taxonomy): domain Eukaryota; kingdom Metazoa; phylum Arthropoda; class Insecta; order Lepidoptera; family Tortricidae; genus Grapholita; species Grapholita molesta. The sequence goes on from CP053137.2 coordinate 9,709,106, forward strand.
TAAATTAGCGAAGGCAATATGTGTTACGTAATCAAACTGTCCGGTCCAAGTCGTTTACGATGGCAACTAATGAAGCAGTAGTATTCTGGCCTGCTAATGTGCTTAGAGCGGATCTTTGACACATAGATAATACTTGTCTCGTGGTGAGTTGTAAGGACATAGGCACCAGGTACATGTCTACAAGAAAAGCACAGAGGAGCAGGACTAATTAGGTTTTTCCCAGGAAAGTCAATTTTCACAGTGCCGTTAATCCGACAATATAATTAAGCCCAAATATGTTGATTTGATATATTACTTACTCAATTTCTTCTTTATGTTATGCAAATTCAGGTAATGTATGCACCATCGGATAAGCTTGTTGGCACCTGGTATTGCAGCTTCATTAGATAGGAGTTTTCAGAAAAAATGCCTCCAATTAACGTGATCTGAAAAACGTTATATTACGTCACTTTTGTGACGATAATGAAGCACATGAAAATAAATTTTGGCCTTTTTATGCATTGTATTACTGCTTAAAGTTTTTGAAACGAGAACCAAATCTAAGTACTTATAGAAATTTAATACTTGATTATCGTCACAAAACTCACATAGTTAACTTTTCTACAAGTCAGGCTAATTGGGGAGATTTTTTTTCTGAATACTCACAGTTACGACATTGACAACTATCAATTCGTTTCACTAATACCTTGTTGAATGACTGCAACAGGCGATCGACAGCCCGCCTGAGTCGCCGGGCGTCCCTACACTACATCTACAATTCATAAAGCATTGTTTTACATGTCCAAATGCACTTTTATAAATATGAAGCATAATTTTAATAAAACGAATAAGCCTCTTCTAGACATCGTGACGGTGAGCCACTTCCAGCAGCTAATCACAAATTTAGGAGACACGGACATTGGTTAATTACGCAAGATGGCGTCGAGAAAGATGGCGTCTTAACGATGGGAGGCCGAAGGGCCACGAAACAAGCAGGTACCCTTTAATAGGTTTATGCAAGTGAGTGTATTTTAGTTTCTATTTTTTAACCTGGTTTTGCTCGCTGGTTTCGCGTAGTCGCGTATTATAGACGACTAATCAGGGTGCCAAAGTCGTAAGTATGAGTACAATCCATACTCATTATAAATGCGAAAGTATGTCTGTTTGTTTGTCCGTCTTTCACGGCAAAACGGTGCGACGAATTGACGTGATTTTTTAAGTGGAGGTAGTCGAAGGGATGGAGAGTGACATAGGCTACTTTTTTCAGCGGGTAAACATCTCATTCCCACGGGAAGACTAAATATGTTATAATTTCCTCTAACCATGCGGGCGAAGCCGCGGGCATCATCTAGCATCTATATATATATATGTATATATGTCCGGACGGTTTGCTTCGGATCAACGCAGGGAATTCGCTCTGTAGCCTAATCACAAAATCAGACGATCTGGTGCAGATCATGTAGCAATCAATAACTTCTCTAAAAATTATGTCTATGCTAAATTAGGTTGCCGAGCAAACCACAAACGCTACTGAGCGGCAGCGTAATAAAAAAAAAACAACGTTTTCCTGGAATCACGCTAATAAGTAACTACTGCGACATGACGGTTAGTGGGGTTAACTCGCATTACCTACTCTCATTCTGTGTCTCATATAATTCCTTGATAAATTTAAATTTAACCTTACGATAGGGAAACAAAGCTTCTTTTTGCATGTGGAATTTTATTACAATCGTGCGAGCCATCTAGTAACATTTTAGCACAATGTTATTACGCGTAAATTCCATTTTGTCACATAATTATATTGCAAGTTAAAATAAAAAGCTTTTAAATCAGAAACATTTTTCTCTTGTCGCCATTTTCATGGCCACACCACCTCAACACGTCCTCAGTAATGTCATTCGGCAGAACAACTAGTTTATGAACGCGTTTCGTTGTTTCGCAAACTTTCTTACACAGGCAACTTATTTTCCACCCTAATAGTACTGTAATTAGGTCAAAAGTGGTTTGGCAGGCGTTGATGGCGGTCAAAGGGCAATCATTATCGTCTGTCGCTACACACTTGATTGGATTCTTTTATTGATGCTTGTCGTAGACGAGTCTTTGTTTGATGTACTTTTGTTTCGGTGTCCATAAATTGACTACATTCTGTGGAGAAACCGCCACTGTATTCAGTGACGCATTCTTACTGTCTCGGCTTGGAAATGGGAAGCCGAGCTTACCCGAAATTTGTCGCCTATTAGGATATATAGATACGCGAGCTTATCCGATTTTAGGTAACTAGCATTAATGGAGAAATAGTTAGGTAGTGTATAGGTATATGACGGGAGATATTTACTACAGGGACGATTGCGAACATAACCATAAGAAATATTAGGAAAAAATACGGTAAATTTTAGCACCCTACTCGTTATGTTTTTAAAAAATAAAAAAATAATCATTTAGATAACTGAGATCCATACGTGTTAGTTAGTACACAAAACAAATTAAAAATAATAATTAAAATTAAAATTAAAAAAATACTTGTGTTAATAATTTATCTTATTTCTAATATTGACTCTATTCTCTTAATCATTTTGCCAATCACTGGACAGTTTTATGAGATTTTACAGTTTAATTTTTTAAATATCTAAGTAGCTAAGTAGTAATACCAGAAAATAAGTAACAGAGCTACATATTTTCAGACTAAAAATCGAAAAAGAAGAATTTAGTCTGAACCAGTAAAAATGAACCATTTAATATTTAGGTAACAAATAGACAAACCTTGTTTTTTTTAATAATGACATAATTTTTATTTTTTTAGATCTAGACAAATCTCATTATCAAAAATGTAAAGCAAAAACACGAATACATATGATGTATGTACACCGTAAGGGAGCACATTTAATTGCACAATAGACTTCATAAGAACACTGAAAGCTGCTGTAGCCAAGTTCGCCATCTTAACGCGACTTGGCCATCCGCATTTCCGGCACCGTCACCGGCGTCCGGCGTGACGTCACATCCGCCGCGACCAATGTACTGGCTAATTCCAGACTGATTTATTTGCTAGACGTCTTTTGTCTACGACTGCCACACTTGCACCTCTGTAGTGGAGTAATGTTTTAGTTCATACAATTATTGTAGGCGCTGGCACTTTTACCTACATTGTATAACACAGGTCAAACAAAGCGTTGCATAGGATTGCCGCATTACAAGTCGTTAGAATTTATTTAAAATTAATTTATCACAAATAGTCATATAGACTAGTTACACTTGCAAGTTTTGTTTATGTAAGTAGAAAAAGAAAATGTTTTCTTTTTCATTTTAATAGCCGTGTCCTTACTTACGTAACTAAACCTTAGTGCTAGTGTGATCTCAGTAATTATTTGTTGTTAATTATATGTAATAGTACCAACACCGATGTTAACGCGTTCGCTGACCGTACGGCGACCGACGGGGTAGCTGTTGGCTCAACGACGTTTATAACCGTCGCACGGTCAGTGAACGTGTTAAACTATCATCAATATATCACCATTGAAGAAAGGAAAAAAAAATACGTATAGGTAGGTACATTTTTCAAGAGCAAAATTATTTTTGGTAAATGTCAATTTTCAGCATAAACATACCTAATCCCAAAAGAAACAAACTCATTTCTCAAATGAACAAAATGTCATCAAAGAAACAGAAGCATATTTAAACTGTCAACAGAGGAGGGAGAAGTTCTGTGTAATTTATGCTTACAAAGAGCAAAAGAATCCACCAGGAAGTCTCAACAACGAACAAAGACAAACTTTTCAGATATTTCAACAATATTAGCTGGGTGCTAGGGCTGCCTGCGCGGAGATCAAAAACTGTTTATTTTATAAGCTTTTATTTAAATTGCACTAACAACATATTCAGGTTCGGGTGAAATCTTGCAATTCTATTTTTTATTCGATTAATCTGAAATTTAGCACACTTTCGGTGACATTGCAATGTTACGGTACCTCTTATCTGATCTGATGCAGGCGTCAGAGGGCAGCCATATAAACTACACAAGATAAACCCGCCATATAGAATACACAAGATAAACCCGTGGTGTTTAGCTCGTTAAAATTCTCTCGATGAAGTAGTTGATGATTGTGAAAAAAAGTACAGTCGGCAATAAAAGCTTGTACCAAAAATTACATGTTAGACAGAAACATTATTATAAATTGAAGAAGATGAAAATAGAGACTTTAGAATTATGACCTAGGCCTATCTCTGTCCGAAGCAGGATAGAAGTATATTGTCACCTATTTCAATTCATATTGTAAATAATAACAATCAAGCAATATTACTTAATGTCAATGTATGATCAACACAAATGAAGAATATTAGTGTATAATATGAATGTAAGTAGTGATTTTTAGATGGGGTACGTTTACGAAAATATAATAGATGTTCTATCTTGTTGTTTATTTAATTTTTGATACCATTTTAATTGCCTGACCATTGTACTATATAAATAAATAATATAAATAAATATTCCGGGACAATCTTACACAATTCGGCCTAGTCCTACGGTAAGCTCAGTAAGGCTTGTGTCTTGGGTACTAGACGACGATATATATAATAGATAGATACATATAAATACATAAAAAACACTCATGACCAAGGAACAAATATCTATGCTCATTACACAAATAAATGCCGCGACTGGGAATCGAACCCAGGACCATCGGCTTCACAGGCAGGGTCACTACCCACTAGGCCAGACCGGTCGTCGAATATTATAGTCGTGCGAGCGTTGAGTGCTAAAATTAATTCGTCTCCTAAAAGTAACAGCCCTGTGTAAAATATTAGGTTTCCCGCGCCATTTTGGACTGCACGACATTTCGCGGCGCGCCGCGTTTGACAGACGCGGTTTATTTGGCTTATCTGTGGAAGCGGTTTTGATGCTTTGATTAAAGTCTGAGGCGAGACGTGCTTCTTCTGAAAAGTTAGACGTCTCTTGCTTATTACGTTTCCTTTATATTTTGTAACGCAGTACCTATAAACTTTTATGAAAATGATTAATTAAAAAACACCAAATTACCTATTTATCTTACAGATGCAGTTAAGTCATGATTGACCAAGAAAAATCTATCACAACTGTCTAATTTTTTGGGTATAATAATGTTTCCTTGTGAAAGGGACATTTGTGCCAAAATTGAATTAGAATTAAGTATGTTCTAACTAATGCCTCAAAAACCTATAATTTATTTATTTGGCTCTGGCGAGTCGAAGTAGTAATGAATTAATATGTAGGTACTTTTCTCTGATATAAATTAATAATCGTAATAGTTGCGTAAGGTCTATGGATAAAGAGTCATAAATTGTATTAATCTTGTTCCATTATCACCCCGAATAGAATAAATCCGGATCAGAGAGCCTACCGCGAAAGTTGAAGCTCGAAAATTTCAGGCATCTGTCTGTTACAATTAAGGCGTAATTAGATTGACAAGACAATCGTTCGAAATGTGTGAATTCGATTTTCGCGGTAAGCCCTCAGTTACGTAATGACGCGATAAGAATAAGACCAAGAATCATCCAGCACGGTAGATGCCCCTATATTGGATATCAGAAGCAAGTCTCGCCGGGAAACCTCTAACGGACCTCCTGTCGTGCCAAAACCGTACTCGCCTACTGTGTGATTTACCCTAAACCACCACATTGCCACGCCGATCGACTACCAATACATATTTCAGCTCAAGCTAAATTAGATTTTATTCCAACGCTATAAGGTCGGGGTTAGTGAATCTGTTATGAGTAGAAGCAAAATAAAGTTTGTAAATGTTTGTTTTATTATTTTAATATGTCGGACAAAAAGTCGGATTTGTCGTAATTTGTTCGTTGCTTCGTCGCTTTAATAAATTTACAGTCAATTTCCAGGAAGTGTAAATTGGATTTTTTTGTTTAATATTGTGTCTGTTTTGCTTATTCAAGCTCATTACGGAAGGGGGAATTGATAAGATAATATTTGCTTGTTTAATGAAGTTAAATGATGATATATAATATTTTGGTCCCGGTTATTTCTAACAATCTTCTTTTACGGGATCATAAATTGACTTTGCACATATATCAGTACATCACGATAACATATTTACTTGTACTTTACGTACAAATGAAGTATATGATAGACAGATATCATCATCAATTTTAGAGCATAGACTATCACTCTAAAAATATATAAGTATATTTTTTCTCCTACAAAACTAGTCGCAAGATTTATTTGATTATTTGCGTAAGCATTTAAGCAATAAATTAATTATCATCTTCTTCGCGTTGTCCCGGCATTTAGCACGGCTCATGGGAGCCTGGGGTCCGCTTGGCAACTAATCCCAGGATTTGGCGTAGGCACTAGTTTCACGAAACCGACTGCCATCTGACCTTCCAGCCCAGAGGGTAAAGTAGGCTTTATTGGGATTAGTCCCGTTTCCTCGCGATGATTTCCTTCACCGAAAAGCGACTGGTAGAATATCAAATGATAAATGATATTTCGCACATAAGATCCAAAAACTCAATGTGACTTGCAATTCCGAGGTCGCAAGTTCAAACTCTGGCTCTTACCACTAGGCTACCAGCAATACATTAATATTGGAATTAAACCGATAACCGAATTATACAGTATAAAACACGCCCTGGTCAGCCGTGCGTCTACAAAGTTCACTTGATTCCTTAAAGCTAATAGAAATTCCGGTGCACATGTCAAGCGCCTATCTCGGCTCGCGGGTAATGTTGCGTGGACAACTGGACTCGAGGGGATCTTATCTTAACCGATGTTTTCAAATGGCGTTTGATTTGGAGCCCACTCACACGTGAGACGGTTTTTTAGTAGGTGAGGTATAGCAGTGGGTGTTTATATCAGTTTGCAATTATACAATAATGGACTTTATTGCTTAATTAGGTACCTGGGTTTTCATTTCAGTTCAGCTGTATACTTTGTTTTGAAATTATCATAGAGTGTTATGACCAAAATGTAACACAAATACCTAAATGGTCTCTACATAAAACTTTTTATTTCACATATAGATAAACTAAAATGTGAGTAGGCCACAATTATTTACACCAATAAAAAAAATCAATGATGTATGTTATTTACCAGTCTCAGTATTATATACATTTATTTACAGAAATTACAATCGTATTATGTTAATTACAAGTACTTAACTAGTTACAGTATAAAATTTAAAAAAGGCCCTCGAGGCATTGTACCAAGGATTCTGGCGGCATTGTACCAAGGATGCTGGCGGAGTCTCGGTTAGTTTATTTGTTTGTAATGTACAAATAACTTTTGTTTGTAAGTATTAACTTTATTTTGTTTATACTTAGGTACGAGTATTCTATATTTAAAGTGCGATTTCATGACAAAAAAGGAGTAGATTATTATGAATTATAATGTAAGTAATTGTAATTATATATTGTCGGAGATAGAAAGAACGAATGTGACTTGTTTCGAGCGTGAGCTAATCAAATAACATACGTTTCGAGTCACATAAAATAGGTTTTCCAAAAGAGATTCATACGGGTTACCCTCCCTACCCATGTGTGAACTCTAGCTTTCCAGTAAAAAAACTATTAGGATGTGTGTCACGCCCGTCGTTTCCCGGTTTACCTCCGGGACACCGCATCGGACCGCTGTTATTTACACCCGCGGGTTCAATGGCCGATTGAAGGCTATTGATTTTTGAGTACGTTTTATGGGTTCCATTTTAAAGCTAGTAATAATTTTATGGGTGAAAACAATGACGGTGGCAAACAAGCATACGGCCGGCCTGATGGGAAGCAGTTACCGGATTCACATGCGCTTGTCCTACCCTTTAAGAACCTATACACTTATTTTTTGAAGAACCCCATACTGTAGTCCCTAAGGAAAACCAACTATATAAGAATGAATTATCAATTCAAATAACATTTGATCGATTCGTCAGAAGAACTCAAGTATTTTACGAACTTGAAATACTTACTAGTTACTAACCTATCCCAACCCAATGAATTAAAATATGCTTCTAAAATACATGAGATCCGTTTGGGTAAGAAATACACGACACGATGAGCAGAAACAGAGACAGCAATTCTGATTTAGCAAATAGGTAAAAACACTACCCTCTCCAATTTCAGTGAGAGCCCTTACAAAAGACCACTCGCGTTAACTATGAATGGCCTAAAACAAGCTGCCATGGACACGAATGGAAATTAAAAAGAAAATTCTGAAAACGGAAATTCGAATCGAATTTAAGTACATTTTAAATTTCCCCCTCGCTTTGACTGGCCGAAATAAAAGAATGCCCGCGTTGGAAACGCGAGTGTTTTGATCTCGTTCGTACATCCCTTAACGGTCGCGCTGTAGCACACAAGGAAACAGCAGATTCATTTGGTTGGAGTTGGGAATATAAAAATTTCGCAAATATAAAAACAACATGTGTTAAAATTGTTCGTTCTTTCTTGAGTAGATACGTATTCTATTTGTGAAGGTTTTCTATGAATTTAGCTTCTTTTATCGGTCGTAATGAATAAATTTTATACAAAAGTTGGAAGACGAGCAAATCATTATTCCTTTATCTATAATGCTAAAATTCGAGCTTTGTTTTTGGATTAAACTGCATTCTGAAGTGGCCGTTTGTTCAGTTTACTAAGCGCTTGATTAGCTAAAGCTCGATTTAAAATAAATCAATACAAAGTAATTTGTTTGGGACATGTGTAAATGTTTTCCCATTAGAATCGCTGCAGTTTGAAAAAGGTTAAACATAAAGTGGCTCTACTGCAATTTCTCTGCTACTGCACCCTAACGGCCAAGCATTTGCGCGGCACGCGACTAAATGGATTATTTTCTTCGTGTGTTCTTTTTTCAAAAAACAATATTACCTATGGGTCTTTTTGTATCGCTCTTTTGTTTCAATGTCTTTTATATTTGGAGCTTCCGCGCTTCTTGTTTACTATAGTTGTTTAGATGAACGCGGGGGTGAACACTAGGTACTGGGAAGCTCTTTTTATGTTGGTAGCATTGGTAGAAACAAAACGTTGACAAGGATGGGTGTGATTGGATTAAGGAGGGGTTGACTTTACGGTGGCAATTTGGATATTGAGTCGAATCTGCTAGAGGTCTATTTTGCTGTTTTACGGTGTCAATTTGTCTTGCTTGGTCGTGTTTGTGGTTTAGTGGATTAAAATGTAGAAGCAGCGGTTTGTGGGAGTGTGAGATGATCGGGAAATGGGTGGAGATGTGCAGTTTAATGACAACGTGGTTAAAATATTGTCGAACAAAGGAACGGAAGATTAAGAGTTTAGAAACGCTAGAACATCAGTTTTGTAATATTATGTTTGTGAGTATGGGCTTTGAAAATTATAAAAATTATTTGGATCTATTTATTTAAAAATTACTTTTATAAGCATGCCATCAATAAATTAAAGAATTTTTTTTAATAAATCTGTTTCTATGATATAAGGTCTGATTTTGTATATAGGTCGGGTAACGAGCGCAAGATGTTACAACACAAAATTTTCAACTAATTTCCATAGAGTAGTAGTATTACCCTTAGCCGGCAATAACGTAGTACTCTAGCGTCTGTGTAGACAAACTCTCGAATAAATTGATTAATAAAACGTGACGTATGTCAACTGTGTTGCTCATGGTAGTAAACATATTGTGTTGAGGTTCCTAAATCAATGACACGCGTTAAGGCGTGAAGAACAAGTGTAATCAACAGAGAACGGGATGACGGATGATCTGTCGACGATTAACTAGGGTCGCGCCCCTGACGTGGCGACATGGTGTAAGATTCGTCGCTACTGCAATGTACCCTGTAACTTGTGACATTGAGGTTTTCGATAACGAGTATCGAGTTCACTATCCATGCATCTCGCTTGTAGTATTTTAGTGCGAACGAGAAGCACAGATAGTAAACTCGACACTCGCTATCGAAAACCTCAAAGTCAGAACTCATGGTAAGGGTACTGGGCCTGCGTTTACCTGTTAGTTTATGTCTCTCTATCGCTCGCATATGCAAGAGTGATAGAGATGGCTTGTCAATTTTCGCGATAGGCCTGCTGATTTTCTATATTGTTTACTCATCGAAGATGTGATGTGACCGAAGCGCGGGAAAATTGCCACTTAGTATTTGCCGTCGTACGGCGGTGGTGTGCAAATGTGATAATACTAATTAATTTCAATAATTCTAAAAAGGGGGAGGTTCTATGTTCGACTCTAAGTTATTTTCATGACACAATTCTTCAAAACTATCAGACATAACTTTAAATGTAATATAACGTGACGATGTTTTATACGTGCAGGACGTTCATTAAAAAACCTAGTACCTAGCTCCTTATTGTCGGTGAAAACGTAATGAACAATTATCACCCTTATTTTGAAAAGGCATATGTTTAACGGATCACCAAAAAAATAACCATAACCTACCAAATATTTATTTCCCTTTTGAAAATATTTCAAAATGCGGATTACAAACACGAAATTTATATCTTTGTACCAAGTATGTACATTATTTTTGTTTTACATAAATGCATTGTTAGGTATCTGTCATCTCCAAAAATCATAGAAACCTCATAATTTGATATATCACAGAACCTCGCTAAATCGTGGCTACTTTCCGACAAGGTCCGAAATTGTGGAGCTGTATTCTAAAACAGCATATCTACCATAGCACTACTATTAAACTTATGACGTTCTTGTGTTAAGCTATGACCACATTAGCACAACAAAGCTCGCCGATCCGTCATACCGTGACTACTGATATATTTTAATGGAGACTTACTTTTCATGCAGGAACTTGCAGTATGGGAGCGGGATTCGATACTAAATGCACTAACAGTTCAAAAAAACTTCAAATCCTGCCACGGATGCCGCAGGACCTGGTCACTCTTTTGTAAGTATATGTCATCTATTTTTAATCTATTTAATTTAGTCATATTTTTATTTATTTTATTTTTATGATGAAGGTGGCAAACGAGCAGACGGATTGCCTGATTGTAAGCAATTACCGTCGCCCATGGGCACTCGCAACACCAAGGGAGTCACAAGCGCGTTGCCGACTTATAAGTGGGTTGGAGCTCTGGGAACCTTATTCACCATCAGGAACACAACACTACATTCTTGAAAGGTAGCAGTGCTATTATGGCTGTGGTCTTCTGTAAGGAGGAGGTACTTCCCCAGTTGAGCTTCTCCAGATTCAAGATTAGCCTACACTATGATTGTTTGTTTAAATAATGAATTAAAGAAGCTCCGAAACTACTTAATTGATTGAATTTTTTTTCACCATTAGAATTATAAATTATCCGCCATAAACATAGCGAATATATATTTTCACCTCACTAGCTTGAAAAGAACTGTTTTATTCTTTAAAAACAGATAGCAAATTTGCATTTTATTCACAAGAGTGCAAAGTAATTTCATAGAAGTTGTTCACAACTAATCGAGTGTGTTTTTCACCTTAGCTGGCTGGATGTTCTTTTATTTAATGTTTTTGAATTATACATGTTGGATATTTGAAAGTTTTCCTCGCGGTAGTGAAGTGAAAAATTGTGTGTTGCACTCGGTAGCAAAATATGTTCCCCTCTCGTGCCTTGACACCCTCCCAATGCACAAGATTCCACTCTTTAAACCACTCGCTCGTGGTTCAATTTTGGAATCTTTCGCTAGCTCGAATCTAAACAAATAACTATTTGTATAACAAATAACTATTTTTTGTTTAATGCCGATTTACATACATGGAGATATATAAAGAGCTGACTTCCGCTGGTATCAAATATAACGTCATTATGGCGAAAACCGGCCATCCTCTATCAATCACTTAGAAACCTATCAGCCATATCCATTATGCACGAGATAAGTTTGTACAATAAGTTGCGAACTTCGGCCCTCAGGCCCTTGTGGCCACGACAATATCTGATATTCTTATGCTTAATATCTGGTATAGATATGACTCGTAAAGACGTCATCAAACCAGTGATTTCCTTTACGATACCTCGGAGCTGCGTACATCGTAACTCGTACTTTAAATGCTTACAAAACGCTGGTTTATACTATACTTTTTTTTATGACAGGCGGCAAAGGAGCAGACGGATTGCCTGGTGTTAAGCAATTACCGTCGCCTATGAGCACACGCAATACCAAGGGAGTCACAAGCGCGTTGCCGGCCTTTAAGGGGGGTTGGAGCTCTGGGAACCTTACTCACCATCAGGAACACAACACTACATACCTGAAAGGTGGCAGTGCTATTATGGCTGTGGTCTGCTGTAAGGAGAACGTACTTCCCCAGTTGGGCTGCCCCACATTCAAGCGTGATGGTCAACGCTGTGCCCTACCTCTCATTGTTGGACGTAGTTTAAGGACATACCCGGGTCCAAATAACTAACTTATATAATATTATTGATTACTAACATAATAACGGATTACAATAGTATTGAAAATTTGAATATTAACCTACACTGATAGATGCAGAGGTCCTGCGTCTTCGGAATCAGCAGAATATATTAAATAATTTATCTAGTTCTTTGAATATAGTACAGTAGGTAAAGCAGAACAGTACGGGAACGTCTGGGAGTGGAACTAAACTTGTAAATTGGTTAAATTAGGCATAGGAATGAGTTTCAGTGGTTCACAAAACTGACATCTTGGCCATACTAAGATAAATTACCAGATGCAATGTATCGGATATCGATTTACATACAAAAAAATTGTTCCATTAGTTTATTATAGTAATTCAGAGGTGCTATAATCTTCAAAAACCTCAGATAACGATAAGAGGCTATTGACTTTTAAAACTGACAAAGCCAGACCTCAAACAGCTACTTAAGCCAATTGATATTCACAATACACTCAAACAGCGACAATTCAAACACCGACACGTGTCTTACACGACTGCAACCCCATCTAACGCTATTACCATAACTACTTCCCTAAACCATTCATAACATCCTATTTTAGCTAATCGAACCATCGGAAAAACCACTCAATACAAATACCAATAAAGTTTAAATTGGAAGTGCGCAGAGTATTAAGATAGGAATTTTCTAAAGTAAGAGTGGCCTTTATGGGAAGGAAAAAATAATGGGCAGTCGGTGCAATGCCGCGAAATGCCGCAGAATGGGGAGACTGAGGACAGACGGTCTAAATGACGTGTGACATATACGTGACCCCGGTAGGGGACAGCGGGGCCGGGTGGAAGTTGTGTATTTAAAGTGGTTAGAAAGCTTGCGAGGTCTGGAATTTATGGAATGCAGTGTACTTGATTTAATTTGTGAATGTCTGAGTATCTATACTCTCTGTAGTTTAAATATAGGTTAGTCACTAAGAGTCACTAGAAGTAGGTATTTTACTTAAATATTAGCAATAGTTAAACAGTTGTGCCGACTTTACATTTTTTGACCTTATTGAATCATTCTAAATTCTTCTCGTTCTACTAAGACACGCTACACGCTTCCTTGACTGAAGTCTAGAAAACATCTAACTAGGTAGTAGTGTCTAGTAATTAGCACAACATTCCAAATATAAACAAGGTGAATCCCATTGCCCGTCAGAACAGAGATAGTGAATTTTAGGTTCGGCGTTTAGAATAATAGCCTAATGTTATAACATTAAGTAGTACCGACGACCAAGTAACATTAAGTAGCACGACCAAAATGTAGTTTTCTTTAGAAATTCGGTCGTGGTCGTTATAAATTTGCGAGTCACTCTACTCATTCTCAACAGCCCAATCGATGACTTCCCGTTCTCCACATCCATATGTCACCAAGAGGGGCAGTCCCCAAGTAAATCCCGGAGGAATTCCGGCTAGTTTAGTGTAGGAAGATTGGAAAGCCATGGAAAACGACATTCTTGGAAACTAGATATTTTTCATTTAAAGTTATCTCATTAGAGCAGAGGCGAGGCAACAGAAATATTGACTAGCTGGGGATAATGAGTTTTCCTTTTCTTTATTGGTGTGGAAAAAGTGCATGTCGAAAAATTACTCAAACTTGACTGAGATATATAGACGCCCCACAAAATGCAACAGCATATTAGGAAGGCATGTACAAACATTATTAATGCAGCTGTTGTAAACCTTTCATAATTACATCAACAGTTTAGTTATTGTCCAGAATAACAATATTAAAATTCTCCGACCAATATTTTCGTTTTCGGGATGTTTGTGATTGATATCTCAAGTAGTTTTGAAAGTCAATATTACGGCCTTAGCATTTATTTGTATCTGCTACTCTTTTAAACATGCAAAAACTTTATTGGTGTTAGAATATTTTTATTGGATCAATCTTACACAAAAATATTTTTTAAATTAGAGACGTTTGCTAACGAAAGGATAAATCGACAATTGTCGCAAGGTAAGCACAAACAAAAGCTTGTGTTGCGGGTTTAATAGACAAGGATACAGTATATCCATAGGTAAATACTTTTTACTTCTCGTAGTGATCTTTTTGAAGCGCCTGTCTTTCAGTTGGTGAAGTACCCCTGTGGTTAGGAAATGTTTTGTCACACCTAAATATTTACAATCTTGTCACAGTTTCTTCAAAATTTTAAACCATTCTTCTTTGAACTAAGGTAATCCCGTCAAAACAGCAATTTTCTTGTGTCGTTCTAAATCCGATGTCCCCCCGGAGAAGGCGAGATGTCTTGAATCATTCAGTTCAGAATTAATATCAGTTGCGTCCTGCAATTACCCTGCCCGTATCATTGCGCGATTCTGTCAAAGAGTAGAATATTCAGTAGAGAGGTAGAGCGTTCCACATAAAATCCGCGGGCGAAGCTTTTATTTATGAAAATATCTAATACATAGGACCCATTAATTTGGTCTAGCTATGGAAAATTTTCAGTGGCAATTGATAATTTATATAATTATTTCTGTTTCTGTCCCAACCCTGTCTACCGAGACAGAAGTGGAAGAAGAAGTCCACGATCTACTCATCGGTGAATACAAACTAAGTGTTCATTTGTGCCATTTCTTACTGATAACTGTAAATGTAAAGTAAGTATTTAAGAAAACTACAAACACGAAACAATAAAAATGTAAGTTTAGTCGTTTTTATACTTAATTTCATTAGGTACTAAACCAATATTGCCCTTAAACAGATTTGGATGTAGGTATTAGTATTTTTGTAGAGCCTTGTTTTAGTTTAGTACGCACAGCAACACTCCTAGTTGTACATCGGTGGACCTTATGCCTTATAAGGTCTACCAATCTACAGCTAAGAGTGTTGTTGTGTGTACAAAAAGATGAGAGAGATTTATGAGAGGTAGGGCACAGCGATGACCATCACGCTTGAATCTGGGGCAGCCCAACTGGGGAAGTACCTCCTCCTTACAGAAGACTACAGCCATAATAGCACTGCTACCTTTCAGGTAGGTATGTAGTGTTGTGTTCCTGATGGTGAGTAAGGTTCCCAGAGCTCCAACCCCCCTTAAAGGCCGGCAACGCGCTTGTGACTCCCCTTGTGTTGCGCAATCAGGCAATCCGTCGGCTCGTTTGCCGCCTATGTCATAAAAAAAAAAGATCAGTTACTCATAACAACAACATGTAACTTAGTAAATATTCATCATTTCCGACTGTCCCTTCTAGAGTTTAATCTCCACATCTCTCTGGAGGCCTAATTTGCCTCGCGACAACGTGCCGATTAAATTTTAATATTTCAAACGCCAAGACGATTGCGACGGGGGACGTGCATTTGTTTTTACGTCCTTTGTTGTGTTTGTTGCGCTATTCCAGGAATTTGCAGAATTGTATCGCGAGCTCGGAGGGAGTTGTTCCGCCGTTATATTTTATTGGAGTTTAAAAGGCGAGCAGCTTGATTGCATTCTTACAGTACGGACTACGTAAACATCAACAGCGATGTACTTCACGTTTAGAATTATAACTCAACGCGTGTATAGAATCCCACGTTTTTGTATAATAAGTAGACACCTATTAAAACAGTTTATCTGACGGAGAAAAAATCCTATTAGTTTATTTGGTCATACCAAGTCTATTATGCTTTGCCATGTGTTTAAAAAAGGACTTTTTTTAATAAAGAAGCTTTTAAACTAGAACTAGAGTCATAATATTTTATTCCTTAGTTTTTGTGTCTCCTGTGGTCAATAGTTGAGTGTATACATTATGCTTTTGTCAACCATGATGATAGAGAATATTGTCTATGCAGATTAGAGTCAATAAAAAATTTGGTTTTGGTTTGGGGCTGGTATAAAATTTGTTTTGTCACCCAAGTGGGCTAAAAACCAAATTTCGTTCGCGCTTTCGTATTCGTAATTCGTAGGTACGAATATTTAATTTAATTCAAAATCTCAGCGAAATTAAAATCCAAAACAGAATTGGACACTTATTCCAAATTGGCTCAAAGACGTTTCGCGATATTTCATCAATTACCCCGGCAATGAGTTGTTTACGCCCGGGCCCCGTAATAAAGAATACGGACCGGGGCCCTAGGGACGCTTGACCTGAAGGGTTCCGCAAATGAACCCCTTGAACCCCTTTGCTGTTTGCTGAGACGACGTTCGGTTTTCAATTGGGTCCATAGATATCTATAGATAAAGCTTTGGTGCCTACTACTAAATACTGACGGTTGGTGATAAGTCATTTGTGTCGCAGTCGGTAGCTGTCAAATACTACTGATGACTGTCAAATACATACATTTCAGCCGTATTCAGTCCACTGCTTGACATAGGCCTCTCACAAATATGACTTGTATCATCTTGGGGGTAGTTACCATAGTCGCGACTTGGCAGGCGGGTTGGCGAGCCTACTGCGCTCGCTTGGGTTCGATTCGGGATTCGATGGACGCTGCAGCGCGTCCGTAGGATTTTTCCCTTTGTTTCCTCTTACGACACCCGCGGGAGGGGATGGGATGATTGGGATGGTGCTACTCTAGTCAGCCGGCATCACACGGCACGGCGACTGTCAAATAGACACCTATAATTAGTGACCGACCGAAACATGTTTTTTTGCCGAAACCGAAACCGAAACCGAAGGTTCGGTTTGATTTTAGTTTCGGCCGAAACCGAAACCGAAACCGAACCTTTTATAAAGCTGGTTAAAATGTTAAAATAAAATGCTCGTTGGCCCGTTTTTTCCTAAAATTTCATTAATACAATATCACGCCAACCTAATTTTACAAGTTTCTACGTTCAAATTTTATCACAATGAAACTTCAGGATAGTTAAGTAGAACGGAATCTTGCTACCCTATGAAGTTAAAAAAACATTAACTGTGACACACTGCTAGCGACTTTTGAATTTATATATGTGGTATAAAATAATTTAAGTTTATTACTTATCTATATGAATGCTCATATTTTATTTACTTCTGGTTCCTTAATCATTTTAATTTCAGTCACAAACCACAAGCCTAGAAAGGCTAATTCAAATATAATTAGAAAATCTAGTCACCTTTGGCAATCATTTTAGAAAACATTTTTTAAATGATATACCTTCATAGGTGACAACAAATCAATAAGTATAAAGTAACATACCTACCTATGTTTATACTTACTAAAAACAGTATTTGATACACTTACTGAGATTACCATTACCTTTTTTAGGATTTACTACTTAAAGACTGTATTGTTTATTATAAATACCCCTTTACTTAGCCATATTTTGTTGTATTATATTGTTATCTAAAAATTACAGATGTGTTTAATTAGTGCCCTCAATTAGATACATTTTCCATCTTGGGATCTCGACGTAAAGCATAAAGTTTTGACAAAATTGACCCAGTCCTCCAGAGTAATAATAACAATTTCGGACAAATACCACAAGAAAATTTACAGTCTGCAAAGAAGACATTACCGTTGTGAAAAATAATCGTACTACGTCAACCGCAATCACATACGATTGTTCGTCAGGCTTTGGTTTCTAGTCGTTTCTTTTAGCTATCTCCCTCTAGCTTTCGCTTGCATCAGCATTGATAACTAAGGAGGCCAAATTGTTGTGTGAAAAATCCTTTTTATGTAAAAATACTCACGAGTTTTATATCCCAGAAGATTAATTGGTCAATTATGATTGGAGACTAAGACTCCTTGTTTTGGCAGCATGTTTTCTACTTTTTTTAATTATACCATGCTAAGGAGGCGAAATACTCTCTAATTAAGCTGAATATATCTTTGTCAGAAACATATTTTCTACACGATATTAAAAACGTCATATTGTCCGTAAAATGAAAAAAGTAAACCTTTCTTACTTTATACATATATGGCTTGAAAATAATAATGCTATTCTTTCCTGCAAAATCAGGATAAGAGTATAGTTAGACCAAGTTTTATTTGTATTTATAATAAACGATACAGCCTTTAAACATATATTTAAGTTTCGTCACTCATGTCTACCACTGACCACTGTAGGTACTAAAGAAGTACCAAACTTCTTTTTTAACTAGTGTGTAATAACTTATTACACGTTAAAACGAGAAACTAGCACTGATTCAGTAATCGGCATATTGCCAGCCAGCGAACGCGATCCGAAAGTACGATGTTAAAAGTTTCGGCTCGGCCGAAAGGTTCGGCCGTTTTTGGCCGAAACCGAAACACGGGCCGAAACTTGATTTTTTGGCCGAAACTGGCCGAAACCGAAACCGAAACCGAAACTTCGGTCGGACACTACCTATAATACATATTCGGCGAGATCAGCCTGATAGGAAATAATTCAAAGTCAGGGGGAGTATTTTGACAGTCGAGTTAGCCATTCAAAACTTTATATATATATATTTACTCAGAAATGTATAAGGAGAAGACATTTTAGATAAAACGTATAAATAAGGACCGCATGGTATAGATGTTTTATAAGGTTACATGATTTTACACAAAAGAATCTAATAAATAAGTGAAGCTGAAGCGTACTTTTCACAAACAGCTGTAAGGCTTTGTTTAAAAAAAAGGTTTTCCTTAAATTCATATAAAACTATGGCAGCACAAAACAGGTTGATTTCGGGGTCGTGGAGTAAGAAAACAAGGCTTGACACAGAATTCATAGGTGAACTTTATTATGTGAATGATTAATTATTTATTAATCATAATTATTTTTCAGATGGTAAGTAGAAAAAAAAAAAGATTTGTCTACAATTTGGACACCCTACTCTATGTGACGTCTTGCCGCTTCCCATACTGCGTATGTCAAAAGGCGTATGGTGACCATGATTTTGCTCGTTCCAGATTATATTAAATATAAAAATAAGAAAAGATAATTAACGTTGTTTTGATCAAATCCATAATAAGATAATATTGACCACTTACTGAGTTAGAAAAACTGGTTCTAGATCACGATCCAGAAATCAGCCTGTATATATTTCAACGCTCAACATCTTTCTCGCAAAAACTATTTAAATATACTTTTATTTTTTAAGCAGACTTAGCGTGTCTTATTAAATTCGCATCAAGCCTTAAAGCAATTCCGCTTCCCCAGGAAATATAAAATTGTATTGACGAATTAATGGTCTTTTGGCCCACGGGCGCAACCCAGCCTCGAACCTCGGACCCAAATAAAAGACCCGCGTAACACAGGTAGCGTCAGCATGGACTAATTTAACCACGCACTGTTGATGACAGGGTTTGGTACTTGAGATTTTGCGTACGTGTTTGGAATATTATTTTACCCTTAGCTAACTATAGGAATTAAGTTTGGATTTCAATCGAGCTGATATTTGGCTTGTGAAATAATTATCGTACAGAAAATTTTAAATTACATATCGGTATGTATTTCTAGGGTAATTATTATAATCGCTAGTATATGAAAATTATTTTATGTAAGTACAAAATAATACCATCTGAAGATTTGGCAACTGACGAATAACCAAAATTAAATTAAAGGTAACGTACTTACTACATATGGGATGATATTCATTCGGCTGATACGATGATGACGATGATGTTATTTTTATTACAAATTAAAATTGGCTGAAACTAATATAAAGGCAATGTTTCATTGGCGCCGTCACAGATTAAGGTTCTCATACAAACTTCAGAGTAACAAAGATATGACTTAAACGTTATAAATAAACAAATATATATTTACGAGTATATATAAATGTAATGTAAATGTTTATGAAGATTTTCAAAATAAAAAACTGGTACGAGGATAAGGAATAATGGGAAAACTATCAAGATAATTTCTCCCAACTTCATCCAGAAATGGAATATAATGGTTGTTTATTGAAATAGCGTAATTATTTTAATAGGACATCCGGTGGCAAGGATGTCTTGATGCTGTGTTGGCGTTAGACTCGTTAGAGTAATACAACACTCGATACCTGAATGTATTATATGTACGGCGTGGAGTACCTATAACGTGGGTATGTATGAAGGTAAGATAATACATATTGTGAGACCTCTCAAGCCAACAGTAGATACTCTTGGTGCTTTTTTGTGTCGGTCACCTACATGCATTCAGTACCTCAGTTTCAGTCAGGTAACTCAGTTTAGGGGCAATATCCCCAATGGTGGGTACCTATTGTCCCTAAACTGTGGCCAGAAAGTGTCCTTTTAGAGCGTTAGGTCATACTTCGATCGCCAAGACGCCTGCCAAGTCTGGCGATTATGGCATTGAACCCCCAGCCTCGGTGTATGAAGGAGGCCTAAGTCCAGCAGTGGACGTCAAATTACAGTAGGTATTTGAGCTCTAGCGTACTTTTAGAAACTTGGATTCACGATAGTATTTCTACCAAGTCGAATACAATAACTCTGACCATCACATTTCGCTCTGACTTATAGGTAGTACAGAGTACGAACCATCAAACCATGATTTTACCACCACGTATGTTTTATGTTATTTGTTTTTCTGTCACCTTTGTGTTGTGTGTTTACGAATAAAGAAATATGCATTCATTCATTCATTCACTTAAGTACTAGCTGCAACCACTGACTTCCTGCGGCCCAAGTTTGTGGATGTCCTCCAGATGCTAGGTTGGTTTTACTTTTGTGCCCCTACGCCTATCGGCTATCTGCTTCTATATGCTACTAGGTATTAAAAACATTAAAATTACGTTTCTTAAAATTACAATTTAAAGCATGGGATGGTATGATTGCTTTTCATATGGTCAAAGTATCGGCACGTACAACCATAAACCCTAATTCCGTATGCAAATGTGCAGCTGTGCGTTACGGACCTTCATTTCCACAATAGGGCCTTAGCTTTGCAGTCTTTTAATACTAACTCAGGTAGTAAAGAAAGGACTTATATGATGGTTATTACCTGTCGCTTGAGACTTTCTGGTATGTACAATATGTTTGGTTTACAATAAAAAAATACCACAAATTATGCAGTAATCAGGGCTTTATGGGATCTCTCTAATGACCCTTGATTGTATAGAAAGCTACCGAATTCGCGTGAGATAAATATGAATTTATTTATTGGTTTGTAATCATGCTTACGATTTTACCTACTAAGAAATAGTTTTCTAATTGAGGAATGAATGGATATCTAATGACTTAGGTAATGTTTAGATTAGAAATTTTTAGGCCAATGTACCTACATTACCCACGTATGTATGGCATAATTTAAACACAGAACAATCGTGACACTCAAACAAATTAATTGTATTAGGTACACATAATTTGTGTGTGTGTGTGTTCGCCGGTTAGTAACCTCGAATGGCTCATGATTATGCTCCTCGTTATGGAGCGAAACGTGTCGAGCAATATTCGACTTATAAAATGTTAGTTAGGTACCCGTAGTAGTAATTAACAAATATCAATGACAAACTCATTATCCAATTTTTAAGAGACTGTTTTCTATGTAAGAATTACTGAATTATTCATAATTATATATTAACAGCCCATTCGAAATAAAGACTTTCGAATAGGCTGTTAATATACGTATTTCACGTAGGTGTTTAATGAATACTCAGTATAAAAGCACATGTATAGATATTTATGAACTTTTCCCTTATCGATATCTTTTACCTTGTCTGTACCTTCTAAAAAAGGACAAGTTTTGTATAAAAATGGTCTCTTATATGTATTGTAAAGTGAAAAATCCGCTGCCTCGCCCGGGATTTGACCTGTGTACCGATCGGGTGACCAAGCTATCGAGACTTATGTACACTTTGGCTTGGGCATTTAATCACCCCCCTTACGCCCATATGAAGCATATGGTGGAATTTAAACGACAGGTCTGGCCTAGTGGCCCTGCCTATGAAGCCGACGGTCTTGGGTTTACATCCTAGTAAAGGCATTTATATGTGTGATGAGCGCAGATATTTGCTCCTGAGTCCTGGATTTCCAGCCATGAGGTAAGTCTCGGTAACTCGGTTGACCGTATGACGAGCCAGTATCCCGGAGTCCCGTTTTGAGACCCGCCCGAGGCAATTGGTTTTACCGTCTTTCCTTTGTTTCGAAGCATATTTATATTTCGCTTTAAGTATTTACGTCTCTTCTTCCAAATCTGTTGGGATCACTAACCGAGTCATAATCCGTAAGTTTATCGTAAATAGTTTTTTTGTTTTGGGCACAAACTGTAAGGTAACTGTAAGGGTAAGATATCTCTCGTATGCCAGAACATTACAAGCAACTCTTACCCTTAAAATACACGTATTCTTCCCCCACTTGGTAGCAAGTAGCCGGGTAGCTAGCTACCCTAGCGCTAGCTACTGGGGTAAGTATATTAAGGCGAGGAATATACATACATACCAGTGGCGGCACGAGCCTAATTAAGGCTCGACGGCACCAATATGGCTTATGCAGTCAACGAAAACCGGGGCAAAGTTACTCAAGCCGACGGGAACCGGCTTGGATGGAGTCGCCGCCACTGATAAACACTTACACAGCGCCGGGCGACACCCGGCTGTCGCGCGATCGATACAGCCTCCTACACCCCCCCGCGCGCCGCCCGCCCCGCCCGCCTTAGGAGCCATTTTTACGCGGCGCTTTATGTTGGAAAGCTAACTTTTTATATTTATGCTGCTTAGGTTATCTCGGTATATTCGGTTATGTACTTCGTTTGGGGTTTTAGGGTGCGGTAAAAAATAATAGCCTAAAAAGTATTGAGAAACGAAGATAGATAACTATATTTCTTGCAATAAACTAAGTAATGCATCCGAAAGCGGTATTACACATTCCAATGCAGTGTTTAAAAAAAATGTTTTGTAATAAAAAAAAGACATTATCTTTTGGTTTAAGCGCTTGATAAGTTGGATAGGAAGTATGTACTTAATTTGAGGAAAATATACTTCATTTATTCGCAGTCCGTGGTAGTAAAATAGGTTTCAACTAAAGGGTAAAAACTAAGTTAATCATTATAATATTACTGTACAGTGTACTGTATACCACATTGTACCTATATAGATTTATACCCTTATATAGAACTTGATGTATATCAAGTAGAACATGGAGTAAGTTACATCTAACATACACAATGAACAACCTGAAACTTCAACTTAGTGAACACTACTACGCCCCACGCCTACATTATGACGCAGATAAAGCCTGAATAAAAAACAACCACGTCTCCGATTGGTAGAAAGTGTCGCCAAAGGCGTGGCCTGTGTTTGTCGCCAATGGGCGTGGCGAGAGAGAGACGACAGAGCCAGTGTCACTGCTGTTTAAAGAGCCTTAAGGCTGGGCGGGCTCATGTATGCATAAAGAGGTTTCCCGTGGCCCGGGAAAAGGTGCTCGGGTCGTTTGTACGCCGCCGGGGCTCCGTATCTTTTTCTCCAATAAACTTTGATGGTTTCCTCTTTGTAACAAAAGCCGGCGATATGAAAAAGTTTCGTAATTCGCCTTTAGTCCATCACTTACATATATTTACGTACATTCGCCATCAGATTTATCGGAGCTGTGGAGGTGGTCACAAATATGTGAACATACTCTTTATCGCCTTGACAATAGAGGCGTTCAGATATTTGTGACCACCTCCACAGGTCCGATATATCTGATGGCGACTGTACTAACTACGGAGAACCGTAGTTGGAATGGGAGGGAGGGAGCTGTCAATCCATATTGATTTTGACGTAAGTGTATGGAAATATTGTAACATTTAATCCCTTTCTGAACGCGGCATGATAATATTATTGGGACATTCTTACAAAAATCCACTGCAATACAGTACGCTTAAATACTTAAATACGTAGGTAACCTCCATGACCCTGTAACAAAAAAATGACAAACACATCCATAAATGCCCGGACCAGGATTTGAACATGGCATGACATTCTAATTTTTAATTATTTGCGCTACATGGTAGCTTATTTAAGGAGCTTCCCAATTTTGACTTAGGGCTATTATGTGCAGTCATGGCTAGAAATATGTCGACTCGTTTTCAAGTTATACCAATGGCATTGGGTGAAAATGGTGTACATATTTATATGTCCTTGATTGTAGGTGTATAATATCATCATATATGATAATATGAACTTGGCTACGGAGTGTAGTTTGACCACCGTTAAATCTCGCAGTACTTAAGTTATTCCGTGAGGATCAACATCCCTAGTTCACCAGATATGGATGTAGGTTTTTTTAATTTAGTATTGTTCCATCCAATTGAAGTTGTCTTAGAGTTTTATGTTTTCTTTCTGGTAGGTCCCTGGAGGCGGTAATCGTAGCATTTAGGATGTTTACAGTATAAAAATAAAACACACGTTTTGTAATATGCACTTAAGGTTCTAGATTTTAGTTTAGATTTTAATATTTTCAATTGAATACTAAAATGATTATTGTTAAATTCCAACAAAGCTTTCTTATTCATATTTACGAGTATGTTATGAGTTGATTTATATTAGTTAATCTTATTTGAATTGTCAGTGCCTACAGATGGCCAGTGTTGTTTTGATAAGAGTATCAATTTAAGTAAAAATATACGAAGCGCAATGCGCACATCAAAACAGTTGACAGCCGGCCCAAAAAAAAGACGTGTATTGCGAAATAGGGGAATTGGGTGCCGGCAATTCAGTTTTCTTATTGAATATTGATAGTAAATTAATGATTGTCATCTAATACATACAATAGTTAACAAAGTGGCTTTTATTTTTCATTGGGCTCACGATATCGACGAATGATGATCGCATTTTGAATTAGCCCAAGAATAATATTAGGTTGTGTATTTTATGACATGTTGTCCTATTAGAAAGTTTACCTAATTTTGGCAGTTACCTGAATAGGTCCTTACAATATACCTTTAGTTAAATATTGTTGGCGAGTTTTGAGTGTCGATAAACCCTCATAACCAGAATCAATTATCGCCGCGGACACAACTGCTCCGCCAAGCGTCCCTCGCTAGAGCGCAGCGTACGCTAAATCAAGTCGCAATCGAGATAAATCCCTTCTCATTCTCGTTGTACGAATACACACAGGCCACATTATACTTACTATGTTATGGTAATGTTTAGTTACTCAATGTACTTAGTCTTAACTTAAACTGTAAAAATCCACACTGTCGAATTAGGATAGACTGTAAGGATGGTTGTGTGTATGAATAAAAAAAATCGGTATCAACAAATAATTAATTAAAGCTTTAGAATTAACCCGTCATACTTGCATTCATAAAATACAAAAAGACGCCTCAACTTTCTTCGCATTATTTATTTAGCAACATCTCAATTCACTTAACCCTTAAGTGCCGTATTCATGCCCGGGGCCTTTCAGGCCACACTTAATTTGTATATTTTTTACATAATATAGACGGGTTTTGATAAAAGCACCCATTCACTGACGATACATTTATTAAAATGTGTACATGTTGCTGGCTGGGTAGAAACTGGTGTATTAGCGAAATGTCTGGTTTAACGATATATCGTTACTGACAGAGTATACATCAAAATCGTTTAAATGGCCTGTTATTTATGGAAGGAAATACTCTTAAGTAACTGAAGGGAGACGATAATTTTGTAGTTGTTGTCGTTAAGTAGGTATACACAACTCGACCTATATACATTGTAGCTGAAGTTACCGTTCAGTTTGTCGATTACAATAATGTCGTAAGTTAAAACAAAGCAATTACTGGATGAGTTGATTATATATTTGCATTTTACGTAAGGAATAGTAGTAGTAGATAAGGATATAGGGTAGATTATAATTAAATTAGTAATTCTATAAAACATTGTCAAATATTTGGAATAATGGTACACAAGGCTATGTGTTATCTCTATTAAGCTTTCAAAGTCTCGCACAATTCTTTAAAATACGCTCTTAATCTTTAACGTCTTTGTCTTGTATCGAGACTTAAACAAATATACAATACAATCTAGAATTAATTTTCTACAAGAATTTAATTTACGTTCCTATTTTTCCTATTTTAAATTTACATTTCTATTAATAATGATATTGAAACGGCATCACGTTTTCGACGACGAGGTTTCTCATAAATAAGTAAAGCAATATTAAATATAAAATAAACATGGGTTACCCGTCTCACTATATAATAATTTTGATTCGTCCACGGCAGAAGAGTATACAGACTTTCCCGAAAATATCGACTTGGACGTTTTCCAGCGACGCGTACAATGAATACCGTCTGAGTGGACTCCACTCAACTGGAGTCGAGCGCGCCATGAAAGGAGAAACACTGTCTTGGTATCCCATTTCTTTGTTATTTTATTAGAGGGCCCTTTCATTTCATGTATGACGTTATGGGTATGGAAATGCTGTATGTGTATTTTAAAAAGGCAAGTCAAAAGGTTTCTAGGTATAATGTCTAAATTTAAGGGTTCCTGTTCTTATTTTCATATTTAGATATTTTAGATAGTACATTATTATTGTGATGTGGGAATTTTCAGAACATAGTGTACCCAATCAAGGTGAGTTGTAAGGATAAGTTGAATCGCTGTCAGTTAGTGATACAAAATCATGTAATCTTTATGGTGTAAAATTCTCATTAATAAACGTTTTGCCTTTTTTATACCGTAACATTAGAAAGAAATGTTTATGACAAAAACAAATTACATATAAAAACAATTACATTAAACCTGTTTGCCACAAAAGGGTCGCAGCTCAGCTTCAAGCTGGCATTATTTTTGATATTAACACAAAAACCGCGTTTTAATTGAAAGATGCTTAATTGTCGTCACAGAACTGACAGAGATTAAAAAAAAAATGGACAGCTCACGCTAATTACATATCGTCACTACTTTAAGAAAACTTGTGTCTCGTTATGTTAACCAAAGGTAAAATGTCGTAATGTATAGGTAGTATGTACAGAATTACGCCTTTTCAGAGTAGCAGTGTGAGATACGAGAATTTTTAAAAGTACTGACGATATGTGTAATTGTGTATATTGATTAAACGACGTTTTTAGAAATAATTACACATATAGTTGCGTCTGTACGGTAAATTATACGGCTATTGCTGAACCAAAGATTTCCTTTGGTAGGATTGGTCCTTAAGGCCTAAGGATGGATTTAAGAAGTGGAGCCACCGCGATTTTTGATGTTAGTTTTTTGAGGTTTTGGCAGCTTCTGCTTTGGAGGAAAATAGGGTCTCAATCTTTATAAAGGCATTAATTGTGCCACTATTCCAAGTTTGGTACCATATTCGTATGACTTAAGGATGCCAAATTCATTTTAGGACTCATATTTGCACGATAAATATGTTAAACTACGTAAAATAAAAAAATAAAATAACATTAGAGTATTTATTTCAATGAAAATCTAATACAAAAAATTTAAAAAATATGGCACAATGATTCCTAGCCCTCGCCCCCCAATACCTCTGGATCCAGTTCTAATCATCTTCGATGAGTGTTTCGCGGTCCATTAGACTGTATAAATTATAAAACAATGATTTTGATTACCCCAAAAAGTAGAAACAAACAAGCAAGCAAACTAAAAGCGAAAGTTATTCGAACATAAATGTACATGGGGGATTTGAACGCGAAACTGGGCAAGAGAGACGGCGCAGAGCTGAGAGGGGGGCAATTTGGATACGGACGTCGGAACCACCGGGGCCATCTACTGGCTGGTTTCTTGGAGAAAGATGGACTCTATTATGATGAACTCTTTCTTCAAGAAACGTGAGCACAGAAAATGGACCTAGATGAGTCCGGATGGTGCAACAAAAAACGAGATTGACATCATCATGTCGACGAAGAAACATATATTCAATGATGTCTCTGTGATCAATACGGTTAAGACCGGTAGTGATCACCGTCTGGTTAGGAGCACATTGAATATAAGTGTTAAGCTAAAACGTTCGCGACTGATGAAGTCTACACTCCGGCCAGCACCAATCCAAATCCAAAACCCCGAGAGCTTTCAGTTAGAGCTCCGGAACCGTTTCGATTGTCTAGGAAGCGACGGGTTTGTAGAAGCTGTCCACAGCTCCGGGTCTAAGTTCTTCAAGGCCCAACGGAGCAGTAGAACTAAAAGACTCTCTAGCTCTACTCGGAGGCTCATTAAGGAAAGGAGCGAGATGATCCTACAATCTTCAATTGATGCGATCCCTCCAACGGTGCCAAGTTGACTACCGCTATATCGGAGTGCTGAAGTGTTTGTGTTTGTGACGAGAACGCCACCATGTCAGTCCGACTTCAGAACCGGAGCTCGAAACCTATTCCACTGCAGCGTGGGGTCAGACAAGGAGATGTTATCTCTCCAAAGTTGTTCACTGCTGCACTGGAGGACGTTTTCAAGACTCTGGACTGGAGGAGGAAAGGCATCAACATCAACGGCGAGTACATCATCGACGATATCGTAGTCTTGGCTGAGACCATGGAGGATTTGAGCATAATGTTAGATGACCTCAGTAATGCCTCTGAGCGAGTTGGTCTAAGGATGAACATGGACGAGACAAAAATCATGTCGAATTTCCATGTCGTACCAACTCCCTTTGTAATCAGAAACGTTACACTCAAAGTTGTAGATGAGTATATACGAGTACCTAGGTCAAACTATCCAGTTAGGAAGATCCAACTTCGAGAAGGAGGTTAATCGTCTAATCCGACTCGGCTGGGCAGCGTTCGGGAAGCTACAACACATCTTTTCTTCCAATATCCCGCAGTGTCTCAAGACGAAGGTCTTCGACCAGTGTGTGTTGCCTGTGATGACATATGGTGCTGAAACGTGGTCGCTTACTATGGGCCTCATAGGAAGGCTCAAAGTCACCCAAAGAGCAATGGAAAGGGCTATCCACAGTAGAACCAAGGTTACCGATATAGCTCTCCGGATCGCCAAACTTAAGTGGCAGTGGGCGGGGCACATTGCGAACAGAACCGATGGCCATTGGGGCGGAAAGGTTCTGGAGTGGCGACCACGAACTGGAAGACGCAGCGTGGGCAGGCCTCCCACAAGGTGGACCGACGACCTAGTTAGAGTCGCGGGATACCGCTGGATGTGGAAGGCGCAGGATCGGTCTTCTTGGGTTGTTCTGGGGGAGGCCTATGTCCAGCAGTAGACGTCTTTCGGCTGACATGAAGATGATGATGATGATGATGACCTAAATATTATTCCAGAACTGACATTTAGACATTCGATTTAATCGAAAATGATACCAAACTTGACTATATACCTAAACCCTACGCAGTTATTAAGCTCAGACTTTGTTAAGGCTAAAACCCCCCCTCCCCCCACCTGCATGAAAAAATCAGGTGGATCCACTTCGTAAACCTATCTTAGGGATCCAAAGATCAATCCTGCCAAAGGAAATCTTTGGTTCAGCAAAAGCCGTATTCTTCGTTTTTTTGTAGTGTACCACTTCCACTAATAGGCATTAGTGCTTGCATAGTCGCATAGTTGTATATGACCTTGACTATTTTTGGAAACTCCTATTTAACTCTATCATAGTCTTGTTACTTTTGCATCAAAAAATTAAGTATCTAATTTTACGGGGAGTTTAACCCCTCCACTGTCCGTTTAAAAAAAACATTCGCTAAATGTTTCCTTATCTCAAAGGTAAACGACTAAGCAAAGAAATTCTGCTAAAAGCGTCTTCGGAGGATCAGAACACTGTCGACATCGCCAGTAATTAGGCGGGAAAAATTAATTCCGCCAAAGGGTTCTGAACGAGCCCCCGAGGACCCCTACTAGCTACGGACCCCTACAGGACCAGATAATTCGAGCCAGGAAAATATGCAAATGTCTATTCGCAAGGTTGAAATTAACTTTTTCATTATGAATTATGTCCTCGATGTCTTCTAGACGTCTTCTGGGAGTTTTTTTCGAGATTTTACGAGTGTTGAGAAAGGGTTGGTATTGAATGTTATTTTGTTATAGCGTGCTGGACGGTAATAGCTTCATAGCGTCTAAAGGGGTTCTTATGATTAACTTAAACAAAAAGTTATTATACTAACTTTTACATTACATATTTTTATACTACCTTCTTACCGTGACTTCGTTAGCGCCAGATCACGAGTAGTATTAAAGTATGTAGTAGTTAATTTTAAATGTTTACATACTATTGTTATCAATTATAACGTAGATGTTTACTGATGCAAACATTTTTTGATTTGATTTGATTTTTTTTCAATAACATATTGAAAACTTTCTTTAAAATACGAACAGTAAGTAGTTTTCGCGTGAAACCATCAAATACAAATACAAATAAAAAAGTTTTGTTAAAAAATATACCTGTATTGGAATCATTCATTTTTTTCAAATATTGTTATATATAAAATCAGAAATTCTCTTATTTTCTGTATCATATGGTGGTGCGACATGAAATCGGATCTATTCAAATTTTAATTATATTTTTGCATTTAAAACAACTTACACAAAAAAGAAAAATACATGCAACTATACTGACAGTATAAAAAGACAGAAAAAAAACCTTAATTTTTTGCATTATAACTTGTGTTGTTTTTTTAATTTTGACGACGATCCAATTTATTTATCTTTTCTGAAATTTTAATTATTAATAGGTATAATGGGATTACAATTTTTAATAAATTGTTACACGCTTTCCGGAGATTGCTTGATCAATATAGGATTAATTTCGAAGGTAAGAACAAAATAATGATGAGTTAAGCATGCCTATTTTTTTATTTAAATCAGCAACATTGGGCAATGAGAGTAAACGTAATAATAAAAATAAGTTTATCAATTTTGAATGCTCCTGAAATGAACTTTTTGATTATGAGTAATGTAGTTGTTGTTCCGAAAGTCTTTGGGGAGTTTTTCAAGATTTTATGTGAGGGGCTGACAAAGGGTTAACTTTGTAATATTGAATTTAATCTTGTTACAGCGTAATGTACCTTACTCTGCCGTGGAGGGACGCATTAAACGTTATGTCTAATCCATTTTACTTGTTTTATAATTTAAGTAAGATGGTAAAAGTAAAAAAATTGTACCCTAGTATTTGCGTAAAAGTTGTTTTGCTTTTGAATTAGAAAATCTTGGTTCAAACATCGTAAGACCCAGTGAACATTACAATGTACACCCCTTTCATTGAATTTTAAATCTTTTATAAAAGGAAATAGAGTAGAACTTCTTTTGTTTAATCATTTTTCGTTCCAAAGTAAATTCAACCCAATTCACTGCACAGTAAGATTAGTTTTAACTATTCAATATTTTAGTATGGTGGGCCTTACGAGGTTAATAAAGTATTAAATAGATAGATGGAGGTAGTAAATACTTTAAGGTATCCATATCATGTCCGTCTAGTTTAGGGTAAAAAGCAGTTCAGAGTAATCTTACTCACTATACAACTTTCATTTTAAATATAATTGTTTCAGAATCAACGCAGTTCTTTGTACTGTGTTTGCCTTAATTTTAAATCTATTTGAAATTATCAGACGGTTTTTCAGAGTCAAAATAGTCCTTTTCTCTTCAGCATAGAGTCCTCGTTATTATTACAATAATGAAGAAGGCACAAGATAAACACAAACAAATCTCCGATCGCTAAGTGCTAACAACTCAATCGTTCATCCATTCAGCCATATTCGCTCAACGCGTCGTAAATTGAATGAAGTTCAGGGGAGTGTCGCGGTGTGCAATTATGAGGCCAGTTGTTTGGAGCTATCCACAGTGGTGGTACCTTAACTGCCTTTGTATTTCAAGAAGGGTTCTATTTTCAAGTGTGGTTATTTTTTATATATTTACCTACACACATAATTCTAGTTCACATCGTCCGATTTGAGACATTAATTATTTGTTTATACTACTTCAATATTTGATTTATTCGTGATTAGTTACGACTGTCTTGTCAAAAAATATATTCTAACTTTAGTTTTCCTTGGGCAGGCAACGAATGAATTTGCTTCTCTTTATAGGGCGAAACATTTCGAGCAATATTCAACTTATAAGATGTGAGTTATCCGCGTCTATACAATTAATATGGTTGAATAGTCTCGTGTTTAAACTATATTCAAATTATTATGCATAAATACATACAAATGATACAACAGTGGAAAAAAAAACGAGACAGACAATACAGTTAATAGGTACTTAATCCTGTAGGTTCGAAGAGTTTCTTTTACATTTTAGGTTGCATTTGGTATAAAATTTTAATACGAGGAGAAATACATGCTGGCATATCAATAAACAAATATGTAATAAAAAAATATATATATATTTTCTAAAAGTTAAGTAATATCGACCTTTATTCTTGCTCCACTGTGGAACTCCTCCGCCCACGCCGAGATTAAGACGTCCAACCGCCCAATATATTCAAGTATTGTTATTTACAGCCATACATGATTGTACACTAACAATGAGCCCAGTGAGTCAGGGCGTGTGAACGAATGAGTGAATGGGTGAATGGGAGTTAGATCGCTCGTTGGGATTGGTTTATGGCGGTTTGTTCTTTATTCAAATGTCAGTAGGTGACAGGGCTGTTGAGCTAATTTGTTTATTCTCGCACAGGCCATGCAGTAAACCTAAATCCATTATACCTACGTAAACCTACATTTCTTAGTGAATATAATAGACTGGCATCACACGGCAGCCCTGTGATGCCGGCTGACTATAGAATAGCACCACCCCATCTCCTCCCGCGGGTGTCGTAAGAGGGGACAAAAAGAAAAATCCTACGGATGGGCAGCAGCGTCCATCGAAACCCAATCTACAGCTACTGCGGTCGCTAACCCGCCTGCCAAGCGTGGCGACTATGGCAACTACCCCCAATATGATACAAGTCATATTTGTTGGAGGTCTAAGTTCAGCAGTGGACTGCATACGGCTGAAATGTATAATAGACTGAATCAACTATTTTTTGTTGTTATCTGTCCCATCAGCCCGGGAACAACTGAAGCACTGTTTGCTAGAAGAAATGTGCCACCGCCTTCTTCTGACATGCTTGGTAGGTGACCCTTAATGGATGACAGACAAATATACATGTTTTGTGTATTTAGATGCCATACAACTGTGGTTGTAAGAGTAACCTAGGGGAACGTAATCAACGAGTGACACAAAATAGTTGATATAATTTCGCGTTTGATAGATACATGTCAATAAACGAGGAACTAATTTTCTAAATTAATAAAATAAAGTTGTGTTAGTTCCGGCACTTATAACTCGAGAACGGCTAAACTGATTTGGAATATTTTGGGTTCCTTATGATCGTCTTGGTCAAAAGTTTAATAGTATGCTTAAAAAGCCAGTCAAAAATACCTCATTTATAGACTTTCAGGCGGTACCAAGTTCGACGGGACAGCTAGTTAATAATAAATACAAATAAATAAGAAAGGAACTTGTGGCTTCCTGTAATTGGCTTTCTGTGAACAATTTAACTTCCTACTATAATTTTATAAGCTGTTGGTTCTCGTTAAATAAATAATACCCGTGCTGGGATTCGACCTCGGGACCTCCAGCTTCATGAGCAGGGTCACGGTATTAAATATACAACTGTACCTCCAAAACTCATTCAAAATTTAATTTGGATTAAAATTCCTATCAATAGGTTTTATAATGCGTGCTCGAGCTGAGTAGTCTTAGTACTCTTATTCTGTTGTGGAGATCCGTCAGCGTCAATATTGACCCATATTAACTTGTTTGTCCACGACCCTTCTAGACGCTTCAGTGATAAACTAAAGCCCTTCAGCTACTACTCGTAATCAAAGATGTTATCTAAAATAATATTTCCTTGCTATTCCGCTTAATTTGAGTAGATTATACTATCTGCAAAATTAAGTGGATCATGCTGTCTCTTACGCACCTGCACAGCATTATGGAGTGGGCCGTGTAACAATAATGCAGATAAAACAAAAGTTGGCACAAAGGGACGGTAATTGACGTTTATGGGCCGATTCGTCACTTAAATTTGCGGATCGTATAGTACACTAAATTAGGTATTCGGAAATGCTGTAACGAATTAATATTTGTAGGTATATTGGGTTCATACCAGAAACTTCAACATGTCAGTATTTAAAATCCAGTTAAAATTTGGAAGACTATGAAGGAAGTATCAGTTAAAAAAAAAATTACACGTTATTGAACACAATACATAAGTAGATGTAAAAAGAACTTACGGTTATAATAATAAAAATAAATTAATATTAAACTAAGTACTTACATTAAAACTAAATAAAGATATAAGATTAGCAAACATTTTCAAAAGAATATTATCTGCATAATATCACGTTTTGCTTTCTGACATGTTTTAAAAAAACACGTATGTGTGTTTTGACTTTCTTCCATAACTTTATAGTAAAGTTAAAAAAATATATTTTTTTTGGCCCCCCCAATGGCCCCCCTGGAGGTCTGATCGGACAATATCAGTGATTAGAAAAAAATACTTAGGTAATAAATTTTAACTGCAGTTCATATTTCATAAAATGGAAAACAAATATTTATTTAGCAGATGTAAATGTACTATACATACAATACATTATTTGTATACTTACAAATACACATATTTTCTGACTCCATCGTACGAGTAGGAAGTTTACTATAAAAGAGTATAATAGTAAATTAAAATATATATATATATATATATATATATATATATATCATTCAACTGAACCGTAAGCTCAATAAAACTTGTGTTATAGCTACTATATAAAGACATCGATACTTACCTATTTAAATACATATTTACATTCACACAAATACCACCATACGGGGATTCGAACCTGGGACAGTAAGCAGGATCACTACCGACTAGGCTGGGAGGTCATTAATAATACACGTTTTTGACCTACCTACATAAAATTACGACAACAACATTAATAAATTGTAAATTACCATAGCTCGATTTTGTAAAACTATAGTTTCAGTAACGTACAACATTAGGGTAAGTGCGGTGACCCGGAAGCATAGGGGAGCTGGTGATGTGATGGGTTTTTACCTCAACTCGGCACTTTACCCTTATTATAGACAACAGGAATATGAAACAACAATACCTACGTGTTTATTATAACTAGTGATCATAAAACGCGAGCATTCGATTGAGATTACTTCTGACAACAAGATCTAGGCACTCCAATGAATTTTCGCTCATATTTAACGATATCTGGTAAAAATAGACATGGTGCGTAGTACAAATGGGATGGTTTCGTTTTTAGGCAATAACTATTTGATTTGCCTAAAAAATGAAACTGTAGGTATTAACAAATTATAGCAAACCGCAGTAGGTAACGGCGGCTACAGTAAATTTAAATTTCCCGCGCGGACAAGCTGGTACAGCGAACATCGAAGTTCGAATATTTCGAGCATCTTTCTCTTTTACTCACTGACAGAGACAATGGTCCGAAATTTACGAATATCGTTTTTCTCGGTAGTGCCGCAGATCTCAGCTCGCTAACGATTAGCGCGTCAAGGAGTCAGTTGCTAAAATGTTATTCATGGAATGTCCACATTCTCTATAAGTGTAAGTCGTAATATTACAGGACATTATACAAAAATTGACTGATCCCCACGGTAAGCTCAAGAAGGAATGTACTCAGCCACCGATGACGATAACCAACCAACAATCGATATAAAACACCAATAACTAAGGAAAATAATACTTGTGCTCCTCACACGAATAACTGTTACTAGGATTTGATCCCGGGCCGTGGGCTTCATAGGCAGGGTCACTCACTAGGCCAAACCTGTCGTTTTATGTTTCCTAACCAATATTAACTAGCCGTGTGATGCCGGCTGACTAGAATAGCACCACCCCATCTCCTCGCGTGGGTGTCTTAAGAGGCGACAAAGGGTAAAATCCTACGGGCGGGCAGCAACGTCCGTCGAAACTCAATCTACAGCTACTGCGGTCGCCAACCCGCCTGCCAAGCGTGGCGACTATGGCAACTACCCCCCAAGAGGATACAAGTCATATTTGTGGGAGGCCTATATTCACCAGTGGACTGCATACGGCTGAAATGTATGTATGTATGTAGGTAACCAATATTGATGAAACGTGTGAACCTAAAAGTATTCTCAATGTTCAGAGTCCTAAAGCAGCATGACCTAAGTTTAAATACACGTACGCGTGTAGCCGACGAGCGCTGAATAAAACATGGCCCCGGGGGCGGTGGACGCGGCCCTAACGTGAGTTTTCTTATTAGCTGTAATTGGGCATCTTTATTTCACAGTCTTGTTAGTCTCGCTGTTTATGGGCGATGTTGTAATTAAATTATAGTTAAATAGTAGGCTTACATACAGTGTGCAAGAATTGGGGCAATCCGGGAAAATGTTGAAACATTCAGAGAGTTGATTTTATATGAGAGAGATACGATGTAGAATGTTTGTCATAATCATTCAATGCGATATCTGATTACAAAGTGTGACTACGTAGATTAAGTGGAGGAAGACAGAATGGTTTTGTTCATAAATCGTCCGAATACGGATACATTACAGACTTTAAATCTTATCCCGTGTAAAAATATATTATTTTTGCCTTAACTTTCCTTGCACCAATATAAAAGCCCGGGCCCGGGTATTATTCCTGAACTACGACTATAAACCACAATGCATGGGCAACAGCGTCTCTTTTGAGCGGTGCAATTTACTGCGATCGCCAACCCGCCTGCCAAGCGTAGCGATTATGGAATTCAACCACCCATGCAAACCGTAGTGTAGCAGCAATAATTCCCTGACGCGGTCTATGGAGGAGGTTTACATCCAACAGTGGACGTCCGCGGCTGATATTTGGAGATAAAAACTATATTATGAATTATTTATTTATTACATGTAAGTATTAATACACTGTCGTGTGGTGCCGGCTCACTAGAATAGTACCACCATCTCCTTCCGCGGGTGTCGGAAGAGGCGACAAAGGGAATGGGAAATGAGGACGGATGGGCAGCAGCGTCCGTCGAAACCCAATCTACAGCTACTACGGTCGCTAACCTCCATGCCAAGCGTGGCGACTATGGCAGCTAAATACCCCCCAAATTGATACAAGTATTTGCGGGAGGCTTATTTCGAGCAGTGGATGACTTAAGGATGAAATGATGATTAACCCTTCGTATGCTTAGGCATGGATCCAAGCAAGCCAAGGAGGCCAAGCATTTGAATTCTACGGAATTAACTTCAAGGTCGTTTTTTCATTGGAGAATTTTGACATCCGCATACGAGGGGTTAACACGTTATTTTTTAGTATATAGATGGGCTTAGTAAGTACATTCAAATAAGACAATACAAACATGGGATGCAATCCCTGGCAGTGCAATACGTACGGACAGTCAATTTTATCCTGAATTTTATCAAGTTCGCTATCATTATCTTCCCCGCGTTGTTCCGGCATTTTGCCATGGTTCATGGGTCAGCTTCGCAACTTAACCCAGGATTTAGTGCGCCTAGTTTTTTACGAAAGCGACTGCCATCTGACCTTCAAAGACAGAGAGTAAACTAGGCCTTATTGGGATTAGTCCGGTTTCCTCACGAAGTTTTCGTTCACCGAAAATCGACTCGTAAATATCAGATGATATTTCGTACATAAGTTCGAAAATCATTGGTACAAACCGGGGTTCGAACTTGCAGCCTCTGGATCGCAAGTTGCACGCTTGTACCGCTAGGCCATAAGTACTTCTAGTCCGCTAACATGCGTAGAATACTGTTGTGTCTACGGCGTACGTAGTTATGGGGTTTAAAAAAATACTAAATCCATATTAAGATTCCATCGAAATTATGGACCCGGGTATGGCCTTAAACTACGTCCAACAATGAGAGGTAGGGCACAGCGATGACCATCACGCTTGAATCTGGGGCAGCCCAACAGGGGAAGTACCTCCTCCTTACAGAAGACCACAGCCATAATAGCACTGCTACCTTTCAGGTATGTAGTGCTGTGTTACTGATGGTGAATAAGGTTCCCAGAGCTCCTACCCACTTATAGGTCGGCAACGCGCTTGTGACTCCCTTGGTGTTGCGAGTGCCCATGGGCGATGGTAATTGCTTACCATCAGGTAATCCGTCTGCTCGTTTGCCACCTTTGTCATAAAAAAAAAATTAACTCTGCTTTAAATTACTCAGATGTCTACATAACTGTTTATGCACATGCTATCAATAATAGGCAATGATCGGATGTCTGCTCGTCCTGTAATACACAATAGGCATGTAAATTACAACCACAACTTAGCATACTTCAACTTTGAATGGACATAAGCACATTGAAACTGTGTCGCTCATACGACATTTCGATTGTCAGCACAAAATGTGCATAAACCTTGATAAGGAAATCTGGGAAGTGACGTTTGGGCGTGTTCAATAATAATCACTAGTTAAGTAAATTTATGAGCGTCCGCCGACAGAGGTCACATAGTCACTAGCCAGCCAGTAACATACAAAAATATACACATATATATTTTTTTTTTTATGAGAGGTAGGGCACAGCGATGACCATCACGCTTGAATCTGGGGCAGCCCGACTGGGGAAGTACCTCCTCCTTACAGAAGACTACAGCCATAATAGCACTGCTACCTTTCAGGTATGTAGTGATGTGTTCCTGATGGTGAGTAAGGTTCCCAGAGCTCCAACCCCCCTTAAAGGCCGGCAACGCGCTTGTGACTCCCCTGGTGTTGCGGGTGCCCATGGGCGACGGTAATTGCTTACCATCAGGCAATCCGTCTGCTCGTTTGCCGCCTATGTCATAAAAAAAAAAAATACATTGGTCCCCCCTGGCCTAGTCTGAGCTTCTAGTGTATGGTGGGTGAGGCCCATGTCCAGCAGTGGCCTTACGGCTGAAACTATGACGATTTTATGTGTCTATATCTAGTATACTCGTATATATTGTTGGTACAGTCAGCAGCAAAAGTGGCTAAGCGTTTGAAGTGTTCAAAATGACTTTACACTCTACACGCGCTTTTATTCCCTTGACAATAGAGACACCTCAAACGCTTAGCCACTTTAGCTGCTGACTGTACGTACTCATAAACCTCATTGAACTGTAGGTCCATTTGTGTAAGATTCTTCACCAAAAAACAACTTATTATAAGTTTTACTTGAATATACGCTTTTTATGACATAGGCGGCAAACGAGCAGACGGATTGCCTGGTGGTAAGCAATTACCGTCGCCCATGGGCACGCGTAACACCAGAGGAGTCACAAGCGCGTTGCCGGCCTTTAAGGGGGGTTGGAGCTCTGGGAACCTTACTCACCATCAGGAACACAACACTGCATACCTGAAAGGTAGCAGTGCTATTATGGCTGTGGTCTTCTGTAAGGAGGAGGTACTTCCCCAGTTGGGCTGCCCCAGATTCAAGCGTGATGGTCATCGCTGTGCCCTACCTCTCATAAAGGTAAAAAAATAAAAAAATAAAGTATTATTTTCTCTGCCTAACATACACTTGAACTAAATGAGATACTCCATCGCCAAGTTGTACCTATAATATTACCAAATTTTTGCGTCTCTTCCTTATTCCATGGCAAAGAACTACTTAAAGACTAGTCCTACACACTAGTCTTATAGGTAGTAGGGGTTAGATGTTCAAATGGCAACTTAGGTTCCAGAAATCGATTGGCACAGCTAGTTAATATTAACCCTGGTGTGGGTCGAGAAGGCCACGTCTCCCTGGAGTGAGTGGAGAGCAGCCATGTGTCTTGTCGTGAGTCTGCGTAGACCTGTTCAACTTGATACTTGATAATATTGTTTTCGGTTGCCGCGATAATAACTCATGATTATGAAATAAAACAACTAAAACGGATTATACTAAATACTAAGATAAAACAAAGAACAAATCAAATTATTTGTTATTAAATATTTTTTGATTTGCTTTGATTTTTAAGTATTAATACTACTATATAAATTAAAAGTTGAAAATGGATAACATGTACTTAAATTAATCAAGTATATGTGATCTTGTTTTTTTTTTTTTTTTTTTTTTCTTTTCTTAAGTATATGTTATCTATTTTCAACTTTTACTAAGATAAAATTTATATTAGTATACGCGGTATAATCCGTTTTAGTTGTTTGATACTTGATGTTTCTGACATTAAATAACAGTTTTCGGAAAGGATTCCAAATCTTGTGCATGCCATGGGTCTTGTAGTTGGTCTGCGGGAAACTTGGAACTTGACATTGTGAAATTTGGGAACAAGCAGAGGCTTCGCGGCCAGTGTAGTATGTTTTCATTTTATATTTGAGTCATATTTTATAATGTTGACAATCATGGTTTGTGGGTTTTATAAGCTAGTTCTTATCTAATTTTATTATGATCGTAAATATAAAATTTACCTTAAATTATTTTTAACTGGCGTCTAAAAGGAAAGGTAGTCTATGTATAGTATAATTAGTATAATATATGTTCTACTAAACTTAGTAATTTTAGGTTTGTCATCATAACATGTCCCCAACTAATTTTCTCAAATTAGAAGAGATCTGACTCCCTTAATGGGAGTGTTGACTATTTGCATTTAATTATTGCTGTGTGTTTTTCGTTTTAGTACCCCCTATAAGACAAATACATAATTATGTACGTAATGACTGACTAATTTAAGGAATGTACTAATCCTGCCACGTGTTTTCGCGGCGCGGCGGCGGCAGCGGTGAGCGTCGGTCACAAGTCATCGTCGCTTCGCGAAATAGGCCGTTTACGACTAAGTATCAAATGCGTTTATTCCGCAACTACTACGGCCGACCATTAGGGAAATCTGCGCAACGAATACTGTTTAATTTATTCCTGTGAATATTCTTAAACTATCGGCTTTGTGGTCACTCGGAGGCCTAATTTACGTGCCGGGGGCTCCGGGACCGGCTTGTTTTTGCTTAAGCTTTATAAATCATAATATGGAAAACTTGGATAAGATTTTTCTCTCCTGACAATGATAGCTGTGATGAAGTTTAAAAGGCATTCATTTTGCAATGCGGATTGTATTAAACCTACTTACCACTCTGTGAGAAAGATAAAGTAACATTATTTGAGCTATTTTATATCTAAATCTATTTATTTGAAGCTACATACAATAAAATCCTACTTATAATTCAAATTTAACAAACCGAAATGGTATTGTTATTCTGAATTCGATTAGCTCCTTACAGGGAAACTTAAGTACCTTGATAAGACATTTTAATATTATATATCGCCATTTAAATTAAAATAAGTGTCAAAAACATTGTTAAACAAATAAAACTACTTGTTTAATTTTAGTGAGAGTCGGAGCATGAGTTTGGGATTTAATTGCTATTTGCTTATGGAGTTAGAAAAACTTACTACTGTTCAAGATAAATTTATAATTTATTATTGTCTACTGCTCTGTAAAAAAATAGTATGTACCTATTTGGTGTGGTTTGTTCGTGGTGAAAATTATGATATCGACAGCTCATAATGTCTCTTGTTAAGTGAATGTTGTCACATTCACGCAAGTCACAATTTATTATTCGCTCGCTTATCAACAAAACAATAACTTATTAAACTGACGCCCAAATTATTCATAACGACACCTCTCACTACCGAACCATATTCATTACCTCCCAATTTACACATTTCGTCCACAATTCACGGCGGCGGCATAAAAAACCAATTTCCCGCAAAAACTGGCATAAAAAGCCAAAGTCTAAAATACGGGGCAACGTAATATCAATTTGGGGCTCATACATATATTCATGGCGTGGCGCGGTAGGTCATATAATTTATATGTGCGAGAGAACAATCATATGTATTCACGAACGATTTGCCCGCTACGTTCTAAGGGGGCTAGTATTATGCATGCCCGCCCGATGCCACTCCAGGGGGTAGTTACTTACGCCGCGGCGTCTTTTTAACCTCGCCGTATATTTTGCAAAGGGTTGAGAAAGTTCAGGTGAAGGATGGCGTTTCGCGTTATTTTATTGCGCTTTTATTGTTATTATAAGCGTTGTGAGATAAATCGGTATTGGAAATGGTTTAATGTGATTGTTGTAGCGGTAAACATATCGGTATGAGACATACGAAAATAATGTTTTGCGTTTTAAAGAAAATTAGGCATGTCTTCGTATTATTAATATAATATAGCAAAAACCTACCTAAACTAGGTAACATGAACATTTAAAAATGAAGTAACTGATTTGTTTACTCGCTGTTTATGGGTTTAAAATAACCCACTGGGAATATCAAGGATTACACATGTTATAGGTGAAAAATTTAACTGAAGGACCATGTCTATGTAGTTGTGTAGAGAATCAATATGGAATTTGAGTCAAAGTTTGAATATAGAATGCCGACATGCGTGTATAGACACGTCCTACATAGGCCAGGTACTTTAGCTAAGTTTTTCACCTATAAATACTTATATTGTGAAAGTACAATATCATTTCTTAATTTTCTTAAGGTTACATAAACTGGATGTCGATCGATATTTAAATCGAAAAAAATAAAATAGAACATTTTGTCTCGCAGCGGGACTCGAACCCACAACCACTGGATCACTAGACCAGTGCACTACCCATTGTGCTATACGAGTAGGTACCGTCTATGTTTGTATGCTGTCAAACTGTTGGACTGCTGGAAATAGGCCTACCACATAGAGCGCCACAGGGAGCGATCTCCGGAACAGTGTAGCGACTGACATCCTACGTCCATCTTATTTCTGGACGTATTAGCTCTGACACTGCTTTCGTATCAAAATCTATTGACTTTCTGAGCTGTGGCCTGGCGATTGCCACTTCAACTATGCAAACCTATAAGTTAAGTCTGTTACTTTATACTGCCTTGCACTTTCCTACATGACTCAGAAGTGCCAACCCTATTGCCTCCCCTACATTCGGAGCATAGATTTTTGCGCTCGTTATTGTCGGCGACACCCGTGATGTATGGGCCGCGAGTGGCCATATATCTAGGGTTGACACCTCGAGTGTCGGTGATAATTATATTTGCATATGTCTTTTAGGAAGAAAAAGGAAAGGTACGGTAAACGTACTTCTCTTGGGAGATTACTATATTATAATATAGGTTTTAAAGGTCTCTATGATAATTGGAAACATTTCAAGAATATTATGAAATTCCTACGCATTTCATAAAATGCCCAAGATGTTATCAATTTTATGCAGTATTTGAATTCTATGCATTTTTAACCTTACCTAGTTTTCTACGAGTAGTGTATTTTGTGAGTTGTCCAGTGGAAGTATTGTAAGTGTATTTTTGATAATGCTTAAGAATTGGCCAGACATAATGACATTTTTAAGCTCTTAAAAAAATTACACTCTTCATACTATATACCATACTGTTATGATGATGATTAGTCCGACCGATTTCGGTCACGGCGACCACTTTATTGGCTCTGTTGTCGCTGGTGAGCTTGCATGTGGCTGATGTAGCCAATTTTCTTTGAAAATATCCTGGAGCATTGCGGGCACGTGAGCTCACCATTGACAATATTATATAAAAAGGCCGCAGGTGTTCGGGCTTTTAACTCATCGCGCTTGGCGTCGAGCTCAGAGCGCCTCTGAATTTCAAAGTCGCGAACTTTGGCTTGCACCATCGTCCGCCACTCGGGTCGTTTAGCAGCTTGCTGCTCCCAGCAAGACGGCTCAATGTCACATCTCTTCATATGACGTTTGAGCACATCTTTGAACCTGAGGAATTGCCCGCCTTGTTTACGCTTTCCCTCCTCAAGTTCAGAATAGAAGACGCGCTTCGCTACTCTTTGATTTGACATCCTGGACACATGACCGCACCACCTAAGCTGACGCCGCATTATGTAAGCCTCAATGCCACCTACATTGGCTCTGCGCAGCACTTCAGTGTTCCGCACACG
The DNA here is from genome assembly GCA_022674325.2 of Grapholita molesta. Taxonomy (NCBI): domain Eukaryota; kingdom Metazoa; phylum Arthropoda; class Insecta; order Lepidoptera; family Tortricidae; genus Grapholita; species Grapholita molesta. The sequence continues at coordinate 9,753,009 of CP053137.2, forward strand.
ATCAGACCATCGAATCCGGAGTATTTTGCGTAGACATCTGAGGTGGAATCGGTCTAGCATGCGGATGTGTCGACGGTACAAGGTCCAGGTTTCAGCTGAGTACAAGATGTTGGGAAGCACGATCGCCATGTATACAGAGATCTTGGTGGCCAGTTTCAGATCGTGTGAACAGAAGACCTTGCTATCCAGCTTACCGAACGCCGCAGCAGCAGCGCCGATCCTGCTGTTGATCTCCGCGTCAAGGTCGCACTTAGATGTAAGCGTGCTCCCCAGATATCGGAACTTTTCGACCTGCTTCAGCTCGTCCTCGCCGAGTTTAATGGTCAGTGCCTGGTGACCGTCGATGTCTAACGACATGACCTCCGTCTTTTTGACACTCACCTTCAGGCCGAATTTACGGCAAGATTCGTCGAAATTAGACAATAGCTGTTGCAGGCCGTCTGGGGATTCTGTCACGAAACATAGGTCGTCAGCATACAAGATCTCAGTTATCATGTCACAGGAAACTTTTGTACGGGCTTTCAGTCTCGCTAGGTTAAAAATGTTGCCGTCTGTGCGGAAACGGATGCGAACACCTTGAGAAGAACTTTGTAAGACCTCCCGAACTACAACTGCAAAGTACAACGCGAACAATGTGGGCGCTAAGACGCACCCTTGCTTAACCCCACAGGTGACGGGGAAAAAGTCCGATTGCTGGCTGTCGACAGCGACGCAACATTGCATGTCGTCGTGCAGGAGCCTAAGAAGTCTCACAAACCTCTCCGTGCATCCTATCTTACGTAGCACAACCAAGAGGGCTTCTCGAGGCACGCTGTCAAAGGCTTTTTCAAGGTCGACGAAACAGAGATACATGTTACGACCTTGCTCTCTGCTCTTCTCTTGAAGTTGTCGTATTGAGAAGATAGCCTCGCAGGTGCCTCGATCAGGTCGGAAACCAAATTGAGTCTCCGGCAACAATTTTTCTGATAGCTTAACTAGGCGGTTAAGTAATATTCGGGCAAACACCTTCCCGGGAACTGAGAGCAGCGAAATACCGCGGTAAGAATTACAATCAGAACGATCGCCTTTACTCTTATATAGGGCCTTGATGCGTGATATTTTAAAAGAAGATGGCACTTGTTCATTTATCCACATAAGATCAAAGAGCTCCCATACAGCTGAATGCAATTCGTCACCGCCGCACTTAAGCAGCTCACCGGGTATGGTGTCAACGCCCACCGCGCGTTTATTTTGTTGTTGCTTGATGGCAACAACGACTTCGTCACGTGACAATGGTTCATCCAGCTCGATCGCAGAAGGGAGTTGAGGAATTGAACGCACGTGTTCCAGGTCAGCGGACCGGTCCAGATTGAGCAGAGTGTTGAAATGTTCCGCCCATCGTCTTAGGACTTCCTCTCTGCTTTTAAGAAGGCCTTCGCCACTAGAAGGCTTGAGTGGCACTTTAGCATGGTGAGTCAGTCCTACCAACTTTCGAACCTCGCTGTAGAACTCCCCGAGCTGATTTGTATCTGCGAGCCACTGCACATAACGAGCTTTATCTTGCCACCACTTATCTTTAATTTCCCTAGATAATTTACGCAGCTCCAGGTCACTCTGCTTGATCTCCGCAATACCTCTTTGATTTGACTGTCTATGCTGCCGAAGAAGACGACGATGTTTGTCAATTGCTTCTCTAAGGACTCCATCGTTCTCATCGAACCAGTCCTCGTTTTTACGGACTTTTAGGCCCAAAGTAACTGTGGCGGTGTCTAAAACACGAGAAGTTAGAGTCTCCCAATTAGCATCAACATCACCCGTGTTCCTGTCCGGCAACACAGATGTCAATGCTTCGGCATATTTCTCCCTCATCCTAGGATCATTAAGTCGGTCCAAGTTTAAACACGTCGGCTTAAGTGTATTTGACCTGCAAGGACGGTGGAGGCGGAGACGCAGCTTTGTGACAACAAGCCTATGATCTGTCCAACAGTTCGCCCCACGCATAACGCGGGTAATTAGGACTTGGGAAATGTCTCGCTGCCGAACGATTGCGTAGTCTATCAGATGCCAGTGTTTGGATCGAGGGTGCATCCACGTATTCTTGTATTTGGCTGGAAGCCTGAACATAGTGCTTGTGATAGCGAGACGGTACTGTGCACACAAGGTGAGCAGTAACTGTCCGTTACTGTTCATGCTACCGACTCCGTGCCTACCCAGGACTCCTGGCCAAGCATCGTAGTCACGTCCAACTCTGGCATTGAGGTCGCCCAACAGAAGAATCTGCTCTCTAGGTCTTACGTTTTCGATCTGCTTCGAGAGGTCCTCATAAAATTGATCTTTAATGTCATCAGACTTGTCTAGCGTCGGAGCATAGACACTGATGACATTAAGATAATTATTATCATCCAGGTGTAAGCGCAATGTGGAAATACGATCCGAGATGTGAACCGGACACTCTTGCAGCTGTTTAACAATCTTATTCTTGATCGCAAATCCGACACCTGACTGTCGCGATTCAGAGGCAGCGAGACCCTTCCAAAAGAAGGTATACCCGCCACCGTGTTCTACTAGGTTCCCTTCATCAGCTAGGTGTGTTTCGCTGAGAGCAGCCACATGTATATCGTACCGATGAAGTTCCCGGGCAACGATGGCAGTTTTTCGCTCTGGACAGGCATTGTTTCCACGATCAAGGAGTGTACGCACATTCCACGCACCAAACGTCAAATCCGTTGGTTTGTTCAACAAGTTATTTTTTCTGTAGCGTCGACCGCGAATTTAACGATGCGGAGGCAGCCGCGGTTGCTACCGTCCTGTTGAGTGGGGTGAGCATTTTTTTAGGGCACCTTTTCTAGCCCCCTCTCCGGCTGAACGAAGAGAGCAGTGCTTCCCTAAAAAGGGCTGCTCTGTCGCTCCGGGTGCTGCCGAATCCTCCCAGTCTCCCCAGATCAAGGAGAAAGCGACCACGGTATTCTAAGAACACCCCCGGAGCCGCCCGCGTGCAGGTCTCAGACAAAACCCGGTCTGCATCGAACCGAACCTCTCTACCTCGACCCATCGCCACGGGACTTTACGTTTCAGAGTCCGTCTTTCAGAAAGCAGTCATCTGCGCAGGAAAATTTTTAAGTGTATAAGCGGACGCGCAACCGCAGATACCCTCTCTCTTCCTTGTCCTTCGATTTCCAATGGAACGAAAACCGCTACGATCGGCGAAGGATTCGGATGCAGTATCTGGCCGGCAGGCTCTTGCGACCTCGACTGCCGCCCTTGGCCATCAACATTGCCTTGCTAGCTCGCCAGATCCGCCAGGTGTTCGTTGCTTATCAGCGGGGCCTGCCATCACTGCCGAGCCAGACTTTATGCACAATTTGGGAGGTATCCAAAACATGTCGGCCGAAGCCTTCACGTCCTCTCACCGGGTTCAGCCCACGAGTCGACGTGGTTTACCAGGGTGTGGCCGTTGGGTGCATACCAACTACTTGGAGCCACCGGTGAGTTTGTGGGGGAACTATTTAGAAACCGCCACCCCTCTGTGCGGGTCGACTGGCTAGTTCTATAGAAACCCCACTACACCCCTACATACTGTTATACTATTCATACTAATATTATAAATGCGAAAGTAACGCTTTCTGTCTGTCTGTTACCTCTTCACGCTTAAACCGCTGAACCAATTGGGATGTTTGGTATGGAGAGAGCTTGAGCTACGAGAAAGGGCAAAATTCGTTTTTACAATGTGTCGAATCCTTCTTTTAAGTTTGACACTTGTGTTAGGGATATTCGCTCTCTCATACAAGGTAATGGGTTTAACAATAAGATTTATGTACCTACTTAAAACTAAAACTATGAAACTATCGTTTAGCATTACATATGACCGCCTAATAGTAACATTAAAAGAGGGGCATGGCTGGCCGACGAAGTCGCGAGGAAAAGCTAGTTTTTACGATAAGCCGAAACGTTTTTTTTTTATGACATAGACGGCAAACGAGCAGACGGATTGCCTGGTGTTAAGCAATAACCGTCGCCCATGGCCACCCGCAACACCAGGGGAGTCACAAGCGCGTTGCCGGCCTTTAAGGGGGGTTGGAGCTCTGGGAACCTTACTCACCATCAGGAACACAACACTACATACCTGAAAGGTGGCAGTGCTATTATGGCTGTGGTCTTCTATAAGGAGGAGGTACTTCCCCAGTTGGGCTGCCCCAGATTCAAACGTGATGGTCAACGCTGTGCCCTACCTCTCATTGTTGGACGTAGTTTAAGGACATACCCGGGTCCAAAAGGACATACCCGGGTCCGGGTTAGTTTTAAATTATGAAAAGCTGATATGGATAGGATAGTTTAGGGCTTTAAAGATTTGTCTGTTTTAGGCGAAGCTAATAGCACTGACAAACTCGTGTCCGCTGCTACCGAATGTAATGTAAACCTTAAGGACGAGTGACAAGGTAGGTATTTGGAAAGCACTGGCGAATACTCAGTTGCTAAAGTTAGTGATGTTTTGGGTAATTGCAACATGGCCGGAGGGTGGGTCGGCTGGCAAACACTGGCCTTTGACACGTGCAAACAGACAGCTCATCAATATTGACCCGAGCTTATCGCAATTAATTGCCATTGCGATTTTTCGTTTATCGTTATTTTATGTTTTAATTTTATAGTATTTGCTTTCAGCTCCTTTATCGCACACGGTATGTGTATACTACTAGGAATAAATCTAATTCTTTAATATTTATTTTTATTTTGCGTTGGATTTAAGATGTAACATTTAAATGATAATAAATATGTCGGGACAATCTTACACAAATCGACCTAGTCCTATGGTAAGCTCAGTAAGGCTTGTGTTGTAGGCACTAGACGACTTAATAGGCAGGGTCACTACCCACTAGGCCAGTTCGGTCGTCAACATTTGTATATTTAAATTCTTAAAAAAAAAGCGACCAGGACCACCGGTGTTCGACTAATCCAGTCCGGACCAACTAGTCCATCCGGATACGGTGGAACTCAAATATGTATACATTTGTTTTTGTAAAATTAGAGATAGGTTTATCGTGTTTAAAATGTTTTGTTAACTTAGTTAAATAAATATGATAGATTAAAATGATAGTATATATACATACTTAGATATGACTTGCCGTTTTGTTCCGGCTAACTGTGCCGATTGGTGCCGGCTGAGAATAACACCCCCCATCTCCTCCCGCGGGTGTCGTAAGAGGCGATAAAGGGAAAAACCGACGGATGGGCAGGAGCGTCCTTCGAAAATCTACAGCTTCTGCCATCGCCAACCCATTTTCCAAGCGTGGCGACTATGGGAACCACCCCCCAAGACAATACAAGTCATATTTGGGGGAGGCCTATGCCCAGCAGTAAGAGGACTTACATGTAAAATATGGTAACAGTCTGATGATTGCTATATGCTTTTACTCCATTATCTTTACTTGTTAATAATATAATAAATCTAACAAAAACCATAAAAGCGTCGTCTTAATTAATAAAAGCATTTAAACCAAAGACAACCCCCTGCTTTTTACCAAATTGAGTGAAATATGCGTCCCTTCGTTACCATAGACATTTTTTCTTTTTTCCCTCACACCATGGACATTAAGAACGCGTTCAAAACTTTTAATATTCTAATAAGACTTTGATTTAATTCCCTTTATCATTATTTATGTAACGGGGCTAAGCCCGTGTTATTATTTTTTCGGCAGCCATATTCCCGCAGGGTGAACCACAGATTATAAAATTGTTTTTTCTTGTTTATGACATTAGACTAGTCTAATAATCTAAATGTGAATTTGCAATTTATTTACACCATGACATGACACACAGCCTGACTAATAAACAGAGGGATCATGAAGGAATTTTATTATAATATTTATTAATTTAATATGACTATATCAATGAATTATGAAATCCTCTTATTTTAAACATAACCAATATATATACATATAATAATATATAACTAAACCGTTTATCCGTTAAAGACACAGACAGATGGACACACACACACACACACACACACACACACACACACACACACACATAATCGTGGTTACACTTATAACACACCTCTTTTTCGTCGTTTTTTAAAGAATATAAATAGTGTATTGATTTTATTTTTTATAGATAATAGTTTTGAAATACCTAAGTCTCTGTATCTGTCAAATTCAAATTCATACAAGGTGTTTCTTTTAAAATATAAACAAATTGAAAAGCCGCCAAAGCCCTTAGCAATAAACAGTTTCCTTATAGTTGTTTTCTGGTTATTTTGCCTTCCAATTATCAACCTAATCTGCATCATCTTAAGTTCCAAATTCCGATGCTAAACCTACAGGCCATGAAAATGTATTGTCACAGTTGAAGGGTGACAAGAGGGTGCATGTTACTACTGACTATTCCGCTTACAAAAGGACTTATGTACTTTGTGCTGTCATTCCAAATAGAACCCTATTGACAGAGTCGTGTGGTTAATATTTATGTAAACTTAAATAATTATAAGGCTGTATGGAACAGTGGTACTTGTTGAATGCGACATCCGTGTTTTGTAGGCTTTATGACATTGTTGTTAGCTGACGTGGAAATTGAGTTTCCATTTTGTTTTGATAGTTGTTTTGTTTAGAATGAGGGATTATGTTCATTGAATCGAATTGTTTACATTGTTTTTTTTTTATTTGTAATAGGTACCATCGTAATAATTAGTTACCTAATTATCGGTATATGTTAACAGCCGCTTAGTTTAGTCGGTAGTGACTGGAGGTCTGGGGTTCAAATCCTAACCAAGGCATTTATTTGTGTGTGTATCACGAATGTGTATTTAACTATTTATATTTATCTACCCATTAGGTATATATTATGTATACAACTATCTAATAGTACCTTCAACACAAGCCGTAATTAAGTTTTGTGTCTTCCGTATACGGAACAATGGTGTTCCGGACATTTGGGAGGCGTACGCGGAGCCGTATCGAGCCAACGCGCAGAGGCCCTTTCGAATTTTTTTATGAAATGTAGAGGGTACACTAAGCGGATGCTGCCCCTGTCCGTATCATGGGACGCGCCCGGAGACAGCACCCGCCATGGTGTAAGGACTATTGAGTTTTTATGGAATCTAGAATGTACCAGGCTATTGGGTGGAAAGGATGACTAGCCACTGCGCTATATGATAAAAAACCGGACGACTGCCTAATAAAATGGTATCCAATTTTATTTCCGGCAGACGTGGACTGTAAGTTATGTTGTTATTATGAAATGTAGAATTATGTCGATTTACTACAGTTGTCCTGAATTAAGGTACCTGCCCCAAAGATTCGGTTTCTATGATAGCCCGCGCTATACATTTTATGTTTGTAACCGTTGATATTAATTCAAATTTCAAATTCATGTTTGGCCTACCGAACATAGGCGTCCAACACGTGCCGCCTATTTTTTGTTTCATAAATATACGTAATTTTCCAGTCATACAGTTGTACGTATAGGTGGGAGTTTTCAAAATTTGGTACACCCAATTAGCGAAAGATGTAAAAAAAAGTTAAATCACTGTCAGTTTCGTGACGACAATTAAGCATTAAATCTTTATGAAGATCGACTTTTTGCCTTTTTTTATATTGTAATATCGATTGAAGTTTATAAAACGAACATCAAAACCAAGCTTTTATCGATATTTAATGCTTAATTGTCGTCACGAAACTGACAGTGATTTAACTTTTCTTAACAACTTTCACTAATTGAGTGCACAATTTTTTGAAAACGCCCAGGTACATTATCCATCTATAATCTAAACACTTTTTTTCACGAAACAGCACCTGGATGGAAATCAGGTGTCCGACCGGCCATTAAAGCGGCGGCCCTCGCCTTAACTGCACAAAACGCCATTAAAACAAAAACACCGACAAATCCTAATTTCGTTTCGTCACGCTTCCTTATAGCATTTTCGAAGACATTTCATCATAATACCGGTATCCTCAGCAGTTAGCTTTAAAAAAGATGTAAATCCTATTACAAGTAAACTATACTATATCATAATACAGTACATTGAAGTCATACTGTGCAGTATAACTAGTATAAGCAATATTACATTATTTCTCTGAAAAGCAATAACTATATTTATTTCTGGACTGTAAAGTAACGCATGATTCAAATTGCGCGCATGAGACTCCTCTGGTGTTACTGGTGCCCATGGGCGACGGTATATATTGGCTTACTATCAGGCAAACCGTCTGCTCGTTTGCCACCTTTATCATATAAAAAAAATATATATTTTACTCATCCAGTTATCTATCCTTGGGATTTGTTTTAGGATATCGAACAAAACTACTTTATATACCTACTCCTCTTAGCGGTCGAAAAATAATGTTTTGTGCACAGTGACAATTACTTTTCTAGATTTTATCCTCTGGCCACTCAGGGTGGCCTCTGGCATTTTTCCATGGCAATGTTTTAGAGTTATTCAATTGATTTTTACAAGGAATTGTTACTGTTATTAAAAGACACAAGGTTTTTCGCCGTTGATAAGGCAACTTAAACCTAGGCGATATACCTACAAAATTTTGCAATTTACAACTAAATACGCTCATAAAAATTTATTTTTCCGATCAGGGACCATAGCCAAGATAACACTCGTTTATAGTAAACGTAATAGAAACGAAAATAATCTATGGAAAGATCAAGTGACTTTTCGTTCGATCTGTCATTCAAATACATTTATTTTCGTAATGATTTCGTTTTCTATTAACGATGCTATCTTGGTTACGAACCCAGAAGAGATGAAAATGTATTTTGGTTCATTTGCCTAGTTAAAGTACTGCACACATCCCTCTACTGTAATCTCTTTACGGGGGTGATCCCCTCTAATGGCCGCCATTAGGGCATTATGACGAGCCACTGGATACTGCCTAACAAGCCACGCCACTGATCCGTGACTCTACTACTCATTAAGGTAGCACTCTAAAATGTATACCTAAGTTAGTCTACATAGTCCATATGATCAAATTAGGTTCAGATTGAAATTTTATTTATACGCATGTATTTTGATTCAGAAGAGGTACTTACTACTATTTAGTTGTTTTTTATATAAGTATGTCTCGTGTGTAATTTATCCAACCAAATAACGGCATGCAATAAAGACACGTAAATAATTAAAAAAAAATTTAAGATAGCATTATTAAAGTCGACCTTATGACTTAAAAATAATAAATACATCAGATAAGATTAAGAATATAAAAAAAAAAAAACACTTGATAGGATTAGTAGGTACATTCTTAGACTGACAAAAAACATTTTTTTGTGCTTTATGCCCAAAATTTACAAGCCATCAATTATTTTCCTTGTTTTCTCCGCATGAGTTACAGTTGACATAATTCGAATTTTACTCAGCTTTTAGTCCCGCACATTACCAGTTAAAACGCTGTGGCGCTACGAGAAACAAACCATGTATCAGCATTACTAGTCAGCGATTTAATAACGCTTTTAAGCGGGACCATTAGGAAAGCAAATTGCTCGAAACGATGCGCTGGCGACAGAGTATTTATCACCCGTTTTAAGACAAAAGTGGAAAGTTGACTGTTAAGTGCGGGGCCGTTAACGCGAATGTTTGTCTTGTTTTACTGTCAGTAGGTAACCCCAGCATACTATACATACATACTATACAGCATACTATGTCTAAAAATCCTACCTTTGCCCTTGAGAGCATTCTATGAGCATTCTATACCTATTGACAAGCATCGCCTATTTTCGTACCACACTTTTGAAGAAAAGGCTCCTACGATTTGAAGATTGGATTGGATATTTGCGAGAAATACTGATATACCAGAAGGATTATTAATACTTTAATATACTTGGTGCGATCTAATTAGGTCGACTCAATTGAGTACGAACAGTTGTAACCCAAGTGTCACATCAATTTTGAAAGATGACTCATAGTCATACAATAATATAATAGAAAAATCATATATTTCAAGATCTCATGCTTGTTTAATTTTAGTTGCTTATTCAACTTATTACGTTACAAACTAAATTACCAGTTCCATAACGTGCCTCATAAAAAGTCAATGTAAAGTAAAAAAATATCTATGTCAACTGGGTTCCCAATTCAAAAATAAAACAAAAAGTTCAGTTTGGGAGTCTGGAAAATATTTGGTGTTTTTCTTAAGCTTACTATAAATTGTGTTCGCTCTAACGAAACTCCCCCTAAAGTTAACGTTGAACAATTAGCAAAAAGCCGAGTCACTGACAGTCATTTATCTGAGTGTTTGACTCGCGACACTCGACGTTTATCGCGGGATAACTGATACTCAAGTACCTACGTAAAAACGTACGTCAAGTAAAAACGTCTACACGAGTTGGAAAATTATAACATTTTTCCACCATACATCTGCTTACACGTTTCTATGTAGTTTTACAGTATTTTCATTTTTTTAAATTGATTTTTTAAGTTCATAACTTAAGCCCAGTGGATAGTTTTCGACCTTGCTTTGTATTTATTTACGCAATCATTATCGTTCCCATATTGCGACGATAGGTAATTTAAGCGATTTGTCTCCAGGGTTGAAAACATCGTTTTAAGCACACCTAATATGTGATAAGAAAGGTTTTTAATCTTCTTTATCTTTTAAAGTCACTAATGGAGTTAAAAAATAGATAATGAAAAAGTAGTTATCGGTTTATTTCCTATAGCGCTACGTCGTTTTCACCCCTACTTATGTGACGACTATGGCATGTAGGTTTTTTACATACTAGCGTGTTCTCTCAGCGGTTTCGTACAGTCGCCATCAAATATATCAAAAATATGGTGGCGGTCACAAATATCGCAACATACATTTTATCGCCTTGATAATAGAGCTGACTGCGACCACGTCCACAGCTCCGATATATCCGATGAGACCGTACAATTTTTTTTTATGACAAAGCAACAACAACAATTACCGCCGCCCATGGGCACCCGCAACACCAGGGGAGTCACAAGCACGTTGCCGGCCTTTAAGGGGGGTTGGAGCTCTGGGAATCTTACCCACCATCAGGAACACAACACTACATACCTGAAAGGTAGCAGTGCTATTATGGCTGTGGTCTTCTGTAAGGAGGAGGTACTTCCCCAGTTGGGCTTCTCCAGACTCGAGCGTGATGGTACTTCGCTGTGCCCTACCACTCGTGTTGGACGTAGTTTTAGGACATACCCGGGTCCAAAAACATGAGTTAATAAAAAAATGTTATCGGTTTATTCCCTATAGCGCCACGTCATTTTATAAAATAGATAGCGACAGAAATTATTTATTCGTAAACACATACGAGTACTAGGTATTTACACAAAACATAAAACAGACGATCTCAGCATATTGCTAGCATGTTGCCAGCGCCTTCGCCTCTACTTATGCAACGACTATGGCATATAGGCTCTTTACATACTGGCGTGTTCTCTCAACGCTTTCGTACAAAATATTTACTAAGCATTTTTTATGGTAACAGATTAGTTATAACGCGGTTGTCCTGTAACCTCGATCGGCGGGTATCAGTCGCATCGCGTGCTTGCACAACGCCGCGCTCTGCCGCGCAAGCGGGCCGCCTGAATCACTTCCCAAGCAGCTTGCTGTGTTCTGTTTGGTATCTTCATTAAACTCGGACCCCAATAAGATTACGAAAAATATTTGTTATAGGTGAAAAACTTAGCAAAAGCACCTATCCTATGTAGTAGTGAAGTGTCTGTACACGCATGTCAACGTTCGATATTCAAATTTCGATGTAAGTTCCATATTAATTATCTGCAGAACTACATAGACATGGTGCTGCAGGTAAGTTTTTCACCTTTAGTACCTTCACCCCCATACAAAAATATTTGATAATTAAAACCAATCTTACTATGCAGTGAATTGGGTTGAATTTTCTTTTGTACGAAAACTAATGAAATAAAAGAAATTCTACCCCATTTCCTTTTATAAAAGATTTAAACTCCATTGTAAGGAGTGTACATTGTAATATGTACACTGGGTCTTACGTTCTAAATAATTCGACATGAAAAGGTAAGGCATACATTGCTCAATGGGTGTAGCCGAGGTCGTATGAATGAATGGTCTAGTTAGGTTCATTATAATCATTTCAGCCAAAAAACATCCACGCTAGGCGTAGGCCTTCCACAAGGATCACTGAAACGATCGGTAGTGAGAGCTACAAGCACGGACCCGCGAACTTGACTAGGCCGTTGGAACACTTGGTGCGCTGATAAAGCAGGTAAAGTTCGTTCCATTTCCATAAATTGACTTTTAAGACAAAACTAACAGTTTTCAGAATCGGCTATGTTTATAATAGTAGTAGTATAGTTTTATCTACACCCACGCTAGAATTACAGAAATACACAGAAAAAAGCAGGCTGTTAAATTTAAAAAAAAGTCCAATAGAATCACCGCAAAATGTTTCAAAGTAACTTCATAATGTTTTCGTATTTAATTTCTTAGTTTCTGATTTAAATTGAGACTAAAATAAAAGAACCTGTTATTTCTTCCCGTATAAAGATGTTCTAATCGGGTGCCAAGTGGATCAGAGCTACCCGAACGTAAACCGACGCACTATCATTGCTTTTACTGAACGCATCCGTAAGGCGTTTCCAAGGTCCGGCGAATTTTAACAACTTCCCACAATAACACTGCACTCTTCTACACCTTAATACTACTGCGACAGAGTTCAATTTCACCGAATCAAGTGTGCGGATACAACGTGTTAACAAATGTCTAATTATTCGCGTATGACCAACGCCCTTATTTTGAAAGATATAGAGCCCAGTTTCGTAATTAATTGGCTTTGAGATGTAAATGTCGGTTGTTACGAGTATGTCCTGTCATTAAATTCCGAGGTTTCGCCGATTTCCATTTTTGCTACGTTTTCCGTTAATGAGGTATAATTTTATCATTATTGTTTTATTTATGTAACAGTCATTTCCTTTGGGTCTTTTTATTTCATGTGCAATTATAAAATAGTATGTATGTTTTGAAGAATGTAAACATTCGCTTTCAATGCCATGTGTGTAAAACAGTTTCTTGTAGTAATTAACAACGTTTATCATACAACTTTACTGTTTGTATATATAAAAGGCGTTCTTGATATAAAATAGTATAAGCAAAAGATGTAGAGGGGTGGACACTATCTATACAGGGAAATTGTATAGGGATTTAGTCTTATGTAGACTATATATATGAGAGGTAGGGCACAGCGATGACCATCACGCTTGAATCTGGGGCAGCCCAACTGGGGAAGTACCTCCTCCTTACAGAAGACCACAGCCATAATAGCACTGCTACCTTTCAGGTCTGTAGTGTTGTGTTCCTGATGGTGAGTAAGGTTCCCAGAGCTCCAACCCCCCTTAAAGGCCGGTAACTCGCTTGTGACTCCCCTGGTGTTGCGGGTGCCCATGGGCGACGGTAATTGCTTACCACCAGGCAATCCGTCTGCTCGTTTGCCGCCTATGTCATAAAAAAAAAAAATGTTTCCTGAGAAATTAAAAATCATAGGGTATCTTTACAGCAGGGACAAAAAACGATGAAGGTCTGGTGGCCTAACGGTAAAAGCGTGCGACTTGCCATCCAGAAATCGCAGGTTAAAAACCCCTTGTTGTAGGTACCAATGAGATTTTCGAAACTTACGATCAGTCGCTTTTTGGTGAAGGAAAACATGGCTAGGTAATCCGGACTAATCCCAATAAGGCCTAGTTTACCCTCTGAGTTGGAAGGTCAGATGACATCTCTTTCGTAAATCCGGATTATTTGCCAAACGGGCCCAAGACTTCCGTTAGCCGAGGCAAAATGCCGAGATAGCACCAGGAGGATCTAGACAGACAGGTAACCCAGCGTCATCGACTAGCTATCGAACGTACGACAGCTATCACCAAATGATACGATTTTTTCCACCTTTCATCATTTTGTCGGCAACACGCCCCGTCCCAACTCTATTTAGCTGGATAACAATGTATCATGCAAGACCATAGCAGCCAATTGCTATCGGCTTAACCAATTTTCCCGCAGTTCAGGAGATTTCTTTAAGCTCACTAAGAAATGAGAAACCAAATGGGCTCCGTCTTGCATAAGACAATAACTAACCCGCCACCACTGTGATGTATGGCATTTAATTTAAAGTATTCAAAACTTATTTTAATTTCGATTTTTTTCAGTTTTCTATTCAGAATCACGAGCCCTTTTAACCCTGAATATACGACAAAGGCTTGGGACACCTTTTTTGTCCTAATAGAATCGAAAGCTCGTAGCACACAAAAAAGTTAAACATTTTTCAAAATATTTCGGGGCAATCTTACACAAATCGTTCTAGTCCTACGGTAAGCTCGTGTTGTAGGTACCTACTTGACGACGATATATATAATAGATATATACATATAAATACTTAAATACTTAGAAAACACCCATGACTCAGGAACAAATATCTCATCACACAAATAAATGGCCTTACTGGGATTTGAACCCAGGATCATCGGCTTCATAGGCAGGCTCACTACCGGTCATCCAGTTGAGTATACCTTGCAATTGCTGCGATGCCGAATGTAACTAACTTACAAATAGTCCGGTCTCGCAAGGTTGTCCACACAACCAGTATAACGCGATCGGAAATAAGTGAAACTAAAGGCGTAACGGGAGCATCGCCAAGGCGTTCTTTGTTCAGCAATTACCGAGTGTGAAGGGCACAAACTAGCCACTAAACTGACCAATAGTATACTGTATGCCATTGAAATAAAGATCATGAATGGTCCACATAATGTCCAGTACTGAGACCACACGCACGTCTAATTATTCGATTCTAGTACGAGGATGAGAGGCCAATGACTCTAATTGTACCTTTTATTGCATTGGCAATTGTTTATTTTTACCTGACTAGCCGTGTGGTGCCGGCTGACTAGAATCTCCACCATATCTCCTCCCACGGGTGTCGTAAGATGCGACAAAGGGAAAAAACCGACGGATGGGCAACAGCATCCGTCGAAACCCAATTTACAGCTACTGCAGTCGTCAACCCGCTTGTCAAGCGTGGCGACTATGGAAACTACCCCCCAAGTCATATTTGTGTGGGAGGGGGAGGCGGCTATGTCCTTAGCCTGCGACTTACTCCGTGTGGACGCACCACCTCATCTCCCGCGGGTGTCGTAAAAGGCGAGAAAGGGAAAAACCCCGACGGATGACCAACATGGTCTATCGACACCGAATCGGCAGCTACCACTGCCAGCGACCCGCAAGCATGGCGACTATGGCAACTGCCCCCAAGATGATATAAATCATATTTGGAATAGCCAAGCGCACGTCTTAGGCTTGGGTCTCCTATTTTATACTATACGCGACGTCTGACATCAGTGTCGTTTCTGAACAACGCCAACGTCGACGTGTGAAAGAGACCACAGCAGTACATATCTATAGTAAACATTGTGACGCAGACGCTGTAAGCGGCCGATGACGTTTATAGGAAACCTTAGCATTACAGCTCAAATGATGATGATGACGAGCTCTAGCATAACGACAATGAAAAGTAAT
Organism: Grapholita molesta; assembly: GCA_022674325.2. Lineage (NCBI taxonomy): Eukaryota > Metazoa > Arthropoda > Insecta > Lepidoptera > Tortricidae > Grapholita > Grapholita molesta. The sequence continues at coordinate 9,768,485 of CP053137.2, forward strand.
TTCTAAGCTTGTAGCAAATATTTATGCACGCTTCTGATTTTTTAATGACAGACTCGAGTGCTCGGCTCTCAAAAGTTGCTCCCCAGACCGAATTTTCCGGTCCATTCGCCGAGACACGAGCATTACGTACTGGACATAATCACTTTCGTTCATTGCGTGTTACATGTTCCTTTCCGCTGGAACCGGAACGGAAATCACAAAAAAACTGCCCGCTTCTTATATTGCCACACGCTATGTCAATACTATAGGAGTAAAGCAGGGCACAGAGAAACATCTACTGCGTACGGTGATTGTCGGCGCTTTATAGTAAACTTTATCTGAAAGAGGTCTGTATAATTATGTAATTCCTCGGATTTGTATGTCTTGGTATGTTCCCAGATTACACAAAAAACTGATGGTTGGAACGATTAGGGCTTTCTGTTTTAAAAAGAATACACTTTCCAAGATGTTTTATAGTGCTAAACTAAGTAAGGATGTTACCTGAATAGCAAACAAAATTGAAAAATTGTTCATCGTTAAAATTTAATTGATATAAAATAAACTTTTTCCTAACTAGTGCGTAAAAAGTACACTTTGCGCACGCTTCGCATGCGTAAATTTCACTTTTTAAGGCACTTGTTATGAAAAATTGGGTTCGATACACGTGTAAAAACTTCTTTAAGACTCGGGTAATTGTCACCCTCGTTTCACTCGGGATCCAACTTTCACCCTCGATGAAAATAAATTTTTTTTCACTAGTATGGAAATGTACTATTGTCTTTTATTTTATTGAGTTGTTTGTAAAATGAAAAGTGGTTGAATATTATGAATGAATTTAAAAATTCTTTATTGTACACCTCAAATGAAACATTACAGAGAAATAGTAATAAAAACAAAACAGTAAGTTAACAACAGGCGCTCTTATCACTAATAAGCGATCTCTTCCAGACAATCTATAGCGGTAGCGGAAATTAATTGTCCAGTATCTATATCAGTAGGTTTAGTATAAATAATTATGATTAAGGTTAATCCAAAAACAAATGTTTGAGGTATGAAACGTTGTCAAATATTTGATTCTAAAAAGCGAATGATTAGAGAATATACGTGTAGAACTTACGTGTATATAGTAGTTTATATTTATTTAAATCGTAGTCTTAAGTTACTCTGGTTACGTATGAACATCTGCCTCTGGTCAGTCCTGCCCTCATTTGCACAAAGAGACGTAACTGCAAATAAAATACAATGCATTTAAGCTTTTTCAACGAACATGGCAGATAGCGTGATTCTTTGTTCTGCGATAATTGAAGGTGCACTCGAGTTTAAGATTAATTTTACTCGTTCTGGTCTAATGATTATTTGGACTAATAATCCATCGTCACGAGGCGTTCGGACAGCAGTGGAGTAAAGACAGATTTTTCGGATGCTAGTATTGTTCTAGAATCTCGGTAAGGAGTTAAGTATGGTATGGTAGTATTCATACTAATATTATAAATGCGAAAGAAACTGTCTGTTACATCTCGCTTACACTGCTGAACCATTTGGGATGAAATTTGGTATGGAGAGAGATTGAGGTACGAGAAAGGACATAGGATATTTTTACTCCGCAACAATACTTTAAAGACGGGTATGGCTAGCCGACGAAATCGCGAGGAAAAGCTAGTAATATAATAAATAGGAATCTAAGTAGTAGTTTGGACCCGGGTATGTCCTTAAACTACGTCCAACAATGAGAGGTAGGGCACAGCGATGACCATCACGCTTGAATCTGGGGCAGCCCGACTGGGGAAGTACCTCCTCCTTACAGAAGACCACAGCCATAATAGCACTGCTACCTTTCAGGTATGTAGTGTTGTGTTCCTGATGGTGAGTAAGGTTCCCAGAGCTCCAACCCCCCTTAAAGGCCGGCAACGCGCTTGTGACTCCTCTGGTGTTGCGGGTGCCCTTGGGCGACGGTAATTGCTTAACACCAGGCAATCCGTCTGCTCGTTTGCCGCCTATGTCATTAAAAAAAAAAAGCACGCTGATGGGTTCTGGACCCACATGCAACTTCGTCTGAAAATTTGTTTTCCACCCACTTAGAGGTAAAATATACATGTCCTTGTCCATTGTCCTTCAGGGAGGAAGGTTATTTTATCTAGCTGCCCTCTTTAAAGTTTAGAAAAACGGTGAAATTGCTATTTTGACCCCACATAAAATATTGTGTTTATTTAATATAGTCGCCATTAAATTTATTTTTCTTTAAAACGTGAGGACTTGAATGTTACCATTTTTTAAATATTGTAATTCAAAAAACTAATTGTTTTAAATAATAATTATCAACTATTTTGTAATTTTTGTAGGAATGTTTTAAATTATTATAATTTTTATAACTATTACTTTATTACATTAGTTATTTTGATCCATTTGTACCCATTTCATAAAATTTAACATATGGTTACTACCTTATAGGTAACCCGACTGTTAGATATGTATGTACTATGATTATGACCTTATACATAATATCCATATACGCTTGGCCTACCTAATGTATTGGTCCATCTAAAAAAATACTGATTTTTAAGAAAGTGACAAAACAAAATGTATCCGACGCGACATAAGCTTGATACTCAGTACCCTTACCATGAGTTGTGACTTTGAGGTTTTCGATAACGAGTATCGAGTTTACTATCTGTGCATCTCGTTCGCACTAAAATAGTACAAGCGAGATGCACAGATAGTAAACTCATGGTGAGGGTACAGATGATGTAAGCTTAGATTATGACTATAAATGTAAGCTTTGCACCATCTTTCTTATTATAACAATGTTTAATATCTACTCATATTGACTCCATGATTAGGTATGCTTTCATTTTGATTCACAATATATCATCTACATTATTTTCTGTTCTACGGTTAACTGGTGGAAGCGGCATCAGCATTAAGCTTGCCGTTTGTGAATGGTAAGGACTGCTAAGGATTGGAATTCACTCCCTTCGTCTGTATTCCTGGAAATATATAATTTGGGTCTTTTCAAGGCAAGAGTGAATAGGCTGTTACTGAGCCGGCATGCTACCCCCTCGACCTCGTCGACACTTACCATCAGGTGCGACTGACAACAAACGCTGGTCAGTCATGTATAAAAAAAAATAGTTTGAATTTTTAGTAAGAACGTTTGTATTTTGTGTAAATAGATATGACTAATTGAATAAAGAGTGTATCTTCATTGACACACTTATGAAGAGGAAAATTCAATTTAAATGGAAATTTTTGTAATGCAGCTTTAATGAGTCTGCTAATGACTAGTTTACAGTGGAACCGACAATTGCTTCTTAATGAATTGTTTTTTAATTACGATTCTTCTATGACATTAATGATTTAGGCCAGAGGTTCCTAAACTTTTTTCATTGACTACACTATTTACCCGTGACTTTAAACGACGAACCAAACATGAAAGTACTTTATATGTTAAATAACTTTTTTCATTATATACGATGCAATAAGGTATCTATGATTTATACTACATTTTCCCGCATATTGACCTGTTTGGCTTTTACTAGTAGAAGATGAATCATGAAACTCATACAAACTTGAGAACAAACTTGTATTTGTACTTTTAGTTAATACTATTCTAAATACTATTATTTTTATGTCCTTAGTGTTTGTATAAGGAAGCATCTGTACTTAAAATTATGTAGTTTGAAATCCGTACGTATGTTCTCATGTATGTTTGTGAGTGATCTCCTTCTTTATAAATAAATGAAAAATAGATGAAGTTAAGTTAGTAAGGGCATTCATATGAAAACACACCTTAATCGTATCCCATTAAGATGCAAAAGAATAGGTACCTCTGATTGTACCTCTATTATATTCCAAACACTAACAAAATGAACTAGCTCATTCAACCATTACGAAATGAAGGAAATTAATTTTACAGAAAAACATGATTGTTTAAAAGCATCATTTCGGAGAAAAGACCAGCACATTATGTACATTTCCATGTTCCACTGAGCTCCGCGCGCGGGCCTGCGTGTCTTCGGCTCGCACCTCGCGTATTATTCCTGGGCCGCAGTTACAATTACCCGCTATCGAACTGGTCGTATGGTACAAGGTGGATAAAACTTTAGTTTTAATTTACGTTCATGATTTTTTGTTAATTACCAAAGGTTAATTCCTAGTTGGTATCACGAAACCTGGGTATACATTTTCAAAAAGTGTGTTCAGTTCCACTCGCAATTAATGCATGTCTCTTTTTGAGCTCTGTTCTGGTTTCATTTTCTGAATAGCTGTTAGATATACTACAGCCTTGTGGTTTGATAATGTATGAAGTAATTTTTTGAACTCAGTTAATATATTATAGAATCAAGAACAACATTTTTAAGGGTTGCCTACTTAAAAATGTTGTTTTTACGTAGGTATAGTTAGAACCTTCTTATTTTAATATGTACGTTGAAAAGAGATCGGATAACGTTAAATTATCATAAGTACCTAAGTAAGTTTAATATGTGGTAAATTGTTAATTTTAATTACTTGCTTATTAGTATTGGACCTGTGAGATCTGAAATTAATCCAGTTTATTTTATTTTTACTTCTGCGTCGGAGTCCCTCAAATTACAGAGTTATGTCAAGAATAATGTTACTTAAAATTAGTTACATTGAACAATATCTCAGATTTACATATTTTCCTGCAAGATACTGACTCCGCTCCCGTTGCCGCTTGTGCCCCAGCCGCTGCCGCCTGTGCTCCATCCGCTGCCGCCTGTGCCTCGCCCGCTCACGAGTGTACTATACGTTTCGCGGTCCGTAATGTAAACATGCTCTCTTTTTGTCGTAAGTGATCCGGCTCTGGTCAACGTTAATTTTTATATCGGCTTAGGGATAGGACACACTGCTCCGAATACAGTTTTATAGCGTTTTAGGTCATTTGTATAGTTTTAAGGGAAATATAAGGTAGAAGTGTTGTTTGCGTATTTGCGAAAGAAATTATACGGTACCTTCGAGAATCAGGTTGTACAAAATGACCTATGTTTAATATTGCTAGTACCCATACATTCAGAAAATTCAGATGGTTTTATTTGTTTATGATGTTTTATTGAAACTGAAAGTTATACCAACCTTACGTATCTACTTTAAAATACTTACCCATTGATAATATTTCACATATATAGTGAGTAATTATGCTTAAAATGTAAGTCTCTCGATGGCGGATGCAACTGTGCTAAAATATTTGGATCTCAAAAACATAAATTACAGGTTTTAATAGAAGTTGGTGGTTCATTGTTATGAATCATCAATAATTGTACGTTGTATTTTAGGGTACATAAAAAAAGTGATTCGCTAGCACTGAAATTACGAGTATACACTTCGCAATTAAATACTTACCTGCCACATTAGGGAGAAAATGGCGTTGAAATATGTCATCACTTGTGGTTTGACAGATGTTTGTGCCATTTAAAAAATAAAAACTAGCTCTAAATCTGTCCCGAAACCAAATGGCTCTTACAAAATTTGTCTATTCCAGCCACTTCTTTATTTTCTAACAACTATGAAGTCACCCGAATCCTCCGATGTATAATCCGCTTAACCCGCTCCGTCCGACATATTTATTTCGAAGCGGTATGTTTGTTTGGATAAAAATATTTCTGGCTACACTTGCACACGACACTCGCCGGTACTAGCTTAGTGGAACCGGCTAAATTTACACCAGAACTCACTCCGTTCACTCTCTAGTTGGTATGACCTGGCTAATCAGAAGGGACGCTGTATAATGTGGACCTACTGTAGCTTTTAACAGGTTCACGGACGTCGACAGCCGTGGTGTAGTCGTTTGTTTCTTTTGGGCTATAAAAAATACTATTTTTTCAGACCTACCTTTTAGAGACCTACTGATGGCCAAGAAATCGGGGACACGAGCCTCGGCGAACATTCATCAGGATTCTGAAGGCATCATTGTATTGTACTCTTAAGCCCCATTTAGACCAAGCAAGAACTTGCATACGATTTTCATTACATTGCGGGTTATGGGCATACGGCGAATTCGGTCGCTTTATATAGCCCCGCAATGTAATGACAATCGTATACAAGTTCTTGCATGTTTTAAATGAGGCTTTAAGGTGTTGATTGCTTACCTGGTGAAGTCAGTGCAGAGCTGTCCTATATAGAAGCTCTAAACAGCGTCAGCTATGCCAGATCAGCTGTGCCCTTGAAAGTGTTAAGTAAAATAAGTGGAAAATTATGATAATGGAATACACGCATTTGGCACTGCGGTAAAACGTAAAACATGGGAAAGAAAAATAAACACTGGTCAATTTGGTGAATTGTGGACGCCTGCAACTCCAGAGGATTCACATGCGCGTAAATAGCTACATATATAGTATCATCGCTTTGATAAAGATTGATTAAATTAGTTTTGCGCAAGGTTGATCCGTTGATACTCCCAACGTGTAGGCTGTACTACTTACATTACCTAATCTCATAGAACGGGATTCGTACCTATGACCTCGTCCCGTCAAAGAAATCACCTTATTAACCTCTAAAAGCATATTTAGTGCAACGACAGTAACCGTTAGTAGTCATACATTTTATTACTGGCGTTAATATAGCGGCTATTAATATTTTGATAGGTACTCTTGTTTTCATAAGAAAAAAAATCTCTAAAAAATAATGATTCTGTACAAAAAATACTAGGACAATTTCGTCGCCAACCCGATTACCTATAATGAAATAAAATTTTATTTGTCATATTTTATAAAACTGGGGTATCTACAATTTTTACATTTAGCTACGTAACTAATTAAGGTATTTGACACTTACATTCCTACACGAATACGTCCCGATTAAAAACTATAATAAACCTATTAATTTAATAATATATAAAAACAATTAAGTATCTTCAGGATAATAAAGCATCTTACTTCATAAAGAATTTAGTATATCGTAGGCTACAAAAACTTTAGTTCCGACATCGCGTCATAGATGGCGCTAGGAGTATCTGTTGTAAGCAGCTCTATACTTCCCGCGGGCGATGTCAGAGCTACAAGTTTTAGGCATTGGAGTAAATATAACTGTTTAGTATATTCTCGGTCAATAGAAAACGAAAAACATGTAAACAAACCCTTTTACCTTCATAGCTTCGAAATTACGCAATTTTAAAAAACAACCATGGTTTTATTGTCATTGCATGCACATACATTCATTACTTACATTGTGGTTTAGTTCAAATATGCGATATGTATATACAGTGAAAACGAATTTAAATAAGTAATAATGTTTCGTCATGTGTCAAATGCTTTGTTTACATAGAAATTCAGTTGTCAATCCGCCATATTTGTTTACCTTATTATTCTTTTCTATTAAACCTGAATATACATTGATGTTGAATGAGTTGGATTTTTATGAATGATAGGTATAAACATAAACATAAAACATAAAATACTCTTTATTGCACACCTCAAAACAAGGAAACATGTCATATATAGGTTACATGGCATTATAAAGAAGAGGCTAAACAATATAGGTATGTTTTAGTTATGAGTGTAGATTTATTCGTTTAAATTTATTGTTAGGTAAAACGGAATTGTGGTTGGTGAAGGTTTGACGAAACAGTCAAAACAAACGGAATAGTTGTGATACGAAAGATATAAAAACAAAGCCAAATTAAAGTTAACCTATATGCAATTGAAATTTCAGGTCATCGAAAGAATAAAATCTTTATGGTTCCAGATATTTATGGTTCGTATCCACACGCCGGGATTAATAAGCGTTTCACTTCAGATTAAGAATATTGCACGGAATTATTAAAGCGGATAAAAAACGAAACCGGAAAATAAGGACGTGTGTATAAAGTGCTTTACCCACCCGTAATATAAGATTAAATATTATACAAAATTTAAAGACCAAAAGTAAAAATGAAAAATAAATTTTAGATTGAAACTTTAGCAAGAGCACAGTTGCATACGTGTTTAATGTAGCCTTACTTAGTGTAGCCTTAGCCCTACATTTTTCTTGTGTTTGTTTTTTGTCATACATCAAATAAAAAAATATGTAAAAATTAAAATTTGATAGGTACTCGTTACTTACGCAAATAAGTAGTTAATAAATAAAGGCAGATGAATTCGTGAAGGTACAACGCTGGAGTTGAACATTCTTTTTATGTTTTATGGAAAAAATATGGTTATAACCCGATGGTAAAAATTTTACCATAGTTAGATACTATAGGTAGATTTAATTAACGTTTTGAACGTAAAATAGAATACAGCATAACATAACAGATTCCTTGTTTTCACCTACATTTCAGTTTAAAGAAAACTAAAATGTAGGTTTCATGGCTCGAGCTCGCATGCAAGTCGGCAAGTGCGGGCCGTGCAGCCGCCCGCGACGCCGCTCGTGCGATACTCCACAGTTAAGCTATTTTAGACACGACTATGGCTTAGCTGCTCTCATCTGAATTAGCGTAACTTATCGGATGTGTAGGTGACGTTAGGTTGTTTCAGCCGGGGAGGCTTGGTTACGTAACGTGCTCAGTTCAGTTGTTGGTGGCGGCGTTGCCCGCGTTGTCGCCTGTCCCCACCGCGCATCGATCCGCTCCGCCCAGCGCTCGCTCCTCCCACCTGCCCTGCCCCCACCCGCCACCCCCGCGGCCTTTGTCGCGCCGCCCGCGCGGTCACCTGTGTCGCACGTCCTCAGTCGCGCACGGACCGCGTCGCGCGCCGCCCGTCTCGCGCACTACTATTATGACATTGACGTGATGGAAGGCAAAGAGTTTGCGTCCGGCCTGCCCGCCGGCTTGGACTATTTCATGATGCCTCGTGTTAGCCAGCCGGCGCCGCAGTTCGATTTTAGAAAATTAGGAGCCAGCTTTAGTGGAAGAGATGAAGACAGGAGTGACGAGCGGCGCTCGCCGGAGTACCAGGAGCGCCGCGAGCCGCCGCCCGCGCCCTGGCCGCTCGGACTCGGCGTGCAGTTCGTCAATCCCGCCACCGGCAAGAAACGCGTCCAGTGCAACGTCTGCCTGAAGACATTTTGCGACAAGGGAGCTTTGAAGATCCATTTCTCGGCGGTGCATTTGAGAGAAATGCACAAGTGTACGGTTGAAGGGTGTACGATGATGTTCAGTTCGCGTCGTTCGAGAAACCGGCACAGTGCTAATCCTAATCCGAAGCTGCATTCGCCGCACGTGAGGCGGAAGATATCGGCGCACGACGGTAGGTCCTCGCAGCCCTTCCCGCTGCTGCCGGCGCTGGCGCGGCTGCCGCTGCCGCCGCCCGGCCTGCTGCCGCCCGAGCTGGCGGCGCGCCTGCCGCCGCCGCTGCCCGGCCACGGCCCGACACCTCTACCTCCGCGAGTGCCCCTCGAAAACCTTCGTAACTTCAGTGAAATTGAAAAAATGTACAGAAAGTTCCCACAACAGGAAGAACCTTCTCGCGGTGTACTGGATCTCGCTAAACCTCCGACTGCCTACGATGAAGAATCTAACGACAGTGAAAACAACGATGACATTTCTGAAGATGAAAATAAAGTTAAGTGCGAGGAGAGAGCAGAGTCGCCGGTAGAAGAAAGACTTAATTCGTACGAGGACGAACCTGAAGATTTGAGTGTAAATAAAAAGAAAGATGATATCAAACCGACTGCCGCGTCTGAACTTAGTCGCAACAAACCCACCGTATCGGACGACAAGTCGTCCCTCGTTCCTAACAAACGTAAACGGAAAAGCGGCAATCCCACTCGGTGTTCTCAGAACAACGAGTACAATGTGTCCGACGAGGAATACCACAGCGATGTGTTCAGAAACATCTCGACGCCCGGCTCTAGTCGCCCGGACGACGAGCCCCTGTCGTTGAAAAAACAGAAACCAGAAAAGTGGGAGCTCTTTCAGAACGGAGAAGTAACTGTAGATTCGGAATCGATAACGCGTGTGAAAGCTGAAAGTGAATCAGACGACGAATCCAGTGCGCCCAGCGTCGTCCGCGAAGGCCTGCGCCTGCGCTCAGATCTGTACACGCCGAGCGACAGCGGCAGCGACCTGCACGCGCTGGAGGAGCGGCTGGCGCGCGCGCGGTCGCCCTCAGCCAGCAGCGACCGCACCGAGGACAGGACCGACCTCAACGATCTTGACATCCCCATCGACGATGAAAACCCCGACAGATGCACCGCGTGCGGCAAAGTGTTTCAAAACCATTTCACGTTGCGTATGCATTACAGAAATGACCACCTAAAACTGCTGCATCCCTGTGACGTCAGCGGCTGCGACGCCGCCTTCCCGTCGCGGCGGAGTCGCGACCGGCACAGCTCCAACGTCGACCTGCACAGACGCCTGCTCTCCACTAACTCCCCCGATGGCCGCGAACAAAGACCGGGTTTCGAAATGAACACGGAGCTCCTAAACAAACTGTATGCAGACATAAAAGGACTCGCTTCGACTCTTGAAAGCTTGCGATACGGCGGTAACGAAGACGCTTCACAAATCCCGAGTTACGTCTCAGAAACGATGAAGTTCTACAGCAGAAACTTGAATGCGCTGCAAGCGGGTTTGTTCCCACAGTTAGGGGAACGGGGTTTTTTTCCGGGCCCTTTTCTGATGAATAACGGGATGCAAGGGGGCGGAGGGCCGTACGGGGCGCCTGCGGGCGCGCAGTCGGCGCGGGAGTCGCTGTCGCCGCTGTCGGCGTCGTCGCCGCCGGTGCTGTCGCCGGGCCGGCTGGACGCCGCGCACGCCCGCTCCCGAGAAGACGCCAAGCTGCTTTTTCGAGAGAGCTCCGAGTCCTACAAGAAGATGACGTCGCTGTGCGAGCGCCAGGAGCAACTATACCAGCACCACGTGCCGGTCTCATGACGCCGCCACGCCCGCTCCTCCTGGTGAACCGGGCCGCAACGGACTCTGTATAGTTAATTGTTAATAATATTAATTGCGTTAATTCTATTTCGTATTTCGTTTTGTATTTCCTTGTGATATTTAGACAAATATATCGTAATTATCGATCCCACGAACTGTAAGTTATAGGGATAGTACCGCTTGGAGGCAGTGGAGTGCAGTGCAATATGGACTCGGTGTCACGGCGAGTGACGCCGGGCGCGGGCGGACGATATGATATCGCGTAGAGTATTTGTAATCGATGTTGAAAGTAAACGTTATAATGATCAGCTTCATTTATTGTTCTGGCGCAATAAAGTCATTGAGGAAAAAATGAATTGTTTTTATTTACACAAAGTTGGTGTCTGGCTCGAGCGGGTGATCGAACGCATCATTAATCACAGCTTCATTTGCATTAAAAAGGTAGTGAATCTGATGATTTAAGCAATAATAACAGCTCTGGGCGATTTAAGTCTTTAGTTATTCGACCACAATCTAATAATTAATAAATACTTGTTTGACACATTAAACTTTTACGAGTCGACAGATTCCCTTATAACCGTCACGAACCCTTATTAATATGGTAATAATGTAATAATCCGCTATAACAGAATATCAGAATTTATTATTAATCAATCGCATGCATAATCAGATGTGGCTATTGATTTAAAGTTATCAACATAAACTATGAATTTTGATGAACTCAACCAGCGGGGAATCACGAATTATACCATTTATACATATACAACAGTAGCTGTCACATTAATTAATTCAAAACTTTCTTAGTGAACATTCATTTAGAATATAAAGTATAATTCTAATTGGAATGTAGAATGCGAGTCCGTAGAGATGCCGCTTGGTATAGTTTGGAATCACCAGCTAACAGATGGCGCTACTAGTCCGAATCGGTTAGAGTAGCGCTTGTGATTTTTCTTTGCTTGATAAGTTAGGGTGAACCTTTCGTTTTTAATTTATTTCATTGATAAATAATCTATAACTTAACGGCTTTACTCACGTTTATGTACAATGTGAGTAGAACCCCTATCTTCATTTATAAATTAATAATCTATGACAACAATAATTTTGTTAAATATATTTTTTTAAGTTTTTACAAATGAACTAAATCTGTCTAGTAGGTATCCTTCTATTAAAAATTAGAAAAGACATAATTATCTAAGACAGTCTGATCGTTCGTAACAGCAAAATCTGCTATTACTCGTACTTTATTCAGATCCTTAGTGTTCGAGTACTAATGATACCAGTATACATACCTATATGGCAAGTTGAGCAATGCTCAATAGAAAAAAAACATTGGACTTCTAACTTTACAGAGTACTGCGAAAGCTCTAACAAGTGTTCCTTTAATATTTAGGATATATATTTATAGAACACAGTCAGTATGCTAAGTGAAATTCCCAGAGCTCTTAAAGATCCATCATATTGACTGTGAGACGCACAGATCCGATTTTTTTTCATATAGCTACAAATTTGTCCGTCAAACTGTCAACACCATGACATAAATACATTTCAAGGATTGGTAACTGTGCTGATTTTACTGGCAGTAGAGTGATAATTGTTCCCATCGTGGTGTACATACATACATACATATCAGCCGTATGCAGTCCACTGCTGGACATAGGCCTCCCACAAATATGACTTGTATCATCTTGGGTTAGTTGCCATAGTCGGCACGCTTGGCAGGCGGGTTGGCGACCGCAGTAGCTATAGAATGGGTTTCAACGGACGCTGCTGCCCGTCCGTAGGATTCTTCCCTTTGTCGCCTCTTACCACAGCCGCGGGAGGGGGTCGTGGTGTAAAAAATATAAATATACACATTAGGGTGGTCCACGTTTGTATGGGAGAAATTCAAAATAAAGTTAAAATTCGCGACACCCCTTCATTTTGTTACACATGTTGTGGTGATAAAATACACGAAGTTTTGTAACTTTATCTACACTGCAAGGGGGTGCTCAACAACATTGAAGTTTTTAATGTTGTATGAAAACCGAAAAAAAAAATGTTTTATTTGTTTATTTTCATAAATAGATACTAATTTCGCATTGGTTGTATATGTTATTTCTAAGTTTAAAAGTAGAAAAATATTTTTATTTGTATTTTTTATAAATTTTTGAAAAAATATTTTTTTTATAAAACATACTATAGGATATGCACATACCTTATATTTACTTTTTATCAGTACTTACATAATATTAAGTGGTTTTTCAAGGTATTTGGTAAATAAAATTGAACGAAATCAGGAAAAATAAAAAAATATTAATTTTGAACCTCCAATTAAGACAGATGACAAAGCAATATTTTAATAAAATTTAACTAGCTTTATAATGAGGATGGAAGCTAACTATTAAACATGATAAATTGTGAAAATTAGACATTTTTTTTTTACAGCTTCATACAATCCCTAAATGTTCATTGGCTTTGAGCACCCCCTTCCTATTAAGTTAGGAACCTGATTTTTATTACTAGTAATAATAAGAATTCATGTAACAAATCCCGGGGGTGTCCCACTATAAAATCCAAAAAAATGGTTTTTGGACCACCCTAATACACATGTAGGTAGTATTTGATAGAGGTTAGAAAATCGTTTTACTTGGAATAAGGCGCAAAGTACGTAATGGGGGAACTACCGCGACTAAAATTCGGAAGTTAAGAATCTACAAACTGTAACATAAATGGTAGGGGCCCGTCTAAGGGCGTATTCGGTATCATATTCTGATAAGGATAAAGTGGAAGAAAAATCTTTCTGACGTGAAGAATTTTTGTTCCTTGTAAAATAAAAAAAATATTTAGCGGCAAGAAAAGCTTTTTCTTTTCCTAATTAAAACACGATACCGAATACAAACAAACATATTACTACTACTTTAATTAGGTACATACTATGTATCGGTGTCATAAATGTCATAATATGTGACATTATATATGAAAAGGGCCTTATTGTCGATGGCGCTTATGTCGTTGTTCAAGAGGATACAATACAAACACAACGCGATACGACGTAAGTGCCATCGACAATAAGGTCCCTTTTCCTAGATAATGACACATACCGGGTGTGGCCAGTAATAGGAGCTTTAACTTTAGGCATCGTTTCTACACCAAAAACGTAGCAACATTTGTTCTACGACTTTAAATAATTCGGTAATTTATTACTTGTGATTTTTTCTAACAAACTAAATAGTATTTTCAATGAACAGCATCCAATAGTCTAGTTGACGTTTACTGTCAGCCTACAAACTTCATAGTTTTTGCAATACATTGCTTGCTTGGATAATGTTTTTTTATTAATATTTATTAAACTATAAGTTATTTTCAAAAGTCGTAGAACAAATGTTGCTACGTTTTTGGTGTAGAAACGATGCCTAAAGTTAAAGCTCCTATTACAGGCCACACCCGGTATAAGTATTAGGTACTCGGACGACAGAGAGCAAACCAGATGAAAGAACAATACCTATTCTCTGTAGGTAACACCTTAAGTTATTATGGTGGGTTTACTAGGTAGGATATGACTTTTATCCAGGAAATAAAATCACTGAAATAAAAACTGGCATCCAATTTGCCCTAATTTTGACGATAATTGATTATTAATTAATTCCAATAACATTTGTAGTTAAAAAACATACTTCGTAAAGATAATACCTATAAGATTATGAATAAAAACGACTCCAATACAATTATTCGAAGTGTTTCAATAAAAATAAAATGTTTCCTTTGAATGGACGACGAGTTCCGTTGTTGGCATTTATTTTAGTTTTGGTTTGTTAATTTTATGAACCTTATGAATATTCAACGTTTGATTTCGATGTTTAGAAATCTAGGTTCTAGAATTGTTTGTAAACATTGCATCACGGCAAAAATCTTAGTTTGACTGGCTTAACTTAGTAATAATAGTAAAAACTAAACCGAATCCTACTATATATATTCTTTTTTAAATAACCTCGTAAGGCCAAGTGTATTACAATAGACAATCCTTTTTATATTCATTTAAATATTTTGAATAGGTAATGAAAGTATCGTAACTTTCCCTTAAAACAACCTGATTTTTGCTGAATTAGAATTTGGTCTGTATTTGCACTTGTTGACTTTGCTGATGGTTTGATGGACGACAATTAATACATCAATTTTACTTATCTACATATTATTTTTATATTCCAATATGTATACTCAAATAAAAATGTAAAGAGGAGGTATTTGCAAGTGTAACTACAATCTTTATTTAGGAATCAATGCATGTGTCGAAAGAATAAGCTTCTCCGATATAGCTTAAACTACTCGTATAGAAGTCTCGTGCTTAGGCAATTAGGTACTGTAATCCTGAACTATCTGATACAAATTAATTATCAAACCGGTTCATTATCCAAAATTACTTAAGAAAATTACACTTTTATGGAACTATACCCAGCGTTCCCCGTAGTCGGTTAAACAAAACGACTAATCAACCTAAAGCGAATGACTTCTTAAACTCAGCAAACCGTTTTGTCAAGACATGTTATTATGATACGGGAAAAAATGGCGTCAATCCAACCTTGATGATACCACACCAATTATTTTTAGAACGACTTATATCCACACTTACTTAGACATGTTAAGCTATTTAGATTCTGCAGTACCCAAGCAGATCTTCAAGCGAAACAGCACAAGAGCGCTGTAGCATTCATGCGCTTAAGCCGTTTTAGTGTTGAAGATGAATTTAATGGCGGTGATTTTTTTTCGGTGCTGGGAAAAATGTTACGAATAAGCATTTTGGACGTCACCCTGTTATTAAATCATAACGACGTAGAACAATTAGAGTAGTTCTCACGGCATTGGACAGACTCGATAATTACTACGTAGCTGGAAGGATTGGGCTGGAGGTCAAATATGGCGTCCTATTGTCAGACTGAGACAATAGGAGCGTGTCATTTTAGGGGCACCTTAAATTTTTGAGGAAATGTCGGAAGTTTTGAAGAATACCGAATGTGGATTGAGGATGATAAAACTTAACATAATCAACAGCCTATCAGTAGCAAAACTAGTTTGAAAAACCATGACATATTTTCTAAAGAATCCAATTTCGAATCTAATTTGGATTCGGCTGCTGATGTGATGATAATTATAAAAACAGTTTATTGGTAATATGATTAGAACATTGTTATCAAAGTTCTAACATACCTTTGATTGCAATTGACATCATCCAATAAGTACAGTCGCTATCAGATATATCGGAGCTGTGGAGGTGGTCACAAATATCTGAACATCCACTTTATCGCCTTGACAATAGAGGCGTTGGTTATATAGTAAGCTTGCGTATCCCTCAAGGAAACACAAAAAAAAATCGTACTTGTCATTATAAATGTTATCCAAAACTTAGCGTTTCTAATTATTTAGCTATTAGTTGTAACTAAATTAGTTTGCAGTTTATACTTGTAGACACTTATTCAAACAAATACGTTTACGGTTTAACTATACTCTTAGTTGCACACCACACTGAGACAGGAATTAATTTTAATGGGGGCAGACGGAGCCCGAGGCCCGAGCTAGTTGGTTTACTTGGTTTATTAATTTGGTCTTGTCAAACTATGCACCCCGGTTTACCCACGGAAGGGATTTTTGGACTTCCGCCTGTTTAGCTTAATTAAATTGTGTTTGTTGATAGCATTGCAAACAAATATACCATGTTGTGTTTGTTTGTCTTCAAAGCCGTGATTATTGCAATGTTAATAATTTAATCTGAATTAACTCCTTAAAAAAACCGTTCCATTTTGTTTGTTTTTTTTTTTTATTGAGATCTGAGAGTATAAGTTTAAAATAGATTGAGGAACTTAAGGAGCAAAAAATGTACTGTGTACACAAGTTGGTTCATCATCATCATTTCAGCCGAAAGACGTACATTGATAGACAAAGGCTTGAAGCCGAGGATCGCCCAAACGAGTATATTTAGATTGAAAAAAAAAAAACTTTGGTACTTTAGTAGCACCTCGAATATATGGCTGTTGTGACGCAAATATCTTCAATCATTAAGGCTAGCGTAGCGTCCATATATTTAAACTATAATGAGGAGACCCGTGCCCGGACTGGCCGGCAGTAGGGCGCATGTTTCATATTATAGTAAAATATCTGAAGATTTTAGAAATTGAACTGGGTACTGTATTTCTTAACCCTTATGAAATGTCTAAAGGATTTTGTCACTAGAAAGTTGGTAGGGATATTGAGGCAATCGTCGTCGTGAGTATTAGGATAAATTCACACGCCAGTTGAGAGTGTAGCTGAAAAATATATTTCAGCTTGTTTTTCTGTATCTGTTTTGATTCCTAGCCTGTTATGAAACAATTTCAGCTATATAAACATCAAATTCCATTACATCTCATGAACATTTTTACTAATTTGTTCTCAAATCTTCACAAATACCTACACTAAGCTATAACCTAATCCACGCGAAACTCTTACATGTTAATGACTGCTTGACAAAATGCACAAAGACTGCCCCAAGCGGGAAGATTATACCGACTTATACAAAGTGACGTGTCTCAGTACAAAACCGAGTTCCATTATATTTTGTTGTAAAGCGGCGTGAGTCGCTCATTTGGGGATGGCTAGTGTAAAGAAGAATTAAGACAACTCAATCAAAATACTTTAGACATGATTTTAACTAAGGCACATACATTTACCCTTAAAGAAAACATGCAATTCTTCAGCAAGTCCTTAAGTTTTATCAGGACTTTATAAAAAGCCACGAGGCGGTCTCAACCTCGGGATTACCGGATGTTGGCCAAAGATTTGTGCAACTCATTTTAAGGTGAATTCTTCATTACCTGCACACATATTTGTAAGATCACTGCGTTAAGCTACACACTAAATAACTAATAATAAAAAGAACATAAATATTTCCACAAACCAACTTCACCATTTTCTGGCCGAAAGTATGTCCAGTTTCGGTCGAAGCGTGATGTTACGAGTAAGATAGCTTTTTTCTTATATTTATTTTGACAAAATTGAGGCTTCAACGATCTTAATAATATCAAATAACACGTGAGAACCGCTAAGAAGATTTTATCTCGGGATCACGATAAAATGGATATTACACAGGTCCGACTCGCGACTACTTTAGAACATGGCCGAGGTAATTTTGGGGATCTTCTTGGGGTATTTGTTTTAATGATTTTACGGTAGCTAGGTATAACAACATATCTACACGAGGGAATCTTAATTATAATTGTTTTGGAAATATGATAATAGGCTGAGAACAAAGCGTAGGGTACATCAGTGCTGGGCCTATAGATGAAATGAGATATACCTAAAATAAAAGTAAAAACGAATTTAGCACCTATTTCGACACTCATTACATTGATTTGTGTATGTGAAGATGATTCCTAAATGCGCCTATTTTAGCTACAATAATGGTACACAAAAAGTAAACAAGACAGGCAAGGCAACTTCTTAAGAATTAAATATTTTCCTGGAACATTTTCATGGACACAAAGATCTTCTAACCCACAAATGTATTAATAACATTAAGAAAACCCAAGGAAACGCCTACGGGCTAACTTTAATCTCGGTTGTCGCTTTCAAGCGATCTCTAGTCTCCAACCACCGACATGGAGCCCTATGCGGACATTAAATTATTAACTTAATTTGATACGCGATTCATCAAGAATAAGACGGCGCCATGCTTGTATAACGAGGTTCCGCTTGCACAGCAGAACGGATAGGTTATGTTTTATGTTTGTGATTTTATCGCCTATTGCGCCACTTGACAGTTTCGCACTTACATGCCTGTTGGGTCGTGACATTGTTCAGAGTCCATGGAAGTCAAATCGTCTGAGGCGAGTAGAATGACAGGTAGATTAACAATTAGCTTTAAAGTTAGTAAACCCAATCCCTACGCTTTATCAGCTTTTCCTTGGGCTGATAAAGAAATTCTTCATCAAGGCTTCGTCTTGCCTGAGAAAACAAATGACCAGCCGTTATATATTGTATGTGGGACTGTCAGATATTGTATATGTCATGTCATATATGTCGCTCACATTTATTTCGCGCCACAGCTGTGTCGAGTTGCGATTTGACACGTCGAATCGGCTCGCGAGACAACAGTGAGAATGCCTAATGAATCTTTTAATCTCCTTTAAAATTCTTAAAGGAACTTCAAAGCAAGGAATTATTATACTTCGGGATGGAAATTGTATTTTTTGCGTTTAATTATTTTTGGTAATTTTGTCGGGTCAATATTGGATGCGAATTAACGTAGCTGGTTTGTTTATGCAGTGTACCGACTTTTGATATAATCCTGGTAACGAAAATAATTATAAAAATATATGACCTGATCTATCCTTCTGGTATGTTTTTCGTACATATGTATAGTTAAATATATCTGGGGAAAAAATATAGATCTTTATTTTATGTTACTAACTTCCTGAAATAATAATGAAAATATTTTTAAATGTAATTTATTTAAGTTTATAGTAATGGTTTATTGTATATTATTTACTGTTTCGTATGACTTATTTTTAAAATCCAAAAAAAAAAAAAAAAACGATCTTATTGTTCAAATACCAGTATGAACAAACAATTGTGTATGATATTTATATCAGTAGATAATATTTATTAACATGTTATGAACGATATACATGCGATGAAGTTTAACAAATACCTACGTTATAAATACTTATTAAAAATAATTATGTATTATTTTTAATAATTATCGATGTCTAGACAGACTCCACCAATCTCTTCTGTAGCATTAGGCCGATTTGTGTATGGTAGTGTCATAATATTAATAAAATATCTATGAATGAAATTCGCTTTTTAACGTAGTACTTAATTTGTATTCAATCGCAATTATCTTTATTTATCTAAAACAATTACACTTAAGTATAAAAACATAATAAAAAAAATAACAACTTAACCTACTTAAACAAAACTAGAGATAAAAAACTTGGCCCAAATCGCTATCAACGGGCAAGGTGCCCAGAAGGCTGGCTGTATGAAGTTGTTCTGTAGAATGATCATGGTACATACTTATAACGACTTGACTAGCTCAAACAGCACTCAAATATTATATCGCAATTTATTTGCATATCGCTTTTATATCTAAATCATAAATTATCTCCCATTTGTGACTTACAACTATTCATGCAAGTAAAGAAAGAAGTAGCTACAAGTGAAGTGTTCTAAATAAATTTATCATATTTTTAACTTCAAATTCTGAAAGTCAAGCCGCTTTTCACCCTTGATGCGACAGGACTATCCTGCTCCAAGGCAAAACAGCCTATGTTTATAGGTAGGCTAGTCACATAAGACGTTTCGTGTGGGCTGCGCTAGTGGGGTGTATACATTATTCATACATTTGTGATCAAAGACAATCGAGCTGTCAGCCGTGAGCCGCCTCCTTTTTGTGCCTGTCTAGCTTACGAGAATTTGGAAACTGTTTTGAAATAGACATCTATTTTTTATTTACGTCATGTAGATTATGATGTTAAGACGTAAGTTATATTTAAATTTCTACGAGACGAGATACTTAATCTTTTAGTGGCCGAGATAGCGTCATTTTGCATTGAAGTTGTTCTGTAGAATGATCATGGTACATACTTATAACGACTTATAAAGATTATTGCAGTCCTGAAGTGTAAGATAGTTCAATAATAGGTACTCGACAAGATTTGTGCGATTTAAGATGATTTTACATATACAAAGAAATAAACGTTTCAAAAAATCCTTACGCAAATTGACTCAGGAACAAATATCTGTGCACATCAAAAAAATGCTCTTACTGGGATTTGAATCCAATACCGTCCGGTTTCATAAGCGTCGTTACAGGTGTGCTTTTATTTATGGTAAAACACACCTTTGTTTTTATTTACGGTGTATTGGTGGTGGTTTGGCTAACCGAGAGGCACGAGAGGCCGTTAAGGTTGGTATTGCCGGATTAAGGCCGGGAAGGTCATCTTTTTTAATTGACATTCCACATAAATTTGTGACACAGCATCTTGGAGATTGGCCGACATTCTGCCACTACGTTTATTAAAAACAATAATCAATTTATGGTGCATTTTGCTGTTTTCTTTGGTACGTTTACTTTGAGTGTTACTTAAAATTTAACTATTTTTTGGAGTTTTTTTACACTATTGTATTGCATGTTTGAGAATAGCGCTATACATACCTCGGTGCGAAACATTTACATATTTATACTCGGCCGGGAACCCCTTACTTCTAGGGCTCTGTAGTAATGTACTATTTATTTACGCTGTAAGGTTTATGTAGGTTATAAAGGGCAGACAACCATTTGATTTCCAAGAAGCTTTCTCTGAAAAATATACAAGTATTAAGGTACTACAAATGTTTCATAATAACAAGGTACCTACTAAACGGCCCAGAACTGAAATCAAGTTAGTAGACTGTAGATTGTACCTAAGTAAAAGGAATACAGCTGTTTATTGTAGATCGGCTTGGATCGTCGATTAGAGGTTATCGCGCTGTCGAGGCGACCTGCTTTAGCACTCACACTCACTCAAGCATAATGGCGGACAAACCTGATAGCTTACAGCCGTGATAACGTAGCAGGACCTTACTGCACTAATAAACTTATGAAGTTCCCTGCAAGCCAAGAAAAAATTATTAAGTATTACACGCCAGAAAATGCAGTGCCAATTGGCCTAAATAATACCACAATATTTAATTTAAATAATGCTTGTATTAATCATTTAAATGCCAACGTAGTACCTTTGTGTGTGATACCGTAATTCGGCCCTTGTTAATTAATTATGTAAGATTTTAGAATAGCGAAATTTATTTGTGATATATGACGGGCAAAGGTCTTATCTCATTTCATTGCTTAAAGATCTGCTTTAATTTGTTTATATAGGTACTAATTTTCAAAATATCCTTCATAACATTCCAATAACTGGTATACTAACTAAACTGGCTGTAATCTAAAGAAGGCCCTTGAGGAATTGCACCAAGGATACTGGCGACATTTCATAGTTGTATCGCACCATATTGCTGGTAAGAAACATGTGCTTATTTTATTAAAACTATAGGTTTTTTATGTACGAGTACCTACCTACCTACTCGTACATACTTGTTTTTAGTACCTAGAATTGCGTAAATTATTTAACTAATATTTCTAGAAAATAACTTATCATATCTCAAGCTCCTAAATATGGTCATACAAAAAAGAATACGAGTAGCAGTTAAGCAATTAATACTATATTAAAGCGATTTATTTACTTAAAAATCTGAAAGTTAATCAACAATCGCTCATAATCGCATTTTAATCTAAACAATATTGACGTAAACTATTGTTTTAAAAGTCTAACTATAGTTTTTATTTAAGCAAAGCTACTTAAAAAGCAGTGCAAATGGCAAACGTTCGCTGAACTGAATCGTAAAAACTCTTCCCTTAGTGATAATAAAAGGCAATCGCCAATAAAACACAGGGGTGCATGTGTTATATGGCGTCAGTGGTTCATCTGTGTCCCTATTTGAGCAACACTGTTTTAAAAACTATTAGACAAAGTCATTTAGCCAAATATATATATTTTACGAGGGATAGGTACCTACTATTTAAAAGTCGCGTCTAAGCATTGCTATTAAAATTAGTTAAATCTTGTACTTTATCTTACCTATACCTACGAATCTTTGAAACACAGTAATGATGTTTGTTTGGCCAATATAGCAAGAGTGCAGCCTCGATCATGGAAGTCACAGCACTACCGAAACGTGGGCAAACAATATTTTTAGTTTTAGAGCGATTAAGTCCCGTTAAATGTGGCCAGGTTGAGGATGGCACCACCCCATGTCCTTCCGCGGGTGTCGCAGGAGGCGACAAAGGGAACACCGACGGATAGGCAGCAGTGTGTCGAAACGGAATCAACGACAAAGGTGTACAAACGATTCAATCAGTTCAACAGTTCAAAAGAGCGCTTTATCCGCCAACAAACTGTCAGGTTGGCGGAATAAAATTTTGTAGTTTTTTTTTATTTTATTGTGATAAATAAATAATATAAAACAAAAACCTGCCGGACAAGCCTGGTCACTATGGGAATTTGTTATTAAATAAAACATAGTCACACATAAGTTCGCATTGGCTTGTCAGATAGAGACATAGCGTAATGTCGGAGTGTGGGTTCATGCTTCGCGAGGAAGCTGCCATGTGGAAACGTGTGGCGATGAATATGACAAATATGGCGCTAGTGATTATAATAATAGTGGCGACTAAAAAGGGATGAAGCTCATACACATTGTATATGTATAGCTTCTGAGGCGCAATTCTATGTTGTGTCTAGGAAACTGGCGATAGCGCTTCTAAATATGATCTATACATTTTCTTTTATTTTTGTGGAAATACGCATGGCACGGTCAAGGTCAAAAATATCGACACAGGCAAAGTCTCAATATATGTATACATGTCCTTAACATCAACACAATATTATGCATGTATACATTATTGTAAATGAACGTGAGTTAGCCGCGTATATTAACTTTAAAAATGACCTCTGAAGTTTCGAGAACGACATTTTTGTTGTGATCTCGGATGAAGACCACATATGCATAATATATTTTATGACACTTTGACCGCATCGGTATTTTTGACTTTGACTGTACATTGTACACGGAAGGTCAGCAATATGTATGTTACCGAGAATAGAACTAAAACAGGCTTTACTTAGCTTGTATGTTACGTATTTTAAATTCTTACTTTTTATCTCTAGGCTCTTAAGACCTAATACGTTTTTTCTCTCCAAATAGGATATATTTTGAATTTTCAGCTTCCGAAACAAGGTTTTATTTTGTTTAAAATTATTTGTCATGTGGGCAGTTACGATTTTGATATCCTGAACAGACCAATGAGGCTTATAACAATAGATTTGACATTTTATCCTTATATTTTATGCACATGCCTACTTCTTAATAGTACCCCGATAAGTTACCAAATTGCGAGCAAATCATAGAGGCGTCGGGATAACATTAAGTCAATTTAAAAAGAGAATCTGTTGAAATATATTGCGGTGGCTAGAGTCGACAGGCCCAGTATAATACACAGACATATAATTTAGTAGTCATGCTACCCAATTCATATTCAAAACACCCTGATCGCACAAACGTGCAAATTTGTACACAAAGCTAGGGTTGTCGCTTGTCACATTACCGTCGGGCGCACTCGCATGCAAAATTCAGCGAGCACCCGTTAGAGACAGCCCTGACACCCGGAACGGATACTTTTGACAAGGTGTCTATTACGATGTGTGAAGGGTTTTGTGTCAATTTAGACAAAATGTTTGAAAGATTTTATTTAGGTGTCATTGATGATCGAATAAAGGAAGGCGTTGAACATGTCTACAGACAGGATGTGTGTATGAATAGATTGCAAAAGTTCTGGTGGAGTTGTCAACAGGTTTTGGTTTACTTGTAGGTAATTTTACTTTAAAGACTTAACTGTCCTGGGATTCCCGTGGGTAATACGAGTACCCATCTCCCACTCTACAGCTTAAAAGGTCGCGTTTTGACGTTTTAGATAAATCTCCTTCAGAAACCTCTAATACATTTCAAAATAATGTTAGCTAATGAAGAATAGATTTCAAAACGTGTTTCACCACTATTTTTGGTCATTACCCGGCAATCCCGGGGTCACAGCCGCCTCTTAGCTTTCTGTAAAGTCCAGCTACCACTTTACAAAACGCAAGGCCTACTACCGAACAACGTCATGCTCTAAGGGCAAACTTATATGTTATTATACTTATCTGTTATTCTACTTGACACTGGCGAAATCATCGATTGATTTATTGATGGAAGCTATATTTTTTTAAAAGAAGAAGAAGAAAATAATGTTACACGATGTTTTGGTAAAAAAAGCTTTCTACTCTGTTGAAGAATATTTGCAAGAATCGGTGTATCAGGGTATTTTTAAGTAATGTACTAGGATAAACTTCACCATCTTGTACGCCTAAAGGCAAGAACATAGTGGTTCGCAATGTATACATGTATGAAACACCTACCTATTGTATTTACCTATGTTTTACAAGCTAATAAATTATGATTATGATTATTATGATTGGCCGTGGAATATGCTCCTATCTAAACTTTCTAGGGGGTTTTCTAAGTTTCCTGGTTTTAAAATACGGTGACTTGCCATATACAAATATTTCGTGAACTTATGTGTTGGCTCTAAAGTTTTACTTTATTTAAAAACGCGCACTTGCGAATCTGTGACTTCACTATGACAAGTGGTAATTTTCAGTGTCAATCATCAGGTAATGTACCCAAGAGCGTACAATAAAAGCCTGTCAGAAATATGATTTTTGACAGAAACTAGTTTGTAACGGGGCGAGTGATCGAGCGATCTGTCACGTCGGTCGTGACCGGGGATAACATCTCATTCAGGTGCGTGACAAGTGAGCTCTTCTTTTTACAACTTAATAGATATTTGAACTGCCAATGACCTCTAGTTTTTGCTGCATGATTGTATTGGAAATAGTCGGGGAAAAACTAATGGGCATTTGATGTGACACAATAGTTGCACATGGGCTTCTAAGTACTCTCCTTGTAGAACGATGTAGGTGTCTGTCGGTTAGATTGTCTACCAGAAAGTAATGTTTTTGACAGTACTTTTGATTAGATGACAGCTAATATCACTCATCATCTTCCTTGCGTTCGTCATGAGGAGCCTCGGGTCTGCCTGTCAATTAATCCCAGGATTTGGCGTAGTGGCTACTTTTTAGGTACGTATTGAGGCGTAATGAGGTCAACACATCTCTATTGTCAAGAGAATAAGAGCTTTTGTAGGTTATTTTGAACACTTCACCCGCTCAGTCACTTTTGCTGCTAACTGTTTATGTAGGTATCTAAGTATCCACGTGTCATGTTTATTGACGTCTAGTAAATACTACACAAACCTTGATTTACTAAGCTAACAGTGACTATAGAGTTTCCACATTAAATGGTCTCGTCGCAAGCGCCGGTCAGCATTTATTCTGAGGGGTCCATATTTTTGGTGTCGAAAATGTATTATAATGTTACATGTGTTGTATTTATCCATGTAGTTGACCACGAATAAGTAATTACAATTTATAAGTTTTATTCATTGTCTCAGGGTTATTTTTTATCAAGGCAGGAGTCCAGCGGCCAGCGTATAGAGTAATGATGGCGTCTCAAGTGGAGCGCGCGTCGCACCAGAAATAGCGTTTGACGTTGTACCGCGGTGGCGCCTGTTCACTGTCAACTGCGCAGACTACGCTACTGCAGATACTGAACCAAATATATATTTTATTGTATTATAATGCCTTGTCGTA
Source organism: Grapholita molesta (assembly GCA_022674325.2). NCBI lineage: Eukaryota > Metazoa > Arthropoda > Insecta > Lepidoptera > Tortricidae > Grapholita > Grapholita molesta. The sequence continues at coordinate 9,794,564 of CP053137.2, forward strand.
TAGTAGGCATATCGAACTGAGTGCCATAGCGTATGTAAAAACCCATCCGACCCAATCCAACAATGCTAACTACCCACCAAGATTATAGTGGGATGAAGTCATATTTGGGGGAGGCCTATGTAAAGCAGTAGACGACTGGCGGCTGAGATGATAATGACACATTATATAAGTCTCATTCGATGTTTAAATCGAAAGAAAAATATTTTATTTTGACACGCAGCGGGACTCGAACCTACAACCACTGGATGACTAGCCCAGTGCAGAGTGCACCAATTGTGCTATAGACGATTCTGCATAATAAAAAATTGTAAGTCTAATTTTCAAAATTAACTTTTATCTCGTCATTCAAAACCTAATTGGCTTCTAAAATAAAAATAAAATAAATATATACTTTTAGGATAATATTACACAAATCGATTTTGTGCTGCACTTTGCTACTAGACGATGAATAATTATAATGACTAAACTTACTTACTCGTAATTGAATTCTTATGGCATTCATGACAATAAAAATATAATATAAAAAAATTAAATCTATTCTTTATAAGAATACATTTAATTTTTTTTTGTATGAAATATTGTATTTCAATACTTCATGCTCATACTAATATTATAAATGTTATACCTAGTGTCTGATGACTTGCAAGCTTAAACTGCAAAACCGATTAGGATGAAATTTAGTATAGAAAGACTTACAATTTATTCCAAAAATAAGTAAAAATCTTGGAAATTTAATCATATTACCATTTTAGTTAATATATGTACATAAATATCTAAAATGTGATCACAGTAAAAAGATAAATTTAGTCATAATAGCGCTTTTCCGATTAAGTAAAATAAAGGTAATAAAGTAGTACCTACATTTTATGTTAAAGCTTTACTAATAACATTAGAAACACCTATTTCGAGCAAAATTCTGTCCAATCCCAAAACATGTTCCATTTTAATAGCAGTCTCTGTCTTACAAAGCTACTCTGTCCGCTGAAGGAGGGCGCGGTAAAATTGAAAATAAATTCAATATCAATTTGAGCTCGAGCCAAGTGTATCTCGTATCAATACGTGACGCGCACTGTGACACGGTTCCAACTGACCACACATTCGTCAGAGCTAGAACTATTGGATCCTAATAATAAATAAATCTATAAGAACTGGGTGATGGTGTTGCCGGCTGAGAATAAGTAGCACTATCTCCTCCTTTTTTTATGACAAAGATGGCAAACGAGCAGATGAATCCCCTGATGGTAAGCAATTACCGTCGCCCATGGGCACCTGCAACACCAGGGGAGTCACAAGGATAAGAGTACGCTCTTTTCTTGAAGGTATGATGGTCGCATCGGTTCGAAAATACCGCTGTCGGCAAATAATTCCACAGTTTTGTTGTGCTAGGTAGGAAGTTTCTAGAGAAACGCACAGTAGAGGATTTCCAAACCAGGTGGTGGGGGTGGAAATGTTGCTTGTTGCGTAGAACGGTGGCGGAAGGAGGCGGGAGGAATTCTTCCGAACAACTCTTCACAACACTCTCCGTTGTAAATGCGAAAGAAGACGCAGGGCGAGGCTGCATCTCTACGCAGCGCTAATGGATCAAGCCTGCGGCATAAAAAAACCAACGATGGATAATAGCGTCCATCGAAACCAAAGCAGCTACTGCGGTCGCTAACCCGCCTGCGGAGCATGGCGACTATGGCAATTCGAGGAGATGATATAATATTATATTATATTTGGGGGAGGCACATGCCAGCTGCAGCAATGACGTATTTTGGCTGATATGATGATGATTGGCGTCGACTGTCTATTATAATACAAAAATTGACAGTACAGTTAAAATCTCGCGAATGTAACCAACTGCACTTTTTTTCCTATAATTATAAATATTATAATTATTTTTTGTAAAAAATGTAATCTAATCTTCTTTGAACTTACTACACATTTATTTCTGAATAAAAATAATAGCACGACGACAAAAAAAGTACTACCATTTTATGCAACTTGAATTTTTTTTGACGTTCATTAGTGCATAGTAATGTGCCTTAATTGAAAAATAACGATCTTTTATCTTTATTTTGATATCATAAACGTGCTTAAATAGTTTTAAAATTAAAAATAATATATTCAAACATACAGCAATCTTTGCGAAGATCGCGGAAATCCACTGAATGAGGGTGGCCCAAAACTGGTCACTATGGGTCGCTGTGGGGGAGGCCTATATCCAGCAGTGGTCATCCTTCGACAAATATGATGATGATGACGATGATGATTCGATTATCACTTCTGTAATTAAAAAAAATAAAGCCTGACACTCTATTTAATATATTTATGTAATAAAAACTATTACTTTTTTATGTGTTTTTTACTTTTAACCTTACAACATCAATCTGTGAAAAACCTATTAGTTGTTACGGGATTAATATCGAAAGCGGGAGAAATAAACTATCGTACAGCTTGAAAACTTCGACATTTACTCATCATGGACTTTGAAATAACATAAATAACAATTGCGTTCAATAATATTCAGCAGCCTGCCACACGAGAAAAATTGGCAGTGTTTGAATCAATAGTGTTGAAAATGTAAAGGTTGAAAAGATTCAATTTGTTTTGATTGAAAACTAAACTAAACTTCAATCGAAAAGTATTTAAATCTTATCGATGTTTTAAATGAAAATAGCTGACATAGTTACTTAAATAAAAATATCCATTGTCCGATGCAGGTTTGAACCCGCGAATTCTGCATTCACGACTGATGCCTTGACTTAACCACTGATACCTGATCAAACTGACTATTTGTCCTCCGTTTTATAGTATACTAGCTGTGCCCCTCGGTGTTATCCGCGGTTTATCAGGGAAAAAACGTAGTCTGTTGTGTTAATCCAGGGTGCCAGCTAACTCCATACCAAATTTTATTAAAATTCCAGCCCTAACGTTTAGACATGAAGAACTGACAATTATACACACTCACAAACTTTCGCCTTTATAATATTAGTGTAGATGACACATATTAACTCTCATTTATTTATCAAATATAACAATTACAATATTCTACTAACTACATAACTATTTACTACACTACATCTAAAGAAGGCCCTTGAGGCATTTTACAAAGGATGCTGGCGGCATTTCGTGTATAGCATTGCTGATACGTTGTGCGAGGAAGCCGCCAGCTCTTCGGTCACCAGTTACGTATATAATTTTTATATAGTAGTTTTATATACGATTTTGACTTTTATTTTATTACGACCAATAGTCGTTTAAGTGATGTTCCACAAACAAAGCGCAGCAGAAAGGGGGGTAGTGTGGTTAGACCACCGTTAAATCTCACATTAGGCACATCAGCTATTCCGTGAGGATGGCGCTTGCAATAGTGCCGAAATATCAGAAACTCATTAAAATTTACATACATGGTAATTATCCCTTTTAAGTAATAGTTGTAGTATAGTAGTGGTACTATATACACCCCAGGTTCCAATGAGGCGCGGCAAAATGCCGGGACAACGCGGGGAATATGATGAGTAGTGTTATAGGTACTACTGAGAAGTATAATTTATTAGGAAAATATTAGCGGTGGCTTATCCATGCAAGCAGATTTCCTGCGGCTTTACTAACATTCAGCTCAAGTTTTCCTTGCGTTTGGGCATGTAGAAAAGTCAAAGTCTCCGTCTTGCCTAATAATAAAATTGATCAGCTGCCTCTGTAATATACAGAATAAAATATATACTTCTAATTATAACTGTACAAAAACTAAACTAGCTTTTTCTAAACACTTCTATACCGACCACCTATCACCTCTACACTGTATTTGTGACTTATACAATAATTTTATTAATATTTTTATGAGAGGTAGGGCACAGCGATGACCATCATGCTTGAATCTGGGGCAGCCCAACTGGGGAAGTACCTCCTCCTTACAGAAGACCACCGCCATAATAGCACTGCTAGCTTTCAGGTATGTAGTGCTGTGTTCCTGATGATGAGTAAGGTTCCCAGAGCTCCAACCCCCCTTAAAGGCCGGCAGCGCGCTTGTGATTCGTCTGGTGCCCATGGGCGACGGTAATTACTTACCACCAGGCAATCCGTCTGCTCGTTTGCCGCCTATGTCATAAAAAAAATCTTGGGCTTCCGTTGCAATTTAAGGCAAAAGTATTAGAATTGGCTTGTTGAAATAATGCTTAAAATAAAATTTGTGTTTTTAATAGTGTCTAAGTGTGAACTACTCTTCTCTACTTTATGTTTCATAGCTTATGTAATTTAGATTGTTAATAAATTAGAAAATTAGTTAACTTGTTAAGCGTAGTAAGATTTCTGTGAATATATGTTTCAGTGAGAGCTGTTGGAATAAGTGAATGTATTACCTACTGTGTACTAGAAATCTAATCAACTGTTCATTTGTCTCCGTTTGCTTTCCAAATAAATACAATATAATAAAAATAAAATAAACCAAGCCTTTGAGGTATTATTGTACCAAGGATGGTGGCCACATTTCCTCGTTACTGATACGTTTTAGGTACTACTTAAAAACAGAAATTAAAATATTAATTGAAATAGCTTCATTCAATGCAAAATGAAATTTATGACTATTAGGTACTTAAAACTAGACAATTACCATGTACGTTTATATTGACGATATTTATAACTCGAAACTCGTATACTTTTACAAGTATAAATGAAAACTATCCCGTATTAACTAATTGTTGTAATATGAACAACCATGACAGCTTATAATCGAATCTTGAAGTTATTTTGTGCTGGCATGGATAATACGAAATCTTAACACCATCAACACGCATGGTAAAAATAAAATCCCGTCACCCCGTCCACAGTAAAGTATTGAATAAATAAAACAAACACCATGATCCGCCGCGACATTGCCGAAGCTGTTAAAACATTGTCCAAAAATACTCGTCTACATGCGCACAGCGATTACCGTCAATCATACAAGGAACAACAAGATGGCCACGAGAGACAGCCGAACGGAGATGCTTATAGACCTAACTCACTAAAACTAAATAATTAATAAAACATGTATGTATACATGTACCTATTCAAAATAATTCCACAAAACAAAAATGCAAGAGACATAAAAATTAAATTAAAACTACATATAAATATAACTTAGTTAAAAGTACTGAAATAATAAATAGGTAGATTAAAAATTAAGAGGTTTGTATGTCAACATTTATGTTGTATTTCAATTAATAGTTAAATCCTTTTACTTACTATGAACTTTCCTGGTTTATACCAAATATGTATATACTTATCTAACAGGAACATAACTACAATGCTGAAGCTATTGAAATAGTGTCCATAAATCCCCGGCTACGTGCGCCGAGTGAAGCTAACATTACTAGGTACCATTTTATATAAAATAGTGATCAATGTTATACTTTATAAATTACAGTATATATTCTCCATATCTGCCAATGCAATATACAGCGTGAAATTTTAATATTACCTTAAATTTTAACCAGGCGTAGGCATTAGTGGTATGAACCGATGTTCCATGAAAAGAACTCTTAATTAATTTCTTTTTCACCTCACTCGCTCGGAAAACCTTAGTTTATAGCGCGAAATCTGCGTGGAAAAGCCTATTTTATCCGCTAGCGTGCAAAAGTCATTCGAATTTCGAAGCCGATGATTGTAACTCTCTGTGGTGCATGTAACTTTTTTTTAAGTATAAAACTCCTTCAACACGTAACTGGCGCGCTACCGCGAAAAACAATATTCGTAAATTTCGGACGATTGTCTCTGTCACTTTCATTGGAGTAAAAGAGAAAGATGCTTGCAATATACGAACTTCGATGTTCGCAGTACCGCGGTGAGTTCATAATAACCATAGATAATAACCAATCAGAAACATGTTTTTGATTACAGAATTTTAACTTTTTTATTTTTACCTACACTTTATTTTATGTCAAATAGGTTTTATTATACAGTATACATAGGTGCCTATTTGTAATCTTGTTTTATTTTTTTAAGGTTAGGTTTTTGTTAGTATTTCAGTATAATTAACATATTTTAACTAATTAATCCATTAAATAAAACACGATTTCAATGTTTATTTGATAAAGAAATTGAAATATAGGTTTACATACTATTGTAATTTCTGAACGCAACCAAAAAACATTTTTTTTTGAGTTTTAAGTTATCACAATTCACGTAAATTTATCGAATTTTTCCTGTGCTAAGCTCTTTGAACTCAACGTTTGAACTATAAAAATGAATGATTCTAGTAGCGATGCCTATATGATTTCCCTGAAAATCACGCGATAAGATTTGTTTTCTTGCCGCTCGAATTTTCCTCGCTGTAGTGAGGTGAAAAATTGTGTGTTCCGCATGACTGCAAAATTATTTGGCGTCTCGTGTCTTGAAAGCCTCGCTACGCTCAGGAATCTATCTTTGAACCATTCGCTTCGCTCATGGTTCAATCTTAGCTTCCTTCGCTTGCTCAGCTTTCAATTTCAACACTAGCGCCAAATAACCACTTTGCAGCCTTGCATAACAAATAACTATTTCACCTCACTCGCTCGGAAAACCTTTCTTTATAGCGCGAAATCTGCGTGGAAAAGCCTATTTTATCCGCTAGCGTGCAAAAGTCATTCGAATTTCGAAGCCGATGATTGTAACTCTCTGTGGTGCATGTAACTTTTTTTTAAGTATAAAACTCCTTCAACACGTAACTGGCGCGCTACCGCGAAAAACAATATTCGTAAATTTCGGACGATTGTCTCTGTCACTTTCATTGGAGTAAAAGAGAAAGATGCTCGCAATATACGAACTTCGACGTTCGCGGTACCGCGGTGAGTTCATAATAACCATATATAATAACCAATCAGAAACATGTTTATGATTACAGATTTTTAACTTTTTTATTTTTACCTACACTTTACTTTATGTCAAATAGGTTTTATTATATATATACTAATAGTATTTCAGTTAATTTACCTATTTTGACTAATTAATCGATTAAATAAAACACGATTTCAATGTTTATTTGATAAAGAAATGCACCTTTGCGCCTGGAGTGACGCGTGGCGGGTTATTTGACTAAATATGATTGTATTCGTTTTTTGTGTATTATTGTATTTTTTAATGTATATTAAATTGTGTAAGTTAGTTATAAATATTACAATGTTATTAATTACAATTTTTTATAAAGAAATTCAAATATAGGTTTACATAACATTGTAATTTCTGAACGCAACCGAAAAAAATTTTTTTTTAAGTTTTAAGTTATCACAATTCACGTAAATTTATCGGATTTGTCCTGTGCTAAGCTCTTTGAACTCAACGTATGAACTATAAAAATTAATGATTCTAGTAGCGATGCCGATATGATTTCCCTGAAAAATCGCGCGATAAGTTTTGTTTTATTTTTTTTCTTACCGCTCGAATTTTCCTCGCTGTAGTGAGGTGAAAAATTGTGTGTTCCGCATGACTGCAAAATTATTTGGCGTCTCGTGTCTTGAAAGCCTCGCTACGCTCAGGAATCTATCTTTGAACCATTCGCTTCGCTCATGGTTCAATCTTAGCTTCCTTCGCTTGCTCAGCTTTCTATTTCAACACTAGCGCCAAATAACCACTTTGCAGCCTTGCATAACAAATAACTATTTACATCCTTATAAAATAATTCAGCACGCAATGTATCACTGCTTTGTCTTACTTGCAATCGCATGACATTTCAACTGTCGGTTCAAGTGTATAAATACATTGCTGCTCGAAAATAATTCAAAAATTAATAACGCTTTAGTGGTTAAGACTAATTTAAAATTACCTTGCAATATCTGTTTATAGTACGACAACCTACGTTTGGGCACGGATTGAGGTAATATTAAATATTGCAATATTTGTTTATAGTACGAAAACCTACGTTTGGTTACAGTTTGAGGTAATATTACTCGCTGTTACCATGAAGTAGACACTTATTATTCGAGCAAGCATCTCTAAGATTTTCTGTACCCCGTGCGATCGCGGACATATTTCTGTTACAGCTTGTCGATAAATTCGGAGAAGCATTTGTTTTTCTTGGATTTCCATGCGATATATGAAGATAGTGTTCGGAAATATGTTACAGTTGCCTTGAGTGCAGCTTTTCATTATGACACAGATTCACGATCTGGATGGAATTAGAGAAGTTAGACGTTATAAAGTTATTTTAAACAGAAAACTATTGTGAGGTCAACCGTATTAATTGTATAAAAACGGGTGACTCATGTTTTATAAGTCGAATATTGCTCCACATAGTCCGCTCCATAACGAGGAGCATAATCAAGAGCCGTTCGCGTTGGCTGACATGTTTTGCCATGTAACGAGGAGCATAGCTGACTGACGAAGACGCCAATTTATAAAACGTGGGTTACCCGTTACAATAAAATTAGTATGGTTTTAGTTATACTTTAGTATATTTGGCAAAGAATGCTTTTAGCTTTAGGGACAGATAATTCTATTCCTATCAGTTTAGGACATCCACTGCTGGACATAGACCTCTCACAGCCCGCCACAAGGAGCAAGCAACCTGTGACCAAGGGAGGTTCAATGACAAAATCACTACGCTGGGCAGGTGGGTTGGCAATCGCAATATGTTCCACCGCTTTATGGAACGCCGCTGCCCGTCCTCGGTGGCATATAACAAATATGTCGTCATCATTTGAGCCGTAAATCATCCACTGCTAGACCTCCCTCAAATATGACTTGTATCATCTTGGTAGGTAGTTGCCATAGTCGTCAGTATACCTAGATATTTTTCTAGCACGAACGATTTCTTGTAAGTGATTGATAAAATAAAAACATCGACAGTCCTGTTATCGATAAGTACCCCTTCAATTTCCATACAGGTAATACAAAGACAAATATGGGGTAATAGGGTTAAAAATAACTAACAATAATAAAAGTCAATATATATTTAAATACCTACTTCAGAAAACAATTTGGAACTATTCATTGCAAATTATAAACGTAAATTGGATCAAAAGTATACGGATTACATTTAATTTGTTCAAGATCGGTGACACGCGGCGTCTAGGTAGGTAGCCGATATAAGACTGTGTGTACATCTTGAAGTTGAAGTAGTATGTACTTATCGATAGCAGGATTGTCGATATTTTTATTGTGGCAAGCACAAAACAAATGCCGTTCCTGCTAGAAAAATATCTAGGTATAGTCGTCAGGCTTGGCAAGCGGGTTGGCGAACGCGGTAGGTGTAGCTTAGGTTTCGATGGACGCTATGTACCAAAAGTACTTTACTGTAAATGCCTTCCATTCCTGAGGCTTTAGTGTAAGTTTCTTTTGACGTAAAAGACGTCTCGAACGCGTAAGCGACAATGTTATTGATATGGGTAACTCTAACGCGATGGTAACGTTTTGCTAAAAGCTTACACTCAGAGGAAGGCGAGACGACTTCGATTCGACAGACGTAAATTGCAAAAGAACTGCGACCATGACCTTGTCCCGTCTCGATTTGATCGTGCCGCAGATTATGCACATCTGTACGGGATAAACATTTACGGTAATTACAGTAATATTAGTCATTAGCTCGTCGTGCGGAGGGAGCGTGGAGTGAACTCAACGGGGTGAGTAACGCGACGCGTTTCCGTACTCATACGAGAAATAACGATTATTGTACTACCTTCCTATCAGGCACTATTAATGTATGTTTGACATAGGCCTGGTATGGCCTAGTGGTGCGTGAACTTGCCTATGAAGCCGGCGGTCCTGGGTTTAAATCCTATTAAGGGCATTTATTTGTGTAATGAGCACAGATAGTTGTTCCTGAGTCATGGGTGTTGTCTAAGTTCTATAGAATATTGTGGGGCTCAGTCATTTTGTGTACACACCTCCAACACCTCCTGCTTGTACCTATAGTGATAACGTTATGAATTAAAAATATGGCTAGGTTCCTCGTAGAAACCAAATTATTAAACTATCTGTTTCAAAGATGTTGCTACCAACTACACTGGCGCCCAACGTGGGCTGATATGGTGCTCAATAGGTCCGACCAGAGATTCCGTTATATTAGTGAGGCTAATATTTTTATATGATGATCCGCATCACACTGGGGGCTAACGCGGGGATCACAACTCTGTTGAACGGATCTTGTATATTACATACCGGAGATAAACGTTATACAACAACCGTTGAATATTGACAAGTAATATACATCTTATTCCGGCGACGGGTAACATTAATATTTGAAACATTTATTCTTCCTCAAAATGAAAGGGAGTATATTTTTATCTGTTTTATTACGGATCATTTGTCTTTAAACCATGTGGACCCGGCGTTTATATGGCATACATTATTATTAATTATACGATAACAAAGTAAATATGTGGTCAAAGCTATTTCCCACTGGATCCTAATTAGAAACGGCGACATGAAACTCTAATCAGTATACAGTAATATGAGTTCCGTATAAGCTGATAGTTACGTATCACTGATAAATGTATAATGGAAACGTGCTCTAAGTCTGCAGAAACTGTCTACCCGCAACGAGGACGTCCATACTACACGTACCAATGTAATTGATATTTACATAAATGCTATCCGATTTAACCGACAAAGTAGGAACATTACATTAATGATTGTGATCGCTTTGTAATCGTTAGGCAGGTAATTTGTAAGTTATCATTGTATTAGGAAGTTAGGTTGCTTAATGGACAGGTATTGATATCGTGAATGAAGGTTCGTGGGTTGTTGCGAATATGTATACGTGGGTAAATAACTGATAATACTCATTTGCTTCTAACTTCTGTCTGGTATCAGCGGGGTAGCGATAGCATTTGTGTATGAATGTATAGTCAGTAGTGAAATAAGTGGGAAACGTAGGTGTTCAAATTGATCTAATTACATATTACGGGTAATAGCTAAGGTATTTAGTAGGAGATAACATTTATAATGTAAAATATTTTGTATTGTAAGCTAAACGACCTAAAGAGGCAAATTATTAAGAACGTACAAGATTTTTCTTTCGAAAACAAGTTACTGAAAGTTTATAACCATAGATTTAAGAAAGTGGGGGTCATGTTCTGAAACCCTTTAAAAAATCTTCACTAGCTGAAAATCAATGGATTTTAAATTACTATAATAGTACTACGACGTAAATATGCCATACTTACAAAGCAACTTCTAAAACATAAGTTCGTCTTCGTCTGTAAGTTTTTCATCTATACCTATAGGTGAAAAATTTAATTGGAGGACCATATACGTAGTTGGGCAGAGAATTAATACGGAACTTAAGTCAAAATTTGGATATAGAACGCCGAAATGCGCGTAGACACACGTTACTAGTGGTAGTATATTAGACCAGTTGCTTTAGCTAAGATTTTCACCTATATAATATTTATATCGCTACAAAAACATTCTTCATCTGATCAACTACTTGTATTAACAATTAAATATGTTTTAACAAGAAAATCAGCCATTTTGTTTATACTTTTTATCCAATCCTATTAGCATTCCCTTTGGTTGTACGTTAGTTTGATCACTAAAGCCGGCACAAAAGTGTGAAATCTCGGGAGATTGCGATTACCATCGCCGGACAGCGCTTTATTTATGCATGTCTGGCGGCCAACCCCCGACTATGCAAAGAAAGGCATAAATTATGTGGGGGCGAGCGATCCATGCTACATCTAGGGATATCTAATGTTTGGGGTTAAGTTATCTTTTAGCCACTGATAGACTTAAAATAAAAGGAAATATGAGACAAGGTAATGTTATACCTAGAACGAATAGGACGGTTTTATATAATTTTTAGTGGGTGTGGTATAAAAAACGACATTAATGTTTGTCCTTGTGATGGTCTCACATTAAGGTGGTTGATTATTCTTAATCCAAAAGTTGGTGGTAACCACGGTAACAAGATTGTCTATGGTCACTATCAGGTTTATCGTAATCGCTTTGTGTATGTATTCCTTCTTACTCGTATGTGAGTTTTCTAACGTATTGTTATCTTTGCTTGAATCTAATTAATCTAATATACAGGGTCTTATCATTTTGAACCAAATTTCATCTGCAATCAGGTACGAGTAGGTACCAAATTTGTTTTTTTAATTTATTTAGAACACAATCAATCTTAATATTCATATTACATAAGATGTATGTAGTGTACAGATCTAAAAAAAAAAATGTTATTGCCCCTCATTATCTTCTTGGCAGACTTTGAGACATAAGGGTTTTATCATACCCTTTATACACTAGGTGTGGTAAAAATACCTCATGTATTGTCAGGTAACATTTTACATGGGATCAGGCCCCATAGACCGCATGAGAACCAAAGAAAGTTACATACAATGAATAATTTATGAACTCGAATAGCCATGTTCAAATCACATATTGATCATCTAATCATCTGTCCATGCATTGATTAACTTGAGACGAATCACACCCTCTGACCCGATACTTGACAAATGACTTTGAAGAAATTTAAGTCGCATTCAAAGTCATCGCTTAAATTTACACGGAAATATATGCTTTAAGCATGTAGAGTTAGAGGTGATAGTTGTGATGGGGTGTAGTTGTGAAATAAGGTTCAGAGGGTCACCTGTCGTTTGGTTGAAGATGTTATTTATGTGATATGTTTTACTCCGTGACTTGTCTGTTGGACATTGACCGCTCGGTTTTGTTTCAGACAGGAATTTTCAGATTTTGAAGCTAATAATCAAGTTGTCTGCAGAACCGATGGGCGTTGGGGCGGAAAGGTTCTGGAGTGGCGACCACGAACTGCAAGACGCAGCGCAGGTAGGCCTCCCACAAGGTGGACCAACGACCTAGTTAGAGTCGCGGGACACCGCTGGATGTGGAAGGCGCAGGATCGGTCTTCTTGGGTCGTTCTGGGGGAGGCCTATGTCCAGCAGTGGACGTCTTTCGGCTGACATGATGATGATGATAATGAATCAAGTTGTGTATATACCTGCCTAAAGATTTATAAAATTGCGTTATAAAAAAGCACAAAGACAGACGCACCTATCTTAACACCTGTACACTGTGTGGATAAGAATCCACGATTTCTTTCATGCATATGTTTTAATAGCTTTAAAGGTCATTCAGTTCCAATTGGTACAACGACGTTTTTTAATTTTATTTTGATTTTTTAGCGTCATATTTAATATTAAAATGTACGAACCTACGTTTCTTCCACATCAATCTATGTGGGTGAACGACAGACAAAATGGTGTTGTTAGTCAATACCTACCTACAACTGCGATTGAAACTTATAACAATAAACTTTATTGCGAAATATTTTCTAAAACGCTTAACTAACTTAGCTAAAACATACGAAGTGACCTTTTCTATTAACAACGCTAGCTGTCGATCAAAAGGGTCACTTTGTATTGAGAAATTCAATCAAACACCGTCACCTCTCGCAATGGCTTTTCAATCTTCCCATAGTCGAGATAAAAATCCAATACGAGAGACAATTCTCACTTAAAAGGTCCCATATAAAAAAGTCTGTACCGGGACGATAAAACAACTTGTGTATCATCTATCAATCTAACATGGTACTAACAGCAGGGGACTCTATTTAAAAAGAACTCATTCCAACACAGACACAATTCAACTCTGTGTCTCTCTGTGTTTCAAATATGAGAGATACTAATATCATTATTAACCTATCATTATGGACCTTAAGTGTTTACAATAAGCTCTACGAATTGTCAGTCAGCGGTGTAGACGATAGTGCACTTATGAGGATATCTAGTTAGCTGGAAAACGTAGTTCGACAAACAAAATGAGACGCCTACGACATCCAAACGCAAAAAACAATTACGTTCATGACATCGCGTGGTTTTTGTGGTACAATCTTGATCTGTTTCGACATTGAATGACAGTATTAATTTCATTTTCGATTGCATGGCGTAAGTTCATGGGATGACTTCGGTCACGAGGAGGCGGAAAAAATTAATAGTACTCGTATAGTCCTCAGCGACTATCAAGAAATTCAAAGAGTTAAGTGGACATTTGGTTAGCTTGCATATGCGTGTGTGTGTTAAACAAGCTAGCATCGCGTTCCTAGGAAAAGCTTAAGTACTTCTAATGCTTTATCTTTGAAAAGTGTATCTGTTATATGTGTAACGCTTTCAGTTCTTTTGACAGATTCCCTAACTATCGAAATTCTCTATAAAATACTACTTGCCGAGGCGCCAACTACCAAGTTTATCTTTAGGTACTTAAGGGTTGTATAAGAGGCGTGTAGGTACAGGTTAATTATTCAATGGCTGATTTTGATGACCTATTTCCAGTTTCAATATAAACGTACGTTTTCAGTATAAAATAAAGTTACGGCTCATGATGTCAAATAATATGCCATTTTTTAAATGAAATAAATGAATCTATCTATCTTTATACCGGTAATTCTCCTCAAAGTGAGGAAGCGGTGTAACAGTGTTGTTCATTAAAATTCAAATGATACCTATGTGAAACTCTTCGGATATACAAAAATAGCTGTACCATTATATTCCGCTACCTAACATTTCGGTTTCGTTGTCGAATTCCAACAAAAACAGGTATCGTTTCCAACCTTTATTCAGTCCCTGCTACTGTCTAACTAAAAGGGCGCTACCAGTCCCGTGTATATATCTGATTGTCACACAAAGGCTTATATGACCTACACTCTTCTTAAAGAACAGTTTATGTAGCGTACCTGATGTACCATTAAATACCTAACACTATATTGCTTCGGGCGACGTTTTAATCCGTATCTAAATGTTGTAAATATAAATTTGTTTTGAATAATTAAGAACTCTAAAATCGTTAACCAGTCTATAAAAGTACAAATACATTCAATAAACGTGTAATTAATTGATAAATCGTAAGCATAGCCGCGGGCACAGCCCATAGTGACGTGATCAGTTCTAAAAATGCAGATCATGATCCAATCTGGCGACATCATGGATCGATCTTCAATCAATCGGTACGAGACGATCTTTAGATAGAGTCACGTCCGACTCGGCTTGTTTCTAATTATTTCAGATATGTCAAAGTTAAACGGTTTAAGTTTAAGCTATGAGAGTTAGCGTTTTGGAAATGTAAACGATATTTTAAAATTGCAAAGAGAAAATGTTTTTGTCAAAAAATCTCCTGTTTCGCCATGAGAAACAGTCGTTAATACTTTGGAAAACAGGTTTTAACTATTCTATTTTGTCAATTTTAATTTCGTTTTTTTCGCATACCTACCTCGACCTTAACAAAGCTTTCGACACTGTAAGCAGACAGGGTCTTTACGATGTGCTGCTTCGGATCGGATGTCCACCTGTACTGCTGTCCTTGATAGTGGCCTTTCATGACAATATGCAGGGATCTGTAATTTTCGACGGTGATGCGTCTGCGTCTTTCCTCATAAACCGAGGTGTGAGACAAGGCTGTGTATTGGCGCCGACACTCTTTGGGATTTTCTTTTCGGCTTTACTGCTAGTAGCCTTTAGGGATTGCAACGTCGGAGTTCATCTACATACAAGGAAAGACGGTAGGCTCTATAACATCAGCCTTTTAAGGTCAAGAAGTAAGCGGCATGACCTTATAGCCCGTGAACTCCTGTATGCGGATGATGCTGCACTGGTTGCGAATTCGGAGGAAGAACTACAAGAGCTGATATCCAGATTTGGTGGAGCATGTCGCCTGTTTTCGATGAGTGTTAACACCAAAAAGACTGTTGTTATGGTTCAGGGCGTGGCCGTTGCACCAAGTATCGTCCTCGACGGTGTCGTTCTTCGGGTTGTCGATAATTTCTGTTACTTGGGATCTACCACAGAATCTAACCTTTCGAATAACAAGGAACTGGATATTCGCATTGGGAGGGCTGCGACGACGTTTGGGAGGCTCGCCGCGCGCGTCTGGAAGAACAATAAACTTACTGTTGCCACCAAAGTCCTAGTTTACCAGACGTGCGTCCTAAGTGTTCTCCTCTACGCCACGGAAACGCTGACTCCGTATGCCAAACAGGAACGTCGCCTCAATGCCTTTCATATGCGGTGTCTAAGATCCATCTTGGGAGTAACTTGGAAGGACAAAATTACAAACGACGCCGTTCTATCAAGGACGAACTGTAGCAGCATAATAGCAATTTTAAAGCAGAGACGGCTCCGTTGGCTGGGGCATGTTCATCGTATGTGCCCCGATAGGTTGCCTCGTGAAGTCATGCTGGGAGAAATCGCTAGCGCCAAAAGACCCGTAGGCCGCCCGTTTTTAAGGTTTAAGGATGCTTGTAAACGGGATATGGAGTCTTTCCACATAAATGTAGACGGTTGGGAAAAGCGCGCAGATATGAGACCAGAATGGCGTCGTGACATATTAGATGGGATGTCGGAGCACGACAATGCCTGGTTAGGTAACCTGCGGCAGAAGAGGGATCGCTGCCGCACAGCTCTACCTCCTGACTCGCGCTTCACCTGTAACAAGTGTGGCAGGAGATGTCGTGCTGCCATCGGACTATTAAGTCATCAGAGACGTTGTCTCGGATCTATCAATTGACTGTGTTATCTGTAGATGCACACTGCAACAATCATCTGTCAAGATGTCGTGGCCAATGATGATGATGAGGTATATAAGCTAACAGAATTTAATTTATTTTACAAATATAAATTACAGTATAATAAACCTTATAAACTACACTTATATTAATAAAAATAAAGAAAACAACAAATTTTACTGAACTAAAAATCTAAACTAAAACTAAAATTCGCCCCGTGGCATGGTACCGTAGATGCTGGCAGTATTTCCCCGCTGAATTGTAATACCGATTCTATTTTGTTACATTACGATAAATGATTAGTATGAAATTTCTAATTCTAATTCGCAAATGCGCAATGTTGTATGCAGATCACATAGTTGTGAAGTAATTTTCAAGGGCCTGGTTAGTGAGAACGGCTGCCATACTTATCAAATCGATTTTAGAGGTCGAGAGTGGAGAGTTTTACATCAAGCCCTCTTTTAAACAACAACGTCTTTAAATTACTTTATATGTCATCCCTTTTATACTAAAATATATTTTAAACGGGTCACTCACGTATTTAAAAGTTGAATAACGCTCGACATATGTTTCGGTCCAATTCGTGAACCATATTCATGAGCTGCGTGCCGCAGCGTCGCTGGCGGCGGCTTTTCGAGAAACAATTGGACCGAAACATATGTCGAGCGTTATTCGACCTTAAAATACGTGAGTGACCCGTTTAATACATATTTTAGTATGTCTGAGTCTCACGGAAGTTTTCTATTAAAAGTCATCTCTTTCCTTAATATTGTTGTGCTTAAGGCAGTTCCACAACTTGCATGAAAATAGATCCGCCTTCGCTCATTCCTCGAGCCGGGATCGGCCTGGCGACCGTGTCACAACATCAGACTATAACAACCCAGTTCCCACAACTTGCACATTTTGGCACCCATTACTCATCTCACGTATGATCTGAGCTTAGTTTTCAAACATAAAATAAACGCATCAATAGATTTGGATTGTATTGACACATGGTAGCAAGCAAATGATGGACTTTGTCATAGTCTTCAATTGATTACAAATGGTGACGTTTATTGAGTTTATTTAACTGCTGATACGCAATGTGGCAAAAGTTTTACTGAGAATGTGCTTAATGGCATAGAATGGGATCAGCTTCAAAGATCCAACGGTGGAGTATGTGAAGTAAAATAACTAAAAAGGGATAATATCGCGTATACTGGGTTTGAATTTTGTCTCGACGTTTTCAAACCGGTGACTATTTTAAAATTATGAATAGTTGTCGCGGCAACCAAAGACAATTAATGTTTTACATTCCTACATTTTTGACGCTGTCAATACCACCACTCCAGGTTCAGTGCCAGATATCAGTACCTATCATAAGACCAAAAAATATAATGAATCACTAATAACAGAACTGGTACATTTTTGCCGCTGGTAATAATGACAAAAAATCCGCCATTTAAATACTCTGTAATATACTCTGAAGTTATGGTATAATTGAATTGGAATTAAACTTCCAACTAACAGAATGCAGGCCCGTGTCAAATACAAATCTTCTTGTCTATCTGTCAATGCGAGACTGATTTCGTAAGCGATTTAAAATTTGCATATGCGTGCAATATCAAAAATAAAAAACGGTTAGAAGTAACTGTGTCGAAGACATGAATACCAAAATAAGTATAAAAATGAATTATCTTTTAGCAGCGTTTTTATTGATATACATGTTATTAATGACTATATGTTTTATTTATGAACTTTTAGGTATGGTTATAAACAATACGATATCATATACACTAATAGGTTATATATATTTATTATATCCAGTACAAAGGTTGAGGCCTTTACACTCAGACCATAGGATAGGTACTCTAAAATTTTCTGGCTTGTCTTGAGGTAAGATCTGATCTGACTTGTTTAGTTTGAAATGCGTTTAATCATTTTATTCATTTCGCTAATTTGTTTATAAAAACGGTTTCTCAATAGATTTAACTTAATTGCTAATGATAATTTGTGTTATATATCAAACCATCCAAAAACAACTCTCTTCACTTTTGAAGAAACTTAATTCTCACGAATTCTATAAATAATCAACTTGACCAGTACATTAAATGTCAAAAACGTCGCAAAAGCAGTAGCTAAAGTATTCATTTAAGTCATTTTGGACTGTGACGTTCTTAGACGCCGTCTCTTACGAGTTTGATATTAACAAATTTGTCACGGGTACCAGTTTAAGGCTGCGTTTCCACTAGAGATGAGCGAGAATGCGTTGCGAGGGATGTGTTTGTTAACGACCAATAGAATTACTTCATTCGCCTATCCTCGATAAATAATGTGATTCTATTGGTTCTTAAAAACACATTCCTCGCTACACATTTTAGCTCATCTTTGGTGGAAACGCAGCCTAAGACAGGTGGACATTTGGCCAACTTAACATAAGCGATTCACTGAACCCAATACAGTCTTTAGCACCTCGTAATAAGAGTAACATTTTAAGATGTAAGGACCAAGTGTAAGTTTGTTTAACATTGGGACACATGTCACTGGTTTGTTAGATGCATGTTGTGATGGATAGTGGTAGAAATCGATCGTTTATTACAACTAATTTGGGCGATAAAAGATTTAAAACTGGTATATACTTTCACTGAATGATGGCTGTCATGGGAAGTAATGTAGCGGTGTTTATTTTTATGTTTATTGTGGTAATAATGGTATACAGCTCGATAATGATCTTTTTATAAACAAAACGTACACATTATTTCGTATTTAATATTGGCAGTCTTTTAATATCTTAAACTTCTGTCTAGATAAAGAGAGAAAAAAAGAAATTATTTATTCGGCATAATACAAACAAAAAAGACATTATATATGATGTGACTATTTATCAAACAGGCACCGTAGTCGCATCTGTACGGTAAATTATACGGCTATTGCTGAACCAAAGATTTCCTTTGGTAGGATTGGTCCTTAAGGCCTAAGGATGGATTTAAGAAGTGGAGCCACCGCGATTTTTGATGCTAGTTTTTTGAGGTTTTGGCAGCTTCTGCTCTGGAGAAAAATAGGGTCTCAATCTTTATAAAGGCATTAATTATGCTACTATTCCAAGTTTGGTACCATATTCGTATGACTTAAGCATTCCAAATTCATTTTAGGACTCATATTTGCACGATAAATATGTGAAACTACGTAAAATAAAATAAAAAAAATATTGAACATAACAAGGGCTCTAAGGTTTTCGCGAAGGACCTGTCTATTGGGCAAAGCCAGCTCGCCAGATTGAAAACTGATGATGGAAGGGTCGTTTCATCCATACCTGAGCTTCTGAATGAGATAGAGCGCTTTTACGGACAGCTTTACACATCAACTAGCAGACCCGTAGTTGATCTGGCGGAAGACCCTAGAGCCAGACTAACCCAGCACTATACTGAAGATATCCCGGACATCTGCTTGTACGAAATTAGAATGGCTCTTAAACAGCTCAAAAAGAGGCTTTAGTACCGGAGACCACATACATACGCTACGTCAAGTTATACAGAAGACTGAGGAGTATAACTTGCCCCTCTGTTTGGCGTTTGTGGACTACGAGAAAACCTTTGATTCGATCGAAACTTCGGCTGTGCTTAAATCCCTCTAACGGTGCCAAGTGGACTACCGCTATATCGGAGTGCTGAAGTGTTTGTACGAGAACGCCACCATGTCAGTCCGACTTCAGAAACAGAGCTCGAAACCTATTCTACTGCAGCGTGGGGTCAGACAAGGAGATGTTATCTCTCCAAAGCTGTTCACTGCTGCACTGGAGGACGTTTTCAAGACTCTGGACTGGAGGAGGAAAGGCATCTCAACATCAACGGCGAGTACATCACTCACCTTCGATTTGCCGACGATATCGTAGTCTTGGCTGAGACCATGGAGGATTTGAGCATAATGTTAGATGACCTCAGTAATGCCTTTGAGCGAGTTGGTCTAAGGATGAACATGGACAAGACAAAAATAACTGACGAACTGGAAGACGCAGCGTGGGTAGGCCTCCCACAAGGTGGACCGACGACCTAGTTAGATTCGCGGGATACCGCTGGATGTGGAAGGCGCTGGATCGGTCTTCTTGGGTCGTTCTGGGGGAGGCCTATGTCCAGCAGTAGACGTCTTTCGGCTGACATGATGATGATGATGATGATGATGATGATGATGATGACCTAAATATTATTTCAGAACTGACATTTAGACATTCGATTTAATCGAAAATGATACCAATCTTAACAAGCAGCAGCAGTTATTAACCTCAGACTTTGTTAAGGCTAAAAACCCCCCCTCCCCCCACCTGCATGAAAAATTCAGGTGGATCCACTTCGTAAACCTATCTTAGGGATCCAAAGATCAATCCTGCCAAAGGAAATCTTTGATTCAGCAAAAGCCGTATTCTTCGTTTTTTTGTAATGTACCATTTCCACTACCGCGAAAAATAAGAATATAAAATAATATACATAGATTTGTGTATGTAGTATATCGTTTTGTCAGGTAATAATGTTGTTACGTTGGTAGCGTAGCGGTAGACGTACCTGGGCAGTTCTCCACAATGTCATTGTTGGATTTGTAAATATTTTATTAAATAATGTAAAACTACACTCAACTTTTGAAGAATTCTTGTAACAATACTTGTGCTTAGTCTTAATTAATCTTAATTTACGAAGTTTCTTCTTTATCTTCGGAGATAATCGCAAGACGACAATGACGTTTGTGGAGAACTACCCACCAATGTATTTTAATGCTAAGTTGAAATGGAAGTAAGTAATCCCAATAAGCACTACCCTTTTCCTTCTGGGTCGGAAGCTTGCTCACTATCTTTCATAAAAAATAGTGTGGCATTAGGTTGCCGAGTTAGAGACCCTAGACAGAAGCCTAGCCTCATAGAAATGAGCCGTGGTAAAAATGCCTAGACAAATGCTAAGAGCTGCGTTCTCAAGGGTAGATGTTGGGTGGTGGAGGTTGGAGTGGCGATTAGCTATATGTTTTAAGTGACACCACTATACCCCATTGCACCTATGTTGCATTGGAGCCATTTTTAATGTTATTTTTTGTAAGGGTTCATGTTGTGGAGTTACTTTTGGAGAGTTATTGTCTGCCGTGGATAAAATCTTATGTCCTACTGGCCTAAATAGTACGTTTTGTATGTCATTCCATCTCAGTACTCCTTACAACATAGCCGGTGTTACATCTGCTTAATGTACCCCTTAGTGTCAACACCATTATTCCGTGTACAGGAAAAACGTAAAACATATATAGGTAAATAAAAAATAGGTAGGTACAATGAAGGTATACAGCCGAATTTACACCTGCAAGTTATGAGACAAACTCATATGCAAGACAAAGTTACAGACAACTGCATCTTTGTCTTGCATATGAGTTTCTCTCAAAACTTGCGGCAATAACTAATAGGTGTAAATTTGCCTTAATAAAGCTGAAATTAAAAACAGTCGTCATACTTTTTTAAGTTACGTAACTAATCGTCGGAGTTGAATATGAATATACAGTGTGTAAAACCAATACCAACGGGTGGATAGCAAGAACAGTATATTTAGATAACTTGTAGAAATACAATTAAAATGTATACATGCGGATATAGCCTAGGTAGTGACTCTGCATATGAAGGGTTATAATCCCAGAAGAGCATTTATTTGTGTGTTAAGTACAGCTACTTCCTGAGTCATGAGTGTTTTATAGGTATTAAAATATGTGTATATTATATATATCGTTAACTGAGTACCCACAAAACAAGCCTTCCTGAGTTTACAGTGGGACTATGAATTTGTGTAAGTAAAGATGTGTCAAATTTTATTTTATTTATTTACTTACAAAGAAATTCAGCCCGTAATGCTAGTGAGTTAAACGCTCATGGACAAGTAAGTAAGTTCAAAAGCTCATATTATCGCGTACGGACAATATACGGGTAATATACGCGTAGTGTACATTACTGCTTGCAAGATAAATCCACCTAATTATTGATTATGCTTTTAAATCCTATGTCTGGTTATAGTTAATTCTACGCCCGTATTGGATTTACACACTGTATAAAATATTAACTCCTAAACATAATTGTTATCGTTTAACTTAAATTTTTATGACATAACAGTTCGAGCTAATATTTAAAGCTTTTATCTTAAATATTCTATAGGATAATAAACTTGTGTAATTAATAAAAACGAAATATGCACAAAATATTCAAGAGTCTGTAATGTTAAGCGATCGCATTCGTCAAAAACAACTGTATGCGATGAAATGTCAAGTATTATCAATCTTTACATGTTCGTAATAAAGATCAAATTTATAGAGCGAATACTGAGATCCAGGGGCAAACATTAAGACCACATATTGCAATAGTCCGTGGGTGTTATGCCTACGAGAAGCTATTATAAAAAATGTCAAGTCGCGACATTGGTGTAGGTATAAATACTGTCTGTCCGATTGATGATTTGATTAATTACATGACGCCATGTTGGAGATCCGCTGCGCTCTTTGGAATCAAAAACAGAAGCACACTCTCAATATCAAAATGTATTCTAACTTTTATTTAGTCACTTGAGCGATATGTTGGTAATTGTATTGTTTCTAAGAATAGATCTTAAAAAAAGCCCTAAAAGTGCCTAGTCCAGTCGTGTCAATAAATGTAGCGCGAGTGATTACAGAAACTAAAATGATGTAACGACTCACAAACATTTTATTACAAATAATACAATTCTGTTCTCTATTTATATTTGTTATTATATTTGTTTAATCGAAAACACTGCTTTATTTAAGGTATAACAAACAATGCAAGCAGTAAGTTTTTTTAATTTGCTACACAAAAAGTCCGCAATCACATTTGTATTTATCTTTTACGAATAATTTAAATGTTTTTAGCAAATTTTTAAGATGGATACAGCATAAATTAATAGTCACTCGCAGCCGCAGTTGCAGGCTGTATATTGTCAAATAATCGCATATGTATAAAATACGCAATGTCTAATGAACTTAAAAAATAACTGACTAGTGTTTTCTAAAGGTAATTATCATAATTGTTTCTACGTAGAAGTTACGGCAGCAGACTTACATATTGTGTCTTTAATAAAAAAAACATGGCGCAGCTTTTGAAACAATGGCGGTCGAGACGACACAGACATTGAGACTTGCGAAACAAACATTTGATTGATATCGACCATTTAAGCTACATCACAGTTTCAAAACTGGGCCTCGGCCATTAGCAAAATGTTCCTAAACAACCCACCAATATAAACGAAGAGCTCTCTCCGTTTGGCACTTCAAGCAAACGATGTGTCAAGTAAACTTGGACACTTCTATGATTCATAACGCTACGCTCATTGTCTTTGGTCGTTTGTTCGGATGCGTTTCGATATTGAACTTTTAGAAAACGCATTATTCTTTTACTTATTTTTGCATTTTCTACTTTACAAAATTAAGTTAAGGTCGCATTTGCATTGGCTATCTAGTATGCGGTACGATTTTATAAAAGTTACAAATCAGTTTGCAATTTCGTAACATTGTTAAGGCATTACAAACTTATGTTTGCAGTTGGAAATAGTGCTCGATCAAGGCATTGAGGTAAATTTGTATTAGTTGAGGTAAGTTTGGTATTTATCGGTGTATGTATATAAGTTTGCAGTCTTGTGGAATATTGTTTGCCATAAGATTTAATGGCTAAGTGTTGATTGGGTGAGAAGTGCACTAGTTTTTAGTTTAGGCGTTGAGAAAAGTATGGGTCGACCTATATTAAACTTTCATCACTGTTGATACTTCTGGTTGAGTCATAGGTGAAAATTTTGAAGTACTCGTATCTCTACACATTAAACATATTTACAGTTATTTCTTTGTTATAAGTAAATAGCCTGAGTTCAATGAAATGTGACTACTAATACCTACTTAAAAATTATGATAAAGTATGAAAATAATAATTGTTAGGAGACACCAATTCCGATACTTACCTATATAAGATAAATGATATGTAAATATTATTCGTTTAAAAAGTATCGAAGAGTTTGGTTGAATTATAATTTATATGTTGTCTTTACTATTTTGTAATTTGACTTGGAAACTCATCCAAAAATTTAGTTTCTCGAACATTCGTTTTCGGTAAACTAAGTTTAAAAATAGGATTTTATTTTTTGGGATGATAATTAATTTCAATCATTTGCAGTGGCGTCTATGTCGCGGTTCAGGAGAGTATTCATCGATATTTCGTAAATTTATAGTACCCAAGTATAAGTTCCGCGAAAATTAATGGTAAGTACCTATATAGTCAACATCAGAAGTAAATGATGATTTTGGAGCTTGGTCGCTCGTGTTTGTCGATACGTATACGTTACAGTAGGAACTTGACGTTAAAACGATACGGTTCAAAAAAAAAAAAACAAAAAGAAAATTCAAATTAATTCACTGGAATTATTAAGATTAATTTTGACTATTCAAATTTATAGTAGGCCTTACGTGGTATAGAATAAATATAAAATCAAAGAGCATAGGTATAAAAAGTCTTAAAACTAAACACATCCACATATTTATTTTACTAACAGCCGCAAACCACAAACATTAATCTTAACTAAACGCTTAATAACAAAAATAACCTTCGCGTCATAAAATAATTAAACGCAAATTTAAATTCATTACCACAAACGACACGTCGGTGACATTGATTATTTTCACACGCGGCGGCCATCGTCCAACGGATTAAAAAAAATAAAAAAATCGAAGCTCTCGCAATGGTTGACAAGCGTGAAGGTTGCATCGCTGCACGATCGGGTGACGTCATACGTCGTGTTTACTGATTACCCGCGATTGTCATCAGTGATTAGGGTTAGCAATTTTTTTTAACATAATTCTATATACACATATTCTCTATTTTTGGACCCGGGTATGTCCTTAAACTACGTCCAACAATGAGAGGTAGGGCACAGAGACGACCATTACGCTTGAATCTGGGGAAGCCCAACTGGGGAAGTACCTCCTCCTTACAGAAGACCACAGCCATAATAGCACTGCTACCTTTAAGGTATGTAGTGTTGTGTCCCTGATGGTGAGTAAGGTTCCCAGAGCTCGTGTTGCGGGTGCCCATGGGCGTAATTGCTTACCACCAGGTAATCAGTCTGCTCGTTTGCCGACTATATTATAAAAAAAAACAAAAATCCAAATTATTTGATTTGTTTTGTATAATCAAAAGTGAGCCCTGAGTGTAAGTTCTAACGTAACTTTACGTCACGAACGCGTTAGCGTTTCCCATATAAATAACATTATCACTTACACGTTCGTAAACGTTTTTTTACGTCAAAAGAAACTTACACTAGAGCCTCTGTTGTGAGTTATGCTAGTCTAACGTGTAGGTACTTATATCGTACTAGGTGACATGTTTCGGGTACGCTCTGGTACCCATTTTCAAGTCGAGTTAGGATCCACCACTTGTGGGTGAGGGTGCGTCACTTACATTGTTTTGTATCTGGATATATGTAACTAGGGTTTTTTTCTTTGTTCTTAAAGTAGTAACACTAATATATTAATTATAAATTGAGACACCAGGGGCGTATTGCATAACAACTTGCAACTTATAATATTAGAGGTAGTCCCTTTCTGATTCCTTTTATTAGAAAGAGAGTTCCGCTAATATTATTAGTTGTAAATTGTTATGCAATGGGCCCCAGGTTCGGGTAGTTAGATGGTGACGGCGTCAGCCGCTAGTGTTGAAGGCGCAGGTACAAATTCTGCCTCAGAAACCGGTAGAATTCGTCACTTTTTTTGTAACATATTTTAATTGATATACATAATTTTTGTCATATGCAAGTGTAGATCCAAAAGCTGAATATAGGTACAATAGAAACATAATGCTTATAGGTAACTGAAATATAATGAATTTCATTATCTTGCACCTAAATCGAAAAAAGGGGACAGTATTGTCGCACATCATAAGTGACAGAATTAAGTGAAAGCCGACCCCGTCATTAAATCATTACGTTGATGTATGCACGCCCACCTCCATGGAAATCGTCAACTTCCGTCAACACGACGCTTAGGGTAAATTAAGAAAACGTTTAACGCCATTTCATATTTCTCATTTCTGGCTGTTACGCCCACGTTCATTAGTGTAAGTAATAATTATTAGTACGATTTTATTCATATTTTTATGTTTGATGATTACCGTGAGTTGTTTATTAATATCAGATTTCTATGACCTGGAACGGAATTTTTATTTCTAATATGACATGATCACTGCGTAATTAATATATAGATATTTTTAATGTTTTTTCCAGTTTTCTACGAATGACAGCCCTGCGGCTAGCACTGATGATCACCGCGGCCTTGGGCACAGTCACGACGTTGACAAAATAACAATATTGTGGATTTGTTGATTTCCGCGGAAAACCAGCCTGAGCGTCATTAGTGACACACCAGACTCGTGGAATGTGACAACCCTAGAGGAAAAGTGTGCTAATTTGATAATATGTATATAGGTACCTATTAGAAATTCTAACTATCATACAAGTTATAACTTAGAACCATACCTTACGGTACCATACCACACATATGTTTTTAACGGAGCTTCGTTATAGCAACTTTTTGTAAATACTGATTGCAAAGTATCAACGAAAAATTAAATAACTTTGCAATAAATGACGACCGGTCTGGCCTAGTGGGTAATGTCCCTCCCTATGAAGCCGATGGTCCTGGGTTCGATTCCCAGTCGGGGCATTTATTTTATGTGATGAGCACAGATATTTGTTCCTGAGTCATGGGTGTTTTCTATGTATTTAAGTATTTATAAGTATCTATCTATTATATATATCGTCGTCTAGTACCTACAACACAATCCTTACTGAGCTTACCGTAGGACTAGGTCGATTTGTGTAAGATTGTCCCGAAATATTAAAAAAAAAAAATTAAATTAATTAAAAATAAATGAAAATTTCAAGGTCGTCTTTGACCTGTGACCAATTTGCGTGTTAACATTTTATACTTACCATTGAAAAATAATTGTAAATGTGGATTATAAAAATTATAACCAAAATCATAGTTGCTCGTTCTCTGGCTACAGGAACCCGAAATTATGGCATATACAAAATATACCAATCATCAGCGGCGTCGCCAAGTGTTTGAACAACTCAGGTGTTTTGTATCCATCTTAACCTCTCTCGCATTACCTATCTTATATCGGCCCCACTTTGTCCCTTTTAGGTTTAAATGCTCTGTGTTCTTAATCACATTATTCTCGTGAGATCAAATAAATGATTAATATTGAAGAAACGGATAAAAAACGCCGTGTCGTGTCGCTCAGTGCCGGCTTACTAGAATAGCACCCATTTCCTTCCGCTGGTGTTGTAAGAGGCGACAAAGGGAAAATGACCGACGGATGGGCAACAGCGTCTGTCGGGACCCAATCTGCAGCTACTGCGGTCGCCAACCGCCTGCCAAGCGTGGCGACTATGACAACTACCTCCCAAGATGATAAAAGTCATATTTGGGGCTTATGTCCAGCAGTGAATGATTTACGGCTGAAATGATGAGATAAAAAATATTTTTCTTCAAAGTATAGGTAAGTACCAACTTATTGTTTTTTTGGTTATTTCTTTTCGTTTATAATGGCCGCACAATATTCGTGAATGCAAAAATGAATAGTGCAGTGATATATAAAAATAAAACAATTTTTGTAAAAAGAATCATTCTAATTTGTAGTCGAATATTAAGGCCTACAATGCTTCCAAGTACCTATTTAGAAGTCATTGATGTGGGTACCTAATTTAACGTAGATTTAAACTATGCCTATACCAAAAGTTTACGCTCACAATATATTACTTCTACTTGTAATACCTACTCTAAGTTGAAGCAATCGCAATAGTGGAAAAGCAAGTAGGTAATAACTATATTTAATAGTTAATACCCTATTATTGTTGGCCTCCATCGTCTACATTTTGAGGTCAAACGAAAGTAAAATCTCGTGTCCAACGTCATTTAAGTGATTACCTTAAGTGAATCATTTGTCATCTTCCATTGTTTATGCAACTGTGACGAATCACACCAAATTCTATTTGAGCTACTGGGTAATAAATTTGTTAAATTATCGGTAGGATCAGGTTTTGTGGCATTTAGTTTGTATACTGTTCTGTAAGTTATGGTGGGATTTGATTAGGCCTGGGGTCTCGAAACATACCTACTTTTTTTGCTTATTTATTGACAATAGTAGGTGCAAAGACTAGACTTCATTGGTGTCGTATTATGTAAAAGTTTTACAGATTATAATAGTCTTGATATTGTCTTGGGTCTTGGGAATCATGATACTGACTTTGGGCTAGTTTCACGTTTCCCATGTTTTTCACAAGCAGCAAGTAAAAATAAATGAAGGTATTAAGCCATAGCCACATCTTAGCTGTTTGTGTATTCTCTTAATTATATTTCCATACCTATTCCTCTCAGTCTTACTTTCTTAATTGAGTAGAAAGGGACAACTACGTCTATAAATGTGACCACGAGTCCAAGGTCAAGCCTGGATGGCCAGGTTTAACCTTGGTGCTTTCACTGCAGAGGTCAGCGCGCTATGCGGCAACTATGTCAACGAGATTAGCTAGCCGAGAGCAAGTGGACACCACAAAGTATCACCGCAACTAAAGAATGTAAGCATTTCTATGGAAAATCTTACTATTAGGTAAAGTTGCCTAAAGCTTATGAATTAAAAAATATATATTATCATTTTTATATTATCTCTTAGGAAGGCCCCACCAGTGGATTTCTTCGGCTGATATTATGACGAGAATACCACCTGGGTTATCGGGTTAGTTGCTTATACTTATTCCCCCATTACTTGCGGTTGAAAAATTGGTAAATTTTTTAGTGCAATGCAGTTCTACCATGTTTACCCGACTATAGCCCTTCAGCATTTTGAGTACTTGTATTACAGTATGTAGACAAACATGAAGCTAAGTTAGCTCTTTACTGCTAGGCATATTTTGATGCACCTCCACTACTAACTCGGATGATGCCGCATCAATATGACAGCAACATTGTTGAAATTCTACGATATGATTTGCAAAATTATCTTTGCCTTATACGATGGCAGCGGTAGAATCACAACGTAGCTAACGGCGGCCATAATACATAAAGTAAAATTTTTTTTTGGGTATGTGCAGGAACGGTCAGACGAGGGTGGTGATCTGATTCCAGTAATTTTTTTATTTTCTCTTTGATTTTTTTTTTACTTCTATTGTGTTTTAATTTTTAATAGTGTCTTTTTTTTTATGACATAGGCAGCAAACGAGCAGACGGATTGTCTGCAATTGGTGGTAAGCAATTACCGTCGCCCATGGGCACCCGCAACACCAGATGAGTCACAAGCGCGTTGCCGGCCTTTAAGGGGGGTTGGAGCTCTGGGAACCTTACTCACCATCAGGAACACAGCACTACATACCTGAAAGGTAGCAGTGCTATTATGGCTGTGGTCTTCTGTAAGGAGGAGGTACTTCCCTAGTTGGGCTGCCCCAGATTCAAGCGTGATGGTCATCGCTGTGCCCTACGTCTCTACCTCTCTGTTGGACGAAGTTTAAGGACATACCCGGGTCCAAAAGTCGGGTGTCTTTGTCAGTCGGCATGTCTCCACCTGATGGCCTTATCGAAAGACCAGCGCTGGCAACATGCTGAGATGAGGCCATTTCGTGGCACT
This sequence comes from Grapholita molesta, assembly GCA_022674325.2. Lineage (NCBI taxonomy): Eukaryota > Metazoa > Arthropoda > Insecta > Lepidoptera > Tortricidae > Grapholita > Grapholita molesta. The sequence continues at coordinate 9,824,677 of CP053137.2, forward strand.
TCTTGTAATTCTTTATGATCGTCTGTTTCATGTTTTGTGTAAATAATGATTAAAATAATGATTCTATTCTATTTGATGGTTTTTACCTATAACCATCGCTTACTTCTCCAGCCACCTTAAACTAGTTCGCCTAAAAATCGAATCGTCCGCGTTCTTACAATGAGAATACGTGACCAGGTCGTTACCGCCATAACAACATAAAAAAATTGAAAACACAATTACGGTAGGATTACGAAACGCGGTTAAGTACATGTTGTCACTTTATGGCATAAACTTTATCTATCGAACGAGGTACTGAATCAGAGTGATGTAAAATTTCCAAAAACATTTATTTAGTTAGTAAAATAATCGAATCAAACTACAATACAGTAATGGGTGGAGAAGCACCTAAATGACTAGCGACCAATAAGGTGAGGTGGGAACAGTTTTGCATTAATTGTTGGACACACAGATGGGCAAGGGCTAGTTCCCATTGTAATGTAAAAGTCAACCAATCTAAATCAAATCTTCAAGTTTACCTGTTCTTTAAAACTTTGTTGCTTGCTTAGGTGGGGTGATTTCATGAATAAAGCACGACTCTGTCAAGACAGAGGTCGTAATCCAAGTATTACGACCTAAAGTGTCTAGCAGGCTAAGCTAACAAGATTGGCCCCCGCAACGGATTTGGTTGTAATTTGAGGTGCCGTATGCATAATATCAGCCTTCGATCGTCTTTTGTTCCAGACTTATCCACGAAAATGTCACAATATGAAGGTAATTTTTAAACAGTTATTTCAGCTATACCATGCAAGCGAGAATAACCAAATAAATTCAGAATGAAGGAGCATGAAATGGGGTTTATAATGCATATTTTTACAGACATTCATTTCCTTGAACTTGGATGAAAAAAAAAAAAGGTTTTTTTGCGCTTCATTTTTGTGCCACTTCTCGCGGAGACACAACTATCAAAAAAATTACTTGATAACCCGCAATTTTATTGCCGAGAACGTATACATTTTTAAACATTTTGAAAAACCGTGGTGCGTCATGTCAAAAAAAAAACAATTACGAAAAAAATCTTTCTAAGGGTATTTATTTATGTAATTAGCACAGTTATTTGTACATTACATATATTTTTGGGTAAGTACTCACAACACAAGCCTTCTTGAGCTTACCGTGGGGCAAAGTCAATTTGTGTAAGGAGGTCCTGTAATATTTGTTTATTATGTTCGACTTCCTACCAGGTCATAGGCCCAATACGGCCTAGTAAGGACATCCGCAGTTCTTATAGTACCATAAAAAGCTTTCAGCTTCACAGTACTTAATCATCGTGTGACCTTACAACATTAATTCTGCTTATAGTTTAGTCACAATTTCAAAACTGTATGGACTTCCTAGATCCAACTCCGTGACCATATAGCCCGATGCCGATTTTAGAAACACCTTTACTAATACAGATGACTGACTACTTATAGACTTTAACCCGTTGCAATAAGGTGCACAAATGTTAAGTTAATTGTTTCCACTATTTGGCGCCATAGTTCAAGGCTCCGTCGTGGGAAGTGTCGCGGGATTTTATCGGTAATGAATGAAAAGGTCAGTACTGTTATTAATTTTACTGTCATTTTTCTTTTACTCAAGATTCTTCATATTAATTTATTTCTATTAACATTTAATCTCAAATTTTTATAGGGTTACTGCTAACCTATAATTTGATAATAGAAAATTTAACATGTTATATTGTTTCTCGAATTTAATGTCTTGAACTTGTATTGAGATTTAACATACAGTTTGACAATAAAATATATTATAAACTTAATAATTTCAAATGCTGTGTGAAATTAATCAGGGAATTGATAATGAATAATGCTACACAATATATGTTGTACAGTCAGCAGTAATAGTAGCGTATGAAAAAGATACTTCATTATGTACTTCACAAAAAACATGAAACGTGAACTGTAGAAAATATCTCATTTTATCGGCATATACTTTTGATGCGTTGTTTCATACTTTACTATTGATGCTGACTGTACAAGCATCTACATAGTAACTCGGATTATGAAGGCATATCATAGCAAACAGCTGGTTAATCATCTGCTTGGTAAATCACCACGGATAAAGGTGGACGGTAATGTAGTGTCGCGACACCAACACACTTTATCGGTGTAATGAAATTTCTAATAAGTTAGGATAAGCTGTAGTCTTCGAGCCATTGGGATGGTTAGCTGAGTAATGTCAAGATAGCTACCTACTGAGTTGGCGACCAGTAGACCGGGCTTTAGATTTTTTTTATACGATAATGGCGGCAAACGATCAGACGGACTACCTTATGGTAAGCAATTGCCGTTGCTCATGGGCATCCGCAACACTTTTAAGGGGGGTTGGAGCTCTGGGAACTACCTGAAAGGTAGCAGTGCTATTATGGCTGTATAGTCTTCTGTAAGGGGGAGGTACTTCCCCAGTTGGGCTTCTCCAGACTCAAGCGTGGTACTTCGCTGAGCCCTACCTCTCTTTGTTCGACGTAGTTTAAGGACATACCCAGGTCCAATAATAATATGGCAACAGTATTCCTTATAATTAGTAGGAGGTGACTAAAAGGAGACCATTAGGTGTCGTCGTGGGTCTCGGTAGTAGGCTGTAATCCTTCATGAAAAAGAAACATGACAGTGCAACTTGCGGAGGTGAAACACCTGCATTGCCGGCATTGGTGCGTTCCCTAAGCGAATCCGGGGCTATACAGAGGTTTCTTTTTTACCTAAGATTTAATATTTGTATAGAATCTGGATATATTTCGGTAAGTGGAAGCATTGCTTTGTCAGGCATTAGCTAAGTTGTAGTTCAAAACTTGATATTTATGATCATTCCTTAATTGATACAAAGACCTACATATAGGTTTTTCTCCAATTATTCAATATTAAATATAAAAAGTCAGACTTTGTCGGAATATTAAAGTAGAAACAGACCCTGTGTTTTGGGTCAGTACTATTTCATTTTCCCTTTAGACAACTAAAATTACAGGCAAGTACAACCCCATATAGTTGCAAGACTATACCACTGGATTCACGGCAGTGGGCGTATTGACGCGTCAAGTGGTCGGTTACAACACTTGCGCCAGTACTAGCGCGAGTGGGCGATGACTCAGCCTGTGCAAACAGGGTTGATGTTCCAGTAACTCATCCAGTCGAACTTATAGGCATACCGGTATTGGCGTTAAGCATATTGTGTCAAAAGAGAATATCAATCACTAAGTTTAAGGCTTGACTTGAAGTGTAGCGTGCGGGGCGGGGCGGATAGCGTGCAAATTCAGTTAATAGAAAAGTATGGCAGCAGACTCAGACCATGCTGCTCAAATCCCTCGGTAGCTCTGTGAAATGATGCACGTTCTGTCTATCGCTCCACTTTGAGTGTCCACTCAGGACTTACCCTAAAGGGAACTTTTCGTACTACTGCTGGTAATGTAGAATGATTTCAGTACAATCAAGCTGAACAAATCACTTTAATGGGGGTCTGACTTCTGACAACTGTCGCTTGACGCTATTCTGACGCAAGAGCATGAGCTGAAAACATTTACAAGATGTTCATTACTTACTGATAACAGCTCTGTTAACAGTTTTACCATATTTTAAGGCCACATTGTCTCTGGTTTGCGCGACCGTTCGACTCATGTATGATCCGAAGATTACCTGTCCGACTAGATGACACCGCGCTTTGAGGATCGATGCACTGTCAAATGTTATTGTATGTTAATTGTGTTTGTTAATATTATTAGACATTTTCGACTGCGGCATTTTCGCATGTTTTGGACGCACGTAAATGCTCCCAATCTTTAATTAATAAAGTAAACGTACCAGTGCTCCACACGTGAATGCCTTCTTGACACCCTTCTGTCACCTAAATTGACAATAACTTAACATTAAAAGTGGCATCCATTGGGACGCTGTCGGGCACATGGCTTTTACCTTAGATGGACAAAGAACCCTTGTATTGAGTCACATGTTAATAATTAACCGAAAGAATTCTACTGCTGGACGAAGACATTCCTCATCAATTTCCACAACGGCCGCTCCTGTACCGCCAGTGTACAACAATTTCCCGCGACCCTGACCAGATAGTCGGTCCACCTAGTTGGGGGCATTCCAACACTACATCTTCCGGTATGTGGACGCCACTCAAGAACCTTATGTCCAATTCAATTCATCATCATTGTATTATATTTAAGCACAATAGATATGATGATATGTAATGATTGCTAGACAAAGATATCTAAGATAATAAGGCCTTAGACATACGAATTAACACAACTTTGACCTTATTCCGTCATAAACTGTAACTTCATCAAAACTTCAATCCAAATGGCATGTTCCAATTACGTTCTACACGCAAATAAAAATGGTCAATTTGAGCATAAGTCACGGCATGACGAAACCTTAGCAAAAACCGTCCCGAATTAAGAAGACGCCTTAATGTATGAAGCTTGTCTGGTCTAAGTACTTTTCAATTGGAGTGAAGACATCACGAATGTTCCCAGTGACCAAGGGGCACAATCAGAGCGCAATTGTCTCAGATTTGGCCGGAGGACACTATTAACATTATGGTTTAGACAAATACGTGGTACATATGATGGTCGTTAGATGTTGGTCATGATTACTGCAATAAAGTTGATGTGCATTGTACTTGAGAGATGAAACTTCGTCACATTGGATATTTTCAGTACAGCTTTTATTATACTATTATACCAATTTAAATTGTCACGCTTTACACACATAATTAATCGCATCAAAACTAAAGGTTACCAAGATTTATGCCGACGTTTCGGAAGTGTTGTGACTTCCATGTTCGCGGCCTGACGTCGACAAAAATCATTAGTTTTAACGCGATTAATTTCCGTTTAGTTTGTAATGATGTCTAAAAATAGCGAGAACTTAAAGCCGCTTGTAGATATGTGAGGTGTTTTTATTGGACAATTATCAGTTTTACGCGTTCACGCCCAGCGTTATATGTGGCTATCGACAGCTCCTTTAAAAACAAGACATCATGTCGATGTCTTAGTACAGCAGTCTAAATCAGTAAATCACGTAATTATTAGTATTAGAGTTTTATAATTATGTGGTACAAAAGAGTTCATAATTGGTATTTTTTCATCTCGAGCATTCGATTGGACATAACTCGCCAGACACATCACTCGAGCGTTCCTAACATGCCACAGAAACATATTTGACAAATAAACATGAAATCAATAATAGGGTATAGATATGTATAAAAAAATTACTGCAGCATTAACAAGTTACCTATGATTATACAGTCACCTATTGGTATCTGAAACGGGAAATATTTAGCTCATGAATAGGTACACTTAAAGAGTAAATATAAAGCAGAGGTTGTATCAAGACAGTTTTCGAAGCCTTATTCAGCTAAATCGTGAGGCAACAAAGCTTTCTCACTATAAAGACAATGGCAATACATCTGTAACCAAATATAACAATCAAAGCTGTCATTCTTTATTCGCGTAAATATGATGTACGGCGATATTCCGCAATGCACTGACACTAATCTGACAGAATGTAGGCAAGATTGACTTTAATAGTCATTTTGGTTATAAAATTTTAGTATCGCGCCTACGACTAAAGCATGAACATTGACATGTATAGATTTAGTTGAGAAACGTCTGACATGAATTTATATACCGTTGTTTAGTTTTCAAGTGTTTATAAAAATCAAGGTTGTATTTATGGTAGTTGGTTGTGTGTTCACACGATTCTTATCTTTTATGGAAACTATCATGTTTTTGATTAATTAAAATGTACGCAAACAAGCATTTATTTTTGTTTGTTGTTTACAAGTAAATATTACTAATGTAATGTCTACATTAGTTGTAAGGGACAAATAATAGTTGGTTGAGCCATATGGCTCGTTGCCATGGTTATGTTCCCCTGGGTCACTTTTCAAACCACAGTTTAATTGCATCTAAAATATATATATTTGTTGTCTAAAATATAAATATATATATTTGCATCTAAAATATATATATTAAATATATATTTGTAGAAGCTATATTATATCCCTTCCATAGTTGCTCAGCTACCAAGCGCATCAGTAGTACGCAGGGCCACATTTCTTGTAACAAACTATGCTTCAGTTGTCCCCTGCCCGATGAGACAGCAACAACAACAAATAGTTAATTCCGAGGGTTGCGTGGTCAAGCCCAATAAATCGATATAATATTACATTGAAGTAACAATCTTACGTAATTCACGTATAGTTCTAAATTCAAAATCCCATTTACTCTACTTATCGGGTTTGACCACAAAACCCTAATATTTCACTCACATATATATACTCTTAATAGGGGACTAAGTGTTTAATATGTTAAAAACTTTAGAATAAAATGAAATTATTTTTTAGTATAAATGCACTAAATTAAGTAAATTTCTAATTGCTACAACTAAAAATACGATGAGATATCGCTTTTTTCAAATGTGTGTTGTTAAATTACATGAGCTGTCGTTAATGTTACAATGCGCAATTTTAATTCAGTATAAAATTAAACTAGGCGGTTTATCTAGAATATGATTACATTTTTTTACCACGTAGGTACATGTACTTATAAACTAATGTTTTTGTTGACCATTTTCCATCCTTGTAGAACGTAGTCTCTACACATGTCCTTACAATCGAAGTCAATGGCCATATCTAATGCATTAACGAACCATTTGCAATTCATAAAACTTTAGTTCCGTATGACTTAGACAATTGTGGGAGAATTAAGTGCTATTTTGGTTGAGGAAAACGAATATTATTGTATTAGTAAAAAAATGACCTCAACTGGTTGTTAAAACTAATGCACTTTTAAAGATTGCCCTTTTGGTTAAATAATCACTTACGCGATTATTTCTGTCCTTCATTTGAGTTATCGAGTTTGTAGCTAGTTTGAGCAATTGTGTTTTTTGTTCTATTAGTTTAATTTGTCTAAATTTATCGATTGCTTATATAAAAAACGGAGCCAAATAACACAGACCAACTTTGTAAGTAGTCATTACGAATAAGGCGCCACTTGTAACTACAAGCTTTTGAGAAACCGGCCCGGATTGCCTATGGTTTTTTTTTATGATATAGGAGGCAAACGAGCAGACGGATTGCTTGATAGTAAGCAACTACCGCCGCCCATGGACACTCGCAACACCAGAGGAGTCACAAGTACGTTGCCGGCATTTAAGATCCCTATACGCTCTTTTCTTGAAGGTTTGGATGTCATATCGGTCCGGAAATACTGCACACGACAATTTATTCCAGAGTTTTGCTGTGCGAAGCAGGAAGTTTCTAGGAAAATGTACAGTTGAGGACTGCCAAACATCTAAGTACTAACTAACAACTCTACACGCCAACACTTCCATCATCAGAAGTGTTGTCGTGTAGAGTTGTTAGTTATTTAGTCACATTTTGTTGGCCAATATTCACATTTGTATTAAAATTATTGGATCCTTAATTAGTATTTTATCTGAGGGTTATATGGAAGCACTACGTAAGGATGTGAATTAGTTTAATCAAATGGAACAATGCGATACATACATACAAAGTGTGACAGTTTTTTTGTTAAACGGCAGGAAATAAACTGCTTTTACGAGTATTTTTGCAGTTCTCTTTATTTAATGCCGGCTGTAAATGCAGTTTCCCACACTCCATGTCCGTTAAACGGTACTATTGCAACTAAGAACAAATCACATTATTTTTAATTAAATAAAATATAATAAGTTCAATGTAAATTGAGACTTCGATGTCGTTAAGTGTTCAATACAATACGATTACGGTAGATGTGACTACACGTCACCCATGATGACGTATACCACGAAGGATAAGATAGAAAAATTTGACTAGTCTAAGCGGTACTCGGATAGCACAATTGGAAGTGCACTGGGCTAGTGATCCAGTGGTTGTGGGTTCGAGTCCCGCTTCGAGTCAATTTTTTCTATTTTTATTTCGATTTAAATATCGAAGATATTCGCTAGCAGACGTTTCTGCATAATAAAAAAATAAAAAAATAATTTAATTTAATATTTTGATTTTTAAGTAGTAACACCACCGAGATATCCTGCCTGCCTCTGACGCTGGAGAAACTTGTCACTATTTCTTAATTCATCTATTTTCTAGATACTATTGCAGTTTGTGGCAATATTATAATACCTATATATTATCCGATTACTATTTTTTTATTTAAATTACCCCATATAAAATAAAATGAAAATTGTTTAGACTAAAGTCACATAGCAGGTAAATAATAATGCCTACATATAGATATTCTTTATTTTAAGGACCCGGGTAGAGTACCTAAACTGCGACCGGAAACCACCGGAGGACGAGCAGCCACCCTTTACCTAACATACCGCGATCGCCAACCCGCATGCCAAGCGTGGCAGTTAGGGCAATGAACCCTATGCTCAGAAATCTCTGCCTGTGGCGATCTATGGGGGAAGTCTATGGACATTAATGGCTGATGATGATGATAGTGATAAGGTCTTCTAAAGCTCAAAGGCTCAGTTACAAACCGCCAGCGCCGGCAAGTTACGTAAGAAATGTAAATTTCTCGCTCAAATTTGTCGCAAACACCGGTACATGACACCGGTTTTGAAGTGTCGTGTCGGTATAAATTACCGATATTTATGGAGATAAGATTTATTATGATTGCACAGTTATCGCAAATTGTTTGTTGAGAGTGTGCCTACGTATTGGTTTACTGTGGGAACTTTTGGCATTTATTGGGCGTCCTGGCATAATTAATGATGCTGCACCCAGATTTTGCCGTACCGTTCAGTTTTGATAAAGATGATTGGACTTAGGTAGGCGGTTCATACTATTGCAGTTAATTTATAAAACACATACAATCCAGGATACGATGGTGGATCTACGTAATTCAATAGAAAAGTATCTAAATTACCTATAGGACCATAGAGCCTATAGGACTATAGGTACTAACAGTCCTATCTATCAATGTTTTTTATTCACCAGCCACGGACGTCCACCGCTGGATATGGCCTCTCCCATACCAACGCAAGCAGGGAGTTCAATGTCATTATCGCCACTCTTTGCAGGCGGGTTGGCGACCGCAGTATCTTCATCCGTTCAGGGAGCGATGATTTCCCATGGTTTGGCATCCGATGGTTTCTGGTCACAGTTTTGGTACAAAACGTCGGTTCTTACAGTTTACATAATAAGGTAAGTCTTTGAAAGACTATAGGTACATAAATTAGCCTGGACCAGACTACTATCGTATATCGACGCGGACATAGTTAGCCCGACAAGGTCGCATCTGGGTTAAAAGGTCAGACGACAGTCGCTTTCATAAGTCTATACTTCCGTAACTACGACTCTGAATTCTACCAAATCACTATATTCCCACGACATTATTTTTGAGAGATAAATTCTTGCAAAATTAAAATAATTGGCACCTGACCGTTGCAGCGTGGCAAAAACTCGCATCCTCAGGCCAGACGTCTTAGTTGATGTGACAAATTCTTAATACAGCGGACGACGTAACTAAATTCTTATTCGCATTCGTAAGTTGAATTAACAGTTTACAGGATTCTGTGGCATTATACCAAAACAATCTTTGATGAAAGCTGAACTTCTGTAATGTTGTTTTTTTTTTTCTTTTTTTTTATGACAAAGGTGGCAAACGAGCAGACGGATTGCCTGATGGTAAGCAATTACCGTCGCCCATGGGCACTCGCAACACCAAGAGAGTCACAAGCACGTAAGCACGTTGCCGACCTATAAGTGGGTTGGAGGTCTGGGAACCTTATTCAGCATCAGGAACACAACACTACATACCTGAAAGGTAGCAGTGCTATTATGGCTGTGGTCTTCTGTAAGGAGGAGGTACTTCCCCAGTTGGGCTTCTCCAGATTCAAGCGTGATGGTACTTCGCTGTGCCCTCCCTCTCAATGTTCGTAATATCAGAATAACTATGTTATGTAACTAGAACAATTTACTAGCAAAAGCTTTTACAATTAACATTAGTCTGAAGACCGCACGCACTTTTATAAAAATATGGCAAGAGTTAGTAGCCAATTGTGATTTTGTAGAGTATACATATTATTGATTCCTTTATACCATGACATACATGGTAATATACTGTCCGTCCTTTGCTTATACGCGGTGTCTGAAAGGGACTTACATCTTATATATGCGACATTATCTAGCAAAAGGGACCTTATTGTCGATGGTGCTTACGTCGAACCGCGTTGCGTTTGTATTGCGGCATCTTGAATAACGGCGTAAGCGCCATCGACAATAAGGTCCCTTGTCATAGATAATGTCACATATTGCAACATAAAACTACGGAATCTCAAAAAACATGTCGACACACGCTTGCCCAATGTTTTACCGCGATGTGACAAATTCGTAACGGCAAGTAGGAATTGGTCGCGCCCATGAGAGCCGCGGCTCAGCCCCGAACTGCTGACATTAATACTTTGCATTTGACACGAACTCCTTCACTGCTATACTATTGGTTGTTATTATAAATTGCTTGGCAGGTTCAAGTTATAAGAGATTTTGCCAGCGTCAGACTAGCCGTATATTTATGATGGCGTTTGCCAGCCGGGGCCTTAATCAGTCCGGGCCCGCTGCGGGACTCGCAGCAAACCAGACCCATGGGCTCTATGTTTTTTTTATGACAGAAGTGGCAAACGAGTAGACGGATTGCCTGATGATAAGCAACTACCGTCGCCCATGGCCACCCGCAACACCAGGGGAGTCACAAGCGCGTTGCCGGCCTTTAAGGGGAGTTGGAGCTGGGAACCTTACTCACCACCAGGAACACAACACTACATACCTTAAAGGTAGCAGTGCTATTATGGCAGAAGACCACTTCTGTAAGGAGGAGGTACTTCCCCAGTTGGGCTTCTCTAAACTCAAGCGTGATGGTACTTCGCTGTGCCCTACCTCTCATTGTTGGACGTAGTTTAAGGACATACCCGGGTTCAAAACGAAATAATAATAAACAAAATATCAACGAAAGATCATCTAGCCTACACAAATCCGACTCTGAGGGTAAAGTCCTATTCTAGTTTTTATAACATAAACCTGTTACTCTTTAAATCAAACTGAATTGACAGTTCCATATTTAATTTTAAAATCGGCTTACAAACGGTGGTAAAATTAGACACTATTCTACCTATATTCCAAAATTTACATTACAGAATTTGTTGCTTGTAAGTATTAACTTAGCTGCCATCGCTTGTAACTTGCACGGACTTATAAAAATCGACTCTCCCACGGCTATTACAGCAAGTGCTTTATCCAAGTGCTAATTGCATCTCGTTTTTGCCCATATTTTTTTCTCCTGTTATCGACTTTAACACCTATTGTTTAAATTCAATATCTTTACTAAATATTAACGAGTTAAGACCTTTTAATCTGAATGCTGTGACTCAGCGTCGCTCACGCGGAAATCGATTTGTTTTTAATGTCGTTAATGTGATCGAAATATTGTACTATTCGATTATGAATGGGTAAAAACGGTTGTATTTTTGTAATCGTTTGGATGCGGATATTGTAAATAAAGTTACCTATTAAGTACAGAGAGAATTCGTCTTTGGAATAGTTACAAAACTGGTAACTAACTATTATTTTTTTCTTCTCAAGAATTTAGGTATAATTTTTGAAATGCATGAATGGATACGGTTGGTGATTCTATACTCCAACCTGAAACCGCTGGAGGATGGGCAGGAGAGTCTCTAAGAGCGAGGGAACACATTGCGATCGCCAACCCACCTGCCAAGCGTGGCGATTATGACAATGTTGGTATGGTGGAGAACTATGTCCAGTAAACGCTGATGACAATAATGATCACGATCATCTATTATATAAAATATACGACTGCTCTTAACAGCACATCGTCAACCACTCTCGAAAGTGTAAACTTAGATGTAGAATATATCATATTTCTCTTTTGATTCCATACCATAGGTATTTGCAATCGTGTTTGCCAACAATTGTAACGAAATTAGATAGGAATTAAAAAACTCGCACATCATGAACCAAGAAATATCAATAAACATGTATCAAAAGACAAGGGTTATTGTTACACTCCTCAAACGGGTGCAATACATCGTGCCATTATAAACAAATGTTGTCAGTACACCGTTGACATCGCTTTAAAACAAAAACAACAAATCATGACCCGACTAAACAACCCTCCCAAACCGAAATACGTCAAAATTAAACAAATAAACCATCTCTAAAACAGAAGTCACCCTCTATTAACCGTAACAAATCTAAAACGCTTTGATCCTTGCAAATATTTCGTTGTTCGCAACTTCTTTCCCTTTTTGTTTTGTCAAAGCATACTTGATCCGTCCGTTAAATAAATTGTTCGGTTATCGTTAGTGGCGTTTAGGAAAGTCCACGGAAGCCGCCGAGGCAAATATTTGAAAAGTTCGGACGCCGGCACCTGTGGTCACCCTTGTATTGTCCTTTTAGGAACTCAATAGAGTGGGTATTACGCAGGGTTATATGTTAAATTGCGTAAAATAAACTACACGTGAAGAAAAAAAAATCATCTTCATGGATCTGTGTAATAACATAACTAATTATATACCGCGTGTCTCCGACATAGGGGCTTTAAATGTAAGGATTAATTTTGCTCATAATACTGAACTATTTTTAGTCTACAACTAGTCAAATAACGGTTACTTAATGATATCATTTTTATCATACAAACTAAATACTATTTTCAATGTACGAGATCCAATGAACCAAATGACATCGTCTGTCATACTTCAAAAACTGATGATTTTGCATTGCATTGATTGCTCTAATAAATTTTGAACTGTATCCTTTTTTACCAATCCAGTTATTTTAAAAAGTTATAGACTAAAAGTAGCTCAGTTTTATGAGCAAAATCGATCCTTACATTTAAAGCCCCAATTTTGGAGACACACGGTATATTAATACAGAAGTTTTCTATAAAAATTTGTACATTCTTCAGCCCGATATATATATATATATCATTTCTAGTTGATTATTGTCGTTTTTTTATGTTCTAGAAATAACATTGTAATTCCTAATTATTTATTTACGTAGTAACTCTGGAACTTGGAAACTTGACTACTATATGGAATAATTTAACGAATACAATCGTCCCGTGTTATGTACTAAATACCTAATGTACTTATGTACTTATAATTTACGACCAATGTTTAGAAATTGCACCTCAAAATAATAATATCCAAGATCTTCGAAGATTTTGTGTTCTTCAAAAAATAAGTAATACGAAGAAACTATAAAGATCTGCAAACCAGTTCCAGTAAGTTGCACAGTACAAGAATATTTCTGCCCTCTTTTTCTTTTCCCCTGTCATTTTGCTTTGTGCAATTAAATCTAGTAAGGACAGTACCTTTCTGCAGCAATTTCTAACATAGTGGTTTGAGCAACTCTATACATGTCCCGAAACTTCTCACACAAATTCACCCACTCTTTTACCCTTATTTTATTTCGCGACTCAATACATTCCCTATTTCGGTCCTCCGCCTCGAGTGTTTGCCCTTTCCCTTTGAGTCTTGAGGGTCGGCGAGAATACTAAGCGAGCCCTTGCGAGGGTCTTAAGTGTCGACTGGCCATTCTTTTTGCTATTTTATTAGTTGTCCTTTGTTGAAAGGAATTACGTACTTTCGCAGTGGTGCACTTAGTGGGCAGAAGTTTTAATTGGGTTTCTAGATGAAGATTGCGGTTTGTGTGGAAGAAAACAAACTGGAAAACATGTAGACATAATGTACATTCGCTATAAGATATGTCGTAGCGGGAGATTCTTAAATATTATCATTTTTTCTTTCGTTCCACGAGATTAGGTCACAAAATCCGAATACCCATTGTCATAGATTTATGCGCATGTCTATAAACATAAATATCTGAACATAAAAAAAACCCTTTCAAGTCCCAAAATTAATCAAAACTGACTTAAAAACTTTTCTTTCATTTATCCCAATCAGTATAAGCGAGCAGTAATAAAGCTTTCTAGGCGCTATTGTCAAACAACAATTGCGTGGTTGTTTTATCTTATCTTTTATTTAATATAGTTACCAAAATCATTATCATAATTTTATTAAAGAAATAGCACCTAAGTACTTAACTACTCCTTTAAACGAACATTCTCACACAAAATAACTGAGCCCCACGGTAAGCTCAAGAAGGCTTGTGTTGTGGGGGCTCAGCCAACGATATATATATATATATAATATACAAATACTCAAATACATATATAAAACACCCATGACTTAGGAACAAATATCTGTGCTTATTACACAAATATATGCCCTTACTGGGATTTGAACCATAGGCTTCATAGGCAGGGTCACTACCCACTAGTCCAAACATGAGGTCAACGATTTGTTACAGACTAAATAACAAATGACTGCAAAATACATAATTTTATGTCGTACCAAAAATTATTATTGAGCACCCGTTCATTTTTTAGACGTTACTCAGAAACAAAGTTATCGGTACTTAGGTATATGGCTAGCATCCCTAATAAACACTACGCATAGATAGCACTAGATGGCCCTAGATTAGGGTTTGATAATTCACGTGGGCGGCACATACTCCATTCAAAACGCCTCAAGCGAGTACATTAATACGTTCGTAAGTACGTCTCGTTCAAGCGTGGCACATTATTTAGTCAAAGTACTGTACATTATGGTATTTAACAATATCTAAATGCTGGCATTGTCTTCAGGATTAGACACGGGTGAGCCGAGCGTGGGTGTCATATGGAACTATAGAACACTAGTTGTAGATAGGACTGTAGCGTAAATTATCATTCAGTCAGCAGCATGTAGTTGGGAGCGGTCAAAGTCGGTAAATGTTATGGTGACATACCCTTTTTTATACAAAGACTGTGGCAAACAAGCATACGGCCCGCCTGATGGAAAGCAGTTACCGTAGCCTATGGATGCCTGCAAATCCAGAGGATTTACATGCGCGTTGCTTACCCTAAAATTTGTTAGAGCTCTGGGAACCTTACTCACCATCAGGAACAAATCACTACATACCTGAAAGGTAGGTAAGCAGTGCTATTATAGCTGGGGTTATTCTGTAAGGTGGAGGTACTTCCTCAGTTGGGCTTCTCCAGATTAAAGCATGGTACTTCGCTGTGCCCTACCTTTCATTGTTGGACGTAGTTTAAAGACATACCCGGGTCCACAAACTCACTACTACTCACTGCTATACAAATGAACATCAGTACCGACATAGTTAGCTACTTCGGTTGTTAAGTGCTGTTTGACAACTGACCAGCGATAAACCAGTTCTTGCATTAAAATTTAACTTGAAAAATAAATGTAAGCGTTCTTATATGTTCACATATTTATATACTAGCTTGTAATCAACAATTCTCGTGACGTTACATCTTGATGTAGATTTTAGAGATTTTACTTTATGACTACTTTACGTCTGCAGAAATGCCATAGATACTATTCTACGAAAGCGCCTGAAGTCCAATCCACATTACTTGGGAAAATTAGGCTTCTCTGCCCTCTCTACTCTTTGTCCTAGACACAGGGAGAAACCATCGCCTAGGGCAGGTCGCAACGGTCTCCAAGAAAGCTTTGTAACATCATAAGATTAATTAACAATATAACGTGTACTTACGGGATGAAATTCCCGACATTATGGAGGTTTAGACGCTCAAGATTGCTTGCTGTCTGTTAACTTGAAGACGGTTTTGGTGGGTAGGCGTTTTAGTATGTTAATAGCTTTGTAAGCAAATGCTTTGCTATCCTTTTTTGAAGCAAATATGTGTAACATGTAATTTAGTTAAAGGAAGGATTCATAATCTACATTTTTTTTATATTTCGTGGAGCAACAAAACTTTTGAAACGGCAGAACGTTTTCTGACTTGTTCATGTATTGTTCTCACTTATACTTCAACTGCGTAACTACGAAACTAGTTAACAAAAGACGTAGCTGAGTATAACGCGGAACTGTGAATCCAGTAAATTTTAATTAGGCACCTTTGGCTATTCAGTAAAAGGTTTTTGCGTCTATTTCAGCTGGCAAGTGAAATGTGGCGTATGAGAATGGAGGCCTGCGGCTGTAGCGCCCACGCTTAGATGGTCTTATACGTCTCCTGTCTGGCTGGGGATAGGTCTGGGCTTAGGCTGACGAGCAGTAAGCGTTTGAAACGCCTCAGAAAAAGACGTACCTGCGTTTTTTCCTTGATTTCAAAAGCGTTAAGCACATGCAATGTTTATTGCCATGCCGGTAATCATGTCTTTATGGTATATGGGCTAGATACATAGATAGATATGTAGACGAGTCAACTGTTCACGCTTTGGCACGCACTGGCCAGTTGGTACCAGTATTAAGTACCTTAATGACGACTGACAATGTACTTACTTGATTTTAGCACATCTATATGCTGTCGTGTCTTAGTTCCTCGCGCAGGTGAAATGATTACAGATATTTTTAAGTAATGCTGACTTAACAACTTAAGATTATTATTTGTCATAAGAGCAATGTCACGTCGATACACCTATTTGTAATACACTACAATGCTGAACGCTTTATTTTATTTGTTCACCAAGCGGTTAAACCAATGTATCTGAATTAAATTTCCAGAGAAATAAAAACCCATACTTTTTGTCAAAAAAAAAAACTTGTTACCACTGCCTAATTGTCAGTAAGTAACTACTGACAATTACTTAAAACATCGCTATTTCAACTAAGAACAAATCAAAATATTTAATGAACTAAAATTTGATTTATTCTTGGTTGCTTCATTTAATTAATATTTTGATCTGATTAAGAAAAAGTGACGAGGTCCTCCGGTGTCCAAGGCAGGCTATGAACCCGCATTTCCAGCATTCGCGGCTGACGCCTTCTGCTATTTCCCTTTGAAAACCGCTACGTGTGGAGGCGCCCTTAAAGCCCGAAGCGCAGGCCCTTACGCGGATGCAGCCCAACCTAATAATTTCTTAATGTCATGCGCTTGGAAGGGAATTATTGTTTTGTATTAGAATAATGGTGTACTCAGATTGTTAAGTATAGATTAGCGGGCGGACCGCTGACATATTGTACGTAGTATAACCGTTCAATTGTGCTAATAGCCTGCTTTAGGAAATTGTGAAACGTTTGAACTAAAGGCATAGAACGAACTCATTTTACTTTGGAACGTTACAAAAGCTTCAATATATTAACTGTGTATGATAGGCCAAGTTTAGATGTTACAAGCAACATCATTGGACCCATATATTAAAGTATCATTGGTACCTGGGGTACCTAATACAGGTATATTAGGTAGGTTTTAGAAATAACAATTACTATAATTATAGTGAATTGTCCCTAAACTGCGACCAGAGCTATCGGAGGATGGCAGCAGCATCCACAGGGCGGTAGAATGTCCTGCGATCGCCAACCCGCCTGTGAAGCGTGGCGATTATGGCATTAAAACTCCAGTCCCATGTCCAGCAGTGACCGTCCGTGACATAAATTAGTAGATGTATAATGGTGTAAGTCAAATTTTCGCCTTAATACCTACTTCTTTTGAGTTTGATGAGCTTTAAATATTAGACTGACTTATAGGGAATTTTGTTATGAGTAGCATAATATCAAAGAAATAAGTACTATAAGTAGCTTCGTGTTAGTCATAGTTTATAGCCAGCAATTTGGGACACCTTTTGTGTGGCCTGAGTGCAGTCTATGTTTAGGAACGAATGGTTTATGGATTTAATTGGCAAGTGAGCTTTAGCAACCAACGCTAATTATGGATAGATTTATCCCAATTTGTTAGATTCGACGGGTCTACGTCTACTTAACGAGTTTAGAATAAACAGATGACATACTTCTTAGGTTTACTTGCTTGTTCCTGGGTTAGTCAACTAACTCAGGTTAAGGGTTAAATATGTTACCCGGTTTAGTAGGCTAACTCCGAGTTGTGCAAGTGGGCCTCAGAGAGTTAATCTTTAAACAATTAAGCTTACGATATATTTTTAAAACTTCCATATGAAGCTAGGGCACTCATGAAGGTAGTAATAATTTTCATTTGGGGTCTTTTGCTAACAAAGTTAGAAAGGAAGAGTTTTCAGTACAGAGTAGATACAGTCAGCTTGTGAACAGCTAAGCAAATTATGTATAAGATACCATTGTTTTGCAAACAGGGACTTTGGTATCTTTGCAAAATACTTTTTGCCACGCTCTGAAGTGCGACTTGATCTTACGACAATGGGATAAATGCTAGATCTCATTGGTAGTGCAACAGGTTAATATTATTAATTATTAAGTAGCAAGTTCGTGTCTTACCCGTGACGGTGAAAAAAATGTTTCTTAATAACGTAATACTCTCCAAAAACATATGAAATATGTAATATTTATTTATCATTTGTCGCCCTTTCCCAACCGGTGTGTTAGGTGCGGACCCGGCCGTAAGTATGGTTTCACTCAGGCTTCGCAGTGCATAATTACTCGGCAAGTACGTCGGTTGCGGTAACCTGAATTAAGGGTCCTTACCATTAGTGCATTGATGTGACATATATTTTTTTTTTGTTTATGACATAGGCGGCAAACGAGTAGACGGATTGCCTGATGGTAAGCAATTACCGTCGCCCATGGGCACCCGCAACACCAGAGGAGTCACAAGCGCGTTGCCGGCCTTTAAGGGGGGTTGGAGCTCTGGGAACCTTACTCACCATCAGGAACACAACACTACATACCTGAAAGGTAGCAGTGCTATTATGGCTGCGGTCTTCTGTAAGGAGGAGGTACTTCCCCAGTTGGGCTGCTTCAGATTCAAGCGTGATGGTCATCGCTGTGCCCTACCTCTCATTGTTGGGATTTTAAGGACATACCCGGGTCCAAAAAAAGATCTTACGATAATACCCTATTATCGTAAGATCTTAAGTTTCATCATCATTATGATGTTAGATTCAGTTTTAGTTAAACATTAAAATATTTAGAAATTAAATTGTTTTTCTTTTTCATTTTTCTTTTCATCTGTAAAGTCAATTGCAAAGGTTTTGCACTGAGTGCACTGAGGCTTTAGGCTGAGATATACTCGTATATCTACTATTCATCACGCTCTGCTTCATACAAAAAATAATCGAAAATATCTTACAGAAACTACCTATCGGCCCTGGACGTCCATTGCTGGACATAGGCTTCTCCCACAGCACAGACCACAATAGGAAGCGATCTGTGAGCATGTGGTGTTGAATGCCATTACAGGCGGGTTGGCGATCGCAGTATATTAAAGTCCGCTCTAAAGGGACTATGCTGTTCGTCCTCCGGGGGAAAAATACTTAAAGCAAAAAATCAATCAGCAAAATGGCCTGGCGACCTGGGACTAAATAATAGATTTTGATAATTTGGAAGGCCTCTTAAGTATTTATAGATAAGCAATAAATTTTGATCAGCCGAGCATTGAACAACTTGTTATATTCACTTGTTTTGCATACTTAAGGCATTTAAATAAGCTTTTCGCCATGACCGATGTGTTAATATAATGCTTTTAAGGATGTGAAGTCATACTCATTTTATGTGCATACATAAATATGAAGTTTGTTTGGAGAATTAGCTAAATAATAGACCTCAATTTATATGTAATTCTTGTAATTTTTTACAACAAGGACCATCATCATTTCAGCTGAGTCCACGATAAATATATATACATAAATATATGTAAAATATGTATATTATGCCTTGTACAAAAAAATACTTAGTGAGCTTGCTACCTAAATTTTGAAGCCGATGCTCCTTGGTTCAAATCACAGTAAGGGTGAATCATGGGTATTATATTAAAACACATTCAAGCCTTTTGGTGCTCACCGTGGGGCTCACTCAATTTGTGGAATAATGTCCTGTAATATTTATTTATTTATGATGAAAATACTATACAAGTAGGTAAATCTCAGATTTATTCTTTAATTATCTTGCATCCGCCAGCTATGAAACTAAACAATCCCCTATGATTGATGAACAGAGCAGCAGCAAGACGTGTCGCACAAACAGCCAAAACAAGTCGGAAATCAATCGCCTTCCACTAAACTTACCGAATTTTCCTCCTGCTTGGTCAAGCTAAGCTGACACTTATGTCAATAGGGTTAAGGGTGGCAGGATTTTTCGTATCATTTCCGTCAAAGTCCCTCTTTTAATTGCGATCCAATGAAGCGACTCTAATTCCGCTCTCAGCTGTGTCTGGCAAGAACGTAGCATATGATTTTTCCATGTGTATGAAACAATTTAATAGTACTAAATCAAAATCTTTTAAAAAATTATATTAAAGGGTTGTCAGAATATTTAATAAAGTACCTAAGCTATATTAAAAAAATATATTACAACAGATAGGTACTGCTATAAGTAGGTACCTACTGTAAGATATGTGCACGTAAATGGAAACCAGTTTGAAATTTATTCAACGACAAAAGGATAAAAAGAGGACTGTGATTTTGAAGGACTGTTTGCCTTCGAACTTTTGATTTTGTTGGCTATTACGCATAATGTGGCAAAAGACACTCATGTCAGTTACTAGTATTGCCACACAATAAGTTTTTATATAAAATTACAATTTTGCCTTAGTTTTTGAACTGAGTATTTGAATTGGAATTAGCGACAAAGCTGTCTAAATTAAATTTAATTGAGGAAAATGTGTCCATATTTAAAATTAACGCTGGTTTTGGTGTTCAATTTGTATAGGTACAAAACCACAAATGAAAGATGCATCATGCACAAATGAAAGCATTATTCTTACCACAATCGCTTTGGAGACTATTTTCTTTTACTCGGTTATGATCTATTACAGAGGCAAGCTGCAAAGTTTCGGTCCCTCCGATAACACACTTAGTGGGGTCCAATCAATAAAACAAGTGACTGCCGTCGGCCAATATTATTTGCCCGTACGTGATATTTTTGCCAGTAAACTTTCACGTTCGTTATTGGCAAATTAAATCATAACGTTAATATAATAACTGCCGGCAGATGAGGTTGGCAAGGTATTTTTATTAGGTACAACATTGCAATTATTGACACTGTAGGTACAATATTACAAGTATAGATCCTTGAGGGAAGGGGTCAAAACTGATATTTGTTTCCTATTTTATGTTTAATTGGATGATGTAACAATACAGGCCAATAACCTTAATTAATTACTGAAACCTACGTAAAGAGGATATAATAATTGTAAACATTAGACTATTCGTTAAAAACAAATCAAAATCAACTATTTGTTCTGTAAGTAGGTCTCAAGAGCACATGTCAATAAAACATTTATACAGATATGACAATGCCTTGTGATGCCGGCTGACTAGAATAACACCAGCCCATCTCCTCCCGCGGGTGTCGTAAGAGGCGACAAAGGGAAAAATCCTACGGACGGGCAGCGTCCGTCGAAACCCAATCTACAGCTACTACGGTCTCCAACCCTCCTGCCAAGCGTGGCGACTATGGCAATCTACCCCCAATATGATATCAGTCATATTTGTGGGAGGCCTATGTCCAGCAGTGAACTGCATACGGCTGAAAAATATTACATTACAACTTCTTAGATAGGTACAAACAGCCAAAACCTGCGTAAACATCACTTTGTCTTTTTTAAGCTGGGTCAGAGCCCTGCTTGAGTGACAATTAACTGACATGTTGAACCAAATTAAATTTTCTAGACGAAAGGAGTTTTAGTTGGAGGTCCTTCAATTGTCACAAAAGCATCCCGAAGTACAGATTTCAGCTGGAGGCATTTGTTTATTTGAAGCATTTGTCGTTGACAGGGTGCCCTCTCACCTGTCCGTAGTGTCTCGGTATTTGCTGGAGGCGCGTGCCAAGCATTCCGAGAACATACCGATCCCTTGGCTTCTTGAGTGATAGCTGCTTCGTATAAGGGGTCAGGCTTGTGTTTGATAGGATGGGATTTTATGTTACTGACGGCATTTCCTTGAAAACAGATGTTCAATTAGATATTTGGGTTTATGAAACATGTTATAAACATAATATCATTCATTTATTATCTGCTGCAAATGCAATATTAGAACAATTATAATCTAGTTGTCATATCATAACAGGAGAAAGCGTGATAATACTGTGTAAGTCTAATACGGGCGAAGAATTAAACCAGACATAGGATTTACCAGTATAATCATTACTTAACCAAAAGGTTTTTCCTTGATTATACCTATTATTTAATTTTTGTAAAATTTCTGAGCAGTAATGTTCTGCGAACATTAGGTACGCGATATGAGCTTTTGAAACTAACTGTCAACGAGTGTTTAACTCGAGTGTGTTGCATTTCATTGCGGGCCGATTTTTTTTAAATGGATACAATTTTAATTGTACTTCTAAGCAAAAGTTTATGTAGATGACTTTAGAATATTTCTTATGTCCTATTCTACCCTCCGTTAAGAGATTCGCCCGTATAAGATTATATATTCTACGTAGTAGTTCACTGTATATGTTCTAAGTAGTTGTACGATTCTGACAGTTATACTGTTTAATAATTTCTTAGACAAGTCAGAGTCAATATGCCTTTTTGTTTTCTCCATGACCCGACGAAAAACTAGTCACCTGTCAGAATATAAGTCAAACCGGCGGGTACCGGAATCTATGAACACGCCGCCACTTTTACCGAGATCGACTATCTACTCGCAACTAGCTTTAGAGTAAGAACAAATACTAATATTTAGAAGCGCTAATAATATATTTTTCACAAGTCACGTTTGAGTTTGACACAGAAATCTTAAATAAGTACTCTAAATGAATACTAAAATCAATTTAAACTCAAATGTCTAAACTGTCATCGACGTTCGTATTTTCCTGTAATAAATTTCCCCAAAGCAGCCCCTCAGCGCCCGAAGCCTGAAGCATTCCTTTAAAATAACTCCACTGTCTCAAGTGCCCACACAATTCCCAGATTCGGTTGCACCCTTCGCAACCCTCATCTTAGTACCTTGTCGTATAACAGAGTATACGCGAGTGGACAGTTATAGGGTGTATTTTCATAGCTTAGCACGCAGATTGCTCATGGCTCTAGTGTAACTATAATCCCTAACAGTTGTGTAGGATAAGGAAACCTAGCGTTTGACATAATTTCTTAAACTAGCATGATGACATCCACCTACCTTTTAACCCTTCTTATATAGACGCATTTACACTTCTGCCTTGGAAATGTCGTGTGCTTTTATGTCTCTTCCTACCACGCCAATACCTAAATGTGTTCTGCTAACATTTATGATTGATATTTGTTTTTCATTTGTCGAAATTTTTGCGTGTCAGCCACAACGTGTTCAACAGGGTAATGATTGATAT
Source organism: Grapholita molesta (assembly GCA_022674325.2). Classification (NCBI taxonomy): domain Eukaryota; kingdom Metazoa; phylum Arthropoda; class Insecta; order Lepidoptera; family Tortricidae; genus Grapholita; species Grapholita molesta. The sequence continues at coordinate 9,847,936 of CP053137.2, forward strand.
TCTAACAAAGAACAAATCAAATTATTTTTTTACTAAAAATTGCTCAATGCACTTACTCAACACTGAATCATTTATAAATGGAAATAGATAACATATATTTAATAAAAGTGACAAGATCCTGCGGCGTCCGAGGCAGGATCCTGGATGTATGTTATATATTTCGATCGATATTCTGTTTTTAAAGGAGACTTAGCACAGACCAGACGAGCTTTAGTTTCAAAATGTACATTTCAGCTAAGCAACCAGTTACGTTTCCAAGTAATTCTGCTAGCGATTGTAATAAAGTCTAGGTTCGGTGCGACAAGGTACCGCGGTTAGGGCGGTCTCTGTCGTCAAGTGACACGAGTCGTCGCTTAGTGTCGTGTCGCGTGTAATGGCTCGGAAGCAGGAGGCAGGGGTAGATTTACCGGGAACTTTCTGGAAATAAATAGTTTGAGTTACACAATCGACAACTTATGTGAGGTTTTGGTAGAAGTTAATCTTAAGCTCTATGGGACTAGTGCACTGGACTGCGGGCTGGGGCATCGGTGGCGTTTGTGAAAATGCAATCGCATGATGTATGTTTAAGATAATGACACGTTTCATCAAATCTTATTATTCTAATTATATTTCGAGAGGCGTTTTCTTGAATAAACTGACCTTGACTATGGCTCCTGGTAAATATTTTTATCTTTTATTCTCCCTACATCAGTTTAATCATTGCTACCCATTGTCTAGAAGAATATAAATTTTATTATTTATTATTTGGCAGGAAACGTCGGTTTCCTTGAATATTATGCCGGGCCGGGCTTATGAAGTTTAATCCAGGGCAGAAATTTGTTCCCGCTGGTACCCAAAATGCAAGCCTATTTGTGCTTACCGTTTGTGGGACTCATTCTATTTGTGTAACGATATCCTGTGTTATTTATTTATTTAATATTGTCTAAAACAATTTTTTCTTAAATCCTATTATGAGTATATGGAGCAGACAGTTACTTTCCATGCCTCCACGAACCCACTCCAAGTCTTTTCATACCTTTTCATTTTCTGATGATAATTCATTTTCATATATACTTTTCATTTCCAGCGACAAGAAGAGCTGCCAAAAACTGCTTCATCAAGTATCGCGGCAGCGTGTCAAGCCAAGTTCAAGCAAAGGAACCGGCTAGCCAGCTCCGATTTCTTATCACCTGAAACAGAATAACATAAACAATTGAAAATAGCAGTGGCAACAGATTCAAGTAAATCGAGCGAATAATTCGGCCATCCATCACGTGGACACGTGACGTGACAGGAAATAAAAGTCGGACGGTCAATGCAATCGGCAGAAAGAAGATTACACACAGAAAAGGGGCAGCTTTAATGGCATTACAATTTTGGGATTGGGTGAAACGTACGCTAAATATATATTATAAGTATTATGTTGTTACAGATAATACATACATTAGGTATATCATTTAAAGATTGTTTGACGAAATGAGGAACTCAATGTTTTGTGATAGACACCTTTTATTTTTAGTTAATAAATACATACATTATTGCTACAAGGCGCAAAGGTCCGTTTGCAATAAAATAAAAGGAATAACGGAAACATTGAATTGACGGCCTTTTCGACCGCAGGATTTAGTGTTTTTTTGTTTTACTCAATAACAAAAAATCAATTAAAGCAAGCAATTAAGGAAACTATTTCTATGTGTACTATTTTATGGGGTACATGATTGCCTATATTATTGCAACGAACTGCAACTAATATGTACAAAATAAATTCTACTAAGGTTATCATTTCTTTGATATAAACTAGCTATTTAAGTAGACAGTACTCTTGGCAGCAGTGTCACCTAAATGCTTTAAAAGATCACATATCTTATGCATATATCATCATCTTCCTCGCGTAGTCCCGGCATTTTCCCACGGCTCATGGGAGCCTGGGGTCCGCTTGGAAACTAATCCCAGGATTAGGCGTTGGCACTAGTTTTACGAAAGCGACTGCCATCTGACCTTCCAACCCAGAGGTTGAACAAGGCCTTATTGGGATTAGTCCAGTTTCCTCACGATGTTTTCCTTCACGAAAAAGTGACTGGTAAATATCAAATGATATTTCGTACAAGTTCCGAAAAACTCATTGGTACAAGCTGGGGTTTGAACCTGCGACCTCCGGATTACAAGTCGCACGCTCTTACCGCTAGGCCACCAGCGCTCTTCTATCTTATGCATATATATTCTACTTGAAAATTACAAGATACTGTTAGCTTTAGCGATGTCGATTAGTTTACTAAAACAGAACTTCGCCATGTTGGTTCAGGGTTCTTAGCCGTTTAAATCATGATGCAGTGCAAGCACTACCCGTGGGCTAGCATGGCGATCGCAACAATAAACAAGAAACTTGGCTAGCATACTACAATAGGCAATATATCGCGGTGGTGCTCAATAGTGTGAGTTGCCTTTATGTGGTCTGTATAGTTTTGATAGTTTAGGTGTAATAGATAAATGGTTTTGGTAGTTAACATTAGTTTGAATATGAATATTTAATTATAAAATAATTTAAACTAGCCTGTATAATTTGTAGATGATAGTACGGCAGTATGATATATCCGGTAAAATAAAATAAAAATTAGGTGTCTAATTTTTTTTTTTGAGAAAATTAAATGAATATTGGAAGTAAATTAAGCGATGTCTAGTTACGATTTGGCCCGAGGTGATTATCTTATTATTTTTAAATAACAAATTTATATTAGTTCCTAAAACGTTATGAGGCCGAAACAATAAAGTCTATTCACATTCATTTCATAAAAAAACTTTTGTTAAAAATGTATTTATCGGAAGTAAATTGAAATGAGTGTAAATTATCAAATATCAAGACAATTCATCCTTTCTGTGTAGCGTCCAGTGAACGCTATTTGGTCGTCGTTTGCGCACAAGATGGATGAAACAGGGCATATACCACATCATTCACACATACTTATATCACAAATGAAGCGATAATGGCACAAACACCTCAGCTTTTAAAACGGTCACGGATCTCTTTTTGTGGGTGAGAGAACTGGATTAGTTTAAAAAATGGCTTTTATCCTTATAAAATATGTACAGAGAAAAAACACTTCATAAAAATACTTTCCCGTGTAGGCTAGAAGGTCACCTCTCAATATTAAGATGTAGGACCGGATACCTTTAAGCTGCCACGGGGAAGGGTGATTATATTATTAATCGATAGATATCACAGGAAATAGCTTCTAAATTATAATTTATGATAGGAATGTTATAATTGCTTATCCAATGAAACTTTTGGATTCCCAAAAAAAACATCCACCGATAATTCTGGTTCTTTGCCGCAAATCCTGCAGTTGCTCTTATATTACAGTTAGAGGTAAATAAATATAATAATAGGTGACGAGCAGTAGGTGCGATTAATGGTCAATTACCAGCGACTATGGCTGATCAACCGAAGATAAAGATAATAACGCTTACGCAACACTTCAATAGCAGAATCCCAATAATTTACAATAACTATTCAACACTGCAATGCCTGTTTTTGTGCTACGGTAAAAATATTTGCGACAGTATAAAATACTTCAATTAAACGCTATAATTGTGGCTATTCTCCCTAGTGTTGTATTATTAATTCTTAAAGAAAACTAGGTTAAGGTATAACGCGTTCATTGAGATACTTTGATAACTTAAGGAGTATTCTATGTAACCAAATTTTTATGCGTTTTGTGAAACGCAGGTGCACGCTCGATGCTCGTCCGTGAAATAGAGCTAGAGCAGATACCGACATCCTGTCAACTATAAATTGGTCGAGCGTCGTCAGCTTGCACGCTCTAAGCGTGCACACCGTGACAGTCTTTAACTCGAAGCTAATCAATAATGTTCAGTTATATATTTATCTGCGCAGTTTAAAAAACAGTGGCAATTTGTATTTAATATTTGTGTTTGCATTTGGCTTCATACCTTTCTCAAGACAAAACATCTAACTTGTTACAATAACACTCGTTTAGCTACAATTTAGCTTCCTAGACTTTTAGAAGATCTTGACTCTTTTACAATTATTTTAAAGACTTTTTTTAATTATTTGTTGCTTATACGCACCTACTTTTGCATTTTTGTAAGTATTACAGTAAGTTCTGTTATTATTTCGTAAAGAAATCCACCATTTTCAGGTTTGGGCAAACCTTTGTTACGTTAAGCTTACAAATGGGAAATTGCAATAAATTGATATCAATCCGATTGCAAAAATTTCAAAAACTTTAAGCTTTGATTTTATAGCTTGCATTTACTTACTAGGAATAAGATTGGATTTCATTTATGATAGATAATAAATAAGTAACACCGATGATCAAAGGTTTAACTTTGCTGCTAATGTTCGAGCTTTATACTTGAAATAATACTTAAACCGCGGTTATGTCGTGACAGTACGTTCCCGATAACGCGCTAATGTCTGCTTGGGCTTAAATAACTAACTATTAGGCCACGCCTACCGCTAAACGGATTCGGTTAATCGATGATCTCCTCAAGGACCACGTTTAATGGATGCGATTATTCGATGGTTAATTCGATTTGGAGCTGATTTTAATAAGGCCCAGGCGTGGGAAGCGATTTGTCAATTTATTACTAATTTCAGCTGGCATTCTTAATTCATATAGGAAAATAAATGAATTAAATAAATACATTAAATTTTAATATTTATTGGAATGCTTCATGTATTCGTTCTCGAAGGTGTCGTTCGTTATCGCTCTATCTGCCCTTAAAAATGTTTCCATTGCCGATTTCTATAAAGAATTATCATCTTAGCTGCAAAATAATATGAAAAACTTGCGTTCTCGAAGGTAGGTGTGAAAAAATAAGTGGCGAGTTGGCTATATGTTTAAAGTGAAACCTTAGCCCTTTGCACCGGTTTTGCCCTTGAGACATTTTGATGTCGCTCGATCCGCCTCTGCATATGCCTCCCAAATGTCCGGAATACCTTTGAGCTTTGTTTCGTGTACGGGGAAAACATACAAATAAATCCTATTAGACAATTTCAATATTGCAACTTTTTTACTAAATTATTTGATTTGGTTTCCCATCGTTGGATGAATCCCTCCTCCATCGAGCTCCATTCCCTTCTCTCTGCAGCCGGTCTAGACCATATCTTAGCTACACACAAATGTATAAAAATGTGTCTTACTTTTCCAAGTTGATTGTGATAAGTTATAAGGATGGTTCACCTAAGCGGTGACGTATTGCTGGACAAATTGCCCGACTTGCTACGTGACTGTGGCGGTCTCATGTGCTCCTGTTACTAATAGGTCACTTTGTGGCCCATTTTTCTGAGGATATTGCTGATGTGGAGGTCGTTTGTCGACATCAAAATATAATTGGAGACATTGACGCAAGATATGTATTTTCACCTCACTAACTCAGAAAGTCCGGTTTTATTATTTATAAATAGAAAGCCAAACTGCTACTCATATTTAAAAGTAAAGTTTTTTTGATACAAGTTTCAAATATTGTTTGCCGTTAGCTGAATCGGATGTAATTTTAAGACATGATTTTGAATCATTAATGATTGATAATAAATTGATAATCAACGACAAAATTTACATGCAGCTTTTTTTGCTGCACATTAATTTTGCAAAGGGGTGGCTTATTTTATTGACGTCAAAAGTCACGATCAACATTCATTGCAAGCGCAACCTCCAATACCATAAGCTTCTTTAGCACGGTCCATTTGCTATCCCATTCTTCGTATTGATTACCGCAAAGACACTCTCCCTCCCACTATAATTACCTCTGTCACGCCGCGTGTCGCCGACGTGATAGATGGACGCGAGAATTACTCGCTCGGTTTGCGCGAATCTGTCGACTAGCTGTGTCATTGTTTCTGTTGCAGGCAAGGTCCATTTATTATTGCTGTCCTAACCAAGCGACACTAAGTGCTATTTCTTTTTAAAAAAAAATCCCTGTTATTTTTAAGATTTCACTATTTTTACCGACATAACAACAAGTTCCGTGTACTCAAGGATAGTTTGATGTGGAACCACATGAAACGCATCAGTTTTCGATTCAATTTACTGTGATTCAACTTTGCCCAGTAGTTTTTGAGGTAATCTGAATAATGTATGTGACCTATACGAAAAAATACATATAACATGCTACCCTCTGGACTGGTTACAAATTCGAGGCGTTTGGTGTCGAAACTCTTGGAACGCGAGGACCGAGTACTTACTACCGAGTAAGATATACAAAGTAGGCTGGTCTATATTTTTCTCAGGGAATCCAACGAGGCAATATCTAGCCTATTACGAAGTCGGTTATTTCTATCGTTAAAACTTTCCTTGTCTTCAAGTAAATCATCAACATGAGTATATTTCATATTTCAATTTGTGTTTGTCAAAGAGATAATACAAGAGGTGTAGCATATGTTAGCTAGAGAGTTAACATAGGTACTTGTATATATGTATGTGTCGTTGTGTCGAACCAATCGTGAAATTCATGTGTAACAATCGAAATATTATGTCACGGTTTGTCTAACTAACATTTACTGCTATCCTACTCTTTCGTCTATGGTAGTATCACAGCCCATTCGTAAACTACTAACTGTTAAATAATTATAAGTGTCAGGTTACTCTAAACAGTGTCAGCCAATCGAAAACATATGGATGAAAATAGACAAGGCCTAAGTACATTTTCCAACAACCCAGCCGCAAACTAAAAGATGCAAAACTAAAGTAATCGAAGCTTGGAACTCTAATAACGTATTCAAACAACATAATCTCGCGCGTAATGATAGCAATCTGTAGGCAATAAATCGTTAATGGGCTATCGGTTGTCCACCGTGCTTGTGATGCGCCGGCGCAGATGTAGGGACGCGGCGCTATCGATTGATCGGGATATCGATAAATTATAAATGTGGTTTAAATAGGTTGTATACCGCGTTTGTGTGCGCCGGCGTAGCTACCAATAGTAAAGAATGTCGATACCTTTACCAAATCAATTTTAAATCACTTTCATTTACGTTGTACGTTGTTTTTTTGCACGCGGTTAACCTAACATGCTCATTTTTGCTTCGCTCGTCTTTGTACCTATCTGGGGCCGATTTTTAAGAGACGTGCACTCGAATTAAAAAAACTTTGTGGATGAAAATCATCGCGCACAAAAATTCCTCACTATTTTTTTTTTGCATTAAGTTTTCTAAAATACCATTTCTTCGTTTCTGATATAAAATGTCACGATTCTAGTACTTGACGCTCAAAAATCAGCCCTCATGACTCTGTCTTATATTTTATGGCTACACGGGAGTTTTCAAAAAATATTGCACCCAATTAGTGAAAGTTGTTAAGAAAAGTTAAATCACTGTTCGTTTCGTGACGAAAATTAAGCATTACATTTCGATAAAAACTTGGTTTTGACGTCCGTTTTATAAACTTCAAACGATACTACAACCTAATTAAAGGCAAAAAGTCGATCTTCATAAAGATTTCATGCCACGAAACTGACAGTTATTTAACTTTTCTTAACAACTTTCGCTAATTGGGTGTACCAAATTTTGAAAACTCCCACATTTAATATATACTACAATATTTAAGGATGAATATATGTTAATTAAAAATCCTACATTCTGGTTCAGTAATTTAAATTGTTAATTAGTTACGACAAATTAACCCTTATTGACCTTAAAAAATATTTTCAATGTTTCACTAGAATAATAAAACAAAGTATATACGCGTGCCGGTACATATCGGCATTTTTTTATCTGGTAAGCGCTTCCACTGAGCTAAACTTAAATAGGGAAGTTGCAATTATTAACGTTGTTATAACTATAATGTGGTACATCACTGTTTTCGTTGCCTGTAGGCGCCCGCGCATGGCAAGTGAACTTTCACCGTGTGTCCGCGCCTTTAGATTTATCCTGCCTTATGGTACGGGTTACTAACACCTTTGCGGATCTAGAAATAGCGTTTATTATATTTTGTTCATAGTCTGGACAGGTGCGGTGTTTGTTGCTTAGGTTAGTATAAATATATGAACTGTGGTAACAAGAAAATATATTTGCAATTACCATAGGTAGAGGTCAAACCCTGGTCAGTCTTGTATAAAAAAAAGGTAGCAAAATTTTACTATGTTCATGCTCACAAGTAAATCAATGATGTTTTTTACATTCGTTTAGATCCTAAAATGTACTAACAATTCAAAGGCTTAGCTTGATCGATTCCTCTGAATGTGACCTGTTTGCTTGGAGGTTGTGTGCATGGAAATTTTGTAAGAAGATGGATGGCAAGCTATCCGGAACCTGTATAAGTATATAAATGTTGTATTTCCGTCTCTACTACTTAAACGTATTATTATTTTGACTTGTCACTCGCCGCATTGCTCGCTAGAGTTATACATTGTTGTTGTGTATAAATAAATAATTTCTACGACTATGCTTACTTTCTTAAACTCATATGGTATTATTACAAAAATATCTTTAAAAAAACCTTTTGTTATTTTAAGCTCATTTCGATTTTTAAAATGAGCTTAGGCATTATGGTCTAAAGTTATTGCATTACAATGGGCTCGGCCAATCAAATCTAAAATACAAAGAATCAAAATGTCACCGCTACCCGCACAATAGCTGACCCCAGTTATCGATCCGATTATCTCGCGTTTTTTTCTAAAGTTCAAGTACACAGCGACATTGGCATTCCACCGATGATCTATGATCCAACTACCATCCGACTGTTAATTTATTTAATTTGGGCCCCTAATTACACACAATCGTGTGTCGTGACGGGCTGACACACAAGGTAGTCTTTTGTGGATCCGTCATTGCGGCTGACATGTGTTTTAGGTAGGGCTGTCGCTTTACTGTCGGGGGATCTATTTACTAGCAGACGCGATGATACATTCTCTGAAAATACATTTTTGAACTTCACAATAATTTCATCATCACCATATCAGCCGAAGAATGCCCACTGCTGGACAAAGGCTTCCCCTTGACCCACAATGACCGATTCTGCGTCACCCGCATCCACTAGATTCCCGCAACATTTACCAGGTCGTTGGTCCATCTCACATTCACGCCATGAGAACTAAATTAATGCTTACACCGAAAGATTAGTATGAGGTTTAATGTTGTACAGCGAGAATTATAGATATTTTAGAGCTATGTAGCCATAACAGATATTGCTACAGGTAACATTCAAATAAATATCAAGCTATTTTGTGTTGTGATAAAACATTTTTTTACTAAGATTATTACATGTTTGGTTCAGTTACGCATATCTTAATTTAATACAAAGATAAAAAAAGCTTAAAAATTGGCTTCTTTGACAACCCTATTTTGCTATCTAGGCATAAATGATCCTTAGCACCTTTGTAGTAACCCCTCCGGGGCCTGTAGCCAAAGACTTGCGGGGGGCAGGGTGTACCAGTATATGTCGTTAATTCCATATCCTATCGAATAGTAGTAATTGCGTCAATCATACACAAGTTTTTGTGTAATTGTTTTGTTATCTTCGAATTCTGTAGAACACCCAGTTCTGTTGATTTGTAAGATGTCGGTCCCTTTGAAGTTATCGTAAAAACAAATGAGGATTCCTAGTAAAAACAAGAGTTATTGGTGATTTAAGTCGGTTCACTACAAGTGAGTGATTCGTTGTAATTTACTTATACCGCCAAATATTAGGCGACATAAAAACTAGTTTTATTTGACTTATAGCGCCTTTAGTCACTATCACGTTAATCATCCATTAATTCGACTGTCGCCGTCATGTCAAAAATTCTCTAGCGTACCTACGCTAAAGGTTTTTGAAAACAAGCGAAAATAAACCTTGAGTCTCGATACGTAGGTCTCAGGCCTCGACTTGATATCAAGTCGAGGCGTTTAGGGGAACGAAATTTTGACTTTTTCAAAAGGTTAAATCTTCACAGAACCAGCACCCTCTTTCTTGGGCACCGACTGACCAACACTTCTTACGATTCGAAGAATGATTACAGTATTTAATTCAATGACAAAGAAGGCTCGACTGACACCCAATGCCGAATAATTATTAGTATGACGTAAGAAGGTATTATTTACTGGTTTTTTATAGGCAACCACAATTTTGATTGAGTTGACGACACGTGTATTTTCAAGGTACATAACGCCATGTTCTGATACAACCACGTGCAACGCTAAGGCAAACTCAACATGCTAATTAATGACCAATAGTGGGCACCCGGCTGTCACCTACTCCATTTTAATTATTATACTTACCACTTTGAACATGACATACACTGGGAACTGTCAAGCACTCGACTTTTACCTTATATTTAATATAGGTACCTAATCAGAAATGAGAGAAATAGCAAGGATAGATGAATGTTAATCGAAAACTAGGACACAAATATTATTTTTATCATCACCAAGAAAAAAAAATAAGAAATAGGTATTGATTATTTTACTGCTGTAGGTAGATAAAGGATTGCGAGATTATATCTCTACGATCAAATAATACTTAACCACTTTTTGTCTTTTTTTCCAAGAACGCCTCAGAGCGACTGTAAAAAAATACAAAAATATTGATTACGACTCTTGTGCAGAGGAGATTTTACCCAGTACTGAGACATAAATAGATTGTTAATAAAGACAATTATAAAAAATAGTACCATACAGGTTTTGTCAAGTCGCTCATACCAGCCTCCGGCTTGCATAACTCACCGAGCATCGAACGCGGACCCTCCCAGTGACAGGCCGCCGCCGGCAGCCCACAATGGGGATTGTTCCACGATCGCGATAGCACTCGTTCCTTATTATTTATTGTGTGCCTAACAATTACCTATAGGAGAGATCCTGGGCTTCGTTTTGCTTGTAATGTGCTTAATGTCGTGGCTTGTCGTAAGGTGCAGTTTATTGTAACTATTTTATTAAATAACGTCTGATGCGACTGTAGGACAACTGCGTCTAACTAAAGTACGCCGTAAAATAAAAGGTAAAAATAAATCAACAAGCTTTTCCACTGTAGCTGGGCGTTTTTCCAGCAATAATAGAAAAAGGTTGGTTGTGGTGGAAGAGCCTATAACTCTTTACTTAACTTCTTTTGGACCCTGGTATGTCCTTAAACTACGTCCAACAATGAGAGGTAGGGTACAGCGATGACCATCACGCTTGAATCTGGGGCAGCCCAACTGGGGAAGTACCTCCTCCTTACAGAAGACCACAGCCATAATAGCACTGCTACCTTTCAGGTATGCAGTGTTGTGTTCCTGATGGTGAGTAAGGTTCCCAGAGCTCCATCCCCCCTTAAAGGCCAGCAACGCGCTTGTGACTCCCCTGGTGTTACGGGTGCCCATGGGCGACGGTAATTGCTTACCACCAGGCAATCCGTCTGCTCGTTTGCCGCCTATATCATTAAAAAAAAAAAAAACCTTCGCTGCGGCAGTTAGTTATCATCGCAGTTAAGCGTACTTGTTTAGGGGTCAAACGATCTAATAACGCAGCGAACGTGTTAAGATGATATCGAATATAGTCGCAATTGTCCCTGTTACGTACATTAGCACTTGATATGATTGCCCTGTCTATGAATAGTAAGAAAAGTAATAGCGACCAAGGTTTTCAAATATGTAGGCTTCTTTGTGCGAGTTAATTTTTGTGGCGTTGCCATTTTTTCTGAAATTGACTTACGACCAAATCAATTAATATTTGAGTTCTAAAGAGACATGATATTTATAATATTCATATTTCTATCCAATCAGCATTGATTGAATTTTTCTAGTAATTAAAAACGCTAATTTCCGAAAAACGGTAATGCTCCGAATGTCCCGATCGTAGCGTACAAAATAATGCAAGAAAATCTACATACACCGTAGTTTTTATTCCATTGACACACGGTTTACCTTGCCATAGCAGTGTGGACATTTTATTGACGGAGTTGTACGCGATCAAAGGCGGCGGTCAATAAAACTGATTGACTGATAATGAACGCGCGGCGCACTGTCGTGAGAATCTCGGTCCGTTAACGGGGACTTTTACAACTGGCCGGGCGGGGTGCGACATCTAGCGACACAGTACTGGGCATAGACGTGACACAATTTTTTTTTGACATTATATCATATCTAAGGCCCACTCTAAGAAACAATGGTGCACCATCCAGGGTGAGTCAACTAACCAGTTGTTAAACGGCTCAGTCCATACATTATTAACCCTTTACTCTGTCAGCAGACGACCTTGGATGGCGTTATGATGAGTGGCGTTAATCAATCTAATATAATATTTAAACATTATATTTTTTTACAAAATTAGGTACTACAAATTGTAACTAGTCAATGTCAACCACCCCTTGTCGCTTCCGGTCCAAAAGTGCCCAAAATCCAAAATTATATTAGATTATTACAATCTATTATAAAACGTATAGTTATTTTTTCAGTTTTTTTTCTTCTTTTTTATTTGCACTCATAAAGTGAGGCTTAATACCTATGTATACATCATAAGTATACAAGGTGACTAGTATATTTATTAGTAAAATATTACCAAGTGCTCAATGTACTTTATTAAAATTTCTATGTGTGATGCGAGTTTTATTTTAAAATCCAATGTTCGTTTAATTTAGTTGAACTACGAACACCAAAAAAATGTTGTAATCGCTACCGCTTCGTTTGCGCCCGCGCACACTCGGCTACCCAACCGAATCTAACTACAACTTTACAACTGATACACTCAAAAGAAATCCACCCATTTCGGATTCGTCATGCAATTTGTCAATCGATCCACCGTCACCGCACATCGACTCGGGGCTATTAAATGTCAATTTTATTAAAAAAAAAAGCTTTGCGCTCGCCGCTCGCTTTTGGTCGTAATCGTAAGAATTAATTGCGATGACAAATCCATTAATTTGAATTGCTCCGGACTGGTTCCGTGTTCCAATAGCTGCTAAATGATAACTTTTGAACTGTACTTAGTTTGAAAAATTTGTCGTGATGTTAGTGATTGGTAAAGGAAATTAATTTAAAGTGGCTAAAGCTGAGAAAAAGAAATAATTGGATGATATGACTATAAGAGACTTTTTATTTTTGATAAATCTGATTGGTAAGTAATTAGTTTATTGAGAATTACAATTTACGCATTGGTTTGAAAAAATCATAATAAAGTTAAAAAAGTTCTTCTGAGACTACTTTTCCCGAGCCGTAAATCTAGTAGGTATCTGCACTAAATACGAGTACGCTTTGCTAGTATCCACTCTGTAGGTACAATTTCAATCTGGAACGTACTTAATTTTGATAATTAACAATTATATACCCTAAAGGTATGCATCTACCTAAGCGTATGCGTCTACCTTATAAGCTGATCCCCGCTGATTTTAACTAAGTTTTTCACATTTCAACAATTGTCCTTGGAATGACGAACAAAAGGCAAAACATTTTGCCCAAGAAAAATAGATTACCCGCCGCCATTGAACCCATGTTAGTTGTACGTTCTTATATGTATAACCTGCATCAACGACGCTGTAGGGAATTCGATAGCTTAAAGTATAATAAAATGAACCGAGAACTAAAAGGCGACCGTAGTTAGCAAAAATATAATGACAACTGTGTAAAACAATATAATAACAAAATATACAGACTACAAAACCAGAGACAATATGAAAAGTACAAAAACCTCGTCGACAAACGCTACCACATATTTGTCTTCATAAACCCTCACAAAAAAAACCTTCATTTTATTTAATGCCATAAAAACACATGTCAAAGTTAAAATACACACACACACTATAAATAAATAGTCAAAAGCACAAATGAAAACGTTACAAATACTTCTTGTCCTTAACTATTTTAGTCTCCTGTTGCCTGAATATATGTGAATCTAAGGTGTGTAATATGTTAAATTTAATTGGAATCTATATCTAATTGTTAATCCTCTAAATTAAACATGAACTGACAACGACCAGCCCAAAATTCCATTTCTTCGTTCGAATAAAATTTCAAACATCACGAATTCCTAGTCCAATGGTACGACAAAAACATCGGCTCAAATCGAAATTGGTGCAATTAAGTAGCATTCGATGTTTCGAATGATCGTTGGTTATAATTGTGCGTGGAAACAGATTTTTTTGTAACTATATTGAAACCGTCAGCTATCTTGTGGGCTAAGAAAATTCTTATGCGAATGACGTAACGACGAAATTCCAAATAATTTAGAAGATCCCGACAGTAAAACGTAAAATTGTTGATATTTTGGTGTTTTTTTCCGCGCACGCATTAAAAGGTATTTTGTGTTTTAGAAATTGAACTGTTGTGTAATTTCTGAGGGTTATGTTTTAATCGATTACATTATTTATATACTATTAGTAGAAAGTCGATTTAACACCTGACACGAGACGGCATGTCGGTGATAACGACTTGAATCAACTACCATGAGTAATTGTCTTCAAAACAGGTCTTTTATAGCTTTATCTTAAGTGAATTCGCGTCTTTAATATCAATTTTATTAACTACATTCATTTATTTTGTTTTCAACAAGTAGAAGTGGATTTAATTAAACCTGTCACTTGGGTAAATATATATTTCATCGTAAAAAGTTTTATTCTTCTCTAAACATATCTAAGAATTACCAGAGTAAAAAATGTTTTTAAGCCATTGGTCGTTCACTGGTTGAAAGAACAATGCTTTTGTCTCCCAACCTTCTCATCACTGGGCGCAGTTACTGGAAAATTACACAGTTCAGGCCATATAGCAGGTAAATAAACTCTTGTACATAATATACCATTGTGTCTTCCAAACTGAGATTGCAGCCATTGGACGGGCTGGCCAACAATTACTCGAAGCGACAAAATCATCAAAGCATAACATCCGTATGAAACGTAACTTGCCACAGTATAGATGTGTCCGAGAATGAAACAGGCAGTTTGAACAGCGTTGGTAATTAAATTCGTACGTTTCGCGTTAATCTGTGGTTCATATACTGGCGCCGTGACCAGGATTAATTTGCTAATTAGATAAAAGAGTTTTTACGATTTTATTCTTTATGATAGAGTCGTTAGGCAGTAATTACAGTGCTTGAGCTGCAATTTTAAGTTTGTTTCTTAGTAAGTGAGTGTCAGTCGTCATGGTTTGGTGGTTGCGTGTTTCTTCACCGTTCTGTCCGAGGTTGCAATAGCTGTCGTAGATAATGTGCTTTGTGATGATTACACTGATATGTGTAACGGAGTCTTTACGTGACCGGAATGCTACTTACATGGTCTCTTTATTGCGAACTCGGAATGTTCGTTGAAATAGTTTTAAAGTCATCATTTTTCAATACTCTACGTGGGTATAATTAAGCCGTTTAAATTATGCTTTTAATCGTTATCTGTGACGGGAATGTTAAGTTTGTGGTTATAATGATGGTTATGTCCTTTCCCTTCATGCAAACGAAATAGTTAACATACCTATTTCAAAACGATGGGCGACAAGCATATTTGGTCCATTTCATTTTCACATTGTGCATACAAATTTAAAGAAATTAGTTTTTATGTAATTATATACTTGGGTTGGACCGGGGGTGAAAACTAGAAGTGAAATAATAACCTTGTAATTTTATTTATCTATTTAACTTTTACTGTACACAAATACAAAAGTATTTACAAACGTAATGCTATATAGCATTCTATACCAGCCAACCTTTGAGCAAAGCAGCAGAGTTGTAGACGGGGTGAAAATAAAAACTATGCTATGCAACGGTAGACGCCTTTTAGTGACACTATAGGTAAACCATTCTACCCTGTGGTGCCAGCTGACCAGAATAGCACCACCCCGTCTCCTCCCACGGGTGTCGTAAGAGGTGATAAAGGAAAAACCTACGGATGGGAAACGGCGTCGGTCTAAACGCGATCTACAGCTACTGCGGTCAACCCGCCTACCAAGCGTGGCGACTAAGGCAAATACTCCCCAAGATGATACAAGTCATATTTGGGGGAAGCTTATGTCCAGCATTGGGCGACTTACATCTGAAATTATGATAAATCCTTATTTGTCAAAGTTTTTGTACAATAGTTTTTTTTTGTTTTATGTACCTATGTCTCCTGAATAAATTGATTCTTATTCTTAATCGATTATCTACTTGATAACGAGCATGATATATGTTCACATTCTTCAAAAGTCACTTTCTAAGAAAAATAAATAGTAATAGCACCGCAAAAATAACTACACGCTTCGTTTTTCATTAAAGTGACGTATTTGCATCAAATGAACATTAACCATGGACCGATAAACTTACAAATGTAAGCAGCTTACGTAGTAAGACCATAACAATAACCGAAGCCCGAAGCGAAGCAAGACGAAAGTGGACATTCCAGTAATCCTGGACGGGGATTTGTCAAAAAAGTGGACGACAGTGTCCCGCGGCGGGCGCGAGCGGGTTATTATGCAAAACTAAAGTCAAGGCCCATGGGCTTGCGGTTATGGGCTTACATGGTCCGAAATTAATTCCAATAGTAATAAATAAATAGTGCTTAAATAAGCATTACAGGGCAGTCAGTCGGTCACGGATGGACAGCAAATCTACAGCTACTGCGGTCGCCAACCCGCCTGCCACGCGTGGTAACTACGGTAAATCCCCCTCAAGTTATACTTGGGGGAGGCTTATGTCCAGTCATGTTCGGTTGTGAACAACTTACGGCTGAAATGATGATGATGACAGGAGAGTCTTACACAAATTCACTGAGCCCCAAGGTAAGTTTAAGAAGCTATGAGTTGTGGGAACTCAGCCAATGACATATATAATAAACAAATTCTGAAATACATACAAAACACCCATGACACAGGAACAAATATCTGTGCTCGTCACATAAATAAATGCCCTTACTCGGGTTCGATCCCAGGGACATCGGATTCATTCTATGCCTTAGCAGTTCGCATTAGGAAGGTAGAAGCAGTTTGCTTCGTGCAAAGAATGGAATACCGCAATGTTCGTTAGTAATAAAAAAAAGTAACAAAATTTTATTATTATAATGGTTTCTATATGGTCACTGACTTTACAACTGCTATTATTAACTGAGTAGGCATTTATTTACTGAGTCTGTTGTACATAGTTTTAACGGCCGTCGCACGAATGGCCCGTGCCCGAGTCGAGTGGAGCCGCCCGCCTCGGTGGTCACGTGATTCGTTCCATACAAAATGTCGCCACGGACCGCGGACGGAGGCCTCGGCTCGGACGCGCGACGGTCTAACGTGAGTCATCTTTTATTCGTGTTTTTGAGTTCCCGATATTTTTACATCGACCGTTGCACATACTACTGCCATCCTGTGTATTTTATTTAAGTCAAATATTTTGTACAGTTACCATTTCAAAGTTTCTAATGATAAACACGCAGAAATCTGTCTCTTTCTGGGAACCAATTAAAAATCGGTATATAATTTTGGACTGCTGTCTCTTACGCTACTATTGATGCTGACTGTACGCAGTGCGGGAGCCGGGTATTGTCCCTAAACTGCGACCACACAATTAACGATTAACACGGTACAACTCACGTTTATTTAGTCACTCGCGCGACATGTTTCGGAGAACGTAGGCCTCCATTTTCAAGCACTCTCCGGTCGACGGGCCGGTGACGCGAGCGGCGAACCGAGCGGACACTCAGCACTCTTAGTGCTTGAAAATGGAGGCCTACGTTCTCCGAAACATGTCGCGCGAGTGACTAAATAAACGTGAGTAGTACCGTGTTAATCGTTAATTATTAAACATGTCTCATGTAAGTTTAAATACAAAAAAATGCGACGACACACTTCTGGAGGAACATTATGCGATCGCCAACCCGCCTGCCAGGCGTGGCGATAATAGCATTAAACCCTCCATGCTGCTTATCGCAGTGGGAGGTATCGCTCTATGGGAGAGGCTCATGTACAGCAGTGGCTGGAGTAGGCAGTAAGTAGTGGAACTACTTTAGAATATTTACTAAGTTTACTAAGCAAACCCGACACATGTAATCCTACCTCAATACCTCCGAGGGCGGTGACGGAATGTCAAAAATTTTCGCTCCAAAATGTGACCAGCGCGGGACTCAAACCCAAATTACCGAGATGGCCGCCTCGGGACAAATGGCACCGGCCGCTTTGAGAGTTTTTTCCTATGAATCATCGTAGATTGATATTATTTGCCTGTCTCTGCTGACTCGGCTGGTAATTAATTGATATGTGCTTCGAAATTGTTGTAATTTTAACGGAATGCTGGCTAACGGAGATACTGGCCAGAAATGCGGATTTGGATGAGAATTTTTTTAAGATAGAAACGAAACATGTCATAGTGGAAGTGTCATACAAAAACAATTGTTTTTGAAAACTATTGTTGCTTAATTACTCGTACAGTAGGTATATAAAGAAAAAATACTTACGCTGAAATTGCTAAGACATTGATTTTGTCCTACCACAGTAGTCAATAAAAGTAATTTCTAAGAATTATATCGTCACCTCGTTAACTTAATTTTTAATTAAGTAAGTGATTTTACAATATAGGTAGGTACTTATACTATATGGCTTTTTTACCACTATAGTTGAGGTAAGAATATACTTAGACAAGCAGGCGCTAAGTTTTGTTTTTCGTGACTTCTGTCCCTTTCTAAAAATAGTCGAACGTTTAAAACTAAGGAAAACCGGAAAAACGGAAAAAGTTTAATGCATGCCCGATGATCACTTACGTTAAAGCTATGTCATCTAAAGTTACACTATTAAATTTAATATACAGGGGAAAATTCAGACATTAATATTATTTACAAACGATCTCTTGTACTAGTGTCGCAGAGTACCTACCTAAGCTCAGAAGGAAAAATAAAGTAATTATTGTTAAAAAAAAACCCAAAATTAGTAATTGCTAATTGGGTATGTCGAACCCAGTGTTCAGTGCAGTGCAGTGTTCGTGGTCACCGGACAGACCGCTCCCGCCTCAAATCTATACGCAATAAAATCCGTTGTAAAATTTAATGAATAATTACCGCGGCAACCGAAGACAAAATAACAAAACTGTTCCATGAAATCGAATTCTCATTCTTTCCCCCGCAAAGTCTCCAACATTCAAATGTGTAACGTCCCGCGGTCGCGTTCTGTGACCGTTCCAGCGCGCGCGCAACTGAATTATTCATAAATGGACGTCCGTAATTAAATGTCTTGCCAGTAAAAACCACTGACACCTTCCTGTTGGGATTGTAACGTATGATTTAGATGAAGAAATGGGTTAAAAAACCAGCATAATGGATCAGGCGCCAGAGAATCGAAGCATTTTATGTGATGTTAAAAAAAACTTGATTGGCATTACGCAATAGTAATTTTATTGGTACATCTCATATCTGCTATCACTGCTGAAGGCTAGGTAGCTATTGTTCATGATGATAGTATTGTCTTCTTATATTAAGTAAGATTTAGTATCAGACGTTGAATAGGTAACCTTTTTAGCCATAGTATTAGTGTCAGACCTAATAGATTCGTTGGGTTGGGTATTAATAACTAACCAGTTTAAAGTAGGTAAGTTGTTAATTTATACCTATTATTACAGCGGAATAATTAATACTAAAATTTTGAAAGGGAATCTGCTTTTCAATAAAATAAGTTTTCTTAATGTGATTAATATCATGTATCATTTGTAAATATTTACCCAATGACATAGCAATGTTTCGTGTACATTACAATATAAAAACATTTTCTTAACTCATAAGTATTTGAATACTACTTGAAAATCGTTACACCGGACAAGTACATCTTGCCTTATACTTATGCAAATTATCTCGTGATAAGTATTAATCAACACCAGTTGACATTGCCATCGCGACATTACAACATACAATAACAATACATTTCCTTGTGTGTGGATATTAACCGTGTCTCATTAATATATTAAGTAATTTGAACCTATAGCTGTAGTGAAAGGTTAAAGCGACATGGACGTAAGTCTTAAGCAGTAGTTACCTTCTGCACTCAAGTAAATCAAACAAAAAACTCCTACACTCGGAGCATCTAATAAGACTGCGCAGTAATTAGTGGCTCGGCTTAAATGTACGGGAACGCGTGATACGCTAAATGTCAAGTACGTAATACGTTTCCTACCTAATTATAATGTTTTTCTTATTCCACTTTATTAGTGATTAATTACTATCGTATCTTGATTTAGTGTGGAGGATGTTTGGGCCGCACATCCGTGTTTTAGCCGAGTAGTGTCTCTTAATGTCAATTGATTTTGTTTACTCTTCTTATACAATTCTTCCTTAAGATAAATGTCAAAGTTATTAAGTTATTTTTGGACCTGGGTATGACCTTAAACTACGTCCAACAAACAGCGAAGGTAACGGTTGAGTCTGGAGAAGCCCAACTGGGGAAGTTACAGAAGACCACAGTCATAATAGCACTGCTACCTTTTAGGTATGTAGTGTTGTGTTCCTGATGGTGAGTAAGGTTCCCAGAGCTCCAACCACCCTTAAAGGCCGGCAACGTGCTTCTGACTACCCTGGTGTTGCGGGTGAGTGTTTATAGATAAATACCTGCTGACTAGCAGGTAACAGGCATAAAAGTAAGTTAATAAAATCTCTTCTTGATAGTCCCATCACTGCTGAGGATCGTGACTGTTAATTATCGTGTTGACCAGCTACCGCCATCGGCAACGCTCAGTCGCCTGCTGACGGTTATATTCAGCTGTTGAGATTTCTGGTCTTACCATCGAATGGGGCTGCGGCCTCGAGGTCTTTTACCCTCGATCTTCCCTGTGACCATGAGTTTATCAACGCTTTCCGTACCCCTGCTCGCAATATGGCTGAAATATCTCACAACGCGCTGCAAACATATGGACGGACGGCGGCATGGTTTGCAATCTGAGCTTCTTTAGAACAGTAGGAGAACAAGACAGAAGAAGTTCTTCTTCAGAAGTTAGCGAAATAATCGTGACAATAAAAAAATAAGCGATTTACCAGCCGGCATATGGAAATTGAACTTTTCAAACAGGAGAAATGAGTACATGATCATAATAAAAGCTGGGCTGTAAGCAAATTTTTTATTTTCTATTTTAGTCTTCTAGTTTAGTCACTCACCCGTAATGGGAAAAATATGAAAAAACAAAAACTAGAAATAAGCGCTAAGTAAGTAAGTTCGTTTAATACCATTACCCAAAATTGTATTTAAACTAGCGCCAGGGGCAACGCAAGCCACATTATAAAATATTTAGAATTTCATCAAAATTACGTCTTTTTATAGAAAAAAATAATCATTTGATTCTTTGTGTAAAAAATAAGGGTGTAATTACGGTCACAAAGCGGTTACAGGGGACAATTAGGTTTTGACGGGTGGTGATAAATGGATATCTGGCACCGTCGGAACATGGCCGAAGGCGTGGAGTCGCCTTGATGTGTATAAATTTGAACGTCTATTAGTTACGACGGATCATTTTGATTTGACATTTGACTTTGAAATTGTACTTATTACCTATATGATTTGTGTCGCAAACAATCAAGTTTTAATGCTTGTACGCCAACATGGATTTGGAGATGAAGAACTGTTTAATATTGAGGATTGTAGGGTCTAGAAGAGTGACGATATTAGTCAAATAGATGGGAGGCCGCGCCATATGAACGCAGTACCAAAAACAAAAAATAACTGGTGGTAGACTCGAACAAATCGAGAAGAGAAACGTATATTAGTTTTATCGTTATAATAAAAACTAATTAAAAAAAAAAGTTTAATTGGTTACACGTACTGTTTGTTTTATAAGTTGTATGTGTTTATAAATTATGTGATTTTTTGAAACACCTTTCATGAAACTTAATATATTTGTTGGGTCCCTATGGCATTAAGATTGTCCGTTGTGATTGTCGTCGACTCTAAAGTTTTCTCTAGCAACTATAATTTACCAACAATGCGTCATATTATTAAAACGATCGTTTTCCTAACCGCGAATTATCAAATTTCACTAGCCTAGCATTATCACATAAGTCCAAATGTCTCGGGGTGCTTTACTAAACCAGATCACGAAGAACTTTTAAGGGCCTTTAATTTAATAAGTAACCTTAGAGATTGATAGCTCCGGTTGAGATAGCGGGTAAGGAACGATTAAGAGAAAATTGCAAAAGATTACACACTGACGCTTGTATTTAATCCTGGTTTTGTGTAATTATCCGAACTTTCAAATGCACCGGTGATTTGGGTCGATTTGATACAGTTTTTCAAATGTCTACTGGTCCGTCATTTACCTATCACAAGCCTGATATCGGGTTTCAAAGGTTTTATTTATAGTGCCACTTATGCTGTTTGTTTGGCAAAAAAATGCGATTTCTGGAAACGAGAATTGGTTATTTTTAATGACAAGTTTACAAAACTTAGAACTATAATTATGATGCTCGATTTTTTCTTTGATTTTGTCTTAGTTTTAGAATTAACCAGTTTTGTAATTTTATGTCAAGACACATCTAACATTATGTGTCAGAATAAATCTGATAATCCACGTGTTACTTTTTGGATTAAATGTTACATACAAATATGTAATACAACTTCAAAAAACCTTATTGATTTTTCATAATTTAATTGAATGAACATTTTCTTTATGGGACTAATCCCAATAAGGCTTAGTTTACCCTACGGGTTGGAAGGTCAGATGGCAGTCGCTTTCGCAAAACTAGTGCCTACATCAAATCCTGGGATTAGTTGCCAAGTGGCTCCCATGAGCCGTGGCAAATGCCGGGACAACGAGAAGAAAATAATGATGATGAACATGTTCTCTATGGGACCAAATTGTTAGTAGAATACCTATTTTTGAAATGTTGCTAAACCATCATCGAATACAAACATTTTCACATAACTTTTGACAGATTTCGGGTTGTTATTTGTACAGGTTTAAATACTCGTAGCTCCTAGAATACCTTTACCATAGTGAGTATTACCTTTGATATCATTCATGTCGCTGTCCGTCGCTTTACAGGCCTTAGGTAGTTAATAGTTGTTTTATAAAAAGTAGACACCCGTGTAGCTAACTACTGAACGACGTTCCAGAAAAAAGCAACTTACGATTAGTTGATCACATAACCCATCATAGAGAAAATGGTAGCCATTTAATGAAATTACACGGTTTTTGGTAGTTCCTGGCAAAATAGGCGTTTCTAATAATATATTTATTAAGGGTGGGTCCGGCAGCCGGGAGGAGTCGGGAGCGATTACTTAACTACTTGGCCCCATATTCCTGGGCACCCTGCAGTTTACCTTACAACCAGCGAAATGTGACCTATAGTTTCATAGAAAATGACTTATTTAGTGATCGGGGTTACACTGGTTGTCATTCGCATTTGATTGCTATTGGAATTAAAGTAGAACGATCAGGATAGGGGCTGAGCATAGTTATTATAGGAGATTAAAAAAGTGCCATCAACTGCAGTTCCCATCAAGAACCACGCATTCTAAGCTGTGGTCACAACAGTACACTGCTCAGTATATAACGCGCCAAAGACCTGTTCCAAACTTTTAATAGAAAACTCCCGTGAGACTCGGACATACTAAAATATATATAAAACTTATTGTCTGTATCCCTACATTTGACAATGATTCTCGCGATCATGAAAATGAGGGTAGTTTCTCGTCCCCGCCACCGTCGGTGCCAAGCAGCCGGGCCCGTAGAGCATTGGCGCACAGTTCACGAAGAGCCGCCGCCAGCGACGACGGTGCGGCACGGAGCTCATGAATATGGTTCACGAATTGTACCGAACCATAGGTTGAGCGTTATTCGACCTTAAAATACGTGAGTCACTCGTTTTATATATATTTTAGTACGACTGTTCCAAATTTCAAAATTTTATCCTTACAAGTTATATACAACCAATACAACCGTGCCGTGCTGTGCGGTGCCGTGCTGTCCGGCTGACTTAGGTGCTGGGTGAAGAGGCGACAAAGGGAAAAAACCGACGGACGGGGAGCAGCGTCCGTCGAAACAGAATCTACAGCTACTGCAGTCGGCCTGCCAAGCGTGGCGACTATGGCAACTACCCCCTAAGATGATACAAGTCATGTTTGGGAGAGGACTATGTCCAGCAATGGACGAGTTACAGCTGAAATGATGATGATTAATGGCACAAGCCAACGATACCCGGGGGCCGACTTTTGAGCACTCGTCGCTCGAATCTTGACAATGGTATTGTATAGAATCATGAAGGATAGAAATTAATAATCGTGGGTATCGAAACTATACATCTTGTGCAAAAATAATGTTAAGAAACTTTTGTGTGTGATTATTTTCGTTCTCACAGTTTTATGAATTTGAGTGCACGACTCTCAAAAATAGGCCCTCTGCATTTAATTTTTATCTTATGGCTTGTATCATCTCACTTAGGGTGTTTCATTTTATTAGGCAAAAAAAAAGTTATATATTTTTACAGACTTTGCTCGGCTCTCGTGTCTCAGTGATATAAGCAATATTTATGCCAAATTTCAAGAAGATTGGATTACATTTAGAGGTTGCACACATTGGTCACTTATGAAAAAGTAAAGAAAAATGACGATTTGTACTTTTAACTTTATTAACTCCATAAATTACAAATTACATGTTTAAAATAGAACTGAAATATAAATAATAATTAAATAACATTGTAATTAATAATTATTAATGTTAAGTTCTTATATTAATTCACTTTGTACGACGCAGTGCATTATTTTGTTCGCTAAGGCCCATTTTTCCTGTGATGTTCGAAGACTTTCAACAAAAATTGTTTTTGTGTTTCACCTCAAACTGATTCCTTAAACTTTTTAATCAACGCGATACCTCTTTCTGCTGTATTATTGACTACCTGAACAGCATCTACATAGCTTTTCGGAGAGCCACCACAGTATTCAGTCACATCATGAACCCCAAACAATTTAAAAGACTCAAAGAAGAGAAGTCTTTGTTTTGATAGTAATGATCTCACTCTCAGGTCTTTTCTTTCAAAAGTTAGGTTTTAACTCTCTAATTGTTTGTTTCTGACAAATACCAAAGGTGCCTTTTGCCAACTGCGAGAGCACTATTGCAGGTTGGCGTCGAGGTAAATGGTCAAAAGCTGAAGGAATCGGCAGTCTCTTCATCTAGCATTGTCGTATACGACTTCTTGTCCAGTATATTCCACAGACTTTGGAACTTCCAGTCTATCTGAATATTAGGACCACTTGTCGGTGACCACATTTACAACACTCTTCAAACACTCCTTTCAATATTAGTTCGTGTGATGGCGACATACCAACCACAACGTGTTCGATTTAATAATATTTCGATTTTTATGCATTTTATGCAAGCTCCCTGAATTAAACCTGTGTTTGACGATGTTGTATTAAATGATATTCGATGATTTTATCTTGGTCTATTTGTTTGATAACTGCATCAGACATACGTTCACCTGTAAATTTAAGGACAACAGGTAACCCAAGTAAGTTTTCGAAATCTTTTCCGGTTACTATGATTGCAACTCTATCTTCCAAAGTCATTTCCTTGGGCAACGGAAGGCAGCAGCTTACTATCTCAGTGTAATACTAAAAATTATTCATTTTGTTAATTGAATCTTCAATTTTCTTAACCATTTGGCTTCTGTTTGTGGCACTGGTGGATTTATCTGCTTCTGAAAGTTTTTCGTTGTTGTCCTTGTGATGAAGAATAAACACTAAGAGCACTAGTTCTTTTGAAGGAAGGCGAGTTCCTAAAAAAACCCCAAATAGGCACTTTTTCTGATAACCAAATACCTCTAGTTGCCATTTTAAATTACAATTGTTTTATTTATACGTGAACAATCAGAAATCGCACTTAAAAAAAAAAACAAAAATATTAAGACTGATCGTGTTTTCACCAGTGTGAGATGAAAGTGGTCGACATGTGCAACCTCTAAATATTCTTCAATCTTCCTGAAATTTGGTTTATTTATCTTTTGTATCAGTGAGACCCAGGGAAAAATCAAAGTCACATGAGAATCAAACTTTTGGAAAAATGAATCACCCTAATCTCACTGGATCAATATTTAGTGATATGTAATAAGCTTCTCCCGTGCTGGCTGGTGTGGTGGTATGATCCTACTGTGTAACTTATTAAGTGGGCTTAGGTGCTCACATTTAAGATCAAACATAAAATATTTTACACTAGTTAACGACTGCACATAAGTAATTCCCAACTAAAAAAACCTTACTACCTGTTTAGTTTCAGAATCCACCTTAAAATCTGTTATGCAAGCGACAAAATATACATTTCCGAATCACGATTCTTAATTAAATAAATAATGTACCATTTGCTGCTCGCTCCCGTCCATTGTGAACTTTCCCTTAATCCTTCGTATTATTTTTTATAAAAAGTGATTAGACCCATTGGCACAGTGTAGAACTATCAATCACTCCATAGGTATAATTATAGGGGCTATGGGCTCGGACCCAGGTAATGATTTCGGCTTTTTAAAGGACGATTTTAAATTAAAGAGTTTTTAATCATATTTTTTATATGTCCAATTTGAAAAGATGTCTTTGGTCTCCAAGATTTAATAATAAACGTGATTTAATTTGAATATGGTTATTAATATTGTGGACTGTTGTGTTTTGAACCGAACTGTCCTTGAGCAGTTGATATGTTAAAAATAAATAAAGAAACTAACAAATTTAAACTAAAGTTACGTGAGTCTACCAAAGTAAAAGTTTAACTTAATTTGAGGTCATAAATTAATCCAATTTATTTCTATACAATCCGTACATGTCAGCTTAAAACTAGGCAGATTAAAATATAAATACAACTTACAGCTATCTAAAACTAACACTTCCTCACCCAGTCAAAACGTCCCAAAATGCTTGTAGCATTGTCGCGATGGATGATAAGCGATAATTATGTATATAAGCGATAGCTTAATTAAGGCAAATTGGTAAAAGCTACAAAACTTTACGTATAGGTAGGACTGGTAAGATTAACAGTCGCCTGTATACGGATAATATGTCATCTTACACCGCAAAAGCAACCCCTTAATCTTGACACACTTTACTTTAGCAAAGTACTCTAACTAAGCAAAAATTTAAAAATATTTTCTCATTTGTATTTACGATAAAATCCAAAATACTCAGTTACAGCGGATGAACTCATGTACTTGTATCGCACGAGGCGACGTGTTTCCAGAAGTTGTGGTACCCATTTTCAAGCCGAGTTAGGACATACCGCTCGGCGCGTAGTGTCATATGTACACGAGAGTTCATCCATTGTAACTGAGTAGGATAGTAACACGACTCACAATGGCTTGAATGATAAAATTAATAATACTTTAGTATTATTTTTGTCTTGTACGGACTTCCAAAACTACAACTTTTAAATGGTAACAGCTAAAACTACCTGTTATTTTCCTGTCTGTTTGACGGGAATCATCAAATTATACATAATACTCGCAGTACCTATCCAACTTTCTGTATCTCACACAACTTTGATATTCCTACAATTTATAAAATCTAAACAATAATCGACCTTACACCCACATTTATAAAAAAAACTATCTTGTAAAAATCGTGTGCAAATTTGCCAAGACTAAATAAACTAAAATAATCTTTAAGCTAATTGAAATAAAGAAGCTAGTGTATGAAAAAAGAAACTACTACACGTTTATTAATTGGGCGTTAACTCTGTTATTAGGTTTTATACCGAATTCTGGGATATTTTTAATAATTTTCCTTTTACCTGCATTTAGGAATAAGTATAGGCTGCCTCCAACTCTCCTAAGTAAAAAAATATCGAAATTACCAGTTACGTCATTTAGTAGGATTTAGATGCCCTAAGGACTGCATCTTTAGGAAATTTACGATTTGTATTGACCCATAAAATAATTTGATTTGTGAATAAATTTCTATCGTCTTAGTCTTTTCCGTTAAGAAATATTAGGTGTATCGAAAACAAAGATTTTACAACAAGAACCGTAGAAATTCATGTTTTTATTATATTCTAATTCGATGTTACGAGACCTCAAATCAAACTGGGACTTTGTTAATACGATCACCTTTTATTAAAACGATACGCTATTATTAAAGCGAGTCCATAAACGGACAACATTTAATAACTCAGCTTGTCAATAAACATCGTAAAAAAGCCAAAAATAATGATGACAAAACACAAACGACACCCGTACCTTAAACGAAAGCTTTCATACCCCGACCAAAATAGAAGGCAAATTGACAGATGACAAATAAGAACGTTAACACTACGGTCACGGCATCCTACTAACCGGGATAAGTAGAACCTGATGACCAAGAAGTAGGTATAGTTGTAAAGGTCAATGATGGCTGGTTGGTGGTAGTAAATATTTCAACTAGGGCTAAATGTGATAAAATACATCAAGACATTGTCGTTACAGTAAGATAGATGGCGATGGAACTAGTGATGTGTTGGAAGATTCCCGAGTAACTTAATAATTTTAAAGGTCGCTAGGAAACAATTTTTACAAATGTATCCAAGTTGAAGTAAGAATTCAGGTAATACGAGTATAAGTATCTTATAATTTAACCGTATATTAGAATAATTGGCGCAAGGAATGGCTATTTAACAATGTTAAAGAGAATTATGACAAATCTTCCAAAAGGCTCGATTTTTTTTATCGGTAATCATTATTATTTGCTTGAAATCCCATCAAACAATATGCATGACGGGCGACTAGACTTGATATCTATACATTATAAAAGCATAGTCCAAAGCACGTGAAAATCTTTATTTGGTAGCTACCAATCTTTTTTTGAGATTTTCCCGTTCCTTGGACTGTACCCGGGAATGTTTTAGTACATCACTAGACGGAACACATTCCTTTAACGAGATTGTTACCGATGTTTTGTCTGCGTTGATTAAGCGCTGTTGATATTAGCTCCTATTGTGCACATGGAGTAAATAAATCAAAATATTAAGACTACTTTCTGTTTGTTAAAATATCATTATAGCTTGTTCATTGTACTCGTACTCTTGTGAAGCTATAAGTAGCGTGTCATAAGTCATAACATAAATTATTTAACATAAAACAAACTTCAAATGTAAGGTTCATTATCATCATCATTTTATCCGTAATATGTCTATTGCTGGACGTAGGCCTCCCCTAAGTATGAATTCTATCATTTTTGGGGATTATTGCCATAGTCGCCAGGCTTGGTAGGCAGAGCAGGTATAAGGGGGTTCAAAAATATTTTTTGATATTGTATTTTTCTGAATATCTCGAGCAATAGACGCAGGTTATCATTTGTTTCTTTTTATTTTGTTACTTAGAAGTATCTATGCACGTATTTACGAAAACAGATTTGAGTAAGTATTTACAAAAAGCTTCATGGTGAAAACAAAGAAGAATACAAGATATCGTTTTTAAGTCCTTACTCACTCCAGATTTGTCCAGCAAGATAGTTCTAGTAGATCGTGTAGGTGCAAACTAAAATTACTGTTCTAAACTAAACTCTTCCTTAATATCGCTAATAATACTTTTGCTACCTCATTCATCTTGATACTACCAGATTGGCTGCCAGTACAGATTAACCAAAACAATAGTAAAAACTAGGGACCTGAAATAAATAACAAAAGCCAATGATCGTACCTGCGCGGTTAACCGTATATCGTTCTCCGAGGTCGCAAATAACACTAATGCTCGTAAACTAGTCCCCGCATTAACCATAACGAATAAAGGCACTAAAGGTACTAAAAGCACGTCTCGGTCCCTCGGGGCAGTTTCGCCTGTCAATGCCAAAATTTAAGCCCGCCACTCCCATACACTTCAGAAGGGTCGACCTCTTTGCCCTTTGTCTCAATTATTGCTTACATTCTACGGTTGCTTTTTGCTGCCACAGATTAAATGAGACGATACAAGGAAAGCTTGCGAAGTGACGGTGCGAAAGTTATAGTATTGTACACTTAGAAGCAGCCAAAGTGGCGAAATATGTTGTCCGCATTCACTGCTAAAAATCTACATCGTCATACTTGGCTAATTTGCTTGCTACTATAATTGGTTGACGCTGACTGTACTACGTGTAAGAGCATTTTATGACAATTTTACTACCTTGTACCTTGAGCTGTTAAAAATAAAGAAGCTCGTATAAATATAGAAATTTTATAGGCATTGAAAGTATACCCAATCAGAAAATTCAAATCAGAGGGCATAAAATTCAAAGATCTACCTAAGGATGTGTGAATCTATATAAGTGGTTACAGTTTCTGAAAGCTAATATTTGTACGATGCGATGATGCTAGTTACAAGGCATACTTGAAGAAAATAACTTATATATGAACACAAAAGATTTATAAGAAATGAGTCCCATTCCAAAGTATTAATATGAAACTTCATCAGTAAAAATATTTACACTCCTACATTTCTTTTTCACATAGCAATCAACAACCAACCATTTGATTGCATCATAAAACGATCGTAATTTTTTAACACATTCTGATCACTGACGAGATAATTTATCTCTTTTATCTGCATTGTCAACTGACCACTCACCCCTATCCATTATTATAATGCAAATATAAATTCTGTATCTTTATTTACACCTTAAGAGTGTCATTTTGTATGTTCATCATTCTAATATCCCTTTTGTAGTGACACAAAAATAGGTCAATCAGTACTGTCAAAATGTCTATGTTTGACGCGTTATGGAAATGGGTGGGATCATCAATCATAGATGGAAATTAAGAGTATTGTTCATAGACGCTCCTTCGAGTTTGGGTGTTGTGACGTGTGACGTATGACCGTGTCAGACTTTAATAGGTGATTAAGTACGTGGTAGTTTGTGATTTAGTAAATGGGACTTTTGAGAATAGTGTAACCCAATTAGCGTGAGTTGTTGTATTAAGCATTAATTTTCAATAAAAACTCGGCGTTGTATGATCATAATTATTTAAATATCCAGTCGTTATTTATGCTTTTGTTTTCACGAATTTAATATTTTAATACAAGTAGTCTTGCAAGAACGAGAGACAGATATCTGGTATAAAATTGTTGCTGACACTTTATTTCGAATTCAGTGTTGATAGCTTGTCAGTGGCATTTTAAATGAGACCAGGAGTCATTTTAAACATTCTGGACTTCCGGCTGAGCCTTAAAATGGCATGGATGTCTTGAGAATATATTTATTGTTGTTTGTTCTTTTACATAGATAGCGTATTATGCAGTGATCTAACGCAGTAAGTATTGTGCAGCTAATGAAGAATTGTCCTCAAAACGTGTTTCACCACTATTTGGTCAACACCCGGCAGTCCCTAGGCCGCGGCCGTCTCGTGGCTTTTTGTAAACTCCAGCTACCACTTTACTAAACGCAAGGCCTACTACCGAACAACGCCAAACTCTAAGAGCAATTTTATACATTATTTTACTTATATACATGTTACTTTACTTGACATTGGCGAAGTCATCGATTGATATATTAACGGAAGCCATATTAAAAAAAAACAACAACAACATATAGCTTTAATTACGAATAAATGTACTAATGTGGTTTAATTTGTTATTTTCATTGAGCATACCTACGTGTACATATCACTTGTAGTAAACTTACACAAAGCCATGGGCCTCTCAGCAATTTGGCTTAATTTGTTTTCATAGTAGATACATATAACAATAGCCGCAATTATCGCACAAACAATACAATTTCCCAATGTTACACGCGAAGACACAAGTTTCATTACACCAAATAAATGGTCACCAAGGGGTCATCACTCATGTAGACCCTAACGAGCGAAGCGTCACGCGAGCGTACGGGTACATGCACCTTGACCGAGTGTTTTATATGCGCGGGCGCAGGTTCACGGCAAATGGCGCCAGTTTAATCTGAGCTTAACCCTTTTCTTTGCAATGTATCACGGATGATTCACATAATTCTATGTATTTAAGTAATTGTATATACTAAATATCGCTGGCTGAGTAACCACAACACAAGCCTTTTTGAGCTTAGCGCTTATATTTTTTACTAGTGCTTATGCCTACTTGAACGTACAGAATTAAAAAAAAAATTAAAACCATCTTGCTAAGGTTGACCTATAAGCCATGTATGTCTACTCCTGGAGATGGGCCTCCCATACACCGCCTCAGGTAGCGGTCTCTGAGTATAGGGGTTGTAAGACCATACGAGTAATCGCTACGCTTGGACCACCGTCGCTTATAAAGAGACGCTGGTGCCAAGGGTTGTAATTCTTAACAACTGTGTATTAATGACGGATTTTAACATATTTAACAAAACACAAACGCTAATAAAGTAAAGGGACGATCGCACCAAATCGTCTGTTAACTTCATCGTAATAATTGAGATTTTCTTGTATAAAAGGGTTAGGTACTAGAAGATCTGCGCCGCCATATTTGAAGGAGCTATTCAGTGAATGAAGTTGTGTAAATCAACCTTAAAATTTATATAAAAAAAGACTTCATTACAATCGAATATAAGAGCGCCGATTGGATTTTAAGGACTTATCCACAATAGCCCTTTCCTGCAAACATGAACTACAACAGACATTACGAAGAGAAGGGACTTTAAACTGGATAGCACATGTTCGAGTTGCCCGTCCTCGCTAACTGATGGGAATGAAGGCTTTTGACCTAACGTAACCTTTGACATCTACATACCCTAACGTAGAGCCTATTAAAAATGGATTTGGTTTACAGGTAACAGTCGTGTTTTATCTAGTGCGACTGTACGAGTAGCTTTTATTTCGGTGAGTTTTGATTTTAAAAGTACTATAAAGTCCTGTTTTGAACCAACGATACAAAAACGGAAGAGGTTTCTAAAGTTAAAGCTTTTTAAAGTCTGACTATGACATCACACAATATTTGAAATTTAAGAATAACCAAAACAAGGTAATTTTGTAACATATTTAAACTTTTATTTTTATCTACCTACCTACTCGTAGTTTTACTTCTTATGTTAATTTTATTATATAAGTTTATGAAGAAGATTGATTTTTATAACATATTTATAATAAAATTACGTTTCCCAAACAATGTCGTATATATTTAGTTAGTGACAAACTTTATTATTCACTGTAACACTGTCAATGCACTACACGTCATGAATCTTACGAATAGCATGAGTGCCGCGTGGTGCCGGCTGATATTAGCACCATCCATCTCCTCACGCGGATGTCGTAAGTGGCGACAAAGGGAAAAAACCGACAATTGTCAGCAGCGTCAGTTGAAATCTCAAGAATATACAAGTCATATTTCAGGGAGGCCGAATATTTTGGAGGCCTATGTCCAGCAGTGGACGTCTTAAGGCTGAAATTAACTAAAAAAAACGGCACATTTAAGCATATTACAACAAATTCTATGCCACAAGCAATAAGTAGAAATGTAGAATAGCGCTCCAGCCCGCATAGTATCATGGCGTCACAGAGTATTACGGGTGTCGTGTGCTAAGCAATATTGACAGCCTCATTACTATTGTCTTTAGTAACTTAGGGGAAACAGCAGTAACGACATAACCTTAGTGCTATAGCAACAAAGACTATTTTCGAATAACTTTTTTTGAAAAAGAAACAAGGGCTATTTTAGGGTGATTTGTTGTGGTGTAATATTTTATAGGTAGATGCGGTAGTTAATCGAGTGTGGTGTAAAACAAAAACAGTGTCCCGGATAATTGAGAGTATAATAGGTTTCTTGCCCTCAGCGTCGTCTGCGTAGACTTAGTAATTAATGATTCACGGAATAAAAACTATTCTATGTCCCTTCCAAGGGACTCCAACTAACTTTTAACCATAACTTAACCTTCAAGTGTTTAAGTTATCATAATCCACACTGCAAATATCGACGTTCTACTATCAGTTGTTTCGGCTCTGCGATGATAAATCAGTCAGTTAGTAGGTATATAAAAAATATTAGTGATTGGTAAACTCGCAGAATATGAACCTGGGACCTTCAGCTTCATATAACTAACTGTATGTATGTTTGTATGCCAAACTTAAGTGGCAGTGGGCGGGGCACATTGCACGCAGAACCGATGGCCGTTGGGGCGGTGAGGTTCTGGAGTGGCGACCACGAACTGGAAGACGCAGCGTAGGTAGGCCTCCCACAAGGTGGACCGACGATCTAGTTAGAGTCGCGGGATACCGCTGGATGTGGAAGACGCAGGATCGGTCTTCTTGAGTCGTTCTGGGGGAGGCCTATGTCCAGCAGTGGACGTCTTTCATGATGATGATGATGTTTGTATGTATGTATAAACTATAGCCGCGGCCGGTCTCGAGGTTATTAACAGTCGATCTATTAGTTGGCCTCATCAGGCGATATCTGGGACTCTCCTCGTTTGATTTACGCCACCAATTTAGCCCCCAAAGCGAGGGGGAAAGGACACAAATACAGCAGGCGAGTATCAATTATTCTCGTAGACATTATCATTACTGAACGGTGTCTCAAGTGGACTGTTGCTTGAGTACCAGGAATGTTTCCTTAGCATACGAGGAAAACGCTCAGGTCGGCTACAAACGTAGCGCGTCGCGAATGAAGATATTTTTATTGTTCTTAATTAAGTTTAGTAGGTAAATAAAATCCATAGCTAACTAAGTACAGGATTTTACTCTAGTTTTGTAAATAAATAGTTTAAGAGCTGATTTCACTGTAAGTAAAAAGGAGTGTAATGAATGAACTTACAAAATCTATGATAAGAAAGAAGTGCCTATTCTAAAGATAAGATTTATTATTTTAAATATGATAATAAAAACGATACAATATTTTGACCTCACTTCATTTTAAGTTAGCCCTTCAAGATTAAACTTTTATTTCCTCTTCGAATTTGTAGGTACCAGTCAAAAAAGTGAACCTACTGTATCGTTCTCTTTTTCCCTCACTAACTCAAAGAAGTGGACAGAAGACTTATCTGATCAAATGTGTCATAAATAATACTCGGTCTGTGTTTATCACGCGCCGCAAAATATTACGGAGCCCAGATTTATGGGGAAAAATTGTGCCGCTTTTACCTAGAGAAAGTATGCCAGAAAAATGTTATTATTAAAACAATATTTACTACTGTTGGCAGTTGCCTGGGGAAATAACTAATAGATATATTTGATCACTTATAATGTATATACATATTTGGAGACCGTATTCAATGAAACGAATAGCATATGATTTTAATACTCATAAAATTAATATTTTAAGAAACAAAGGGTTTTTTATTTATTTATTTGGGTAAGCAAACAACCACTAGAAGTAGTACTTATTAGTAGTACTTACTAAACCACCGGTCTGGTCTAGTGGGTAGTGACCCTACCTATGAAGCTAATGGTCCTGGGTTCGATTCCCAGTCGGGGCATTTATTTGTGTGATGAGCACAGATATTTGTTCCTGAGTCATGGGTGTTTTCTATGTAATTTTATTAATTTATATGTATCTATCTATTATATATCGTCATCTAGTACCTACAACACAAGCCTTACTTAGCTTACCGTAGGACTATATTTATTTTATTTTATTTATTGGTCTTACAACTATATTTTTAACAGTATGTGTGGACCACAACGCTTACCACTGATTAAGTAACGAGTTAAATCCCGCTTTGATATAAATGTTTAATGGCACGCGCATCGGTGAACTGCGACTAGACACGACGGACAAACCACGTATCTTTAGAATGGTAGAACATACTGCTGTCGCCAACCCGCCTACCAAGCGTGGTGATTACTACATTGTATCCTTAATGCTCAGAGATCGCTCCCTGCAGCGGTCTATCCAGCAGTGGACGTGTGGCTGATTAGTAGGTAGGATTACAACGCTTGCCACCTCAAGACGATACAGCGATGTTATTATAGTTATTACACGACAATGGCTGGCAATTAACATAAAGCGGCGCGACACGCAGTTCCCAAAGGGACGCTCGGCTGCGCGGGACATTTCACTCCCGACTACGACTTCAGAGGCCGGTGGAACACAGGGAACGAGAAGGTTAATTGAAAGCTTAAACGGGACGCTTCACAAAAGATTTTTTTTTAAACTTCTTAGATTTAGATTTAAAAAAAAATAAGGCGCAATAAGGTTTGTGTTATGGGAATCTTTTAGACAAAGAGAAAGGTATATATGATACTTTAAATGGTAAAATAAGAAAGATACAAAAATAAATCAATGTCTATCGTTATTATCAGATTCGAAACTCAAAATTTCCAGCTTGTTGAATAGTAACATGCCCGTTATATTCTGTGTAAATGATTATGACAAAATCATCTTGTCTCAGGCGAATTGTTGAATAACTTGAAAAGGACTGCTTAATTTTTTATAAGCGTCAAGTAAAACAAATAGGAGGAGAAAATACATCTACATATGTGTGACACAACACTTGATTAGATTGAGAATTACGAAATCAAACTAGTTGCAACAAAATGTGACATTTAATATCAACGTCCTTCCTTAACCATAGTTTAACCTTACCACGCAACTGACTACCTTACGTACATTAATTAAATAAAATCAGGTGAGCTGAACTAATGAATTCACCGGGCCTGCGACACACTAATCAGAGTGTAATTGTGTGACCGTTTTAATGCTAATGGAGCCACTGGACGGATCGTCTTTCCTGTCGCCGCACGTTTTTAAGTGTTGCTTAAGTTAGAGACATTTAAGGAAACAGACTGTCAAATTGCACACGCCTGTGGGCAGTCAGTAAAACTCCACCTTGACATTGTGCCATGTAAAGAAAAAAATGTCTAGCAAACTATACTAACTATACTTGTATACATATTTGTATACAAGAGTGGTAACTCTACACTACAGATGCTCTTGGCTTATGTTTATTTACGAATATAACTAATGTACAGAACGGAGTCTTTACCACCCTTGTAATTTATGGAAGCAGAGGGGCCTACCACGAAAACTTCGACTTTCCCTGTTTTCGGTGGGTCATTTTTCTCTCTTATTCCAATTAACGCTATTAGAGCGACAGAGACCGTCGTTCAAAATTTGCGAATTTAAATTTTTACGGTAGGTATTCAGCAGTGACAACAAGGACAGAATGAATAGCAATACGGTGTGTTCAACTACGTGCATGGTAAATTAGTCAATAGGTCAGCTTTAAATCATATGGTTTTTCTAACTGTCATTAATCGAGAAATATGGCGGGAAGTCAAAAAGTGTAAAAAAAACGGTGTGTGACGAAGTAAATAAATAATAAACGAAACTGCATACAAAGTTGCCCTCTTGCACTCTAAATTGTAGTCATTGTTGTGGATGGCGCCATCGCGGGACATTTAACGATTTCTCAAAATCATTTATTTATATGGCGCCGAGTTCTTGGTTTTATAACTTAACGTCATCCATTGAGCTTAACAGCTATTAAAGTCTATGACACATAATTCATTTAAAATTCATAGTGTTACGAATTCAAACAAAGGTCAAAATAATGAGACCACAATAACGTATGCCTAAAGAACTTCACTTTTTATAGAAGAACGTAGTGTTGCTATCTATATTATTTATTAGTCTCTATATTAGTGTTGGTTAGCCGGTCGCTGAGAATGACTTTTTGCTGGTTTTTGCGTTTTAACGCTGAGGTAAGTTTTTCATGGTAAGGGTTATTATTTTTACAATAATAAAAACGATAATAGAAGTTTTCATTGTGGATAATGACATAATTTCAATTATAATTACTCAATATTATTTTCCTCTACCTTCAAGTACAACAATGGTGCTCTATGTATCTACTTATTATATTCAAATTCTTACTCTTAATTTTAGCTTATAGTGGTATAGTTAGTTCAGCTCCTTATACACCGTTTGATAAAAGGTTGC
Source organism: Grapholita molesta (assembly GCA_022674325.2). Lineage (NCBI taxonomy): Eukaryota > Metazoa > Arthropoda > Insecta > Lepidoptera > Tortricidae > Grapholita > Grapholita molesta. The sequence continues at coordinate 9,885,537 of CP053137.2, forward strand.
CAATATTGATAACCAGATTCGGAAACGAGAATAAAACCCCCACACGATAGCTTGCTGTAGCATCATGTAGAATTGGACTTTATCATTAATTATTTAAAAGTTGGTAACCAGCTTCGAAACACGAATTACCAATTAGTAATTTCTGGTAAACAAATTTGATATTGGTAACAAACGAGTAAACGACACTAGATTACAAACCTGAATCAGTTTTCCATCTGCAACTGTTTGTTTAATTTACCAAATCAAATTTGCGTTAATCGACATTTAAAAACCCAAATTGAAGATGAAGACATGTCAGTTTAAATATACAATACTAAGATATAACCTATCGCTGAGTATATTAGTTTTATATAGTATGTTATATAGGTACATAATTATATTAGATTTTTTTTATAGTTACTTTTTTGTTAACATTGTATTACTTTACCTAAGATCTTTACTCAATGTGAACAAATAGATATAAGGGGAGGAGCACTGTTTAACCTAAAACACAGGTTTTATCTATTTAGGAAACAGAGTTTCTAGATATACCTAAGGAAACATACGTAATGGAGTTCATGAATAAAGAAATAAAAATATAACCGTGATGCTATAATATAGTATAGGATTATTTCACAGACAATGGAGACATGCATATTGCATGGCCTAAACCAGAAACTGTAACATTTAAATCTTCAATAGGATGTACTGCCAGATTATTAAACAAATGTTGCTACATTCGTGGTGTAGAAGCGATCACTAAAGTAGAGATCTGATTACAGGAAACACCCGGTATAAGTAATGCGTTACCTTGATCTTTAAAGGGAAATGGTGTCTACGTGGATTAGAGTTTATCCAACAAACTAGATCTGATATCTCTTCTCTTTGAATATGTCTGTTTTTCACTCAGACGTAAAGACTATTGATGATGATTGGTGTATTATTATCGCGTATAAAAATCTAAAATATGCGCGATCTTAAATCTTTTATGTATCCCTTACATTATACACTGGGTTTTTGATTAAGTATATACCTTTAAGTATTCGTTCACACGGGAGTCGAACTCTGACCCACAGAATCCAAATGATTATGATTAAATGACAAGCCGGAGGCTGTCTTGATGTCGCATGATGTGTAATGATCATTACTGCGCGTGAGAAATGATCCGAGAATACGAATGGATTTTGTGTAATATGTGTGTTTGTTTTTAACTCTATGACGCAATGCTGGAGGACCTGGGTTCGAATCCTGGCAAAGGCATTTTTTTATTTGCTTATCATAATATTCTTTGTCGGTCAGCCAACGCGAACGAATCATGATTATGCTCCTCGTTAATGGGTGAAACATGTCGAGTAGCGAGCAGAATGTTACCCATTTCAATACTCTGTTTGAGTTTCACAATAGTTTTGTGTTTAAAATATAGGTATGTGTTAGGATTGGCAACTTTGCCGGCGACCAACTATGACAAATACCTTGTCGTTGCAATTCGATACATAAGACACACATTGTCAATAACATATCAGCCGTATGCAGTCCACAGCTGGACAAAGTTAGGCCTCCCTCAAATATGACTTGTAGGAGGCAGGCGGGTTGGCGACCGCAGTAGCTGTAGATTGGGTTTCGACGGACGCTAGTATGTTTCCGTTTGTCGCCTCTTACGACACCCGCGGGAGGAGATGGGGTGGTGCTATTCGAGTCAGCCGGCATCACACGGCACGGTGTCAATAAAGACAACAAATTTTATTCATGGATACACCACACTAATTCTTTGGGTCCAGTCCCTCCCACAGACTTTTTCTTTCATTTTTACTGTATGTCATTAAATTATAAATTACCTGCTTATTCACCTATCGCCACAGATTAACTACAAGGTAGAGAATATAAGTCAATTCGTGTTCACATATTTGGTAAAATGTCACGGCATTTGTAATAAGGTTTTCCGTAGGAGATGCTTGGTTATTTTGCCAAGAGTACTTTGACCCCCAGTAGACAGATACCTAATTATTTTAGGGAACTCTTTAGTAACCGATTAGTTACCTACTTAGTTAAGACCCAGGAACAAGTAAGTAGGTATTCGTGACGTTTAGAGAAATAAATACCCTATGATTTGAACCAGGGACCTTCCACTTCGTTTCACAATCGACTAGGCTTCGACGCTGTTTGTAAACTTAACAGCTTATCCCTATAGTGACCACTGACCTACCGCTTTTTTCTAAAGTTCGATTCACAATTATCTGAGGCCTACGACTATAAAACAAGAATTGATAATGCGCTGTGTATCTCCATTTTAAGCGCTCTTGCTTATACGAGCGATAAAGAGACAAATATTTGTAAGAACGAAGGACGTGCTGGTTCGCGGTAGCCCACAGTAATCAGTTTCATAAATGTAAAATTGCTGCATTCACATTAATCTGTCCGCTTCATGCGTATGCATGACGCAAATCTATGAACCAACTCACTCTGAAGTGTCACTACACAACAATTCAGAAAAATGTGTAGGTATGTGTACACAAATGCACAATCTCCGTAGTCTATGCCTACTGCACTAACCTGCACATTTCTCATCTACAATCTATTAAACACAAGAATCCATCATTAAACGTTCATAGCTTATTTTCTCATACTTTTCTTAGTGGTAAACGAAAAGTTTTATGACGCAGAATAATTACTTCGCGGACCATTATTAGGCCAGATGAGCCGGCAAAGCCACAATGTATGCAGATTTATGACGCATGGCCATAGAGCGTGTGTAATAGAGATGTTTTATATTAACAGGCGGCAAAAAAATATGTACCCATGGCGCCATGCGCAATAGTTAACGTAATGAGGAATGCGCTTTTAAAAAACGCTTTTTATTTATGTCAAATTTATACGCTATACAAAGAAGTTGTTTGGGAGTTCCAAAACTTGTATATAAGCGCATTGGTGTTCTGGAATATTGTAATGCTTATATATGTAAAATAAATTAATATGTAAAAAAACGGAGGTCGCAAGTTCAAACCCCGGCTCGCACCAATATTTTTTTTGAAATTTATGTACGAATATAATTTGATGTTTACCAGTCGCTTTTCGGGGCAAGCAAAACATCTTGAGGAAACCTGACTAATCCGAATAAGTTAGTTTACCCTCTGGGTTGGAAGGTCAGATGGTAGTAGCTTTCGTAAAACTAGTCCCTACGCCTAATAATGGGATTAGTTGCCATGCGGACCCCAGGCTCCCTTGAGCAGTGGCGAAATGCCGGGATAACGCAAAATAAATGAAATTGTTAAGATTTTTTGTCAAGTACTACAGTAAATTTATGATAGCGCTATATGTTAATATTGTGTCGTGACGTCGTGTGGTGCCGGCTTACTGGAATAGCACCACCCCAACTCCTCCCGCAGGTGTCGTAGGAGGCGACAAAAAAAAATGCGGACGGATGGGCTGCAGCGTCCGTCGAAACCCAATCTACAGCTACTGCGGTCGCCAACCCGCCGGCGTGGTAACTATGGTAAGATGATATATGGGGCCTTTGTCCAGCAGTGGACGACTATGTTTGAAATGATGATGATGAAATCACTTAATATACTATTCAGTGTCTATTTTAAATAATTCATGTTTCAAGCACTTGAAGTGATACTCTATCGTCTATTTATGTCCTAAGATAATATAAGTTTATGTCTCAAAGCATCATTTTATCTGACAATGACCAATACATTTATTTTTGGAGACGGCAGTCATACACCTGCACTCCATGCTTGAGCTTTTAGGAAGCATCAATAGATTATTGTAGCACTTCAAATACCAAGTCAATCAAATTTGGGCTTTCTAAACAGGAAGAATAGTGTTCAAAATTAAATTATGTAGCAGCATTGCTGACGTAGCTTCTTCATCGATACTAAGACGGTATTTTAGTCTAATCTAAACTTACTGTAACTTGTAATAAGGTTGGAATTCCGTCAGTCAATTGAAGTACCATAGATATACAATTTGTGATAATGAAAAATGATCTTTCAGATGCTGAGTTTAAGGTTGCGTTTCCCGTAACGCTTTTGGAGATTTCTTGGCGCCACGCTTTGTCATGTCGATACGATCTGTATCCGGTGCAGTTTCGGGATGAAAATATTTTTACTTATCTTAAGTGGTTGTATCTGCTCATTAATTAGTTTTGAGGAACAGATCGGCTGTCAAATCAAACACTTTGTCGGCCGCAGTCGGTCTGATGACTGAGTTACTTAATATAATGGCTAAAGGTTTAATTGTTGTGTCAAGTCATCGGTTTTTATGTTACTGAAATGAGATTTTAAGGTGAGAGGCAGTGTGAAGCTTTTATCGAAGACATTACTTTTTTTGTTGGTAAAGTCGTGACACTAAAATCTTTGACATGACCGCCATGTCATAAAACTTGCTATATCATACTCATGTGTCTGTCACATTGCATGTGGCGTAGGAGATAATGCTTTTTACAGCTCTTATAGTACAGTAAGTGTCGCGTCGGTCCTCACTGTATGGTCAACAAATTGAGTTTATTGACACTAAAACATATTTAATATTAACCTTGTGACACACACATATATACTCAATAGTTTTGTATTGAGTACCTAACTACCTGCTAACTGCTAACGACATAGCATAACTTAAAATTAAAAAAAAAAGAAAAAAAAAGCATGTTCCTACACATTATCTCTAACAAAATCTCTAAGTATTATGCATACTGGTTCAATTTGACAAGATTTTTTTTAGTAATTACATTTCTAGAAAACTTGCGCTAGCAAACACGAATAAAGAGCTCTTTAAGACAACAATGGAAATTCCTGCGTCATGTCCATAAAACTACTGTTTAATGAAACACGGGCTCCACGTGTAAACAAGCCTTACAAAATTAAAATAAAAAAAAGAATAGCAATTAGGTGATATCACCAAATCTCCAAGCTGGTGACCGTTAAGACAATCTTGGAGGTACTTCCTGCATTACAGGAGATAATACATAGAAATTGTATATTAAAGTGTTCTCATAAATATGTATATGTCTCGGTCGGTGGCCACACAAAACGCTTGCACAATCTTCTGCGCGGATGGCCTCACACTGCCCACTGGGGACGGCATGGAGTCGTCGCTTGACACAGTATTTGGTTTATATTAGTTGTTAATTTTCAATCTGAAATTAATGGAATTAATTATGTATCTATAGTTTGCATGCAAGCGAGCCAAATATTAAGTAGTCCATTAAATTAAATACTAAAACATAATAGGAGTGTATATCACAATATTATAAATAACTAAATAGTATTTTTAGAAATTTATCTGAAATTTTACTACCTTTAAGGTATCCTTATTCATTGTTCGCGACTATTATTGCTTTTAATGATATAGATAGGTACAATTTTGTTATATAATGTTGTTCATTATAACAACATATACAGGTAGTCTAGTCGAGTATACTTACTATACTTACCTAGGTACGTGTTTGTTCTAAAAATATCAGATATTCGCGATACCCAAATGCTAAACATTTTATAAAGAGTTGTGGGTAAAATCATAATGTTATAAACATTAAAAATATTTATTTTATTAAATCTCTAACGAAGTAAAAAATGGTAACCAAAACATGCTTTTATTTTGAAACAAAAACGACCCGGCCAATACATATGTTATATAAACTTGTATCATAAGTCTGGGATTGTATCATAGTCTTGTGGGATGTCAGTAACTGAAACGCTTACGACACAGTTTTGTTAGTTAATATTTACGATTAGGCTACAAAAATATTACCCTTTATTAAAAAGAGTTTTTTTTTTAAGAATTAATATGTAGAATTAATAAGTATGTAGTAATAAGGCGACTCCACAGAGCGCGCTGCCCGTGTCGCCGTACTAACGCCAGGGCGTGTAATAGAAAAAGTGCTACGCCGCACACCGCACCACTAATGCATTCTTATCAGTCTGTAGCGGCAAGCGCTGGGGTTCACGTAATGCTTTATAGGAACTACACTTATCATTCCATACTGCCCATACTTCCATACGTATATCATATGAAACTATATGGCGCTTCACTCCTAAACCGCAAAACTGAGATATCATTTAATGTGGAAATTGATTGAGGATCTAAGAAAGAAAAATGAGTTTTTAATACTATTACGGTTGCAAACAGGCATACGGCCTGCCTGATGGTGAGCAGTGACCGTAGCCTATGGACGCCCCTTTAAGGATCTTAAGCTTTCTGGTAACCTTACTCACCGGCTGAGCACATCAGTATGAGTAACCCTACTCGTGCTATTTGGCTTGTTGTGTTTTCTGTATCTCCCCAGTTAGGCTCCACTCCGGATTTGTGCGAGATGTCATTCACTAAACTACTATTATAATACGTACTATCACAATTAGTAACATGACATTTGCCCATACCTCACTGTTTAAGGAGATACCAGTACCCTCACCATGAGTTGTGACATTAACGTTTTCTACAACGAGTATCGAGTTTACTATCTGTGCATCTCGTTCGAACTAAAATAGTACAAGGGAGATGCACAGATAGTAAACTCGATACTCGTTATCGAAAACGTCAATGTCACAACTCATGGTAAGGGTACTGGTCCATTCCGGGGTTGTAAAGTTAAGTACTGCTATTTGCAATATTACGCTGTGTAATATAACAAAGAATAGTGATTTGGAGTCGCAGAAGTAAAATCTGATAAAGGCGACCTTAGAAACTTCATTTACTTTTGTTAAAAGTTAAAGGTGAGCTTAGGTTAATGGGAAACTAGTCAAGTACGGCTGTTAAGTACTGTACATAATACAAAACTGCCTAACAGGGACAGGGCTCTATAAACAAGTATATACAGAAGTAATTTGGTTCCTTATCTTTTTTTTTCTTAGTCTATGTGTGTGTCCCACTGCTTGGCAAAGGCCTCTCCCCTTGTTTGCCATGTCTCCCGATCCGCTGTTTCTGAGTTCTTTATCTTAGGTAGGAAAATAGCTGTAGGTAACGTTAAGTTGGAGGTCATCGCAGCATAATGTCGGCGGCGGCCCTTCGTATTAAGCAAGAAGTCGCGGATACGAATCCTGGTAGGGGCATTTCTTTGTGTTATTTTTCTTCATCATTCATCATTTAAAGAGCTAAGTAGCACAGTGTTTATGTCGCTTATTTATGTATGTGTTTGTCGCGTACGTGTTTCTGATATGGAGTTTGTGTATTTCAGTAGTAAACATACCTAAGGAGGAGCGCCCGTCAAACCCAAACAGCTACAGCGGTCGCCAATAGGGCATGGTTCTGATTTTATATGGTGAGAAACGGGAATTCTCGGTTCCGGAACTAGATTTGTATAGTAAATGAGAATCGGGAGCATGCCCTAGTAGCCCACCCGCCTGCTAAGCGTAGCGAGTAGCGACTCCATCGTCCCTAGACCCTATGAAATTGCTACAGAAATTGAAATTGTTACATATTTGCGAGAGGATTCCAGCAGTGGACCGTATTATGGTTGAAACGATGATGATGATAGTAGTAGGTAAAGTTAAACTGACCCAATTCCGTACAGTGGCGTGCCTCGGTTAGCTAACCGGCTTCCTTCCGCGCGTTACGGCGCCTTCCGAGTTGCAACTGCCGCGGCATGCCTTATGTGTATTATAATTTCAGCTATTTTACGATCCAATAGCGACTGAATGCAATAATTTTATTTGAAACTTGACATACGTCATCTGACACGCTATACTGTCACTGTTTATGACGTTGAGTATATAATATATAATATAAAAATCAAAGGAAGACTCTAACATTAACTCCTGTTTATTATTAACTAGCTTTTCCTAGCGACTTCATCGGCAAGCCATGCCGACATATGGTTGCAGGATAAAAATTATCCTATGCCCTTTCTCGTAGCTCAAACTCTCTCCATACCAAAACTCACCCCAATTGGTTCAGCGATTTAAGCGTCAAGAGGTAACACGCTTATTGAAAGTTTCTTATCATTACTTAGACATTGGCTTTTAGTTTAGTACCTACCTAAGGTATTGGTTATTATATGTTATGAACAACTGAATATCTTAATGACGTCGGAAGGGACAAAAAAAATGTCTGCCAAATAGACTAACCGTTTTTTCGTATTTAATGATACTGATAACTAAGTTGGTGTCATGACAAGTTAAGTTTAATTTATTTCACGAAAGATAATTACACTATAAGTTGCCTTGTTTAGTAAGTTATAAGAATGATAATCATAATAGTCACATTCACAATAAAAATAATAGTTATAATAATGTACAATAATAACATTAATAACGCTTAGTGTGTACCCCTTTACATTTCATTAAATTGTCGAAAGGGCTTCTGCGCGTTGGCTCGATTCGGCTCCGCGTACGCCTCCCAAATGTCCGGAACACGATTGTTCCGTGTACGGAAAAGACATACAATAATAAATAAAATAAATATATATCATGCTTATTGGGAGATCCCAATAAGGGTCCAACAAAATTTAAAAACAGCAGATAAAGTATGTACGAAGTCGAAGTATAGATTTCAATGCCAATAACAGCTTGTTAATACCACCCTGGGGTAATTAAAGAGCCGGGTATAATGGTCTGGTTGTGCGGGCAGATCGAAGAGCTTATCCGGGTGAGGGCGATAATGTCGTGTCAATCAAGAATAAGAACAAGGGGTCAGACTCTACCACAAGCACGTAGCCGGTTATAGAAAAACGAAGAAAAATGTATATTTATTTATTTATTTTCTATCTTAAGATAAATTTATAAATGACAATTATAAATTGTTTTGACGACAGGTTTGGCCTAGTGAGTAGTGACCTTGCCTATGAAGCTGATGGTCCTGAGTTCAAATCCCAGTAAGGTCATTTATTTGTGTGATGAGCACAGATTGTTTCTGAGTCATAAGTGTTTTATATGTGTATTTAAAGATTTGTATGTTATATATATATCGTTGGTTGGTTGGTGGGTACTCATACCCACAACACAAGCCTTCTTGAGCTTACCATACTGTTGACATAGACCTCCCACAAAACGACCCCCAATGAACGGAAAAATCTTTGGATTTTTTTTTACCTAAAAAATTAAAAACATATTAAGCTTGATTCTGTAAATGTTTAAGGTCTATAAAACATTTAAATGCAAAAGGTACCTACTTTTAATATATATTGAAACACGAATAGAATGCAGTAAACAAGTAACTTGCAATTAATTTATAGACCCTTAATGAAAACTTAATTAATGCCAATTATTTAGTAATTTAAGTCGATACATCGTCTTTAAAATTTTACACCGACCAGCTTAATTAAAAGTTCACCTGCTCATTAAATTTCTATGACAAATATTTTATTTTACATCTCGGAATGCCTAAATTGACAGTCTTCTCGTAGGTACTTAAACTTCCTATCCGCCATTACGTTGTACATACCTACTATGCCTATGGAACATTGGGCTGTTAAGGTTTGTAAATTACGTTTAGAAGTACGCGTTGGAAATAATTATATTTTTTTTTGTATTATGCCGAAACGTCCGCTATCGAAATCTTCGATATTTAAATCGAAAGAAAAATAGAAAACTTTGACTCGCAGCGGGACGAATAATTATAATATTTAACAATAAAATTATTATTATGAAGTACCTAAACAAGATAGAAGCTCACATCTAGTTGTAGTCATCATTCCATTTCTTATCAGCCACATTTTGGGAGGCTAATATCTATAAAGTATTGTATCAATTAAAGTATCGCAAATGCGACCTTGTGTTTTATTGTCACTTATTTAAGTGACATTTGCCATCTGATGCCGGCTGGCTAGAAAAGCACCACCCCATCTCCTCCCGCGGGTGTCGTATGAGGTGGCAGCGTCCGTCGAAACCCACTCTTCAGCTACTGCGGTGGCCAACCCGCCTGCCAAGCGTGGCGACTATGGCAACTACCCCCAAGATGATACAAGGCATATTTGTGGGAGGCCTATTTCCGTGGACTGCATACGGCTGATATGTTTGTAATATATGTAAAACACAAAGTGTATTGGGATAATTAAGAATATAAGAAAAGTAGCTGGTAATCCCGAAAAATTAATGAAATATCACTTGTATTACAAATTACATGACACAGTCACAATCCAAATTATCCCAATAGGTTTTCAGCAATTGTCGAGCCCACGGTGTGTCAATGCCCTTAAGTTCGGTATGTTATCGCAGCAATCACGATGGAACGCAACTTCTCAAGGTGTCAAGCAAAGGGCAAGGCTGCCTTACAAACCGCTGGACTCTACACGTAAAAAATTACATCAAATAACCGCTTAAATAACTTTGACAAAGTATAACTTAATAAGCATAACTTGTCAGTAAATAAAATGTATATTTAGCGCAACCATACAGAAATCGACCTAGTCCCACTGTTAGCTCCACGAGAAGACGCGAACGAAACTTGGGCGACCCACGTGTGGACAACTAAGGATAAAAATACTAAAATAATGACCCACGCTAACGCTGGTTACCTCACAAAACCCATATTTTTTATCTCGCGCCGAATGACTGCTGAATAGGGCAGATTCACAATTCCCGCAAATCGAAGTTAAAAGTTTACTAAAAGTTTGATATCAATTTTTGGTCCCAGCGGGTATCTCCGTATTTCACGCTGTACGGGCCTCGAGGTGCTCATTTGTTCAGTATTCAGGTCAATTCCACAGATGTATTGTTCCACCGCGATCTAAATGTTTGTTTTTAAAGTGTACAGAGTTGCAGAATTTTCAGGTTTTTCATATTCATATTAATTTATTCGTATTAAGCAAATATTGTCAGATAACAATAATTACATCGATGTCAATTACATTACAATGGTAATAATTAGATAGGTATCTACTGAATAATAGTAATAAGAAATGAAATTGTATAAAAAAAAGGTCAATTTACAGTAAATACAAATTACTTAATGTGAATTTGCAGCCTATTCAATGAGAAATTTAGCTGTAGAAGAATAGGAATTTTAGATTAGGAAGGATCTAAGTTTCCACGAGAAGAGCAGGCGCTATATGTAGGGGAATTTTGTTATAAATCGTTGGTCCAATGATCAGTTTTAGTTAGTCTGTACATGGACCACACCAGATCATGCTTTCTCTGCCTGAAAGCGATCAGGTTCTGTTACAATTCCTCTAATGGTCTCTGAGAACAGCGAGAATCATTATGCCAATATTGTAAAAAAAAATGTTTATCTTTTTACTTAAACCTAAACAATTGGTCAAAAGGTCTATGACTCCATTTGCTGTCACAAATGTGGGTACATTGTCCACAGGTGCTACACATAATGAGAGCTGCCTCATAAAAACCAAATTTATTTGGCTATGAGAAGTATGGGAATAACTGTCATGTCACAGGAATTGTCCGGGAGCAGCAGTATCCCATGCCTTCGGTGAGTCACAGATTTGTATAAAACAGTGAAACAAAGCAATGGAAGTTATTAACATATTTCTAGATCAGTTAATTAAAAGCGACTCAAAGCTGAATCAAATAAGGGACTAACCAGATCCCGCAATCCGCATGTCTAAGTAACTATAGTCTATAATAATAAATTAGGCACTTACGTACTTCCACGGCGATCAACGTCGCGTGGCGCGTGACGAGCCCTCATGTGGTAATTACAGAAGTGACAGGGAGGGAATGACGTTAGTGAAAGGAACAATACCTATTAGTTAGAAGAAAATAATCCAAACCTTGGAAACTATATGTGTGAACTAACTGGAAACCCAATACTTTTATAGCTCCTTTCATTAGATAAAATTGTTGTAATTGCGTGTATTAAATAAATTTTGGACTTATTTGGGGGATTGCTTACACAGGTTATAGATTAAATAACATTAATCAGGAAGGATCAAGTAATGTTAAATTAACTGTAAGATGATAATTTATAATGATGTAAATCTTTCTTTGCCAGAGACAAAAAAGTGCCAGTAGCACCAGGTAAAGGTATTTATGAAAACTTTATATCTATGTTTGAAATACAGTCAAAATTAAAACGAAGAAATTTAAAAATATATTATAATAATTCTGATGGATTTTCTAAAAAGTACACAAGGGAGTTAAATACTTTTGATGAATAGGTATTTAAATAATTTGATAAACTGATTTTTATTTTTGCAGATTGCACTATGGTAATGTTAGATATTACGCCAAATTATATTTGTATTGTCATGTAAAATGGTAAACAAATAAATTTAATGGAATCGAGTTGTATCACCCATAAACCAAGAGAAAACAGTGTTACATAACGAAGGACAGTAGGAGTAGGGGGCCATTGACAACATTGTGAACAACCAGCTGTGGACTCTAGTGCTAGATAGTGCTTATCAAATGGCACTGCTTTCTATGAAGTGTCCACTGTGATAAGCCGTTATTGAGCGCGGGTGTCGGCGTCATTAGGTTTACGATAGGTTATGTTTTGATTGCCACTTGCGCTGGAAAACAATTTTCGATTGGATGTTTTTCAATGTTTACCTGTCAGCTTATGAAAATATTTATGGTTTGACACTTAGATACAAAATACTCGATAGAAAATATTTAACAAATCCATACTTAATATGATAAATGCGAAAGTGTGTCTGTTTGTTTGTCCATCTTTTACGGCAAAACGGAGTGACGAATTGACATGATTTTTTAAGTGGAAGTAGTTGAAGAGATGGAGAGTGACATAAGCTACTTTTTCCAGCGGGAAAACATCTCATTCCCACGGGAAGACTCAATAGGTTACATTTTCCTCTCACCATGTGGGCGAAGCCACGGGCATCATCTAATAAATCAGCAATAAATAATAAATCTGGTAATAAATCAGCAATACAAAGTACATAACTATTCAACGACTTTATAAATAATTGATGCGATTCTGATTCGTTTTCTGCTAACAATTTAGGTACATAAATTCTAAAACGGACCCTCTACGCCCATAATATTTCCAATGATGAAACAACCTTAAGCCGTAAGTATTGAGTCACTGTTGAGGATGGTTCTCAGATGAGGAGGCAAAGCAACCGTGCTGCCGATTCTACGCTTGATTCTGATTTAGTCGGGCCAGATTCACACCCATATCGAAACTTACCTACTAATGGTTCTAGAATTATTTTACGCTCTTTTATCTTGAAGAACTTTAGGTATATAAGGAACACCTAGGTTCTGTTTTTTTTTTTTTGCTGTTATGCATATTTTAAGTGTAAGGGCGTCCACATTAACTCATTAATTGTTTCGCTTTCGCTTAATAATTTGTTTTGTTTTTTCTTTTTTCGCCTAAGTTAATTTTTGAATAGTTTATGAAGAACTAATATACTTTAGGTATTTATTTACAGAAATTACAATCGTACTATGATAACAACAAGTACTTAAATAGTTATAGTATAAAATCTAAAAAAGGCCTTTGAGGCATTGTAGCAAGCATGCTAGCGGTATTTCCTCGTTGTATCACAATGCTGATGCGTTGTGCGAGGAAGCCGCCAGCTCTTCGATCACCAGTTACATCAACCAGGCGCTTCGATTTATATTTATGAATATACAAGTATTTTTACGTGTATATAGTGTCATAAATAAATCAAATACTAAATTCAACTCAAATCGTATTCAAATAGTCAAAGCGTAATAGGAGCGTGACAGAAAATATATATATCTAAATGACTTATAAGCACTGATAAGTACGGTAGTTAATCAAAAATACGACTTTCCCCAAAAAAGACAATGGGCCAAGATAAAAACCAACAAAACATTATGCAAATCCCATGACAAATAACCCGGCTTAATTTGCATAACAAAATCTCGGTTTAAAACAATACTACATTAAAAAACTGTAACCGTATCAGCACTTGCGTCGGATTGGAATACCATTAAAAAATAAAGACTGTCTATAACCACAAGTTACCTTTGATAATGTAGAAGAAACACTGACTTCTTCTATGCGACTGAGCAAAGTGGAACGCGTCGGAATTATTGAAGGCCTAAATTACCCAAAAAATCCCCACCTTTTTGGGTCGTTGTGCTTTTGTAAATACTACCACAATAAGATAATTCACCCAGTACCCATATAAAGATTGTTGAAACTAAGAACAAATTAAATATTTTTTTTATGAAATATTTTGATTTGATTACATTTTTAAGTAGTAACAAATTAAGAGTTGATATAAAGAAAATGCGCAGACGCTGGAGGTCCCAGTCGCTTTTTCTTAAGTATATGTTATCTTTTTCAACCTATAAAGATTGTTTTTTTATTTTATTTACAGTCAGCAGCACAAGTATCTAAGCAGACGGAGTGTTCAATTTCAGTGTGACACGACGTGAAAACCAAATCATATCAAGCTCATTTCGTCAAAATCATTTTCAACAGCATGCTCGTTACTGTTCCTGGAGAAAGAATATAAGACAAGTACCTACCTGTGTAAATACTGTCGTGGTGATCTCGGCTGAATATAGCCATGAAATAACATGTTTAACATAAGTAAGGCTACATAATGCAAAGCAAGCATAAAGATCCATGCCAGTCATTATCATTCACATGTCTCGACGGAATCAACGAAATCTAAAATGTCGTAAGGCCGTGAGAATCGCGCGTTGCCTCACAGAAAAAAACGGCCGATAATTCACTTTGGCCCTATTAAGAGACGAGTAAACCATTTGTAAAATTGTCCGCTTGAGGCTGGACAGTTATGAAATTGGGCGGTTGCGTCATTTGATCATATTTTCGACCTATCTAATTTGGGCCCCATTTATGATGACACTTTATAAGTGGAAAGGGAAAGGCGACAATTTGATGGACTTTTTTGTGTCGTAATTTTTTTGATTCAAAATATAATGGACTGAGTCGCAAATTAGAGAGTTCTGTGTCTTCATATTAGAAACATCGGGTCGAGTTTACTTTTCCTGTGATCATCGTCGCCAAAAACTTCTCAAACTGCCGTTACAAATTTATAATTAAATCACTATAAGTACGTTGTGAAATTGCTATAAATATTATATTTTTTTTATGACATAAGCGGCAAACGAGCAGTTGGATTGCCTGGTGGTAAGCAATTACCGTCACCCATGGGCACCCGCAACACCAGGGGGGTCACAAGCGCGTTGCCGGCCTTTAAGGGGGGTTGAAGCTCTGGGAACCTTACTCACCATAAGGAACACAAAAACTACATACTTAAAAGGTAGCAGTGCTATTTTGGCTGTGGTCTTCTGTAAGGAGGAGGTACGTCCCCAGTTGGGCTGCCCCAGATTTAAGCGTGATGGTCATCGCTGTGCCCTACCTCTCATTCTCAATCTTCTTATAATCCTAGTTTAGCACGTTTATTTACTATAACGTAGGTAAGCATAGCATGAGATCAGATCCGCGAGGGCACAAATTCTAAAATCCACGATGTACTACACACTGCTGAAGTGGAAGGAGTTGGTCCACAAAATAATTCGTGGAGGCCACGAGCCTAAGCAATGAGGAAAACGAGACAAGGAGGTATATAGTATATAGTATATAGCATAAGTTCTTTGTATTTTTATACAAATTTAGGACAGCTTTGCTTGTAGCCTTTTTATCTTAGGTATATAACATTATAGTATAACGTATTTTTGTCTGTTACTGTGTCTAGTAAAATATAAGAAACTTCTATGTTAACCCATGTTTACCTTTGTTAAAAACATTATTCCTCAAAATAACAGATACCAAAAATAACAGGTACAATGAGCTACAATATTACGAGTATCAACGGAATTTTACGTACGCTTGTGAATAATAATACTAGTAGTAAAAGAGATCGGGTCACCAATCAACCAGTTACTAAGCGTATTTTTTAAAAACAAATGACATGTGCATCACGATCGCGCATTCCAATTTCAAATAGCAGGTGATCAAATAAAATTGGAGAGCATCGAGATTGGATCGAAATGTCGTCTTATAAGATGGTAATTGTTGATTGTCTTTCTTTTTAGGGTTCCGTAGTCAACTAGGAACCCTTATAGTTTCGCCATGTCTGTCCGTCCGTCCGTCCGTCCGTCCGTCCGTCCGCGGATAATCTCGGTGACCGTTAGCACTACAAAGCTGAAATTTGGTAGTAATATGTATATCAATCACGCCGACAAAGTGCAAAAATAAAAAGTGGAAAAAAATATTTTCTTAGGGTACCCCCCCTATACGTAAAGTGGGGAGTGATTTTTTTCTTCATTTTAATCCTAACGTGTGATATATTGTTGGATAGGTACTTAAAAATGAATAGGGGTTTACTAACATAATTTTTTGATAATGTCAATATTTTCGGAAATAATCGCTCCAGAAGTAAAAAAAAGTGCGTCCCCCCCCCTCTAACTTTTGAACCACAAGGTTCAAAAATATGAAAAAAATCTCAAAAGTAGAACTTTACATAAACTTTCTAGGAAAATTATTTTGAACTTGATAGGTTAAATGGTTTTTGAAAAAAATGTATATATATAAAAATGAACCCCTATTTCTCTTGGTCACGCTATAACTTGCGAACGGCTTTACCGATTTGGCTAATTTTGGTCTTGAAATATTTGTAGTAGCTCAGGGAAGGTTTAAACGGTGAGAAAGTATGAAAAAAAATTCGAGTAATGTACTAAAAAACGAAAATATTGTTCCCCCATACAAACTTATCAACTCGAAAAAACTGTAAGCGCCGCAGGATTTCATACATCTTACGCGTTTTTGGTAAAATTGTCTCTGCTTTCACTCGAGAAAGACGGAAGCGCCGCAGGATTGCATATATCTTAAGCTTTTTTGCGAGCAAAATAGGTACTTTATATTATTCCAGCACTAAAGTCGTTAAGACGATAGTTTCTTACAAATTGTTAATAAATTAATAGCCCTTATTCCCTAAGATATGGCTGTCAAAATCTTTATTGAATGACAAGACACACTTCCTCACTTTAGGCCCGGTACCGCGAAGATCGAAGTTCGTATATGTCGAGCATTTCTCTTTTACTCCAATTAAGGCGCTAAGAGTGACAGAGACAATCGTTGTTCTTTCTGAATAATGGGGTCGGAGCATACATGCCCATACATTTGACACTGACTGACTGACTTCAAATGACGCTGGCTGGTTTTCACTCCATGTTACAACCCCTTCTTATTACTCGTGGTGGGACTGAAATTGACAACATTTTTTCGAATTTTCCATGTATAGATGGGATCTATAACTCTTTCTTTAGTTGTCAGCGTCCTCTGTGGGCTCGTTTTTAGGGTTCTGTACTTAATATTAATATGTCAACAACAATGTATCAAATTGCCCATTTCTAACTTCACAGTAAGTGTTCCCACTTACTGTGACGGACGAAAAACTACGGAACCCTACACTGAGCGTGGCCCCACACGCTCTTGACGGGTTTTTTTTATTTGAATACGTTGTACGGCGCCGGTGATCAGTAAAGGTGCTTAGGATTTGTTTCGAAGTCATTCTTAGTTCTGTTTGGCTTTCTGGAACAATCTTAGAAGAATACGAAACGTAGGTAAAATATAATATATTATGTGATGAAAAACTCGGTGAATCGTCCATATAAATACCATATTTATTTTTAGCAAAATGCTAAAAGCTGATTTGAGATATTCGTATTCGTATTTTGAAATAGATTTCTCAGTGAATATAACCGTTTTTTTTTTAATTGCCTGTCACCATTTTTGAATCACAATTTGTACGACCAGTGGTGTCGAGGTAATAGTATCTTAATAGATTAAATAAAAATAGATGACAGATAGGTGACTGGTCATATTTTATATAAAACTTATCAATACTTAACACTAATGTTCAGCAAAGTATGTGTATAGGAAAATAATTGAATCTAAGAAAATAATCCTATTTTAATGTAGCTATATTTGGCCGAAGTATTTATTACATCTATTACTAATATTAAATTTTGTCCTATAAAAGAGCATATTAGCCTTCGTTAAGCTACGATCCTGACGTTTTCTCGCCGGGATGTAGTCTTCCTTACTACTTCAGATCAGTTCATTTTGCGGGGGCGATTCCACAGTTCATCGCAGCCCATACTCTCGTTTCTAATTATTAGTCGAATCTACCCCACTACCACGGAAAAACTATTCAGTATGGTGCATAAGACGTTGTCTAGACGCAATATTACGGTGGTGCTCCTACCAAAGTCCACTGTCCATCGCAGCCCATACTTTCGTATCTGATTATTAGTTGGTTCTATATACCCTACTACCACTAGGTATTCAAGATGCAGTATAAGACATTGTCTGTATATTGCGGTGGTGGTTCTACAAAACTCGTCTGTCCAGCGCAGCCCATACTTTCGTATCTAATTATTAGTCGCGCTATTCTAATACCCTACTAACACTACTTCGGTGGTGTTCTTACAAAAGTCCACTGTCCATCGCAGCCCATCCTTTCGTATCTAATTATTAGTCAAGTCTACCTACTACCACGGAAGAGCTATTCAATATGCAGCATAAGACTTTATCTAGACGCAATATTGCGGTGGTGGTCCTAAAAACTCGACTGTCCATCGCAGCCCATCCTTTCGTATCTAATTATTAGTCAAGTCTACCTACTACCACGGAAGAGCTATTCAATATGCAGCATAAGACATTGTCTCGGCGCAATCTTGCGGCGGCGGCCCCACAAAAGGGTCCACTGTTTATTTGCGGCCCATACGATACTTGCGGTTTCAGGAAATTGCTGCGGCATGTAAGTAATTTTCTAAGTCGGACCGACGACCGTATTCTTAAGGATTCTGGCGGGGTTAAAGATTAGCTGGAAGTGGTTGAGTGACCCGTGTTTTATGGTAAAATATGCTCTCATAGTCATTGTCGATAAGTCGTACTGGCATATAATCCTTTTAAATCCTTTAGCTTAGACCGTAATTTTTTTCAAAAATCCGATTAAAAGTGTATTAACAATTTTCATCAAGACATCATGTGAATAATGGTCAACATATTTGTACACGGCGGGGAGTTTTACTTCTTTTATTTCTTAAGCATAACGAAGCCTATATGGCATTGCCTTTTTTTCATGAGCCCAGAAATTATGCGAAAGTTAGTCAAACTAGTGGAAATCGACTTGTATGCACATGCCCCCGCAGATATTAAAGCTACTCAGAGCCGAGAGTCCCCTCGAGTCCAAGAGTCGGCGAGGCGTTCGGTTCAGTGTGGTCGTTACTCCCCAACAGCTTATCACAAGCTGCTCTGTGTACATATTATAGTCGCCATGCTCTACCATAAAGATTGAGTTTGGTACTTCGACCAGACTTTTCTATATTTCCTCAAGACATTTTCCTTCCTCGATTATCAAGAATTCCCTTGTTTGGTTCTTCAATAGAAACTAACTCCTTTTACCCCATCTTATAACCGTCCAAATTAAATTCTCCGAGACCGCTGGCTTGGACGACCTCGGCCAACTCCGGGAGCGTTCGGGATAGCTTTTTCATCGTCATTTTCTGATCGCTGAGGTTAGATTAGACTATTAGAGGTTTCGTAATTCTATTACAGTCGCCATTCCGATATTGGCTTGGCTTGCACGTATTTCTAAGTGAGGCTTAAGTAGCATGGTGGTTTGTTAGAAGGTCATTCACGCCTGATGGTTCTGCTTATACTCAATTTGTGTGAACATAGGTGTGTTTGATGAGCTATAACGTACTGGTATTTTAACGTTATTTATTTATCGAATAGCTTGTTCCTTATCGGTGGATCTTATAATTACATTACTAAACCTAAATTTAAACAAACTAGGGCTAGAATTATGCCCTACTAGCAGCTGTGTATTTCGTGAAGGGGGCATTCCAGCAATACGTGTACGATGGTCTGATCTGGGTGTCCACTATTTTCACACTGAACTATCTATATGTCTGCCTAATGCCAATACATTCATGGTAAGAATCCACGCTAAAAATATAAACCACTCTTCAAATGTGTTTTTGAAAACTAAACTTCATCATTTTATAGCTAGCCGTTCAATTATCCTCCTGTACAATTAACATGTTTAGCCTGTCTGTTAGTGTTAATTATAAGGAATAAATAAATATAATATAAATATATTTTTCTATTCGATTTTTTTTATATTCGAGGATAAAGCATACAAAATTCTTAATTCCTCTTATACTTTTTTCCAGACAACCAGGAAACCGGTATTCTTAGAAAATTATTAGGTATGATAAATTGGTTGATAGGTTTTTCCGATTAAGTGATGGATGGACAATTATGTTTTGCAAATCGTGACGGGAGTCAAACGAGTTTGTATTAATGGCAAATCAATTATACGCCTACTATAGCATTAAGTGATAACAGATCTGACAAGTTGTAAAGTTATTGGCAGAACATGTTATTAAATAATTATTTATCTGTTTTTGTTTGTTTCTATGAAATATTATATTTTAATGTTAGACGGAGTAAGATTAATAAGTTGGTCATTTTTACTTTTAATTATATATTGAAACAATATTGCTTATTTTGCCAGAAGTTACTGAAAAAAAAAGTAAACTTGCATCGATGATCCGCCATCCGCCATAGATATTTTCTATCTCATCTTAATATTCTCAACTAGTAAAATAAACAGACGTAAGCCAATTTTCTTGATTATTCAAGTTACTTGTTATTCCTTAATAACGTCAGATATGTATCCGTAAATACTCTGGCAACTAAATTTGTCAACAAAATCAGTAGCTGTAGAATAAATAAAGTATGCTTTTTATGAGTACATACTCGTACTAGCTTAAGAAGAGAACACTAACATCCTTTTTCCCTAACTAAACTATGGCGTTTATTGCCATTTCGAAACATTTGTAAAGCACATACAGCGTGTCCAAAATCGCACGGCTGTCGGAGGTCGGCACCCATGATGTCACATCGGACACGATGTGCTGCTCACGCGCAGGTCGTGAGAGACATAACTGGACTTGACAGTTTATAGGAAGCATTCCTTATTAATGTATAGTCATACACGAGAGAACATGCTATGCTGCTATCAGAAAATGCATACATTTTTTTTGGTATAAGAATGATGTAGGTGAATGATTTTGTTTGCTTTAAGAGATTAAATTCTTGACAAGGTGTTACAAAAATAGTGGGGGGGGGGACTCTTTAAAGGGCATTAGGCATCGTTTATATGGTTTTAACACGAAGTTCCAGACCTATTTTTTGGAATGGTCTCTAATCCACATAGCCACGATTTCTTGTTCTAACTTAATGGGTGAGAATAACATTAGCATATACGCACAGAAGCTGTTAACTATTGACCACGAAACTGATAAAATGTTATTGATCCATTTGACATTCGGGGCGTTACTGTTTTGAGAATTTCAAAAACATTTTAATGATTCCATGAAGTGTTTATTCCATAAATATTAAAAATGCTTGTATCTATGTATGTCAATATATTTGAAACCTTATCTTTCCTAAATGATTTCTGAAACTGTTAAAGATATAAACATTTAGAATTCGAACTAATAAGTAGTATCCTTGGTGCAATACCTCAAGGGCCTTTTCTAGATTTAATGCAGTAACTAACTAGTTACTACATAACTATGTACTCGTAGTTTTCATAATGTAAGTAGCATATTTTCTATCTAGTATTTTTAAAAGAATTTTTTTAGCAGGAAAAATTTAGTAAATATATCATTTCTGCTAACGATATTTACGTGTACTAAGTTGCGGGCATTAATTAGTTATAAATAATGAGAAGTAACTTCAAATGGTCAGAACATCGTGCACATTTTTATCACGACTCTTTAATGATACATTATAATAATTTAACAAAAAACAGCCGGATGATTTATCACAGAGTTTGGCTAGTGGCGACGATGTCATAGCGATAGTAAGTCCTCTACCATAAAGAATTTGTGTCAAGATCACTATGACTATTTATAGCCTCTTCATTACGTTTCTGACCAGATTCGTTCAATTAATTTTGGGTTTAACTGTTACAGCCAAATCCTAGAAGTTTATTTCTTTACGAGAAACATTACAATTCATGATTATGTTATAATTAACAATTTTGAAGCCATACATTAGTTCTTAAAAACTTATTTTCTCATCACGCGTGAACAGGTTTGTTTTAAAATTAAGAGTACTTATTTTTATACATTTAGTTACCTAATTTTTGTGCTTTATACAGCATATTTATGTTTAGTTTCTACTCGTTATCTCGTTATTCATTATGAAATACATTGTTGACTTCTATTTCGACAAACTTAAAGATTACCATCAACCAAAGTTACAGAATTGGGTAATGCAATTTCCAAAATAAATGAACCTCTTTGTTACAAGTACAACCGTCCATCGCATTAGACTATGTCAAATCTAATTGAAGAGCTTGTACCTATTTTGACCCCGTCAAACAAAAATTTTCGTCAAGATTTTATCTTTGAAACATGACATCTCGAATCAAACTACAAGTATTGTCTAAAGGCCTCACCGCTCGTTCTAACCTACCACACATGACATAATGGGTCTGTCCGGCCAAGCTAAACTCAACTTTATTCTATTTCAATAAGGTTAATGTTATCGGTAGTGTTATGTTTGTGAAATCGGCGTCAGAATAGTAGCCATTATCTGAGAGAACATACGTTCGGAAATGGTAGAAAAAAGGCCGAAATATGATTAATAGGGCGGCGCTGGCGCAGTCGTGTGTGATTCTCTCGTTTGACAGATTGTCTCGGCTCTCTGACCTGAGCGCCCCGCGGAGGCACTGATGACGACGGCCCGAGCTCGTTGATATCGATATCGATTAAAATATTATTAATTTGCATAATCGTATTTATTTAATTACGTATTTACCTCAGTATTCCCAGTCAAAAGTATTTCAGAAGTGATGATCATCAAAAAGCTCAAAGTTACAGAGAGGGAAATAGAGAGAGAAATGCTCGGAGTTTCCTCCCTCTTTACTCCTTCAGAAATTAGGTAGTACGCAAGATAACCAAAGTCACATTACTTTTATACTTGCTAAACTGAAGTAACAGTAGACAGGGCACATTGCCAGAAGAACGGGAGGCCGATGAGGCCAAAAACTATTCTACTGGCGACCACGTATTGGAAGACGCGGTGTGAGTGGACCTGCCACAAAGTTCGACACGATATCCAACAGCGTGGAACAGGTTGTTGTGGAGACCTGTGGGGATGATGATAATCTATTTGTTAAACAGTTTGCTTGTATCTATTTTTGTTTGCACTATTTTCTATTTTTCTATCGATTTAAATATCGAAGATATCCGATAGCAGACGTTTCCGCATAATAAAAAATAATTTAGAGAGGGGTAGCACATTGTTATTGATAAATTCACAATGAAAATTGAGACTTCGATACCGGTAAATGTTTAATACGCTGGCGGTAGATATGTTTACATATTATGATATAAATACATATTATGTGTTTACATATGATCTAAGTCACATGACCTGACATACTCAATGGTCCGTATGTCAGTTCCTTTATCAAGTCTGTTCTTCAAAGGGACTAATTTATTAACATACTTCGCTTGTCATTAATAGTAAGTAGTGGTCGCTCATGCGCCCTTTTCATTTTTAATTAGATTTTTCTAACAATGTAATGTGCGACACTCATACAGAACGAATATTACAATAGCTGCTAAATAATGCATTAAAAAGTGTCAATTAGGAGGTACTTAAGATAACATTTCAGCGCGTGCTTACATGATATTCAAATATCAACAGGACAAGTTATCCTACTCGTATTACCTACAACTTTACTTAAATTGACACAAAACGACTATTGTCTTCCTCGCCCTGTCACTTAAATGAAGTGTACAAGACAGGTGATAAATATACTTGAACTATTTAGTTTTAATGTCACGTTGTCTGCGTTGTCTCAGTTGCATTATTATCTAAACATGTTTAACAGTTCATTTACAGTATTTTGTCTCCAAGTTAAACATTTTTCTGAAGAAACTCAAAAGTAAGGTTTGTTGACTCATTTACACCTAATATAGTACATGTATGCGTAATATAACCTTAAAATTTAGTTATTTTTACAAAAATAAGAACACCTTTGCTTTATAAGTCCAGACAGCATCAATAGTAACCTATAAAACAACGCACAAAAAGGCATCTGCCATCGTGTGTTTTTTTTTTACCATGAGACATTTTCTACAGTTCGCGTTTCATAGTTTCTGTCTCTTTTTATGAAGAAATTAAAAAACGATAGATACGTTTGGTGGGCTACTATTGATGCTGACTGTACTATAAACAAAATATCCTTTTGTGTATTAAACTAAAAACATAAAAATACTAAAATAGGACAGGTCTATCGCGAATTGGAAAAATGTGTAAGTATGTTCAGGGTGACAGTTCTTAGCGTTGTCTTTAAATCCAGCGTTTCCGACACTACAATGTTATCGATACTTTCTCCATAAGGCCATCACTAGTCACCGGTGAACTTAGATTACTCTCAGCACGAGACGGTCCCGCGTCCGCGCTCGTTCGCAACGCTTTGACATCCCGACATTTACTACCACTACACATATTCATATCACACCACCCTATTCACAACGGAAGAAGGTTGAAAGTAGAAAATGAGAGTTGTGTTTGACGCATTTGTGTTTCAGTACGTCATACGTTGATAGACGGCTTGCCCAGGTCGGTGTGAGAGCGTAACTTTTTTTCTTCACTCGAATGCAATATGAAGATATTGAACGATTATTTTTCATCAACATTTATTTTGTTTTTAAAACGCATTACGTTTTGACATCAAATAAAATGTTCTGAAGCGACAGCCCGTGATGTTTACGTTTATCATTTAAATTAAGTGTAGTAATTTTTCGTCTTTGTGTTTATACAAAACCATATTATTATTATTAACTTGCCAACATATTACAAAACATATAATTCACAGATATTGCTGTTTACTGGCTATTGCTCTAATTTTTTCCAGTTCCATAAAATATTCAAAATAATTCAGTAGATTAGTCGCATATTATAAAAATTTAGTTTTTGTTCATACTGAGTTTTTCCAAATTCATGCTTTTACAGCCCTCTTCCCGACTTTACGGGAAGTCTTCCCGTCCTCATACTTAAATATTATTTTTTACTTGGCTCAAAAACATCTAATATAATTCTTGATGACACAAATTTTATTTATTAATTTTTTATTACGTACATAAGTTCCCAAAACTAATTTGTACGAGCCGGGGTTTGACGCGACCTCCTGATTGCAAGTCGCTTAAAATACTATCATATATATTATACAATGATCATACATTAAATATTAAAGAAACATCTATTTAATGTTTAGTACAAAACTTTATTAATATGCGTTTATGTGTTCTGCCAGTGCGCGGCAATTTTTCACGCGTCATTTATTCCATATGACAGTTGGACAGTGACAGTGACAGTTGCTGGAACTTGCTGGAAAACCGTATCGGAATGCATGAGCTGTGGCATTCGACTTTTTTGAATGACAGCTCATAACATAGCGGGACGGTATGGGTCCTATTTAACTCTATAAGGAATGGGAGGTTGCCATAATTTAAATTATGGACATTACGGAAAAGGATTTTTTATTTACAAATATCGCGACGACACGGAAGACAAGCACAGACCCTAACACACCCACACTTAACCCTTTAATCATATCTGAGTCAAATAATTGCCAAAGTGGCCAAAAAGTGCCCTAGACGTTCGCTTTGTTTCCGCGTTGAACAGCGATCGACAACCTTTGCACTAAGAATGACCAGGAACTGATCCAGATCTCTGTCACGTAACCTACTGACAACGACAACTACTCTAAAACAAGACCCTACAACCAGCCGTTTCCACCGTCAGAGGACCAAGAGATGGATTAGCCTAACCTTCTAACAACTTATTAGTTTGCATTTTCAAATAATATTGCCAGTAGAAAATTAAAATATAACCTTTGCTATCCTTTACATCATTATGGTGTTTTATAAATAAATAATAAATAAATAAATATTTCGGGACAATCTTACACAAATCGACCTAGTCCTACGGTAAGCTCAGTAAGGCTTGTGTTGTAGGTACTAAATAGACGACGATATATATAATAGATAGATACATATAAATACTTAAATACATAGAAAACCCACATGACTCAGGAATAAATATCTTCAAACCCAGGACCTTCGGCTTCATAGACAGGGTCACTACCCACTATTTTATGGGTATGTAATGAAAATATTATGTCGATGTATCTAAAAGCTAAACAAACACACGGCGGGAATAATATTAGAGCTAAACCAATTAATATTTAAACTTGAACAAGCAACTAGTACAGTCAAATCGCTCTATCATGAAAGTCAGGTTTACTTTAAGAGTTAAAGCCAAAGCCGGTTCCCACAGGGTGTCCTGCAATCGGAGCGATATACAGCCTTCAGCGAGGCGCCATTATCATCAAACTGTCTCTCAGAAGCAAGACGTCAATGCGATTTAAATACAAGGGCCGAAAGGGCCACACAATCAGCGATTTGAACATAAGATTTCTGATGTATTTTTGGTTAAGTACTCGTAGGTACACCACATGATGTGGCCCTTTGCATATGCGTTGTCTTGTCAAACAGAGACATATTTATAAAATAATTATTATCCAACGGATGTAATAAAGGGTGTCCCAGAAGTAAAGACACAACTTTTGAATGTCGTACTGGTCGAAAAAACATTTTTCAAAAACGGAAATATAACTGTCATGGTCACTGCCAAAAGCAAATCTGTCAATTTATTCGGCATTTGCGTATTGGTTTAATAAAATTTTCAGAAATGAACGAGTTGAATATGAACTACTCGCGAAGCGAGTCATTTATCATTATGAAGAACACCATTTTACACATAGGGATCTAGAAGAACGAGCTTAAATCGAATAATAAAACGTTTTGAAGAAACAGAAGAACAAGATTTCAAAAGCCTAAGCCAGAGGTTTCTCACGTAGTTTTCCTTCACGGAAAAGCGACTGATAAATAAAAAACTCATTGGTACAAAGCAGGGTTTGAACCTGCGACCTCCGGTTGCAAGTCACACGCTTTTTCCGCTAGGCCATCATCTGTACTTTCAATGTAGTTAAATTTCAAAGCATATTTAGTAGCAGTCGCATGTCGCCCTAATTTACATCAGCAGTATTTAGTCATTGCCCGCTCCTCGCTTAATATCCCGCCAATTCTGTGGCCCGGGCATCAGTCCAGAAACAATCGCGGTGTGACGGCGACGCCCCACTGTACTGTCAATCGCATCATTAAGCGCGGGTCACACTGGCACTTCATTAACCAATACGTGAGCCTCATCCCGAGCAGATTGATGTATAATGCCGGGAAATTAAGTGGCTTTTTAATGGTGTTTACAGGGATGATTGATAGATGATTTTTACGGATTGCGGATCTAGATATTCAAGCTCATGGTTTTACTAGGTTATATCGAGGGGTGGGTGGTCTAACTAATTGGTACGTCGAGCATATGAGAATTTGAAAACAGAGCCCTGAGTGTAAGTTTTTAACGTAACTTTACTTCACAAACGCGTTTGCGTTTCCCATATAAATAACATTATCACTTACGCGTTCGCAAACGTTTTTTCACGTCAATAGAAACTCACACTATAGAGCCTCAGAACTATACGTGAATAACGTTAGGTTTTAATATTTATAAATATAAGTAATACTTGTCATAATGATGACGGTAAGTTAAATAAAAATACTAGAAAATGTCTGACAATAAAAAGACTAAAGTAAAATGATAAATGATTTATAGCCGCTGACCACAACCTTGAAATTAACGTAAATGCAATTTAAATTAAATTTCAAGCAACAATAAATTAGAACCAACTAAATTGAGCGTTGTCGGCTCCATAGTAATTTGTCAAATCTAATCACTGGGAACTTCTGAACACGGTTCTAGGGTGACCACAGACTAAGTCAAATTACAAAATAAATAAAATAATTTGATGGCTGAAAACTAGTTTAAATTTTGACTGATTCTGTGAAATTAAAATGTCTGAAATAATACATATATACTTATGTATTATAGGAGTAGGAGTACCTTATAGGGTAAAGAAGAAAGAGAAGAATAAAGTTTTATTCCATTATGTCTTTTATATCTTATTTGTTTTAAAGCATTCGTGAAACTGATGTAACTCGTTGTGAACGAGTATGTTCAATTGAATACTTAATTTCATTTTAAGTTTATATGTTCGTTAAAGAGGCTTAGATTCTTCCTGACTAAATTTCTTATGAATTTCATTTCCGACCTCACATGACCATTTTAGTGAATATCAAAAACCGGCCTTCAGAAAAGCCGTCTCAGCCTAATACCGCGGGGACGTTTGATATTTTTTTGTTCCATCCAATTTAAAAACTAATTACGGGTTGGCGATGACTAGGCTCCCATAACTGAGCACCCCACAAAGAATATAATTTCGTCATGTTAGCAAGATGTGACAAAAAACAATGATTAATGGTATGGTCATTCCACAAAAGAGCTGTCAAGGCGTCCTTTTAATGGCACAGCCTAAATAAATTCTGTTTACACGACTGTGAAGCTTGCATTTACACGTTACGCGCGAAGGGTTATTTATTTGTTGTGATTGTTTGAATACTGCTTAATTTTTAGCCATGACCTTTTCGGTCGTGATTCGAGCGAGCATCGGTCGTGACATCTAAATAGGAGTTTTATTCATACAGTCGCTAGCGTATGCGAGTCAAGGGCTTTATCTGGCCAGTTTTATACAGCTCTCAGTTTAGTGATAGTTATTGAGGATATGTAGGTCATAGTAAGTTGGGTAAGGTGAGTTTTTGAGTTCCGTTGCTTGGTAAGAAATGGGAGTAAAGGACCTTGTGAGGTCGCAATCAATGACGGAAGCAGCTCGGACCGAATGACGGAAAACGTGCATTGAAACATTCTCAATGATAGACGCCTAATGGGCACGATTCGGTGGAGGCTGATTTATCATCATTGATTTGTTGAAGGTGTGAGAATATTTTTATAGATTAACTTTGGAATTTGAATTGAAAGAAGGTGCTAACAATGTTTGTGTTGTATAAGTAAATGTTTTTTTTACTATTTGCAGGCATTATGTTGTAGATTTGAATAAAATGCCCTGAGTACTTCCCCTGAGCGCGTTGGTCTAAGGATAAACATGCACAAGACGAAAATCACGTCAAATGCCCATGTTGTACCAAATCTCATTGCAATCAGAGACTACACTAAAAGTTGTAGACGATTATGTATGCCTTGGGCAAACTGTCCAGTTAGGTCCAAATTCGAGAAAGAGGCCTATCGCCGAATCCAACTTCAGGGAGGCCTATTTCCAGCTTTCAGTGGAAGTTATTTGGCTGGTATGATGATATGCATTATGTATGTTAGTATAAATTATTGTTAGTATTATAGAAAAACTTTTTTTTTAATAGTGAGTATAATTCTAAACCTATTCAATTCCTCACTTTTTTAATTAGTCAACACTAAGATTTTTATCATTTATCAAATACTTTTGATTTTAAACACTAAAACTGTGATCAAAACTACTCTAGTAATATTTTGGTTCATACTTTTGTTTTGTCTATTTTTTGCCAATTGAGACATTAATTGCGAGATATTTGACCATAGACAAGACGGCGAACGACGATAATTATTGACAATCAGTAGGAGGCATCTCTATTTGTATGGACAAGATGCCGCTGCCACAGTCTAACCGTTTGTTTAGATTAACCAGTATATTAACTTTACCAAGGACAAAAGTTTTTTTAAAGCGAAATGTTTTATACCAAAACTACGTTAGTTGGTTGGAACTTTAATATTATTTTCATTCACATACCGGAGGGTGTCCTACCATCAAAACAAATAATGTTTTTTTAAGACGTCAGCGAGACTTCTCCCACTACCGAACAATTATTTCATTTAATTATTGCTCTAGGTTGAGAATCTATGTGCGGCTTTCCTCACATGAGCAAAATAATATTTTTAAGTCATGAAAATTAGCTAAGCGGATGGGAATCATGTTCTACCTATATAGAAGCGCCGCCAGAGTGTATTGATGAAAGCTACATTAAAATCCGTGGTGTAGTTCAATCGCATAGACAGCGGGAAGCGACTTTGTTTTACCTACGTGTCTATAATGAGAAGGCATCACACTTGCCCCTCGGCGGCATTTTTTGTCACAGCGCGATATCATCGGCGCGCGCACAATGCCCGATGCCCGTAATTGACAAACCATGACTCGATAAAGTCAAGGCTGTCCCCGGTGATCCGCGATTGTCTTGGCTTGCCATTCAAAAAGTCAGTGGCTGAGATGAGGGAATCAGTGGAAATATTTTATTCTGAGAGACGAATTCGTAAATACGATTCAACTAGCTTTTGCCCGCGGCTTCGCGCGAGCAAAAGCTAGTCACCCTTTTTGACCCCTTAGTGGATGAATTTCAAAAATCGTTGGAATTACTTTTCTTGTATTTGAATATGGAGTGTTCACAAAATATCAAGTCTCTCGCTTTAAATTTTACACAATCGTTATACAAAATTTTAACCCCCTTTTTACCCCTAAATGGTGGAATTTACAAAAATCCCTCCTTAGTGGGTCCTTACGGTATATAAACTACCTATTGTGAAAAAAACGTTAAGCGGTTCCGGTCGGGCGTTGATCAGTCAGTCAGTCAGGACTTTTAGTCTTTCACGTTTATATATATAGATATTACAGAAGACCAATATCTTGATCGAATCAACCCGTTGTTGTAGGATGTAGGAATGGTCGTAATTGACAAATTCGATAAAGTCAAGGTTGTCTCCTATGATCCGCGATTGTCTTGGCTTGCCATTAGACAAGTTAGTGGCCGCTGAGGTGAGGGAGTTAGTGAGGTAGTTTTGAGGGTGAGTTGATAAATACTATACCTACAATAAAACAGCAATACAATATTTTTTATAATATAGAGAGAACCTCGTTTAAACCGAGATGGACAGGTCGCTTGGCTCACAAGTTAACCGCCTTGTAGGATTTCATTTGAAGATCATCAGCAACAAAACTAGTTTCTACGAACTGCCTCTTCGAAGAGTCTTAACCACAGTTTTAGAGATTCCTTACCAGGTTGTGGTTAAAAAAAGGCGATTACTCTGGGCACGTAGACGGTACGTTCCATATTCTGCTGCACTAACCAGCAGTTTGGGACAACGTATTTAGGGCTTTTGTATAATATATTTAAGTACTTTCTTGTGTTTGTAACAGCACACTTTTAGAAGTATTAATTTGTATATACTAAAGGAAACAGAAATTACAAGAACACATTACCAATAACATGTAATGTTGAGCACTTAATTTTTTGTCGACAATTGTCAAATCAACAGAGATAAGATCACGCAAAAAGTTTAATGAAGAGGATGCAACTAGCCTTGGCCCGCGTGATGTCATTGCCAGGAAACCGATGGGTTAGTTGGACTTGTGGGAAATGGTGGTTATTTTCCGTAGACGTGACAAACATTAGCATTTTATGAAGTCAGAGGTGACCAACCTGTCAAAGGAACTATAATGACCATAAATAAATAAATATTACAGGACATTCTGATACAAATTAACTAAACCCCACGGTAAGCTCAAGAAGGTTTTTTTTGTGCGTACTTAGCCAACGATATATATAATATACAAATATTTAAAACACCTATGACTCAGGAACAAATATCTGTACTCATCACACAAATAAGCACCCTTACTGGGATTTGAACCCATGACCATCGGCTTAATTGGCAGAGTCAATACCCCCTAGGTCAAACCTGTCGTCAAAGCATGGACTCATGGAGATTGGATATTTTTTTTCCTGCATATTTACTGTAGATGTCGCTATGCGCATTGAGGGATATGATGCAAAAGTCCCAGGAAACGGGTGTAATCGGTAGCTCACTTGGCAGAGTAGCAGGAATATATCTAGGACTGCCAAGTTCGAGTTTCGCCCGAGGATGCTGGGATACAAAGCGCATACATTTTTATAAGGTCGCGGGAAAAAATTAAATTTGGGCTGAACGTTTCTTAATTACAGATGTCTACTTTGTAGGAACCATATCTACTGACTTTTTTCTACATTCGTACCTATTATGACCAAAAAAAAATGAGAATAGTTTCTATCTGATGCTGACAAATTTGTGATTCAATTAGCGTTGTTGATAAACCATTGCAATATATAATATATATTAGATATGCCTTCCCTGATGGTCAATCTTTCAACTTATTGCTTAAATGAACTTAGCTACTCAGAGTTAATACTTTTAAAACATACATTCTTCTCGGCTCAGAGGTGTAGCGTTAGAACCGGTGTAGATTATTCTTTGACGTTCATAAGTGCATGTAAATAATGTGCCTAAATTGAAAATAAAGATCTTTTATCTTTTTTTCTTACATATTTTAAGTAGCGGATAACCTAAATGTTCAATACCCCTGGCCTATGCGCACGAGTATCTAATTATGTGACTGTCAAGTGCTCATTTTATGGATACGTAATAAATATATACGCTTGTTAGAGTTAGAATGACATAAAAAAATCCCAGACACAGTAAAGCGTGTAGGTATGTTGTCCTTTTTTACAAATTATTATGTTGCTTCTGATATGCCGTCGAGCCTTTAAATTAAGATACTACAGTAGTTACTGTAGGATCTTAATTTAAAATTAGTATTCCAGTATAATATTTCTGTAGCCATATTAAAAACGGTCTAAGTTTCATACTAGTCGTTCGTCATTTGTACCCTTTTTCACTAGGGTCACAGATTTATTGTTGTCTTAATTAGGTAATAAATAATTAGTTTTACTTCTCCTTGCTTTTTCGAATTATTTCGCCCATTATTGTTCGAATAAAGTTTTATGTCATTGAATTGTATAAAAGCTGGTAACCCACGTTTTATAAGTCGAATATTGTTCGAAGGCTCTGCATAGGGCAACCAACGTGGCTCATGATTATGCTCCTCTTTATGGAGCGAAACATGTCGAGCAATATTCCCTTACTCGCTTCTATACAATATGGTTGTTGTATCTCACGATAGTTTTGTGTTTAATATACATATGCAATTTATTCGAGTGGCGACAAGTAAACCTTTGGGTCTCCAGAGAGGATTATTGGTCAATAAAAAAAATATATATTTATTCCTGTAAGAGAGATAACTGATATGGCATCATGCTATGTCTGCACTAAAGGTTGTAGATCCAAGATGAAAAGGTTTTCCGGATTCCAAATTTTGTCACTTAGACTTTACATACCTTATATTGACTTAACGATTCAATAGTTAAAATTGATTCAACGGTTTATAATTATTAACGTTCCTCTTTATAGGACCTTTAGAGGTGACAAAAACATCGTTTTTTGCTAAGATAAAGTGTTAGAGGAAAATCTTCATCGAATTGACATGTGAAACTTTGTTTTTGTGGATAAACTTTAGATACCTATTCAAATATTGGGACTGAGCGCGACGACAGCGCCACGTGACAGGCGGCCATTATATGGACAATATTGTCACCGCTGTCAAACAAGAAGTAAGTAAATATGGTGAAAAATATTAATGAAATCTTGTGTTATTTTACTATATTACCCAATTTTGGACAATGGTAGTCTGTAACATTATTGCCAATAATATTAAAAATGTTTACTGCATTGGACAGCTCAAGTCAGCGACAAAAATGACAATTTTAGCCGTAGTGAGCGCTGTGATCGTTTAGGCTACCCCCTCCACCCGCTTTGCACTCTGCCAATAGTCTGACAAGTACCCTCACCATTAGTCGTGACATTGACATTTTCGATAACGAGTATCGAGTTAACTATCTGTGCATCTCGCTTGTACTATTTTAGTGCGAACCAGATGCACAGATAGTAAACTCGATACTCGTTATAGAAAACGTCAATGTTACAATTCATGGTAAAGGTACTGGGACTATCTCACTGTCTTTTGTTTACGCCACGTCCTGTGTTTGACAAAAAGAGAAGGGTACCTTTTTAATTTGAATTTCGATATGCCAGATCGAAAGAAATCTAGTACCGTGCAGATAATTCTGCCTACTTCGCCCGCCTCACAACTTTTGCAGCTACATGGTCAATGACCTTAAAGGTCTTAGAGAACGTGTTCAGTTGTACTCTTAAACACCTGCCGCTGCGTGGATGACGTCACACCACGACGGTTTAATCAGACAGCTAGTGACAGTTGCCTGACTTATGGCCACGATCGCGAGATCGGTATGACTGAGATGCCAAGATATTGGTGACTAAGTGGGAAACGCTATTAGCTCATGTTCTACACGATTCTACATGCTCTAGAATTTAATGAGTCAAATGTTCTGAGAATTTATCTTAAGGTTTGCGTTATCAGCTTGCATATATTTGCATCAGAATCGGATCATGCATCACTTTCGCACTTACGTGTTAAATCGTGACAGACAATAAAATTTTGAATAGGCCCAACTGAGGGCTATTAGGATTCTTAATGATCGATGATGAATCGAAGGCTAGGTATCCGAAAGGGCTCATAAGCTAACAGTGGGGCGACGTAATTGTCGTTGCATGGGTACACCGTATATAAAATATGTCCAAACAAATATGTAAAACCAAATAAATAAATTTCATTTTAAATACGTCGCCGATATGATGTTGACAATTTTTGAACCGCCTCAGTGTGGGTAAACCCCCCACAAGGTGAAACCACATGGTAAAGATCGCGGGTCACTGTTGGTAGGTAGCTTAGGGGGAGGCCTATGTCCAGCAGTGGACGTCCTTCGCCTGATGTGATGATGATGTTTTTATTGTATTGCCTTCTTAATTACTAATTAGACAATTTACGTCCATTTGGTGTTATATATGTTATAATCCATAAAGAAAAATCTTGATATCATATTTTGTATATTATCTGTACCCAAATGGTCAGTATACATACTTCGAATACAGATGACAGTTTGAATTCATTCATGAATATAAGTTACATTATTTATTTATGACTTAAATTCATCGATAGAGCAATCGCAGCACTTGGTAACATAAGGCTATGTCGCCAATTACGCCGATATTGACTCAGCAGAAACCGAGCTCCCATCATTTGCATAATAACACCTTGCTCGTACGCAGGTGTTTGGGTTAACAAACGAGCGGAAGCGGTAGCGAGAGCGGAAAAGTAAAGTGCTTACTCCGACGCTTAAGTAAAGATAATAAGTTATTTTTAAACTTAAGGCATCATTATATCTTATGGAAAACTACAGTTTCACTTATGTTTATTTAGTCACACGCGTGACATGTTTCGAAGAGCATATAATACCACCAATTAGCACCGATTTTGACTTCAACAACGGCGCGGACGGTGCAGCACGCGGCAGTTTGTTACAGGCCGGCGACGAGAACAGATGCTCGTCACTCTTCAAGCTTAAAAAGAAAAACTATGCTCTCCAAAACATGTCGCGCAAGTTACTGCTTTTTAATACACGTGAGTGAATCCATAATTTTTCGTAAAATATTATAATGACCCACGAAATTTTAAATATAAATTAAATCATCATTAATTTAGATACCAATTAAACACAGGCATTAGCATGTCAAGCACTAAAACACTTGTTATGTAATTAAGCGATTAATACAATAAAACTGTCTCACTGATGACCGTCTCGAGAAGGTGTACCTAGTCTAGATTTTGTAATTGGTTGAATGATAATATTAATAATGCGGAGAGCGATTCGTATCCGATATGTATCCGATTTTATGAGGCAGATATGTATCAGATTTTTCATCCTGTAAATTAGCTTTGAAATTCCATTAATTCTTAATAGCCCTTACATGGTAGGAGTTAACGCAGTTATTTCATGAAATAATCTGTTTCCGCAGTCGTTTCTCAAATATCTGGAACACCATTCCGTTGTTACATGTACGGGATTAATACCTACACATTATTTATAAAAGATAAAAAGATAAAAGATAAAAGATCTTTATTTTTCAATTTAGGCACATTACATGCACTTATGAACGTCAAAAAAAAAAAAAAATCTGCACCGGTTCAAACCCTACACCTCTGACCCGTGAAGATACCGGCAAGAAACTACGGCGGGACTTATTTTTTCAAAACAGTGATACATCAAATCTTAAAGGTACTTACATAATTATGCGTAGTCCGATAAGAAAACATATCAAACAGTTTATTACAAGATAAGAAAATATTAAAATATAAAAGTAAAAATAATAATGTATAAACAAATTCGACTTCACAAAATAGACATACTTTAATATGCTTTCTTATCTGAACTGTGTCATTTACATTATCTGGCAGTACATACAATTGTTGAATTAATTGCTAGGCGGTTTTGTTAGTTTCTGGTTTGGGCCATGCATGTTTGTCTGTCAAATAATCCTCTACTCTGTAATAGCCCTTAGACATCAAAGACTTTTTTAAGTAATTCTTAAGTACTGGGAAGGGTAATTTTAAGGCATCATCAGGTAACTTGTTATATTAATGAATACATTGCCCAAAAAATGATTTATACACTTTACGCACACGGCACTTTCTAATAGCAAGCTTATTCTTATTTCTAGTGTTATAGGTATGGATGTCACAATTTTTGGTAAACAACTGAAGGTTTTTAATAACGTACATAATATTTTCATATATATATTGACAAGCTACAGTTAATATATTAATTTCTTTAAAAGTTTTCTAACAGATGCACCTGCTCTTAAGTTATACATAAAACGAATGGCTCTTTTTGTAATACAAATATAGTCTGTATGTCAGCTGCTTTGCCCCAAACCAGAATACCATATGACATTACACTATGGAAATAACTATGATAAACTAATCGAGCTGTCTCAATATTCGACAGTTGCCTAATTCTCCTAACGGCGAAAGCGGCCGAACTTAATCTATGTGCGAGTTTTGTTATATGAGGACTCCACTGTAGACTTTTGTCCAATGTTAAACCAAGGAACAATGTTTTATCTACTATCTCTAAGCATTCATTATTTAAAAGTATTCTAGTATCCACCGGTGTAACATTCGGCAAAGCAAATCTAACACATTTTGTTTTCTTAGCATTAAGCAACAGATTGTTAGTAGTAAACCAGTTGAGAACATCAGCTAGTGTGTTATTAATTACATTAAAATCTGTAGATTGCCGGTCAACCTTGAAAATTAATGATGTATCATCGGCAAATAAAACTATATCACAACGGTTTTCTACTATACAAGGTAAATCATTTATATAAACCAAAAACAGGAACGGGCCTAATATAGAACCCTGTGGTACTCCTAATTTTACTAAAGCTCCTCTAGACTGGGTGTTATTTACAACGACTGTTTAGTTTCTATTGCTAAGATATGAGGACATGAGGTTTAAGGCATTTTCTGATAGGCCATAGTGTTCTAGTTTCAGAATGAGAGTTCCATGATCTACACAATCAAAAGCTTTAGAAAGATCACAAAATATTCCAATGGCATCACAAGAATTTTCCCAAATACTGTAAATGTGTTGAATAAGCACCGAAGCAGCATCGGTTGTGGAACGTCCCTTTGTAAAACCGAACTGATTACTTGTAAGTAATCTTTGTCTGTTAAAGTGACTCAGCAGACTATTTAACATTAACTTTTCATAAACTTTACTTAGTACAGGGAGTATTGAAATCGGACGGTAATTAGTTAGATCACTCGATTCACCCGACTTAAATAGATACTATAATAGATTCATTAAAAAAGTATAACTAACTAATCTAACTATTTGCATTAACCTATAGTTTTATAACTAATGCTATAGTACCCATTTCTGGTTTTGAATAAAACTAATACAACTATTAAATACTATTGTTATTTGTTTATTAAAGAATTACCCGCTCTTTCTTATGCCTTAGCCATCGTCTGACTAATTTCGTTCGTAGTTTCCCTCCGCCATAGCCGAAATATTCAAAGTGCGAGACACTGATCGCCCGATAGCGTTTTATTGTTACCAATGTTATTGTACAGTTCCTTTGAAATAATTTATTTACAACTGTTATAAAATTATAGTTTCCGTGTAGGAAAGCTGTTATTTTGAGTGTGACCCGGTCTATAAGCTACGGGTCTTGGCTGTATGTAGGCACCCGTATCTATACTATATGTGAGGTCAATGTGGGTAAGACCGGCACACTACATTTTTAAGGGAAGTCCGTCATATGACACTACCTATGAGATAATGTAGGAAATTGGTTGGTAGACGGTCTTTCCAGATAGACGGTCTTAACCACATTGACCTTCGTGCCAAATGACATTAGAACAGTGGTGAAACTTAATTATGAATTCCATCTATCAGCTGCAAGCTTCCATTGCTGGCCATAGGCCTCCCAAAGACCGGTACAGATCAATATCTGAGAATGTGTTTTTAATGCCATAACGCCACGCTTGGCCGGCGGTTTGGCAATCGCAGTATGTTCCACTGCTTTAAGGCAGTCGCAAACAGTTAATAAAATAATAAAGAAAATTATCACATGCTCACATGATAACAAATCTTAAGTCAAGCGTGCGACGATCTTAAGAAAACTGAAATAAAGTAATTATACCAAAGGGCCGCGAGTCCTCAACCATTGGCAATTTCTATTTGACAGCTGTCGTTATCGCTATTGCGTTGTCTGGTAAATTCTTCAGGACACCGCCTTACACCGTCTCGCCCCGTTTAAAGCGTTCCGCAACCGTTCCATTACACATATACATAGCGGTAGATAATTACATATAGCGTGGACATAACGCGTAACAGCGTATCGTCACCGTGTGTCGAAATGGACACTGGTCGTTAAATCTTGCCGGTCTGTTACCACCGTAGCGGCACCTATAACTGCACTGTGATGGGCGCATTCGTATCTGTCGAGGTGGGGGCTTTTATATTCTTCGACTTTATGTTTTCCTGGTACAATTAGTGTGGATGATTAGTTTGTTGTTTGTGTATTGTTTTTAAAGAAACATCGTGTTTAGACGCTTTTCATGATAGTAATCCCGTCGATAAAAGTATAATAATGTGATAAGGGTCACACATGACATGTAAGACCTGGTATGTATAGGTTGTATCTGGTTACCCATATATGGTATAGTATTCGGTTTATTGAATAAGTTCCCAGTGATTACGTCCACACGAAAGACGCCAATCATAATGTGACATCACGAAGGATTCAGTCATTCAGTTATGCGAAGATTTGCATCTAAGGCTCTAGTGTAAGTTTCTTTTGACGTAAATAAACGTCTTGAAAGCGTAAGTGTTATTTACATGCATGTAAATAACACTTACGCGTTCGAACAAAATACTAACGCGATCGTAAAGTAATATTACGTTAAAAACTTACAGGGCTCTGGTTAATCCTTGATGACAACCAAAACCGATCTTTCTAAAGGAAAGGTTTGGTCTATCAGTGGGGTTTTCGGCTGTTATGATGATGAATACTAAATCGTGAGGTCGTATAGTATAAAAGCAATAGTAATTACCAGTGTTAAGATCGTCCGCGGCGCATGAGTCCGCCATCAATAACAAATTAGTTTTGTTACCATTTCAATACAATACACTTTTTCTTATCTCTACCACCCTTTCAAAACGTCGGAAGCATCATTGAAACCCTCGCTTATAAGTCATTTTAAAATAAGTAAGTCTAATAAATTATATCTACCAAACAATAAATGTTATTTTTCATAGCGACTTGACTAGGGGCAGTGTAGTGGAAATGTTTTGAGGTCCAATTAGAACTGGGTCTTGAATGTCATTTCTATGAGATCGGCTTTTGTACAGTGGTAATAATTTACTCATATTTCTATTTACTCATATCTCTATAAATATGCACTCTGTTTACTGTTTCATATTGTTACTAGTTGTCTCTTCACGACCAGTCTGGCCTAGTGGGTAGTGTGGGGAATTCGATAGCTTAGTTGAGAAAATGGGCTGAAACACTAAAAAGTCGACTGAGTCCAGCTATAATGACAACTGTAAAACAATAGAATAACAAAATATACAGACTACAAAACCAGAGACAATATCAAAAGTATAAAAACCTCATCGACAGGTAGTGACTCTGTCTATGATGCCGAGGGTACTGGGTTCAAATCCCAGTCATGGCATTTATTCGTATATTTATGAGTACAGATATTTGTTCCCGAGTTATGGGTGTTTTCTATGTACTTAAGTATTTATGTATCTATCTATTATAATATATCGTCGTCTAGTACCTACACAAGCTTTACCGAGCTTACCGTGAGACTAGGTTGGTTTGTGTAAGATTGTCCCGAAATATTTATTTAGTTATTTTGACGTGGTATCACGAAACCTTGTAAACTTATAGCTCTTATGTTTTTTATAAATTTTAAACAGCATCTTCGCTGGTGCTCCTAGATAAATCCAGGGTTTATGCATACCGACTATTTAGAAACGTTAAATGTCTAGGTACGTCAGCGTCATATAATTATAGTTACAGTCAGCATGGCCAAATATCGATACAGATTTTTAGTTATACAGTAAGGATATGTATCGATATATTTGGCCATACTGACTGTAACTAACTATATGAAGCTGACTATACTAGCTGAATGTAAGTATGTACAGTCAACGTCAAATAGTTAGTGGCAACCAAAGTGGCCAAATATATCGATACAGATTTTTATTTAGCACTAAAGATCTGTTACGATATATTTGGCCATACTGACTGTAACTAACTATATGAGGCTGACGCAAGGTAAACCGGAATTGGAAATTATATTAATATCAATATTTCTACCTATCAGCCACTGACGTCTACTGCTGGACATATGCCTCCCCCATAGATCACCACATGTAGCGTTCTAATCTCCCTATAACTAGGTACAAACATAAGTTTGCTTATAAAAAAGTATTAATTGGGAAATCAGTTATATATCATAAAATTTTGCAATTAAACTTACTAAGTATTAACAAGTAGATTAATAACGCATTACTTACAGAATGGTAAATTGTATAGCATGGCCCGTATTTAGAGATGTGATTCCCTGTAAATTTCCAATATCACTATGGGGAAATTTACCATTTGGGAAAATGCCTCATTTTCTCAAATCTACCGGGCACGTCACATCTCCCCGTATTTAGACGACGAAAACGACTCAACCTGCACTTATTCCACCTCTACCATTGAATAAGGAAGCCAAAACCCAAGGGGCAGAAACAATTAGTTTATTTTAGAGCTAAGTGCAGGGTTGCACATCGCGTGGCATACGGCACTATATCAACCTGACCATTTTTCACTGCTGTCTCCTACGCCAATCGACCGCCCAACCAAACTAGGCCTGCTTGCTTGTCCAAATTTCAAGACCTAATAATAACGAGTCGAATAATAAGACCAACCAGTATGAAAGTAATCTCTTTTAAAATGAGAGTTTTCAGAAAAAAAAGTCCTCACAATTAACGTGACGCGATAATCGTTCAATTATGTCACTTTTGTGACGATAATTAAGCTTAAATAAAATAAATAATAAATTAATAAATATTTCGGGACAATCTTACACAAATCGACCTAGTCCTACGGTAAGCTTAGTAAGGCTTGTGTTGTAGCTACTAGACGACGATGTATATAATAGATATAAAGATACATATAAATACTTAAATACATAGAAAACACCCATGACTCAGGAACAAATATCTGTGTTCATCACACAAATAAATGCCCTGACTGGGAATCGAACCCAGGACCTTCGGCTTCATAGGGTCACTACCCACTAGGTCAGACCGGTCGTGAACTCGAGCATGAACTCTGTATGGATTTTTTTGCCTTATTTCGCATTGTTATACTGCTCAAAGTTTATGAACTGAGCATCAAATCTAAGTATTTATAAGGTCAATATGGGTAAGACCGTCTATCAGGAAAGACCGTCTACCAATCAATTGCCTACATTATCTCCTAGGTATTTAGTGTCATATGACGGACTTCCCTTATAAATAACGTATGCGGTAACGGTCTTACCCACATTGACCTTACTTAATTACCGTTACAAAACTGACACAATTAACTTTTTTAAAGTCACGCTAATTGGGGGCGTTTTTTTTTAACTCCTAAATATTCCCATATGGTCCAAAAACAAATAACATTAATAACAGAAAACTAAATCGCAAATTCGTATTAAACTTAGACAATCTACGGTAGACATAACAATTTAAGATGTTCGGGTTTTTGTCACTGTCACGTACTTACAGATATATGGAAGTGTGAATGTGATGGATGACTCTTGTGCTACTAATACAAGACTGATACCAACACGCTTCAATTTTGTAATCTATATAGAGAAAAATGAGACACTACGTCCTTATTTAATTTAAAAAGTTTGAGACAACAAGGTAGCACCTCAAACATGCCTATTCCAGCCGGTTCGTCATTTTTGCAAATATCTTTTTTAACGGCATAGTTCGTGTAGGTGTGCGGAACATTTAGACTAATGAATAGTTCTGTGGTGCAAGCAAGAACATAACGATAACATGGCCAATTCTATGAAGTCAGTTGCTTAAAAAAAACCTTCCTGTAAGTAAAATTCACTGGATTTTGGAATCGTTCGACTTTTCAACGACGTTATGTATGGTCAATTTATAAGGGGGAGTGGAAGCCCACAGTAAAGTGGCTGGATAATTCATAGCTCCAAGAGGTTGTTATTAGCGTTGTGTCGTGATTTTTAGTCGTCCGAGTCATTTTGCGTAACCCTTCCCTTCGTGATCTCGTTTTGCGAAATTACAGGGCAATTCTGAGAGTGATATTTTACAACAATTAACATTTTAAAGGCTCCCATCGATCGTCTTTTGTTGGGTGGTCATGGATGGTAATCTTTATGGCCTGGTTTTGTTGCAATAGGTTCTGAAGTGAGTGGTCTGTA
The DNA here is from genome assembly GCA_022674325.2 of Grapholita molesta. Classification (NCBI taxonomy): domain Eukaryota; kingdom Metazoa; phylum Arthropoda; class Insecta; order Lepidoptera; family Tortricidae; genus Grapholita; species Grapholita molesta. The sequence goes on from CP053137.2 coordinate 9,928,210, forward strand.
TCTATTTTAGAATAACGGATTTACTCCATTACTACAAGAGTATCCACTTTAGGTATCATAAAGCACTAATGTCGAGGTCCCCAATTTTTCCCCAATATAACATTGGTTACCTACATGTACAGTCAGCAGCAAAAGTTGCTAAGCGTTTGAAGTGTTCAAAATTACCTACACGCGCTCTTATTCTCTTGACAATAGAGACGCGTTGACCTCATTTTGAACACCTCAAATGCTTAGCTACTTTTGCTGCGGACTGTACGCTTGGTTACTTATATTTCAAAAACTTTATTTTATTGCTTTTTCGAAATTAAAATTAGCTACTTACTTGAAAGGCCGATTAATTTTGATATTCGATAGATTCGGATTTATAAAGTGTAGGCGAAAAAAGATAAAGTACCTAATCATGGTTCTATTCATTTCTAAACAAAATTACTTTACAAAAACTAACGGACAAGATAAAATTCTCTTCGACATGTCAAATGTTATCAACCGTCATGAGTGTCATGACACCTGACAGATCGACGATGTTGGAACGTCACGGAACGTCATCTGTCAACTTTAAAACAGTTGGCACGTCGAAAATACTTAGCTCATCTATCAGCATCATACACCTGTCTGTCTGTTTATTAAACCAGTGACAAACGTTTGTCCAATATACCAACATGAGTTTGGTATGTTAAGCCAAATTATGAGAGCTTTTATTTATAGTTTGTCTGTGGAGAAATCATAAAGTTGTATCTTACGCTTGAAGTATCGACTAAGTTATTTTATTATTTGGCTAGCAATTTATTTTGTTTTTTCAGAGTTATTCGACGTTGATCGTCTATTCCTATACTCTGTTCTTATGTGGACATTTTTTTGGTACAGCCCAGTGTATAAATACGTATAGACCGGATACTACATACCTGTACAATAATACAACAACCAAATAAAATGGTATTATAGCTGATTCATATACGTATTTTATATGCATATTTTTGCTAACTTTTCAATTACCATAAATACATGGTATTTATCGTTATACATAGTTCAAAAAACATTTATTGTTTATATGGAATCTATACCTGTAGATTACGAACTAAATCGACTTCTAAACTTACAGAGAGTATAAAAAGAAAAAGCGTTGGTGGTCTAGTGGTAAGAGCGTGCGACTTGTAATCCGGAGGTCGCAGTTTCAAACCCCGGCTCGTACCAATGACTTTTTCGAAACTTATGTACGAAATATTATTTGATATTTACTGGTCGCTTTTCGGTGAAGGAAAACACCGTGAAAAAGCCGTACTAATCCCAATAAGGCTTAGTTTACCCTCTGGGTTGGAAGATAGCAACTAGCACCTACGACAAATCCTGCGATTAGTTGTCAAGCGGACCCCAGGCTTCCATCAGCCGTGGCAAAATGCCGGGTCAACGCGAGGAAGATGACCGTTGAAACCAATCTGTGAATTTTTAATAAAAAAAAATGTTTATGAATAAATCAACTATGTTTTGTTGAACTATCAGCCAGGGGACAACTGAAGCATAGTTTATTAGAAGAAATGTCCACCGCCTTACTAACACGCTTAGTAGATAGCATATTGTGGAAAGCAACCACAAATGTGTATGATTTGTGTATGTAGATGCCATGAAAATGTGTTTTTAAGAGTGAGGGTACAGTCAGTAGCAAAAGTGGCTAAACGTTTCAAGTGTTCAAAATGACCTACACGCCCTCTTATTCTCTTGACAATAGAGATGTGTTGACCTCATTTTGAACACCTCAAATGCTTAGCTACTTCTGCTGCTGACTGTACAATGAGTGACATGAAATAGTTGATTGAGCCTTATACATATTTACATTCGTCGATTGCAGCCATTGTTGTGCTACCAGTAGTAGCCTTGACTTAAACTGCAGAGTGCAGTCGTGAGGACCGGTCATAGCCTAGGTCGATGTTTATGGGAGAATCAACGTAGTTGCAATGGCACTGACATTAATTTTTACTATCGTGTCTTTTGTACTGATTATCTCATAGTTTAATTGTTTATTTTCTTATATTAGATTTATACAATATTAATATACAAAAAATACTTTATTCCAAACATGGTAAGCGCGGGTGTAGGGGCTTGTGACTTGCAATCCGGAGGTCTCAGGTTCAAACCAATATCAATGTTTTTCGTTTATGTACAAAATATCATTTGATATTTACCAGCTGCTTTTCGGTAAAGGAAACCATCCTGTGGAAATCACGTTCCGAGGACGACCGGTCTGGCCTAGTTGGTATAGTGACTCTGCCTATGAAGCCGATGGTCCTAGGTTCGAATCCCAGTCAGGGCATTTTATTTGTGTGATGAGCACAGATATTTTTCCTGAGTCATGGGTGTTTTCTATGTATTTAAGTATTTATATGTATCTATCTATTATATATATCGTGCTAGTACCTACAACACAAGCTTTACTGAGCTTACTATAGGACAAGGTCGATTTGTGTAAGGTTGTCCCGAAATATTTATGTTTATTTTAAATCAGAGTGATCCCAGCCATATAAGGCCTAGTTTACGCTCTGGATTGGAAGGTCAGATATCAGTCGCTTGTGTAAAAACAAGTGCCTACTCCAATTTCTGGGATCTGATGCCGTGGGTAATCTAAATATCCAATAGCAGTGTTAAGCTGTTTTCATGCTTGGACAGACATTGCAAATATTTGTCCAAGCTAACCAACCATCGGAACCAATTAAGCCACAAACAAACCCTCACACGTCCTTAATGACCTGTTTTTTGGACATAAACGGGCATAAAAGAAGCCGCAATTGCTAGACAAATGTCGCATAGTTGTACGTACGAATTTAATTATTTTAATAGTCGGTGTCCTTTGAGTCGCGATCAAAGGCGCCGCCGGTGAAATGTCACCACGGTCCGTCAATTAAGAGTTGTTGGGGTAATGCGTTATTGATATCGAACGTTGATGAGGACAGGGAGGAATGAGCGAGGCCTATTTAGGGGTCTTGGCGCAAGTGTGGGGTTAGAGCGGATTAGGTACCCACAGAACGTCAGTAAATAAATGTAAAAAAATACAAGTTATATACTACTAGCTTTTCATCGCGACTTCGTCGGCTAGCCATAAGTATGGGGATAAAAATTATCCTATGTCTCTTCTCGACGACCTCAAACTCTCGTATGGTACAACGGTTTAAGTGTGAAGAGGTAACAGACAAACAAACACAGTTACTTCCATATGTATAATATTGGTATAGCTTTTGATTAAAATGTTGTTTCAGACAAGGTGAAATCTACTCTGAAGGTTAAACTTATTGCTGCAGCAAGAAAAGTCTAGGTAAGTCTATTAACGATATCATAGTGATTGCGGATATTATAAGAAATTTAAAAATCCAATGACACTGTTGCACTGCCATCCTTTAATGATGGAAGGATATGCTGGAAAAAATTGCAGCTAAGGGTGTCTTCCGTAGCTCAGTTGGTAGATCGACGGGCATGGATAGGAGACGCGAGTTCGAGTGTCACTCGAGTAGATTTTTCCATTTTTCCTTTATTTCTAACATTACCTACCTTAGAAAGACGCCCTAGACAACATCATACTTCAACAGAAAGACGCTCGACTGGCTAAATCTCCTCCTTATAGATATGGTGGGAAAAATTGCAGTCAACGTCATCGGTAGCTCAGTATGCAGAGCGGGCGAGTTCCCATTTCAGAATCGCTTGTTTCTTCTAGTTTGCGCCACACATGCAGGTTCAGTCTTATATCGTGGAAACTGGGCTCGGGCGGCCTCTATGTTCTACAAATGGCCCTAACTAATTGCCGAATGCGGCGATAGCGGCAATATCCATTCATTGTAATTTGATTCGAATCGACTAGTATCCGAAAACCGTTGAATGGCGTGAGATAAAAAAAAAGAATTTAGACATCTTTACTATACTCGTGATACCAGATTACCTCATTCTTATTCTATGTTGGTACCTATATTATTTATTAATCGAGTGTATAGGCTTGCCGTGGCATTACGCTGAGAGGGGGTCCTATTTTAACGCCCATATATGTTTTTTACTGTGTTTTAATAATATGTAATGTTTTGGCGTTAAAATAAATGTATTTTCTTTTCTTTCTTTCAAAACTATTTTTTTTTTATTATGACAATTTTCAGTCAAAAAAATGTGTAGGTAGTCATTTACTTTTATATTTTTTAACTAAATTAGGCTTATTTCTATTCAGTAGTCTCTGCACCTATTTTTCTCTGTCGGTGAAAAGGTCAGATGACAGTCGCCGTAAAAAAAAATGTCTATGCCAAATCATGAGATTTGGTCGCCAATCTTGCCCTAGGCTCGAATGAGGAACGTTTAATTTTAAATTGTAAGGTGCATTCGTTTATTTTTTGGGATATTTGAAGCCTGTGTTTTAAGAGTGACTCAGGGGACGTAACTATACGGCAACGAGTAACATAAATAGTTGATTAAGCCTAAGTAGCGGGACATTCCGAAAATATGTCAAATATTCAGTTATCATAAAAATAATCAAATGTAAAAATATCATTTCAATAATAATTCCGTTATAATGAGAGTCCCGTTTTGTTTTAGTTGCATTAATTTTACGTTTGGTATAACCCGAACACGCCTGGTATGTATTCGTATATTGGGACTTACGTTAAGTCTAAGGAGAGACTTTTTCTCCCTATATATGTTCTACCGCTTGCACAAGGGGTTGTGCTCTGAAGAACTGTTCGACATGATGCCAACTCAACGGCCGCTTTCTACCACCGCACCGCTCGTCGTTGACAGTGCATTCATCCTCACACCCTGGAGCCTAAAGGGTCGCGTACTAAGCGACTTAAGAGGAAATTCCTCCCGCGAACGCTCCGACTGTTGAATGAACTCCCTGCCGAGATTTTTCCAAGAGATTACAATAGGTATGAAGTTCTTCAAAAAGGGAGTGTATAGTTTCGTAAATGCTAGGCAACGCGCATGTGAATCCTCTGGAGTTGCAGGCGTAACATAGGCTACGGTAACTGCTTACCACCGTCGTTGTATAAAAAAAGTCTCAGAATTATACCCTTGGGAATGATACCTTCATTATATTATCACGTTCACGGACACTGCGTGACGTTATCGTGGTTGTCATAGGCCAAAGGAAACGAACGACTTCGCCACGCCTGTGGCCGTAATGTCCGTGAACGTGTTATAAAAGTGTGCGTTTTGAACAAGTGACACGCTTTCTTAATATAACATAACACTCTCGTCCTCCATGTAACATGATCATTATTGTACAAACTACACAGAAAGTTTAAATTTCACCTTGTTTGTCGTAACAAATGCCAGATGCAAATGTTACCGCTCAAATTAGCGATATTCCTTCACAGGGCGGGCACTGTCACTTCATTAAAAAAAAAAGTTTGTTTGCTACTAGAAGATACTTTTACTATCAACCCTATTCCCATTGCATTAAGATTGGAATTCGGTTTCATTTACAATAGACTTGGTACGTTTTGTTTTTGAGCCAAGTTTGTTTTACAGCAATTAAAGCAAGTTCAGCGGAGTGAAAACAACAGATTCACGGGCCGTGACGTCACTGGAAAAACAACACGTTGAATTGTGTTTTATCTTTAATTAAATCTTAAAGAAGTTGTTAAAAGTAAAAAACTATTAAGTATGTAGGCCCGTTTATTTATTGTTTTCGTAGGTGCAATTGTTACTCTCACTCATCGTAATTACTTTAGAATTTAAATTTATTTTAGTTGATTGTGTCGCAAAAGAGCAAAATTAAATATTTACGGGCGTACATTGAATCCTAAACGCAGGGAAGGGATCTAAAAGATTTTAAAATATGTAGACGCTTGAGCGTAGTAAGGAATTTCAGTGTTAAGGCCGGAGGTAGAATATTTTTTCACCTTTAAAGAAAATAAAATATACCGGACACCTATTTTGGGACTAACTTCGTCACTTCATTTGACATTTATATCATAAACACGTACTTACTGGCTGAAAATAAGCAAATGATCTAGGGCATAAAAGTGCCACTTTGTTCCCTCCTAGCGGGAAAGAAAATAGTCTTATATGAGCTTGTGGTGTTAAAATATATTTTATCGCCATGGTTTTTACTATAGAATTGCTATTGTATTACACACAAATCAAATAAAGTCTCTTTAGCATTATGCTAATATTTATGCTCGGTACCTTTTACTTCTACAGAGACAACAAGCGACTCAAGTAAGTAAAAGTTATAAACCTTAAGTGCAATTACTGCAAAATTATTATTTTTTTTAATTTGAGTGGCGACTACACCTGTTCAGTGACCGTAACTTAAGTGAGTCCACGTAAATACATTATACGGTCGTAATTAGTCCACTTTGGAGGCAGTGCGGCCATTATAGAGATTAACATCGCTGGGGCTAATGCGAACGTTTGTGAATGTCGCTTTCGTATTTGTGAATGATCAAGTTGGTTGACTTCTGTTGGTACCTTAACACAAAACTACTTCAATTACATAGAAAAAATATTGGTAAATTTTGGTTTGGTTTTAAAAACATCTGTGTATATACTCTGAAAACGAGATAGATGATAAGATGTAAAAAAAATTGAGCTAAGCCGATTACAGATAGATTGCAGAAACTATTAGGGTTAATTCAGAATAAGGAACCAGTTGACTTCTGAGCCTTAGAAGGGTTAAGCCTTTTATTAAAACGAACTATGCAAAATTCTTGCCTCGTGAAGCGGAGGTGAGTGTTTTAAAAAGAACATTAAGTAGCACTAATCCATCGAAATAAGCTATCGATAGGTACTAGGGTTTTAAAGTTGTTAGTAGAAATCAAGATAAAAACCTTAAGGTACCTAGCAGAACACAGACACCCTACAATATACAATTCACGATAGACGTCCGGTGACCACACGCGAGTCTTCCTGGGACGAGTCCCACTTTATCGGGAATCCGTAATTCACTGTAAAGTCACGAGTGAATGACTGAATGGGTTTACTGGGAATGACAATTCCGAATGCTGAATGGAACTTGTCGTAAATGTCCACCTGAGAATAAGTACCGGCCTTATTCGTACGGACGCGCAAATATGACACATTTTAATGAAAACTCGAGACATAGCACATATAGTTTGATGGTAATAATAAGTTGAGTTTGATGATAAAAAATATTTACGATATTTAAATCGAAAGAAAAATAGAAAAATTTGACTCGGAGCGGGACCCCCTCCCCCCGCTTCGAGTCAAATTTTTCTATTTTTCTTTCGATTTAAATATCGAAGATATTCGCTAGCAGACGTTTCTGCATAATAAAAAATAAAAAATATTTAGTTAAAGTTTAATTTACGTAAGCGCTACTTTTTGACAAATGTAGCTGCTGATGGAAAATAAACATAACTAACTATGACAGATATTAATAACCCGCGCATCCAAAAGACAATCTCGACTAAAACGATTTATCACTAAATAGTTTTACTCATCAGCAATTATCTGTAATTACACCCTAAACTTTCCGACACGTAACGTTTTGGAATGTTTGTCCATTTCAAATGTGGCTATAAAATACCAACAAAATAATTCACGCTCACATGGCGCCACTATCTACGTCGAAAAATGTTATAGCAAGCACCAATGTTAGTTACAAAATTAGCCGGCTGCAGATAAATTTGGTTTCGGGAAGTCATTTGCAAACGTATCATTACATGTAAGGGCGGCGCCACTGTTGCCATATGCGCTGACAGTAATATGAAGTCAAAGTTAGTTCCAGTTTTGACCGACTAAACAGAATTTGGCTTGGGAAAGTCATTCATCACTCGGCGAGAGCTGACGTTGTACAACGGATTTGAATGTGTATGTTTTAAACTTCCTTGTTTATGTTTGCACTGGTCGTTCAATATTCATACAAGTATGTGTATTCTATTTGAATCGCTTGGATAATATTTTTAATAACAATATCCTTTAATATAACTTCATTGCGCATGTAAGTTCCGTTGTAAATGTGGTTTGTTTTGTGGTCTATGAAACCAACTTGTCTTTCATTTTACAGACTACACTGCAGTTAAACGCAGATCGAAAAAAAAATAAAATGTAATTTTGGTTTTCCAAAAACAAAGTAGTATCGTAATTTTTTCAACCCTTGTAACAAACCTGTAACAAATACTTATCCTTACCTTCTTATTGTCCATTTGGCAAAAGGTTTAATAATAATCATTTTTCAATTTATTTTTTACCTACATAGGTAAGTAAACGACAGAAAAAATCTCAGCATGGGACCTCACAGTTTACATTATACCAGAATAATGTATCTGACTTGTCTCCCGCAGTTACACAAACAATTCCAAATGACAAATTTCAGAGTAAAAATATCCGATAATCTGGCCGTAGGAGATGGCGTTAATTTCCAGTGCGGTGTAAGGAGTTGGCGAGTATTCAATTTGGTAGTGTAACTGGCCACCCGAGCGTGAGAGTATGTGTTTGTTTACTTGAATTTTTTACAGCGGCCACGACAGTAACCAGACCAAATTCTGGTTGCGCGCGCGCTGGCGATTGTAGGTGACGAGCGAACCAGTATAATCATGGGCTCATCGACAAAGAAACTATGTAGGATATCATTTGAGTCTTTTCAAGGCAAGAGTGAATAGGCTGTTACTGAACCAGTGTGCTACAACCTCGACCTCGTCGTCACTGGTCAGTCAAACGCTGGTCAGTCTTGTATAAAAAAAAAAAAAACAAAAACTCTTACATCCGAGACAGTGTATCTTTTGGTGCTCTGGAAACCACAAGAATACTACGTAGCAGTGCTATTTCAAATATAAAAGCAATAATTATCGATTGAATCCCTAATTGGACTTTTCCAAATTCGAGTAGTTTCCTGTCTCTTGTTTTTAAGCGGAAATTATGGTAAAGACATAAGCTCAAATACAGGTTCCCCTGAGGCTATAAGTCGCCTTGGTTCAGAGGCGATTGCAACCTAACCCCAGAGCCAGATTGCCATGCTATTCTTAAATGACGTAACTCCTTAAACTATGTAGAAGCCATTCGTCATTTTATAAAGGCTAGAAGAAGTTAATTATAGACGTTTTAGCCTTACCACGTGAGGTCGTTGACTTTGTAAGTGGATGATAGTGTATTGTTGGTTGGGTATAAGTATGTCCGGTGTCCTGATCACAATTTATGTCCACATGCGTCATCTATAAACACTTGAAATCGATGACGATGCACCTTAAACAGACCAAAACACTTTTATGAAGATTGCAAGTTAATGAGTCATAATATGATTTTAGGAATTTGGAACGGAAAAAGTCGAGACATATCTGAAGTATTGTCTTGATGGTGAACAGAAGTAAATCTTACAAGAACAAATATCAAATTAAGAAATTAAAATAAGAAAATTAAGAAAACTAATGCCAAATTTTAATAACGAACGGCATTCGTAGATATCAGATGATGACTACAAATGAAGTTACTTTATGGCAAGTTATCTTCTGAAAACAGATAGTCCATTGCTGTACGGATGCCTCCTGTAATGGCTTGAAGAAGATTTTTATTTCCTTAATTCGACATAATTATGAACAAATGAAAGATTTATCAAAATTCTAAACTTCTTTATTGTTGATTCACTTCGTAATATTAGGCGATGGAAGTAGGCACATAATGTCTGTGTTCAGTTGGCTGGCATCGTTCTTCCTTTACACACATAGCATTTCATACATTTTCATGTGACAACCCAAAGTAATCAATAAAAAAAAATACAATGAACCTAGTGCGGTTACCTAACTGCAAACTAAAATTATTATTAAGTTATTCCACTATTCGCTTGCTTTATATTTGTCTAACCTACTTCGTACTATAGGTACATTTCTACTTGGAGCGGAAGGAAAATAAGGTATTCGTACGTAATTCGGTTCATGGCTGGTGGGCACAAAAGAAAGTGGTTACGTTCCATGCGTGTAGCAAACTGTCCGTCGAGAACTGTCCATGTTATGTTTCAGGCACCCATAAATCATAATATACCAGTCACCAAAGATGGTAGATCTTGTAGCTGCTGCTTGTAACCTATATGCCTTCAAGCAGCTTCTTAAATCCGGAATTACTAAGTCCGGGAGACCAGCCCAGCCCCTTCAAGTTAAGGTAACTGGTGAAAAGATTTTCATTATTCGAGTAAATCGTCGACGTAGAGTTACTATTTTTTTGAGTCCTAGATGCTTTAGAGTATGTAAGGGACAATATCAAAGAAGTATAAATTAAACAGCCATAAAAAGTACCTTTAGCGGCTCAATTAGCAGGTATTCTTTCTACATTAAGAACAAGGGACTGATACAATGGTAACTGGAATGCTCTTACGTACTGTGTTTGGCAACTAAAATTACAAACCAACTTTGCTAACATAAAACGTGCATACTATTTTATTACTGGGGATACTCCGAAACAGTAGGTTTATTTTTTAAAACCAGCATTATTTTGTCATTAGCAAGATTACATGCATAGAAAAAACTGTAAGATTGTTGATTCAACGACTTCATCTTGAACAAAAGCGCACAAACAATAGTCAATTTATTTGTCAAGAAAGTAGGTGATTAGAAGCATTACAGAATTAGACCGAGACGAATCTGCCGTGGTGAACTCTGCAGATATTAATGGCTTCCGATACTCAGGATCTTTATATAAACATGATTTATAAATATTTGTTTTTAAAGAAAAACTTATAGCAACAGTTAAATATTTTTTTTTCACCTATTATACTAATAAATTGTATGCAAGTGTTGGTTTTATAAGGCTGTGCTTTAGAACGCACATTTATGAACGAGATACCAACTCATGAAAGACGACTCAGACTTAGAAGAAAATATAAACGAATACTAAAGAAATGTACCGTACGGCGAATGGCTCAAGTATCCTGAAGCATCACTTTTTCTTTATCTGTTTTTAGGAGCCCTTGTCGCCAAGACTATGTTCGCTGAAGCATCACTTAATTACGAATAAATATTGTGAATCCAATTACCTACATATTGTGTCCATTATAAACGTTTGAGGATAAAGAAAGTCAGTCACAAAATACGATTAAATTGCAACGAACGACAAGCTAACGAGCCGATGATTATGACTCAATAAACACAAATAAAAATCACTGGTGTTAAACGTGTTAAATGTGCCCGTTACACGCGTCAAATGAACTAATTGACAGCTAGTTTAAACTGTCGTTGGAGAACACGAGACAGAAATACCAAATAGGAAACAGATGAGAATCGATGCAAAAAAAGTCAGCAAACACCCGTTTGTTTTTTTGTATCTGAATGTTCTTTTAGAAATATTTACATTCTGTAACACTTAAACTTATAACTAGTGATGCGGTTTATAAATTTTGATCTTGTTTTAAGAATAAACTTCTGAATAAATAATTTACGTAGCTGTGTTCGTCACCCAATTGTTTAATGACAGCGAAAGCAGTGCAGGTTACAAACACGCTCTAGAGATGTGAACAAAAGCATACAAATAGATTAAAAGCAACATTAAAACAGAAGTCAGCTACACGTAATTACCCCAGTAATTAACCAAACAAACAGGACGTCTTCTAACTACCCAAATAATCAGTACAATTTATTTTAAGCCTTTACATACGCTAAAACAATGGCTGGACTATAAAAACTGTTACAATCCAGCGGCGATTGTCTTGCAGACTTGTCATTAAATCTAAATTGGTGGCAGTAAACCGTGGATTTGTCTGGACTTTTACAGCGGGACATGTGTTGCTGTCACCGCGCGGGGAACGGCCGATCTCGATGGTAAAGCCGTGTCCTCACTGAATTTGCGCTGAACCATGTCTTAGTATTAACAAAAATCACATTCTAAACTGTTTTGGTGTGCAAGATCTCTGCATAACGAAATAAGGGAGAAACTTAAACACAATATAAACTTGAATCGGACTGCATCAATAAGTAGCGTAAGTGACAACCTTTGGTCACAAACCAACTTTGCCAACTTTGCGAACTTACGGTCTTTAGATCTCTATTGAAACAAGTTTATATTATAAAACAATATGAATCTTATGAAATAATTATAGACATTGTATTCTACGGTATGTACATATCTAATAAACAGTTATCATTCTGAAGATGGACCAAATTAATGATCTTCATTTGAATAAAGGATGTGTGTCTCTTTATCATGTACTTTTTCATGACTGGATGCAGAAAAAGCCCATTTTAATATTAAAAAAGATTCTTAAAATATTTATTGTATCATAAAAATATGTAACTTATGGTGGTAATAAGTTTATATTAGTAATTTAAGTGTTTTTTTTTTTTAATGTATCAGAAAATGAAATACATTATAGCTGATCGTAAAGTCAAACAATGGAAGACGTTTGATTAGCTGGTAGGTAATAGAATAATTGGAAGAACCAAGTAAACATTTTTATAGTCTATAAACAACATCACAATCTAGGTTCAGCTATTGTCTTATAATAATTACTCATAAAAACAATAGTCAACCGTCAAATGTCAGCACTATGAAAATTATGCCTTTGTTGATTACAGAGTGCTGTCAACCTCAGATGCGTTTTACGCTCTTCTCTTCTTCTTCTTCGCGTTAACCCGGAATTTCGCCATGGCTGTTGGGAACTTAATTTTGCGAGCTTTAAAAGGTTTTGCGATTTCACAAAATACTTTTCAACAAGTCATATTTAAATTTACGATTAGAAAAATATTTAAGTACCTACTTATTTTTTCTTTCACACTTCAAGTTTGGTATTATTTATGAAGACGTTTTTATATCTACAAGAATCAATGAGGTTACGTTGTTTATCAAAACGTTCTTAAAGCCTCCTAAGGTTTTAATCATCTGTTGTACTGCTTGATGGTATCAGAAAAAATCGATTGCCACCTATATTTACTTCGGCAATTCAAATACTTTCAAGTAAGAAGAAATCAAATTATTTGAAGTAGTAACACTGCTATACAATTTATAATTTGAAAATAGATGACATATACTTAAGAAAATGTAACGAGGACCTTTGTCGTCTAAAGCAGGATTCGAACCCGCATATCCAGCTAAGGCATTCGCTGATAAAAATACTTATTTGAAAGATTTTTACTACCAGGGCTGCGCTGGAATGCAATATAAATTCCCCCTTACTTCCCAACCACGTCCCGTTGACACGGTGCCAACTATCCCGATCTGTCATTCGCCTCATTTGTTTACTAATTGCTCGGCGTCGGCATTAATGGATTTTGTCAATGGAATAGCCTGCCCTTTTAATAGCAGAAAGTCCCAAAACTCAAACTTTCTCGATACAGTTTTAAATGTTGTCTAAAGGGCGGTAAGGTTGAAAGTGTTTCTATATATTTTATGCGCTTCATGCGTTATGATTTTGAAGATACGAGCTGTCGCCTGTAAACGCCTCGTTTGATGTTTATTCCATGTTTACTTTGGACAAGACAAATTGCTTATAGGCATTAATTCGGACGTCCTCTCGTTTTATTCGTGATTAACGTCATTTGATTAAACGCTTTCAATTTAGACGACAAACATTAATCTGAAATCGAATACTGTGTAAGAAATTTGTGTTTTGTCATAAAGGATTTCAATTTAATTTAAATTTCGAAATGAATAGTCTAGTCTTCATAGTTGACAACACGAAAATTTTGGTACACCTAATATTGCAATGTGCACGTTCTTGTGTTAAAATAATTTTCTTTGATTCTCCCAGTCATAGTTCATGTAATAAACAAACACCTTCACCAAGAGTATTTTGGTTCACAATACCCTTTCTCTTTCTCAAATCCCTAGTCAACAGATTGTAGCAGCGTCATTATTATCTGAAGAATTAGTGCAAGGGTAGCTATAAAACAAACCGCCAGACTACTCTGACTAGGCATTAAACGCTTTATTTCCGGCTCAATAAACGTTCCAACTGACACCCTCCTGAAATCCCAAATTACTCAGGTACATTTCATCAAAGGTGTTCGTTTGTTAAACAATCTTCTATTTTCGGCTCGTCGTCGTCATCCAGTGACATCTGCGCCCGCGCAGTCTAAACAAATCTGTCCTCAATCGTGTTCTGGGAAACTTTTACACTTTTAACTTTTACTTTTTTCCCGGAGACACTTTGATTTTTAGTATCGTGTGTCTGGACTCGTGGAAATGGTTAAATTAAACGGTGCAACAAACAATTCTTGTATTTATATTGGTACAAATGTAAAGTATTGTAACCGCCTGGTTCTAGCAAGAAGTATTCTGTTAATAAATATCAAATTGATACGATGTGTATACCTGTACTTCTTATGTTTCATACTAGCAAAAAAAAGTACGTAATATGACCTACTGTTTTACCTAATTTGAGTACTCACTATAATATTACTGTCGTGCGAATTGTCATAGCATTATTGAATTTTCAATAATCCGGTAGTCGACGTCCTTCGACTGATATGGTGATGATGATAATAATTGAATATTTAAAAAATCGTATTTTTTATCAATATTACTCCAGGATAAAGATCATCTATAGATGCCCACAGATAAGGATAATTGTACTTTAATTGATATAATTCAGATAAAATGATATTGAAATTGTTTTAACTATATATAATTATTTGATATGAAACCATAAATAAAGTTAGAATCAATGAAGGAAAAACATTGATAGGTAAACTAGTGCAATATAAAATAAACTTTTTGAAACTATTAATCCACCCCCAGTTGTCGAATCTAGCAAGCGATTAATCCTAAAGAAAACGTTGGCGTCCACTCACCACAGAACACATTCCTAGCGTCACATAAATATCGTCGAAGCCATCAATAAGCGGCCATTTGTACAACAAGACGTATTTGTTTCTACATCGCGTTCCACGGATATAATTAGAGGTGCAAGTGTTAAGCATCCTTCCTCGACACGGCTCGCTTGTTTGTTCGGTGGCGTTCCGACGACGTCGCCGGCGCCGCCTGTTCGATTTACACTATCTACTATTCACATCATCTCATCTACTTCCTCAAAAACACTTAAAAATCAATCAAAAATCTCTAAACATAAAGCTTCTTTTACATTGACAGTAAAATCATTCGTATTCTCTTTAGTTTCTATGTCAATTTCAAAGACACGTTCAGGAAATTAGACTTTGTTTACGTTACGTCAGAAGACATACTCCTTTGTTCCATTTGACAGTCACAGATGGTTGGTTCCGAACGGCCCGGAGACGCCTCTGTCGCAGACTCGTGCGCACATGTTGATGGCCGCAAGCAAGGAAGAAACCGCATATAGGACGGCAGGGACGTAAATCGCGGCTGAGTGACAAGTAAAACTTTATAGCGTTGTAAATTAGTAAATGTATAACGTACAAAAATAGAGCGGCTATTGGCATTGATGGCGATACCTAGCTGTAAAACGTGAGCTGTCACAGGCGGCGTGTTGCGAGACGAAAGCAGCATTTGTAGTGTTTACACAAAGTACCTACGCAATTTACTCCATCGAAATTAACTTCGTTCGCAGTATCCAAAATAATTAAGCTTGTTCAGCCTCAATACAAATATATTAGTTGACTATTTATTTACTAGATACCTTATTTCAGTAATAACTGGAAATCTATAAATTGATTCCTATCAGGATATTAATATTAAAGTTAAAGAAAGTACCTACATCGAGATAACGCTTAAGATCACGAGTGAGAGAAATTATTACATTATTACAAAACTATGATTCATACTTAGGAAAATCTTTAACTGAGTTTTCTAGATCACTAAATGGCTAGGAGGAATAATGGCTGGAGAACGCATCCGCGTGCGCCAGTGAGGGACAAAGATATTTTGGCCTTTGTAGCCCAAAATGTAACAATTCACTATAGTTTTGCTTTACAGGACATTCTTTATAACAAAAATATTAGCTTATTCTGTATTCATTACCGCAAATTTGGTTGAAAACCCAAGAAAACTTCAATTGTGTTTATTTGTTCCCTTCCAACTTTGACAGTTCTGAAGGGTCCAGTTTGGAGGGGAACAAAAATGTGTGAAACTATGACAAGGACGGACGAAAATAGTGCCGTCTCTACCATAACTATAGAAAGTTACATAAGACCATCCCTTTTGATCGTGGTATTATTATTAGCACGCTCCGTTTAGTTAAATGGTATATCTTTGCTAAATGGTCATATAAAGTCTGTATCTGAATCTGATATGTCCTTTCGTGTGAACAATGCCGAAACATAGTGGATTACATACTTTGTATAAGACCCATCTTCACCTGTTTTTATGACTTTGACTCTGGGGTCAGGATTTATACTGAGACAGGTCCATTTGGTGGTGAACTTTATATTTTTAATGTCTAATATTTATTATATTTTACGTGAACATTATAATGTAATTATCAAATCTAAAATAATTTAATTTCAATTGAATTGAGTTAAAGTCTTCTCATCAGACTGTTTATCGGATGTAAAATCAGTACGTCATTTAAAATACCATTTAGAGATATTACGTTGGTTAGACGATCAAATATAAATTTTCGAGTGTAATACTTGTCATTTAATTTAGGGACAGAGACAGGACACCACACCCCTACATGCATTTGTCAAATTTATTTTGAATCCTAAATTATTATTTATTTTACATTTGTAGACGAGACATACTTACATAGGTACCCTCGAACTCTTTCTCTTATATGACGTAAAGAAAATATACAGTAAGTAGGTAGTAATAGTAAAACTACAATTTTTATAGCCTGCGATGTTTTCACTCGCGTACAATAAAATCATGTTCGTGTTATTTTTAATGAACTTTTTTAATACTTCCTTAAACGCTTTCATATTAGTATAAAGTGTTGTAGATTTTGTTTAACCGACTATATCTTATCAGATAGGGTAATAATGGTAATAGAATGGTCAGCTATTTCCGTAACTCAGTAAAGGCCTAAGATTTATATAACGGTTGGAAAACTGTATTCCGATGACAAATTTTTTCTACTTTAAATTTTTCTAATGATAATCTTTCTGCTGCTCCTTTTAATACTTTGAGCTACTTTTGCGTGAAAGAACGAACATCCAACTTAGTTATAGCTTCAGTCAGCGTCATATAGTTTGTAGCATCCAAAGTACTCATAAAGTTTGGTACACCATAGAACTTGTGTAGTGTATCGAACTATTTGACTACTTTGAATGCTGCCACTGTACTAGGCACAATTCAGCAGTTTTTCGAATGATACGTACGGCCATGTCTGACTTTAGAAGTTCATAATACCATTTTAAAAGAGTTGTGTAATATACATATGTTTGTCGCATTAAGTGGACGCGGGTATTTAAAAAAACACCAGGGGACGGGCCGGCCTGCCTGGTAGACCCGTCTGTCAAGCTTGGCTATACATACAGCCTTTAAATCCCCAATGCGCAGAGATCGCTCTCTGAGGTCTCGAGAGAGATCGGGGAGGCCTATGGAAGGAAGTGTACCGGTCTTTAGCAGTTTAGCGCTAGTACAGACAACTGCGCTATTAGTAGGACTTATAAAAACATTCTCGGCATAAAGGTAATATATTACATGTCGATACTTTATGAAAGCTATTTAATATATCAGTGACTTCGGGTTTCGGCTCGAGTTAATGCACAGTGTTGAGTGATCCTAATTCGGTGTCGTCGTAAAAGAGACAGTCAGGTTTATGAGCCGTGTTTTGTTTTAGCGCGTGAATCAGTCGAGTCGCTGCAGAAAGATATTTCTGGATCAATAATACGTTTATTATATTTCTATTTTCTATCGACGTCATGATAGTAACAATGTTGTTGCGAATTGTATTAGCTTGGTAGGTATCGAGTATTGACAGTTTACGTGTATATTCTGCTGCAATAATAGGTAGATGCGTATTAAATATCCTTTATATTCTAATACAATTCATACAAATTATGCTCATAATTACTGTATAACTAAAAGGCCCCCTTGGTTCGGCTATTGGTAGCATTTCCTCTTTGAATCGCAATGCTGATACGTTGTTCTGGGAAGCCGCCAGCTCTTCGATCACCGGGCCCGGTACCGCGAACATCGAAGTTCATATATTTCGAGCATATCTCTCTTTTACTCTTATTAAGGCTATTATTTTTGAGAGTGACAGAGACAATCGTCCGAAATTCACGAATATCGTCTTTCGCGGTAGCGCCTCAGTTAGATCAACCAGATGCTTTGCGATTTCTGCGCGCTGGTATCCTATATGGACTAGTGCCTTGGTTATTGCCCCAAGTAAAATCATTGTTCCTAGAATTTGAATAGACTTCATCAGCTAGCCTTTAAAAAACAACGTCTGTCGGCTAAATTAAAAATAATTCCGGGCCCTAATTTCAGTAACGACTCGCTTTTTATTGTTGTTTAGTTTGCTTGTGACACGACGCTCGTTTCGCTTTACGACGCATTAACTTTTTGTCAAAGCGACGTTTCGACGCCTGACAAACGTCAAACGGTCGAGCAACCATTATTCTATTTTCATAATTCAATTTTGATACATTCCGTCTCCTGTAATGTCATAACAACTATTAAAACGTTCTTATTACGTGCCTAATGTTACACGTGTTTCTATCAAAAAACGTGTGAGAAACATATAAAACTTGATCGTAAAATGTCTTCTAGTAAAAGTCACAAATAATATATTCCCGAGATATTATTTGCTTTCTGTGGATTTTAAATGCGCTTAACTTCACCTTTATGTCCATTCAGTAGGATTGAAGTTTGTAAATCTGATTGTATATATTTTATTGTTGGAGTCCGGTATTTATTAGAAGATAAATAGGCTGTCGTCGGATGTCTTTGCGATCGTAACATATACAAAGTGACGGACGGTTGGAAATATCTTGAAACCTTCAGCTTTTAAGATTTACGGAAACAGAAAGGAGCCGTGACGTTTTTATTAGTGAGCCAACTTTCAAAAGGGAAGTGCAGTTAATAAATAGTATTGCCGGGATATCAGTCGGTTTTATGTTCTAATAAATGTTATGTTGACATTGTGCAAGTTTATGGTGACTCCAGATTCCTATAAGGCGGTCGCGTATTATGTACACTATTAGATTACGGATTAGGTGTGACTTAATGGCGATGTTGGAAGCAATAGGTACGCTTTACATATAAGTACGCTAAATAAAAAAACAGCGATTCTCATTTGTTTTTAGTTTTAAGTTTTTTTTTTTTACTGTGATTCACAAATTTAATATTAAACAATACCTTCTTTTATTTTGTACGGTTTAATTCACGTAAGAAACTGTTTTGCAACGAAATAGTAGTTGAGTGTTCACGTGTGGTATGAAATTATTTAAGTTCGGTTTGCACATCCGAATATAATTTGTTGTATTTTTATTAATATAAGTTTAGTTTATATTTGATCATAATAGGATTATATTTACCATTGCCCGGTACCGTCAAAAAAGAACGGATCGATTGTATTTTTTTTTTTTAGTTTACAGTGAGAATGTCTAAAAAAAGAGACTTTATGATAAAAATATTGAAGAACTACTTGAAAATGATCTTTCCAGTCTTGAAAGTGACTCAGATGATGACATGGAATATATTTCTAATTTGGTGTTCGATCATGATTACGATAGTCAAGTTGTACGAGGTTTGTCAAAAATTGAAAAACGATCACGGGTACGGTGTGACGTGTGCAAAGTAGCTCCATGTGCCACGCCGTGCTTTAAAAACTTTCATTGTGCATCCACAGACGGTATGTCCACACATCATCAACCTGGGGAGATTATGGCCTAGGCAGTACCATGGGGCGGCGGTAAAATAGTTACCACTTTCTACACGCTATTATGAGGCAATGGCCATATAATTACCACCCTGTTTTTCAGAGAAAAGGATTTCCTGAAATTTTTTTCATTGATAGTATGATGATTATGGCTACAATAAATGTCTAAAAAAGTTGATCGATTTGTTTTTTTCTGAAATTAATACCTCTGCCCTATTAAGGGTTAAATACAAACGCTATAAACTTGACAAAAAGTACACCATCTTGGATTTTTAGAACAAAACAAAGCGTTCAGTTTTTCTATATTTTTATGACCTGTTAAACTCCCGTTTACGCCTAGGAATGGGTTTTTGAACCGTTGTTTACTTGACTCATCAAAGTGACCTGGCCCACACACGGAGCAAGTACACCAGCAACCACTGGGGTTGCTTAGAAGTATTTTTGAACTTATTGTTACAATTTCCGCGGTTTTGTAAGTAAAAGTTACGTCAGTTGGTCAGAATGTTTCCGTTGATACAACTTTTTATAATCTGTTTTTAGTATAGGTACATCTATTTTATAACAATTAGAATTTATGTGAGTCAGCAAATACATACAAAATGGAGTCTGTACAAATTTATGCATGGAGAAATACAGAGCCTAATAAATCGATTATCTAAATAGTAAATAAATATTACAGAAGATTCTTACACAAATTGACTGAGCTCCACGGTAAGCCCAAGAAGTCTTGTTTGGGTTCTTAGATAACGACATACAAATACTTAAATACATATCATATAGACAACCATGACTCAGGAACAAATATCTGTGCTCATCACACAAACAAATGCCCTTACTGGGATTTGAACCCAGGACCATCGGCTTTAAAGGCAGTAAACCTGTCGTCAAATTCATTACGGATACTGTGTTAATTGTTGGTACTAGCTTATGGTAGTATCTGGGTAGCTTTCACATACGAGGGTGACTTTTGTTTTTTTTCGTTGCAATACTGGATTCCTGTCAAACGAAGGATTTTGAATAATTCTAAAAATTTACAAAGAATGAACATATTTCAAAACTATTAAAAAGCTAATTTTTTTTCCTAAAATCATGCCGTTTTACAGTACTTACCATTTAGAATTAAAGTTATAGGTAAAAACATAACTGAAGGAACATGTCTATGTGGTTGTGCAGTGCATAAATATGGAACTTACGTTAAAACTTTGAATATAGAACGCCGACATGCGTGTACACACGCATTACCACTACATACATAGGCCATCCAGGCGTATTAATATTGCACCTATTACTTGTTTTAAAGTGACAATGCGCACGTGACCTGTGTCACTGGTATACGTCGCGTGCGCGGCTCCTAACACAATCCTAACTATGATTGTGGACAAGATTGTCTGTCCGTAATACATTAGTATTACGGACGTTAGTGGGAAAGAGCCAGGGGCAAGTACCACAACGCGGCTCCCGCGATTCGGTCTGCACGGCGAAAGCCAGGCTCCAAGGAGATGGAGGGTTATGTCCGTAATACATTCTGCACTGCTGTGGAAGTCAAGTTCATAACATAGTTTTTAAGTTTAAATGTAACCAAACAACCTTGAAATAAAGGATAATTTAGTTTAATTAAAATTAGATAGCTATATAAATGCGCCGTGTAAGTTCTATTAATGAGATTCATTTTAAATATGTCATAGTAAATTTTTAACTTGACTTCGTTTAATTATATGCCATTGTTTTTATAATTCCTGATATTAGTTAAAACACGATTATGATGAATATCAATGAGTAAAACGATGTTTACATATACTTTTCTTATGAACCGCTTTAAAGACTACATAAACTAGTAACTAGCATGAATACGGGTATTTTAGCATGGACTTTTAGGAATACCGGTATGAAAAATAAAACGGTATCGCTTTACTAAGAATTAAAAAGTAACAGATTCCATGTTTCGTTTTCGGATGGAAAAACATGGCTTCCTCATCGTGGCCACTCTCGACCGCTACCAAAATAGTTTTACTGTCATATTCTATTTGTATCATAAGCAATACACCGATTGATCAGTTGGCCTTTATGGGACCACCCAAACGTCAATTGCTGTAACCGTAGATTACAAAGTCTATATGAGATACGCCACACGTAAAAATATAATTCAGAATTAGCATGTCGTAAGCCAGGTTTAGTGTTAAAACTAGGTTTTATTTATTTAGATGAGGTCTCTAACATGTAGTATAGGGAATTGCAACACAATGCTAAACTCATGTGTCAGTGGGCAGTCACATTTCAGGGTGCCGCCGGAACGGAACGCGAAGCGTTGGTTGCCCTCACACAAGGTGGACAAGGTAACGCAAGACCAGTCATTGTGCGTCAATAGGGGAGACCTATGTCCAGCAGTTTACGTTCTTCGGCTGAAATGATTATGTGTTTATGTGTGTATCGTCGCGTCGATTTACGATCATGAAGCATATACCTATCAACGCAGAAAATAAAGAGAATTTGGAATGAAATGTTTTCATAGACACCTACTGTAAATTACGGGATTATTAGTTTCCAGAGACGACGTACCTAGTAAAATGTTTAGGTGACGTAAAATCGCACATTGCGTCAGTTTTGGTGTTTTTCATTACATTTAGTACAATGAGTACCTAAATATTAAATTTGAATTGTTCATTGTTAAAACTATATTAGAACCTTGACAGCTAGAGAAAAACGGCACAAATTTAGATTTCATGTTATTTCCACTACAGATAACTTAACCTCTTAGACATATAACATTAATACAAATTATTCAATACTACTCGCAGGCATCTTACATCTCAATTATTGAATTTACATAACCTCGTAAGGCCCACACACCTGTAGTATCACTTACTTCAAAGAAATTTTAATTTTATAAAATTGGTGCAGAGTCTAATTTCATTTGTTTCCTTCGACTTTGACACAAAATAAATTATACTTTATTTCCTAGATTATAAAGAACGAATTCGAATAGCATTTTACTTGTATTGTGGGCCTTAAGAGAATAAACGTGGTGTTTCTACTTCGAGGTTATGTAATCTTTAGCACAGTCGTTAAAATATAACAAGCGGGATATTCGGTCCACTCGTATGTACGTCGGGAGACGGTCCCGGTATGTATGTATTCAAGTATTAAACTAATTTTTCATATTTGGAGCATCAATTTTAAATAAATAAATAGTTATTAGTTATTTAAAGGAGTTATTTTTAACCTTCTCGTGCTATTATTGAGAGTTGAGAACCGAGCTATCGGAATACTTTGCTCTCTTATCAACAAAATGTAGTTTTGCTATTTGTTTTTATAATATAAAAACGGACTTTTCGATCTGGTG
This sequence comes from Grapholita molesta, assembly GCA_022674325.2. Lineage (NCBI taxonomy): Eukaryota > Metazoa > Arthropoda > Insecta > Lepidoptera > Tortricidae > Grapholita > Grapholita molesta. The sequence continues at coordinate 9,951,198 of CP053137.2, forward strand.
GAGTGAAAATATATTTTGTGTTGAAATTAGAGATAGATAGGAACAGAATAATCAACCTCCATGACAAAAGTCCTGATAAAACGCTCTACTTCTTATACTTAATAGTAGTTTATGTATGAAACATCGTACCAAAAGTATTTAGGATTTACTTTGGTACTCGTATATTTTTACATTGTTCAAGGTTCAAACTTCTTATCTCATCCCTATTATCTAACGTGCATATCTATCTCTATTTTGGGATTTGGGAATATCTCGATTAGAATTTTGGTGCGTTTCATACGCTATTGATACAGTGACTACTCGTCACACACTTGACATACAAGCCGATTCCTGCCGGCTTTATCATTGCCACAGTTCAACAGTTTTAAGGCTTGAGCAGATAGGCGCGTTTTAAGAGCGTGGCGCAGCGGGGCGTGACAGCGGTGTGGCTAATGTAATGAATGAAATAAGGCACACATTCGGACGGCAGCGTCGCGCCCCGCTGCGCCACGCCACAAAACGCGCCCTATGTGACCAAGCCTTTACAGCTCATACAGAAAAGGCAAATACATATTGGGTCATGAAAAAATGTACGCGCCGCCACCGGGACCCATCATCTGTCAAGCATGCGTGCCACGTACACACGTGCCATGCCGTAAGTGCGGGTCGATGACCGGGCTAATTTAGGCTTCTAATGCAATCAGCTATTTCCGATCGATTGGGCAAGTGTATCATCATCATCATTTCAACCGTGAGACGTCAGCTGCTCGACATAAGCCTCTTTGAAATATGATTTTTATCATCTTGGGAGGAGTCATCACGCTTGGCAGTTGGGTTGGTGACCCCAATAGCTGATTCGGCTTCAACAGACGCTGCTGCCCATCCGTCAGTCTATACTCTATGTCTCTTCTTATGTCACCTGCGAGAGAAGACGGAATGGTGCTATTCGCAGCCGGCACCACAGTTTTTTTTATGACATAAAAAAAAACCGTGGTGTCGGTGGTAAGCAATTACCGCAACACCACGTCGGACACAACACGGAGTCACAAGCTCGTTGCCGGCCATTAAGGGGGGTTGGAGCTCTGGGAACCTTACTCACCATCAGGAACACAACATTACATACCTGAAAGGTATACAGTGCTGTTATGGCTGTGGTCTTCTGTAAGGAGGAGGTACTTGCCCAGTTGGGATTCTCCAGACTCAAGCGTGATGGTACTAAGCTGTGCCCTACCTCTCAGTGTTGGACGTAGTTTAAGTTTAGTTTTGAACTAAATAAATTGAACCTACAATCAAAAATGTGTCAACTGGCGGTTGATTTATTTTCAATTCCTGAACTAAGTAAGTAGGCGCACAGTCAGCATGTAAATGCTCATATAAGATACACAACCTATAACATTTTTAACAAATTCATAAAATCCGAAAATATACGTGAAAATTTCTTACGCGCAAATTTTTTTTACCCCAACTTTCGTAAAACAATCTTAAAAAACATACTTTTTTATATTAAATATCATAACCGAATAGGCACAAGGTTGATTTTACAACAACAAAGGGTATTTCCGAGTTGTATGACACACTAGAGAAAGAATGTTAATTACCGCTCTTTGAAGCAACTCATAAGCAGGGGCTGCAAAGGGATGGGCTGAAAGTATTTTTCATTAACTTAATGATTTTTAATCTATGCGTTTTGATGTCGCGATTAAAAAATATGTGAGATAAGAGAGAAATCTATATTAATATACAACTAAAAAGACGTGAAATTATTTTATTCATTTATGAGTTTTTTTTTATAAAGTAGTAACAATACTATATGTATCTTTTAAATGATTGTTAACAGGCCTAGTTGGTAAGGGCGTCCAGTCCTGCCTCGGATATCGGCGGATTTAGTCAGTATTTCTCATTTTTAAATGACATTTGTTTCTATGTTTATTGATTATTACTTATTTCAGGACTATATGTACCTACTTTATGAGTAAAACTTAGACTAAATATATACCTATAGACGCACAGTCCCGAACAAAGGAGTCGGAAAAAATGGCCTCAAATGACATTCTAGTTTTCAAATAAGTAACATATAAACCGTTTTCGTCGGATCACCGCGATACTGGCAACTACTGAAACGTCATTAGAAAAATAATAAATGTCAAACTCCAAGTCATCAGAATATCGGATGCATGGAGTCGCATAAATAATATTAGGCACGTTGAGTAATAAAAAATGTCTAATAACAAAATAAGTTTATTTACACTTTTTACATTTTATATTACAATATTTGACGTAAGACATCTATAATAAACAAATTCACTTGTTTGCCAAATTGGCAGTATACCTAGGTTTTCGTTATAAATATAGTATTTTTTAGGGTTTCGTACCCAAAAGCCTTTATTGGTCAAATATATGTCTGGCGCTGGGAAATGGGCCGAACACACGGGACGCCAGTCGTTAGGTCTGAAAAATTCATCACCCCTATCTCGTGCTATGATATCCCCATTCCGATCGTCGCTTGGGATCCCGTGGGAATCTTGAATTAAAATATAACGCTATTAAAGTACATACGAGACGAAGTGATTAAATCTGCCATTTCAAATTTGCTAGATGTAATTTAAAAATGTACAGTCAGATATATCGCAACGTACGAGTTACTCAAAGATATCAGAAAACGTTCTCAACTGTCAAGGCGTTAGAGTGTATGTTCAGATATTTTTGAACATCTCGTTTGTTGCGATATATCTGATGGCTACTGTACACTCCCTATCTCCTTTTTCATCAATAGGTACATGTATAAGAAAACGCATGTAAATAAAATATTAGCGACTCCGTACCTTTTTGTTCCATGAAAATCCTTTATTTTTGCAATTGATTAAATTCATTCTAAAACACGAAATTGCATCGAGTTAATACATAATTTGTCAATACATTTGAATTACTTACGTAAAAAAACTTATCCCACTGTCCTTCTTGTGTTTTTTTGTGCTATTTTTACATGTCTTAACTAAGCACGACGACATTGTTATTTGACGCCGGTCGGTGAAAGACTAAGTCACCAACTCCATCCTTTTTCGAAATTACTAGAGTTTGAATGTAGCCATTTTTTTCGCCTGACTGTGTATCTGTATATATTTAGTCTAAGGAGTAAAAGTAAACAAATTTAAAGTTTTAATTTAAATTTTAGTTTAGTTAAATTTATTGTTAGTTTTAATTAGTTTTAATGATTTATTGTTTTTTTACGTATTTAAATGTTTTAAATAAATGACCAGAATTAAAAAAAAAAAAATGTGCAATTAGGTTTCTTTATTTTACCGATTAATGGTGAAAATTCACTGAACTCTCAAATTCGCAGACATGGCAACTTTTTGCGAATACAAAATTTACAAAACGATCCAGTCAGCGAAAAAAACTCATTTTATAACTGAATAAATTCGAGTTTGGTGATACATACGCTTACCAACACAAATATACTTTTTACTAAATCATGCGTCATCCTTATGGATAAAGGATTAAGATATAGTATCGAGTGTAGTTATGTTTATGACACGCTATGTTTTTAATTTGGTTAAGCTGTAAAAGGCTTTGACAGTTCGCGGTAAGGTCGGCAGGACGGTAGACTGGACAATTTCGATGCGGGAGATACAACGTTTTTGTCAAATGTCAACTTCTGTGGTCGCCCCTGATCTTTTTAATTAGATGCCACACGCCTAGTTTCTTCTTCGGTGGATTTGCGAGAGATTCGCAGAAAATGTTAGTTTTGGATTACAAAATTAAACTTTACAAAAAGGAAACACTTTTAGGGATAAATGTTTTAATTCTGGCCCATTTAGCTAAGCGTCCATTTGTGTTGGTAGCTTTACAGGTACCACAAGGTATTTACATAGTATTATTATTATATTACAACAATTATATACCTTTTCTTGTGGAGACAAAATATTAGACAGGCTTTATTCAATAGCCTAATGGCTGATCCATCCTGTTTGCCCAATAGTACTGTACGTATAATTTAGATTCAATTAAATCAAAAAAACTGAAAAATATTTTCAGTATATCCAGAACCCACATATAAAATGGGAAAGATTTTATTTCGCTTCAACCCAATTAGTGAGATGTCGTTAAATTAGTTAAATACTTAGGCATATACATAATTAAAAAACATAGATTTACCATCTAACTTTTAATTCGGAATCATTCGAGGAAGACAAACGGATCCGTACATTAAGAATAGCCCGTGCTCTTAGCCAGTTTGGCCTTCGACTTTGCTTTGACAAAATAAGCAACATTCGATAGCGACGAACACAGTGCCCGTACGCACACATTCGCTGTGATCCGAGCCAGCTGTCACTGTTACGCAAGCTCGCGTGCCCCGCGGCGATCGCGCGTTTTTGCCGCGCGGTTCCGTCCGCGCGGTGTGACCGACGCGCCCGGTCGCGCGCATGCATTATGCAGTTCATATGCGGCCTTGTTGTGCTGAATGTGGAGGGTTATAGGTGTGTGATTTGCCACATTATGTAGAACCTTTTGAGCTAAGTAATATTGTTTTTTTTTCTCGTTGTTGTTCTGATATGTGTATTTTGAGAATAAATGGTTTCTATTTTATTCTATTCAATTATTTATATAAATTATCTTCATCTAAATTTTGTAAAGAGTCTAGTCTTAAGAGAGCTTTCGTATTACTATTTGATTATGTCAAACAAAATTCGAAGAAATTTAAAATAGATTGTCAAATAGCTAAGCGTAATTATTTAAGCCAGAAAATAAAAAGTAGCACCGATATTGTCAAAGCCACATGGAATGTAATTAATATGGAGACTGGTTGATCAAAACACAGAATGAATGAATTTAAGTTAAAAATTAATGGCAGAAATATTGATTCCAATTTAGAAGTAGCCACAGAATTTGAAAAGTTTTTTACTGATGTACCAGTATCCACAACCAAGCATTTAAATTCATCGCCCTTGTTAGCCGTTACCTTGTTAAAAGATAACGCCCCAAAATGTAACACTGAATTTATATTTGAGCATGTTAGTACCATAGATGTAGTAAAGGCGTTTAAATCAATTAATGTAAAAAAAACTTGTGACCTCTGGGGAGTCTCTGTCCACGCTGTCAAATCCCTTATAGAAATAATAGCGCCCGACTTGGTAGTTGTATTTAATAATAGTGTCGACTGTGGTGAGTTTCCTGATCTAATGAAATGTAGTAAAATAACTCCTTTATTTAAATCGGGTAGTACTTCTGACCCCACTAATTATAGGCCAATATCAGTACTACCTACTTTCAGCAAAATATTTGAAAAAATAGTTTTGAGCCAATTAGTAAGACACTTTAATGCCAACAATTTAATGCATAACAAGCAATTTGGATTTACGCGGGGTCGCTCGACTACTGACGCTGGGGTTGAGCTGATCAAACATATTTTTGATGCCTGGGAAGAGTCATGGGATGCTTTAGGTATTTTTTGTGACCTTTCCAAGGCCTTTGATTGTGTCTGTCATGAAACATTGATCAGGAAACTGTACTACTATGGGGTCAAAGGATCGGCACTGGATTTACTTAAGTCTTACTTACAAGGTAGAATACAAAAGGTTGACGTGAATGGACAGCGCTCGTCGGGGTCATTGGTGTCAATGGGTGTGCCGCAGGGATCAATATTGTGACCGTTTCTCTTCCTTGTCTACATAAATGACTTGCCATACCTCACTGATACGCACCATGATATAGTATTGTTTGCAGATGACACCTCGCTTGTATTTAAAATCAAACGACAGCAACGAGCTTACAATGATGTAAACAATGCTATTTCGAAAGTAGTTGATTGGTTCAATGTTAATAATTTGCTATTAAATGAAAATAAGACAAAGTGCATTAAATTCGTAACCAGTAATGTAAAGAATGAGCTAGCAAGTGTCATTGTGAAAGGCGAGGAATTGGAACTAGTTGATAGCACAGTTTTTCTTGGTATTACATTAGATTTAAAACTCCAATGGGGTCCCCATATTGGTTATCTTTCGAATAGACTGAGTTCTGCAGCTTTTGCCGTAAGCAAGATCCGTCAGTTAACAGACGTAAAACAGCTCGTTTAGTATATTTCAGTTATTTCCATAGTATTATGTCCTATGGTATTTTGCTATGGGGCAGTGCTTCAGAGATCGATACAATTTTTATTCTGCAGAAGAGGGCTATTCGAGGGATATATAAGATGAAGTATAGAGCCTCACTTAGAGATAAGTTTAAGGATATTAATATAATGACAGTGCATTGCCAGTATATATATGAGAATATTGTGTATGTACATAAAAATATTGTTAATTTTAGAAAGAATTGTGATATTCACAATATAAATACTAGAAATAAGCATAAACTCGCAGTACCCTTCACCCGGCTCCATAAAATTAAAAAATCATTAATGGGTAATTGTGTAAGGTTTTATAATAAGCTACCAATGAAAGTAACTGAATTGTCACTTAATAAATTCAAGAATTATGTTAAGAAACAACTTATTTCTAAAGCTTATTATAGCACACATGACTACATGAATGATAATACACCGTGGGAACAAAATTGAATTATAATGACTATCCTTATGTGTTAACTTTTGACATTTAGATTTTATTCTAGACAGTTCTAGACTAGTATTCATATACAAGATGTTTAATGTTTAAAATATTTTTTATTTTATTTTTGATACTATTGTGACATTATTATTGATATATATAAATATTATATTGTAATAATTTTACCAATGAATTGCTCTGTATTAATTAATTAATTAATTATTCGATTAAGATTATATTTGTATTTGACTATTCAAAAGTGCTTGTTGCTAGGCCTACTTGAATAAAAAATTGAAAAATTAAAATTAAATTAAATTATTGAAAAAATACCTGAAGATTGAGTTTTAAATTACCCGCTTTTATAAATCTTATTCAAACCTACTTTACTTTATTATGTCAAAGTTACAGATAGAAGAAAATTGAACTGGTGAGAGCCGTTTAGACTACGCAAGTGAGATGTTAGGATAAAAAAAAATAGTAATGTAACTACTATACCTACGCCGATGTCGTTTTGAAAGAGGAACTTAATTAAATTGCATTAGAAATATAGCGGTAAAATATATCTGTTTATGCTCAGTACACCCTTGCTTACGTAATTGTTTCTGCCGCAAACTTCAATGAAAATGTGACGTCAAATAATCAGTTAAAATATTACGGTATATCCGTCTTATAAACGATTATATTTTCAGTTTTCCTAAATTATTTAAATTAATTGTAGGTTTAATTATATTTCCACAAAATATGACTTGTATAATATTGTGGGGTGGTTGCCATAGTCGCCGCATTTAGCAGGCGGGTTGGTGACTCCAGTAGCTGTAGATTTGTTTTCTATTGACGCCGTTGCCCATTCCCTTTGTCGCCTCTTACGACCCCCGCGGGAGGAGATAGGGTGGTGCTCTTCTAGTTAGCCCGCACCGCACGACAACGTAATAACGTATGCGTTATGTTAATATAAAGTTTTAATAAAATTCTTTCAATAGTTTTCACGCGAAAGAGCAACAAAACCAAAGTTTTATATCCATCCATACAAATTTTATAATATGAATGAGATTCGTCGCTTACAAACGGCACGTGTGTTAAAAGATACTCTTGAAGAAGTGCGGTTACTTTACGTCCCGCGATCCGTCCAATATAGCAGCAGGGCTGTCCATAGATTATACAGTTACAAATTTTAATCAATACGGAACCCTACAAATCGTCTTAATTTGTCACAAGCGTTATGGGTGAAAACATAGCTAAAGCACCTGGCCTATGTAGTAGAAACGTGTGTGTACACGCATGTCGGCGTTCTATATTTAAATTGTGACGTAAGTTCCATAGTAATTAATCTGTACATCTACATAGAAACGGTCCTCTGGTTAAGTTTTTTACCTTATTGTTAATTCTGGGGGTACTACTCCAGCCACCGCTGAGTTCTGGGAGTACACATGTGAATAAAAGCTGAGCTCCGTTTTCTCTTGTAATGAAACAATCTTGTTTTATTTATATCTCATTTCTTCATAATCAAGTTCATAAAATAATTTCAGAAAAATTGAAATTTAAGGAGTAATATGTAATTGGATGTTCTTAAGGTCACAGTTAAAAATCAGCAATATCCTTGAAGTTTTATTTTTCTACCTTTACAAACTAATCCAATGTTTTAAACACCATTACGCCATAAACATAGATAATAATTAATAAAATGGTTTCAGAAAAAAATACACAATTATGACAACAGAAATATCTAACCACTAATGAGCTTGTATTGTAATTTCTAGCTTAGTGTGCCTTATTTAAAGTAGGAATTAAAACAAGAAAAAAATGAACCCAATAGCATAATTAATTATCAAATGGCAAAGTGAGCAAATTGGCAACCCTAACAATTTTCCCGTCAATTGTCGTGAAGCGTGACAGTGCGCACGCGCCGCCGCGCACTCGCCGCTTCAACTACACCCAAGATTAATAACAGGTTACTTTGTACGAACATTTGACACAAATTAATCAGAATGCTTAGAATAGGGTAGGCAACGCGCATGTGAATCCTCTGGAGTTACAGGCGTCCATAGGCTACGGCAACTGCTTACCATCAGGCGGTATGCTTATTTGCCGCCGTCATTGTATAAAATAAAAAAGAATAAAGGGCAAAACCCACTACCTCGGGCGCGACTTCTGGGGCGCTACCGCGAAATACGAAAGACGAAAATTTGATATCTCCATCCCTATCGCACTTGCAAAATTGCACATAAGAGCAAAAGGGACGGAGATAACGAACTTCCGTTTTTCGTACTTCGCGGTAGCGCCCCTGGAACCCGCTCGTAGAGTTTTACCCGGGGTTTATTGTTCCTACACTGCGACGAAAAACCAGCTGTTAACGGGCAGCAGCGTCTCTTCAAGTGATGGAAGATAAATGCGATTACCAAACCGCCTGCCAAGCGTGGCGACTATAACCCAGGGCTCAACGCCATGGGTAGGTAAGTAAAATGATGCCATCACGTTTTAGTAGTCCTTCAATTAAAACCTAGCTGTAAAACTTGGGTTATAAAAAGTAAAGATTCGTATTAATCAGCCGTGGTACTTAAACAACTAGGTAACGAATAATGGCTGAATTAAAACTAACACCGTGGTGGTCTTTTTTATTTAGCCCATTTGGTTACTTATTGTAAGTTTAATTTTAACCGACTTAAATAAGATGAAGAGTAATGTGAAAAATATAGTACTGTAAAATGGGGTGAGTAGGTTTCGCGGGGAGAGATGGTTTATGAATCGGGAGAGAAGGTTTGAGAGGAAGGTGAGAAGAAATTTTAAGGCTACTGCTAGAAAAATAATTTATTCCAATTTAAAATGGAGCTATAGTAATGTAATGAAATTATAAATTTCACAACTTTGAAGATAAAGAGAAAAACCTGCCTCACCCCGTAGTGCATCGTATTTGGGGTGAGAGGGTTTTACATACAAAAGTGATTTTGGAAGATAGTTGGATCAATTTTTTTTATCATGCGTATTACTATAGCTCCATTTTAAATTTTAAGGCTACTGCTACAAAAATAATTTATTCCAATTGCTATATAATTACACGTGAGTTTATCCGTTTGTAACTAAGTAGTGATCATCTTCTAACTCTAAAGTCAGAAGAAAAAAAAGTGTGTACTCAATACTTATGGCCAGGGCTGTATATTATTATGCCCTCAGTATAAGTTTATACTATCCCACTGCAGTTGGGCACGGACCTCATCCAGTATCTCCATACCTCTCGATTTAGAAGAATAAATGATTTTTCAATATCTAAATTTCGTACAACGCATACAGTTTATCAATGTTATCCTTTTTATTAGGCTATTTTTATATCCTAAATTATTTTGATCAATATTCATCAAATAAGCTTTTGACCATTTTTTCGAGCTGAATCCGACATTTATTCACCTTTTCAAGGGCTTTTTGTATGAAAGGCAAGGGACATGAAAGGACCAATTCCCTAAGTAGCCTATACACTAATAAAGGGTCAATCGACCAAAGGGATTCGCGTATGTTTTCAAACAATTTCATGACTTTGATCTTGATATTAAAAGTCTACGTTTTTGTTAGATGGAAAGTTATCTTAAAAAAAATAATTTATACACATGTAAGTTTTTTTTTTAATTATATGATATATTTAAACAATAAATAAATTATTACCGTGACACATTATGTTGGTTTGATTTCGTACTAAAGTTTTGTATTACGGAGTTTTTGTAATGTAACCTTCTGGGTTAAAAGTATTAATTTTACGGCATAACGTCTCAGGGAATATTTATTTTTGAAGGTTTCTGTGTTAATTCTTGGATTAACCGCGCTTAAGGCTTATGCAATGCAGATGGTTGATAAATTAAGTGCGTTGATCTTCTTACAAATCGAAAAACAGAAAAGAATACTAACTAATGCGCATACAATTAAAATGCATTATCATAGCAATTTGCAGCACGATACACTCCAACTCCAAAAAGACGTAAAGGCGTTTTATATCACAATGTCATCCACTATTTTGGATTTGCCCGACACCGTGATGTCGCGTGCAAAACAGTAATCTGGTAATTTCCGGCGTTGTCGTACTGACGAGTCGCGGACAGGCAGTGTTCCTGACACCAAGAGATTACCAGTATAAGTTCACCCTTGGGACCCCTTGCAAATATGTAGAAGGTAGATCTTAAGATAGTAGTACTCGGTAAGCAGTGATAACTGTCTTGATAGGCCTTGGAACTGTCTAAAGATAAAAGGTTAATATCGAAAAAGGAGTGCAGTTTTTGACTTCTAATATGATAAAGAAGTCTTCAATAAAGACATAAAATCTATCTTTAAATGCTTGATGAATATAGTTGTACAGTCAACCAATTTGATTTCTAGGCCACTTCGTTCCTTGTCACAGTGAAAATCTATATGAAAGACGCAATAGAACTCGTATTAACGTCACTGTGACAAGGTTCGAAGTGACCTAGAAATCAAATTGGTTGACTATACCTATGCGTTATTGAGTTAAAATAAATATCGATGAGTCTTTGTCTATTATTTCAAAGTACCCACATATAAACTTTCCACGCTCACCTATCCCCTTAAAAATTTACATATCCCTTTAAGAGGCTCGAAAAATCGCGTGAACCCTCCAAAATAAATAGTGGTCAATTTATTTGAAAGAATGACCGTCGTAAAAAGAGTAAGAAAAACCGTTGCCGGTGGCACATGAGTTTTGTTATTCATAAAGGAAGGATATTTATGCGTTATCGTCAAAATATTTATTATTGTGTCCGGCAGCCCCTTAGCCTTTTGTGCGACGGACGAAAATTGGGGGTGTGAACGTCTAGGGATAGCGAGTCGATAGTTTGGGGGTTGAAATTTCGATAGAATATCAAAGGATTTAAAAGGAATTTAGAAAAAAAAAATCTGGTAAGTATAAATATTATAATCGTATAGCTGGTAAAGCTCGCAACAGTATGGACAGAGGAACAGATGACATGATAAAATAACACCGATAACACCAAGCAGTTATTATGGAGAACTTGAAACACCTTTTTTGTCTGTTATTTCAAGAATAGCAAACATGGATGAAGATTGATGATGAAAATAAATTAACCACTTGAATTAATAAATAAATTACCTATCCCGGTTTCTGTAATCACTATCAAAAAGCGTTAAATTTTCGTACTAATAAATGTCGGATTTGTCCCGATTTTGATTGAGTAGACAGATAAACTCACGTGTAATTATATCGCACTAGGCAAAATGTTTCGGGTAAGCTCTGGTACTCATTTTCAAGGCGAGCGATGTGTCCTGACTCGGCTTGAAAATGGGTACCAAAGCTTACCCGAAACATGTCGCCTAGTGCGATATAATTACACGTGAGTTTATCCAATAGTAAAGTAATAGTAACATGGCTCACAACAGTTTCAATTATAGAATATATAGATACATACAGATCTAGACTTGATTTCTATCGATGAAGCCCCATCCCTACACCCAGTTATGAAATATGTGATTCCTTAGCAGTCTTTTATGCATCTCTTGGGACGCACTGGTCAAGTGGGTTATCACGCGCGCCCGCCGGCGGATGAAAAATTTATGTCTCAATACGCGCGTTGCATTACGCTAGGATTATGGATGGGGTGATATTCTTTGTTTAGTTTTGTGGTCTTCAGGGTTGAAGACAATGTTACCAATGAAAGGACACGGCGGATCATAGGTTGAAGAACATCCTCCTCATCATCCTCCTAAAACGGTTTCCGTCGATCTTGAGCAGATTATTGGTTCACCATAGCGTCATATTATCAATCCATCTTAAGTCCATACTAAATGGGATACTAGAACAATCGAGTATTTTTGTCGGATCTACATTAGCAGTATGAAAATTTTCAGTTGGTCGCTATACTAACTAGCATACTAGTATGTGACGATGTTCATAGCTATCGTTCTGCGCAAAGGTAATTATGATTTATCAATGCACACACACTTCAACTCAGCACACACCCTAGTCTGTCAATGGAATATATTAATCTAAGTGCCATCTATATTTAAGTTTCGAACGAATAACAAGTGACGTAGGTATTAGATTCAAGGAGCGATGATATAGCACTAAACGAACGTGGTGAAAAAAACATGAAATACGCCGAGACAAAATGCAACAAATGAAATATCCATCAACCTAAAAAGCCAAGTCACGAGAAATAGATCATCGGAATCAAAACTCAAAGTCAGATCTTTCGTCGCGAAGGCTTTCAAGAGATTGCTTTCTGAGACAACATTAATATTATCATTAGCAGTAGGAGTATGCGACATAAGAATCGCAAGTCATGACATCGGCCAGCGAATCTTGACCCCTCTCGATGGCACTTGAGGTAAGTGGAGCTTTAAAAGTGCACGAGAATAGCTCGCAACTACTACGTCTCAAAAGAACACCGTCCTTTAAGCAATTGTAGACTCTATCGACGCAGCATAAGATTTAATTTGCAAAAATAATTTCATTGAGGATAATGTCATTTGGATTTAATAAACTAATGTCATACGTGTTGAGAGCTCTGCTTGGGCTGGTGGATTTAATAATAGAAGATACCAAGGGGCCACGTTGACATTTGACGTTGATTTACCATTGTCCCCTTCTGCCGACGTCACTAGACTCTCGATAGTAGTAATTATAGAGGGACGTCACTTTTGTCTACGCCGGTCGTAATTGCTTTTCTATTAAATGGAGAGTAATGAAGTGCTTTCGAAGTTCGTATGTGTTTTGATTTACTTTTGCCCAAAGGCGAGCGTCTTGTCACTTTGATAGATAATTATAGCCGTAATTTTACGAACTACACCTAGCGGTATAAGTACAAAATGTCTTCCCGGATTTAAACGACATCATTATTGTTTTTTCGTACTTAATGGTAGTAAAAGTTTGATACTTTTTTAAGGCATCACATTTTTATACAGTTTTTGCCTCAGCTGCCATCTTATTTTTATTAAGTACCTATTAAGTATATTAAATTCAAGGACTAAATTTTCTTACTAACGGTCCAAGTTATATAACTTCTTCTATTAAATAAAACTAATCCGTTTGTCCAATTTCTAGTCTTAAGATTTATGATGTGTCATTTTCCACGTCTTTAATTCGAAATTTGTAATGATCTTGATACATTAAGCAATAATCAATAACATGTTTTTCTGTATTCGGTCAGTTAGTTGAGTTTAGGTTGTGCAGTCACAATTTCAAAGATCGTGAAAAAAACGGGCATGGCATATAAAATACACAATTATGCTCGTTCGTTCGTAAACCGCCATATCCTAAACATGTGGGTTAATTTAACACATTTAAAGCAGATCCAAGATAAATAAAGTGTTCAAAAATATCCGATGTCGCCCGTCACTGCGACGACAGTCTGGGATAACAACTTCATGCGGTAATGAGCTATTCAATGTATTGGGTGGTCCCGTGACTTGAAAGGTAAATGTACGATTGACAACTGTTGAATAAGCTAATTATATTAAGGAGGTGGAAAATAGTTGTTAAGTGTAAATAATCATGAGCTTTACGAGTAGGCAGGTTGCAATGATATCGACTACAACGAATAACGCTAAAATATCTATAACCATTTTATTTTGCAGTTTTTTATAAAAGCGTGTTATATATATTCTGGGTATCGTTGTTTTAATGCTCAAGAGTCTACCTATAGTACAAATGACTTCAATGGAATATAAAACTTTGCAATCAGTGTTTTCGTTTAGATAGGTTTTGAAACAACAGTAAAATTCTACACTACTGAAAACTTGACCTAGAATTTATCTTGTATCGTCTGTTTTAAGGCGATATTGCTATGCGATTGGATTTCATTAGCTGGTAAATAAAAAATGTCTTTAACTAAACTCCATCTAAACAAAGTGCAAATTAATAAATATGTATACTCTGAGTATATATATATATTTATATAGTTGTATGCAATGCACATAAAAATTATAAGATTTTTTTTGCTTGATAGTCTAACCAGTCGGCTCTAACTTTTGATATTTCTGTATAACATATACATATTTTATTTTCTTATATCGATGTTTAAGTCAGACACTAGTTTATAAAGTTATAATTTTTTTTTCTAATCTGTTCACCTGTTTACCCTGTATGAACCACAACTTGGAGCCCAAATGCCTATGTAAATAACAAAATAAATTTGACAAAATAAATTAAACTTTGTTGAAAAACAAAACATGTAACTTAGGGACTCCGAAGGATGGGCAGATTTAAGAAATGTAAGAACAATTGAAGGTGTCAATTCTCAGTTCCTTTAGGGGTCTTTTCTCATAAAAATGGATTGTCACCCCGTCAATCTCGATTGTATTAATTTCCTCCCTATTAATACAGAAAGGTTTCAGTGGAGCTAATATTTCATCCCCGAGTGCAAGGGTTGCCACAGGTGCTCGATCCATCAACGTCCCAAGTGACGTATGGGACAATCTTAACCCAACAATCTAAAAAGTCGTATCTCCGTAGAAAATTTATAGCCTCTTACGACTTATTGGTTGAAGGGTGATCCGCATGCAAAATGGTGTAAGGGCGGGATTATATTGAGTTGAGATAGGAGTGCAGTTTTTACAAGATTTCAATTTACTTGTACTTCGTTCAATTAACTATGTTGAGGGATGAAACTTGTATGTTGTCGCGTATTATGGTAATACTTACATGTGTTTTCATGCTTTAATGTTACTTACGTGCGTATATGTTGCGTGTACTAATGCCAGACCAAAAATATTGATTAGTAAAATTTTATTTATAAGACTTTGTATAGAATTACCTTATTTTTGAAAGACCTTGTAAAAAGACTCATCGGCACCACTGCTGCCGTAGAGCTGGTAGGTTCCTCGCAAAATGCATAAGTATTGAAATACAGCGGAATGAAGTATTTGTTTGTAGGTTTATTGTATCATAAATATAGATTTATATAAGCTTGGCCCAATTGTTGACTTTTAGAGAATGCCTATAGGCATTAAGAACGCTACTTGTACTTTACTTGTGTATTATGTATTTGACAGTAAAGTATAATTAATAAATAAATGCTGTCACCATCTTCACCACCATGCCGGAGGGATCCAATTTCTGCGGCTTGTTCTAGCTTTTATTTTGTCTAGTTTTTTTTATCGTGACGTATTTTTTTATAAATATTAGTTAAAAATATCCACCACTGTACCACATCCACATGTACTACAGCGTACCTAATTCTGATAACTATCAACAAAAATTCAGTCGTCTGACAAAGGGCAATCAATCGCAATAGAATTTGCGAACATATCACATATCATTTATTTCCCCTCACTTTAAAGTCCCCGTATAAGTCTCAGCTTTGACAATTTACATCCCAAATCGAGGTGTCAAGTGGTCTATCAAAATTTCAAATACAGTGTAAGTGAATTTTTGGGGTAACCGCCGGGTAGGGTGTAAGTGGTAAATTGATGCTGTCAAATGGAGCTTATTTCATTTGCGGAGAATTAACATAGCCATTTTGAAGATGCAGATGAACTTAGGGCAACGTTTAATAGGTTTTAATTGTTTTTAATGGGAGCTATACTGTTGGGTATTTAAAATGTTGTTGTTAAGTATTTATTGTTTAATTACTTTCCTACCCTTCCCTCTTTGATGGTACTTTGTGCAGAAGATTCGTATATTGTTAGTACATTGCAAAACGTCCTACTGCTCGACTTGCTTATACCCAGATAGTTGAACCCCTGATGACACCTTTCATTTATAGGTACCTATTGCAAATACCTTAACTTGAAGATATAGGTATTAGGCCAGTGAGAAGCACGGCTTATGTCATAAGACAACACATCTGTCTAAACATAAATACTTACCATTTTAATATACTCTTTATTTTTTTATTATAAACAAAGGGTTGTAGTATTATTTATCAATATTTATATCGGCAGTCTCGGCATCTACCTTTCAATACGCATACAATAAAACTTTGAGAACGGAGC
Source organism: Grapholita molesta (assembly GCA_022674325.2). Classification (NCBI taxonomy): domain Eukaryota; kingdom Metazoa; phylum Arthropoda; class Insecta; order Lepidoptera; family Tortricidae; genus Grapholita; species Grapholita molesta. Next base: position 9,967,667 of record CP053137.2, read on the forward strand.
TCGATATTATTTATTTGTAAATACCTCAAGTTAATAAAATACAGTGCCATAATTTCACTCTCTGAATATTATAAATAATACCGGAGCATCGCAAGGTGGTATTATTCAGCCTTATTATTTTTAGTTCCGCCATTTTGACCTTCCAAAAACCCAATAACCGTCGCGTCGTGTCATCAAGCCCCGAACCAATTTAGTCGATTGGCATTATTATGTATAATGACGTTCAAAACACGGTCAAATCGAATTGTCATCGTATCGAATTATGCAATCTCAATGTCGTATCGGGCACCGTTCATAAATGATCTAAGCGACACTGAAATAAAATACACATTTCACAAGGACTATTTATATGTTTTACTTGAGGTCTAATATAGAATTTAGCAATTCATAATGGTAATTAATGTCACTTACGACCGTTTTCGTAATCAATAAATCGATCGATTCGATTACACCCGGCGACAGATGTCTTCGAACGTGACGAATTTCGAGTAACCAGAATGTTTCTGACAGCCCTAACACCCAAACAGGTACGAGTTCGGTTTTGAACTCTATAGGCTAGTCATTAAAGTCGATTGTTGCAGTTGGTTTGAGTTGATAGTTTTGGTTTTGGCTCAGTATTGGTAATCAGGCGGTGACCGCAAATTGTTGTCCCTCGATCAGACGTTGCCAGGAAATTACAATTTCGATTTTTATTTCACGACTTTGTATAGTATATCGAAAACAATACAATAATACATGAGAATACAATTTCTAACTTCATAGAACTTAAATTAGGTGAACGTTTCTTAATTGGAAATCTAACCTTTTTCAATACGAATATCGATTGAATTCTGACTTTATGTGTTTATACATTAAATAATGTTTATAAATTTTATAAATAAATTGGCCTAAATAAAATTAAATTTACGTTAGATCACATTTATATAACGTTACGTTAGATACATTTATACTTAGGAAAGTTACAGGTGATAAAATAACAGTTTTTCTTTAATATAAGCTCCAGACGAAATGTTCATAATCTTTGATCACTTTTATAACCATTCGAGAACTCTGGTCATCCACAGAAAACTATATATAAGATTGACGGTTCATACATGTACAATACTATTATAAAGCGGCATATGGCGTCGCCCATCGCGGGAGGAGCCCCGCGGGTGTCGTAAAAAACTACAAGGTGAAAAAATGACGAATGGGCAGCAGCATCCGTCAAAACCCAATCTACAGCAGCTACTGTGGTCGCTAACCCGCCTGCCAAGCGTACCGAGTATAGCATTTACCCCCATACAAGTCATATTTGGGGACAGTCTATGTCCAGAAGTGGACGACTTATGGCTTAGCGTGAGGTAGCTGTCAGTCGCCGTCTTGGCATGTAAAGTTTAAAAAGCGTCGATCTCCACATGCACTACACATATATAATCTCTCAGTTTTTGTAGCATAACTTATAAAAACGCAAAACGTTTTCGTATCTGTACATTTTCCTTGTACTGTAGCGAGTATTGTTTTTGTGAATGTCATCCTGCGCAATGACGAACGCGCCGCAAACGATCGCGGTTCGCTTTGTGTAGTGTAGCCGTTGCGGACGGCGCGAGCGACGAGCAGAGGCGTATGTCGCGGTACTCTGTCTGTAAACTGCCTCTACACTCTGCTATATTATAATCTTTCTGGTTTACAGATTCTTGTATAGCTGAGCCATGCTGGCAAACAAAGTAAGGGACAAGCAGAGGCCCATGTTATGCTCCTGTTAAGAGGACCCGTTGCAAACGGAGTGAGCGACAAGCAGAGGCGTATGCCACTATACTCTGTAGTCTGCCTCTATATTTTGTTATATTATACAAACTCTTCGTAACTAACTAATTAACACACTCTGATATATTATATACTTACACTATTTTTCCCTGGTTTACAGAATCCTGTGCAGAGGAGCCGAATGGAGTGTGCGACAAGCAGAAGCGTATGCCATTATACTCTATAGTCTGCCTCTATACTCTGTACTCTGCCTCTATATTCTATTATATTATACGAACACTTCGTAACTAACACTATATTTCTCCCGATTACAGATTATTGTGTTGCATAGCCCTGGCGGGCGGAGTAAGCGACAATCAAAGGCGTAATAATTGTATACAAAATGTATATTATTTATATTCAGAGATCGGTCAAGTCATCGCAGAAACAGATATGGACATAGAACAAGACTCTATCGTAAATACATTTGACCTTTTTAGTCGCATATCTGTCATAGATTTGTCAATGGGGCATGCTTGTAACAGTTTTGTGGTGACAATTAATACAATTATTTGCTCAATTGTGGTTATATCTAAATATTTTAAATATGATTCGAATAACTACTATGCAACCATCAGCATTAAAAATAATGTTAATGGAAATACGTACGTATGGAGAATTTTGGGTTGCAGTACCTAATCTTATTGAAAAATATAGGTAATTAAATAATATTTTACATAATGCGATTCCATAAATCTTGATCTATCGCCGTGTTGCGATTGTTTTGCGATAACTTGTCCGAGCACAGCAGACACGTAAATGTAAATAACTATATACAATTATACAAACCGTGTGCTTATTAACATACAGGCTTCTGTTGCTGACATATAGATATTAAATTTGTAAATCTTTGTTCACTGTCACTCCAGGAAAGTTATATTACTGAAAATTTCTGTTTTTCATTACTTGCTTAAAGAGTACGTAAAGAAGTCTAATATAATACAGTGTGTAAATCTTATACGGGCGAATCTCTTAACGGAGGGTAGAATAGGACATAAGAAATATATTTAGATAACTTCTGCTTACAAATACAATTAAAATTTTATCCATATAAAAAAAATCGGCCCGCAATGTAATGCAACACACTCGAGTTAAACACTCGTTGACAGTTAGTTTCAAAAGCTCATATCGCGTAATGAACGAAGTACATTACTGCTAAGAAATTTTCCAAAAAATAATTACATATGTATAATAGGTATAATTAAAGAAAAAGCTTTTGGTTAATGATTATACTGGTAAATCCTATGTCTGGTTTAATTCTTCGCCCGTATTAGACTTACACACAGTATACCTTTACTTATTTATAGTAAAGTTACGCCACCTATGGTATACGTATGTAATACACAAACGAGACCACCTTTTTACTTACCCTATTATATCCTAATTAATTCCGATACACTAGTGACTAAAAATTCATTCGAATCCAGTTGCCCGGTAGCCGATTTATCAAAAAAAAAAACGTAATGACATCCCGCGGCACATACAAAAGAGTCAAATCGACATAGAATCATTACTCACCGACATACCTCCCGGATGTCACATCACTATTTAAGCCAACGTTGCCGGCCATTGTCGTCCCCCTAAAAAAAGAATTTAAAAAGAACACAAATGTATCTAAGATTCGGAATATCATCCGTGGATATATTTCATCTTGTCATAACATGGTGGGTCAAAGGAACGGATCAGAGCTTGATAAATTGCAGTTCAAATTTGGAATAATGTCTTTTTCACTATTCACCGCGGCGGAGTGATGACTGAACAAGATCTCATTCTAATGGGGTACTAGTCTTCGTCAGTAAACCGATGTAAGTGCATCGGGATATGCTGACACATACGCTATTTTTGACATTCGGTGATATGACGTAACGGTACTTACTGTATGACTATATTTTATTTTGGGGAAAATGGTGATCGTAATCTTATCAATGTTTTAGTCGCATTAAAAAGGTGTTTTGTTATCTTAAATAAATAAATACTAGTAATACTTTACATTGCACTGAAAAGGAAGCCCTGAAATGGAACGCAAATCTTTATCCTCTTGTCACTGTATATGTACAGGCTTCAAGAGCAGCTTATAATATACCTAAGCGAAACGTACCTGCAATACTAAAATTGCCTTAAAAAAAAGAGAAGATATAAGAAGCGTTTTTTAAGCGAAAAAATTTTTGACGTATTTAAATTTATAAATAACTAGCTGAATGTCTACAAATGGTTTTTTTTTATTGTTTTTTTTTTCTTTTTTAGGCAAAACGATCACAACGAACCCAAAATCGTCCAAATCGGTTCAGCTGTTCTCGAGTTATAAAAGCCGGGACTAGCACAACTTTCTTTTATTAATAAAATATACAGTATGGCAGATACTATTGGTAGGTACGTGAATTCATGCATGCTAATTATGCCTACTTCATGACTGAATTAGTGGTGGCATAATCCAGCTACTACCAAAAAAAATAGCTATCTTTATGGCATTCGGTATTAACTAATTTGTTGTTTTTCCGGGTCCTTTCGCTCCCTTAATTATTAGTGGTCGTAGCTCACACTTACAGTGGCTGTGAGATGAGACGAGATATATACAGGGTGAGCAGAGCACATTCGGCAACTTTTTCCATTCCCGATGTCTGCCCCTCATTACGGGGCGCACATACATCATCGTCATGGAAACGCAAGTCATCGCCGGGTTTGGACAGCGACTGGGATACTATGGAAACGGCTTTCATTTTCTAACTAAACTTGTATCAATGTGGAAGAGAGAGATAACTTTATATCTAATCTTAGAAACTGTATAAATGCGACAGTTAGTAAGTACCTACGAATAGATGGTTGTGTGATGCTATTTCAAGCTAAATTTACTCAACGGATTGTAAAGATACTTTAGCTTATCACTCCAGAATAAGATCTAGTCGCGGGCACAAGATATAGTAATTAAATAAGTTGATATATTAATTGGGTTAAAATCTTAATAAATCCAAGCTATCCCTACTAAGCTTATAATGGGATTGATAAAAACCATTAACAACACAGTTCCAGCATTTTTGTATGGTAATTCCGGAATCTCGGTATTCCGCAACAGGATGTAATTTTCATACCTACTCTATATTATCTTTTCCTTTTGAAATGGTTTTAAAATAATAAAAGCCTCTGCCTCACTAATTACCACAAATGACAATGGCGGTACAAAAGCGGTAGCTTTTAGGAATTACCATAACTAGGTATCACTGCGGTCTCACTGCCGCGTAATTAAATACTTGTCAAGGGTGAGCTTGTTTTAGTATTTAGGGCTCTTGGAAATTAAATAATTCTATTTAAAATTTTGTCCTTATCGAACATTTTATAACTAGATCAAAGAGATTATTTGAGAGAATTATTGAAGATTTTTGCTAAGTGACATGGGTTAGCAGTAAGTAATATATGTACCTATTTCGGTAGTTCCGTAATTATGTACCTATCTAATAGCCATGTATTCAGAATATGAAAATTGCAGATGTATGGGCGGATAATTCTAAAATTTTGTAAATATAATTGTTAAAAAAAAATAACAAAATAGTTCATTTATATGAAGAAAATCAAAATGGATTCTTCAAATGACATACCTACACATTTTATATTTAGCATATTTTCTGAATAATTAATCCTTTACTTTGGTAGATTGGGATAATTAAATATACTGGAGCATTTCTCAAAATGTTTGCACATTTTGGTCACTTTTTCCATTTTGATAAATATTGGTAGGCTGGTAGAGTCAATGATGCTTTGAAGGAGGGAAATATGGTGGATTTCCTACCACTTATTATTGTTCCTATAGATTAGGAAAAAGGTAAAATGACTATAAACAAATAGTGCGGTTGAATACAGTTTATTACTGATTATACCTATGTACCTGTACCTGGACACGTCTACATACTGTAGACTAAGATGAATTATAGCCATATATGTTATAATAACGGTATGCCAAATTGCGCAGAGAATACGGCAGATGGGGTCGAAAAGTGCTCGAGTAGAGACTACGGACTAAGCAAGCACAGCGTAGGACGCCCACCCACAAGATGGATAGATAACCTCATTAAGGTCGCCGGAAGACGCTGGATGCAGGTCGTTTCCAACCGGTACATGAGGAGGTCCAAGAGGGAGGCCCATGTTCAGCAGTGGACGTCTTATATAACCCTATGCCAAAATATTTTCTAAAGAAATAAAATATTTAAAGTCTAAGGAACCCCAAAAATGACAATAATATTATAAGATTGACCAGAAACCTCCGAATCATTCCGGCATCATGAAATATGTATTCTGTACAATTGGAAAAGGATAGCTGACAGTAGCTGATGACTGTTTGATGATATTTTTAAGGCATGGCTCGGTGAGGATTAAGTACCATTAAGGTTTGGGGGCTACGGAGTATGGTATAGAATACTTGAAAAGCAGGCAATCACCAAATACTGATTTAAACTGTTTTATTGAAACTAAACGGTGCAGTGGTGGTTTGCAACTGTGATGCCGGCTTACTAGAATAGCACCACCCCATCTCCTCCCGCGGGTGTGGTAAGAGGTGACAAATGGAAAAATCCTACGGACAGCAGCGTCCGTCGAAAGCCAATACTGCGGTCGCCAACTCGCTTGCCAAGATTGGCGACTATGGCAACTACCCCCCAAGATGATACAAGTCAGAGTTGTGGCAACAAATAAATAAATATTACAGGACATCCTACACATTAAATAAATATTACACAAATTTACTATTCGGTAAACTCAATAAGGCTTGTGTTATTGGTACTCAGCCAACGACTATACTATTGAAATCAAAGATTTGTAGAAACTAAAAAATAATTTAAGCTTTAACTTTAATTATGTGTAGTCTCTGTGATGTAAAACAAAACTTTATTTTCGCATGGTAACACTTAATTTTGTAGCTGAATACATTTTTTTTAATTCGTCGTAAATTTGTTTGATACTATGAGTATTTCATAGATAATTTTGATAAATCCTAAACAAAAATCAATCGAATTATTATAATAAATATGGTCAATTTTACCTGTGTACCTAGTTACATTGTGTAGGTACAAACCAAAACCTTACTAAATGATACCTACACTTCCTTTAGCAGTCGAGTAAGAATGTAGAAAAAAGTCTTCTTTTTACATATATTACATTTTACTTATTAGCTACAAACGGATAAACTCACGTGTAGTTATATCGCACTACGACATGTTTGGGGTAAGCTCTGGTACCCATTTTCAAGCCGAGTCAGGACACACCGTTCGCGTTGAGGGACCTCTCACTCATAAATACAGGTGAGTTTATAAATCCGTTTGCAACTAAGTAGTAGATACCTTTGTAACATGGCTCACAACAGTTTTAATTATATATATATTACATTTTGTTACTGCTCTTACACGTACATACGCCCCGTCAATATGTAAGTACTTATGTATTGTGTGACGTCCACACTTCTTAACGCTTACTTCGACGTCACTCACCGACGCCATTAAGACCGCTTGATGCTGCGATAAAGAATCTGATTGGTATTGATATGTGCTTCCACCTAGGAGTTCATTAGGGATTGACTGATCGGAACAGGGAGTCTGTGGAGTGTGTTTGAAAATGTTTCTTTGAATACACTTTTGAAATTTATCTTTTTTGAATACCTGTGCCTCCCCTGGTGTACCCAATCCGTCTGCTCGTTTGCCACCTTAGTCATAAAAAAACTAATCGTTGGTTTGTTGTAGTTCAGGAATTGGATCGGATCGAATAGCAACTTTCATTTTAACTTGTACGAGTACTAAGCTCTACAACTAAGGTCATATTAAAGTTTTGTGATAAAAATATGGTGTTTGGTGAAAACGCCTATTTGGAAATTATTAGAACGCAAACCACTTTCATTGCTGTTTAGTGTATGAAACCTAATTTATGTCCTGCCTGTTAACCTAGCTCACCATATGTACCGGGAACCATATTCTTCTAGAAAGAATGCATATACCTATGTGTCTATTTTTAATTTCTAAATAAGTACATATTAGAAATTAGCTGGGAAGATTTTTGCAACTCTGCATTAGTTGTCATTTGTCGGTATAATGAAACCGAGTGAGACAAAACAGTAGATTAAATAAATCAAAATAATCATTGCAAATAATAAGATATTCATTAATTTAAAAAATTCAGACTACTTTTATTGTCTAATTTGGTTTAATGTAAATCTGTTAAAATTATTATAAATAAAAATATTAGTGTCTAAGTGTCTCCTTAGTTTTCCTAACCTGAAATCTCCGTCGCTGTCGCTAATGGTGCGCCGGCGCACGCCGGTCGCTGCGATCAAACGCGCCGCCCCAACCCGATGCTACCACAGCAGTCGGTACAAACATATTTGACTTATTCAGTCATATATTTGTCCTCCATTTTGATTTCCTTTTTAACTACTCAATTTTAGACGTAAATTTGATGAGGTGATTTTATTGAAAATTTCATTTTGTTTTTACCACAACTACCTAAGTCGAAACAAATTTCGAGCAATGTACCTAAATCAGTTCTTAATTTTCGTCAGATTTTAAATATTTATACTCGTACATAATATATTCGCTTCATTAAATATATGTCTTTATCATATCTTACACATGACATAATTAGATATTTAAATTGAAAGAAAAAAAAACACATACTTAATTATATTTAAATCTTTAAGATAAAGTCGTTTTTGATACCTACTTTTCGGAATAGTAGGTGGGGTAATATATTTCTTTTGTAAGTTCGAGTCACAGACGTGTACTAGCGAAACTATAATAAATGTAAATAAAAATATATATAAATGTCTAATAAAAACTAAGACTAAATAGTTTGCAAACTATTTAATTGGTAAATTTATTTAAAAAACCACACAAATATAAGATAAAAACATGATAAAGATACTAACTAAAAACTTAACTATAAATAAAAAATTTGACCTAGGTCCTGGTCATTAGGTAGGGTGCCCAGAAGGCTGGCCGCGTTTCCGCGCTGGATAGCAATGCTAATACGTTGGGCGAAATAGTGGCCAGCCCTCTGGTCACCAGAAACCTCTATAAGACGCGCCGATATCTCCTTGTAGAGTCGGCGTGCACTTGGGCCCCACGGCCCCATGGTTTCAACCCCAAACGCCGCAAATATGTAACTACTGCCCAGTGCGACATAGGTACTTGCGACGCTTGTGGTTCTCAGCTGAGGATGCAGCCGCACCAGCATCAACTTTTGTGCCCGAATTATGGGACGGCGCCAGAGTATCTACACAAGTAGCGTCCCATACGAGGGGCCGTCCCATACTCCAAGGCACCAATGTCATTCCGTCGGGCCTCTTGCCGTCGTCTCTGGTTAGACCATTGGGCTCGAGTACTGCTGGCACTTTGGCACTAACGAGAGCCCGACGGATGACATCGTGGATGCTAGCATGCCGAGGGATTCTCCCAGCACTACGGCTGCATGAGAGGCCGTGGTGACCGAGACCGTCTACCATGGCTCCGCATTGGAAATTGGTTCAAATATTGAACATTTCACATCATTTGATCCTACGACAGAATTCTGCACTTAAATCAATTCAAAATGCATTTTTATCAGGCATTTTAATCCTTAATGGGAGCTACCAAAAACTAATATTACCTTTCTAATTTGGATACTTAAAAAAACGTGATATTTTGACTACATTACCATACACTTGACATCATCATTTAAGCCGCGATGACACTAAATATGACATTTATGACATGCAAATTTTATTCTATAAGCCCGTAGCTAAATGGTACGTTGACTGACGGGTAAAGTTAAATCGAAAAAATCCTATCAAGCTAAAATAAACTTTATTTCTAAGGAATAAGACATGTTTCTAGATTTTACAAACTTGCTTTATTAAAATGTAAGTTGACCTTACGACCCGTGTGACAAGATTTTTGATATATACGTTTTGGACTTTGGTTATGTAGTCATTTTAGAAAATGGGGTAAGTACGAAACGAGGTTGTGTTTTTGGTTCCGCGTATATTTAGTATATTATTAAAAAAAAAAAAAATATTACAGGACATTTTTACACAAATTGACTGAGTCCCCAACCTAAGCTCTGTGTTCCGGCTATTGTCAACCAACGATAAATATAATTTACTAATGCTTAAACAGGTACATAGGAGACACCCATGACTCAGGCCAAATATCTGTGCTCATCACACAAATAAATGCCTTTAGCTCACAAGAATATAACACCGCTTGCGATTAAATTTATTTATTGACTCATCAAAAATAGTAAGAGTTCATCACACAAATAAATGCCCTTAGTGGGATTTGAACCCAGGACTATCGGCTTCATAGGCGGGTCACTATACCCACTAGAATAGACCGGTATGTAGTCGATTAAATTTATTTATTGACTCATCAAAAATAGTAAGAGTTAAAACACCAATTTATATTAAAAGAATTAAAAAAATGGTGTCATAGGTTGAAAAGTCCATCAGTATAATATGTGACATTATCTATGATGATAAGGGACCTTATTGTCGATGGCGCCTACGCCATTGTTCAAAATACCGCAATACAAACGCAACGCGTTTCGACGTAAGCGCCATCGACAATAAGGTCCCTTTTGCTAGATAATGTCACATAATATATTGAATGTAATTTGTTCTTAAGGTGCTACCCATCCTATATCCATCCATACTAATCCATACTATTATTATAAATGCGAAAGTAGCTCTCTTTGTCTGTCTGTCTGTTATATCTTCACGCTTAAACCGCTGGAGAGAGTGTGAACTACGAGAAAAGACATAGAATAATTTTTATCCCGCAACCATACTTTAAAGACGGGTATGGCTGGCCGACGAAGTTAACCGACATAAGCTACACATAATAAATAGGTATTCGATAGGTTACCTACGCTATAAACCTAGTTTTAAAAGACACGGAATTCTAGATATGAAATTGCTACTTATGGTTCCATAAATATTTAAATCACTAACTTTCTACACTGTCAATACTGTTAAACCTCACGTAAATGAATGTTGTTGAGCGATGTTCATTTTATTGGTTGATTGGCTTTCAAAATGTTTATTAGTTGGTTGTCAGCGAATCATTTGACTTAATCTTTACAATATGTGCTACTTACGTAAATACTTTACAGTCAAATTCAATATGAATCAATTTAATCTTCTCGTTAACATTGTCCTACGACTTTTGTTCGCCGACATAAGAGTGATTGCACAGGTGCCTATATTTAAATATTAGGGTTGTACCTATGCTACCATAGTTTTGCCTGAATATACACAATCAATTTAATATATTTTTTAATAAAACTTGCTCTAAACATAGCTGAGTAAATCTTCAAAATGTCTTAATTCAATTAGTACAATTACAGATAAAATATTCTATGTAAAAGACACTTTGTATTCCATTTACGAATCTTCAAAGAGTAAATTAAATATATAAATAAATAATAATAAATAAACATTTCGAGGCAATCTTACACAAATCGACCTAGTCTTTCGGTAAGCTCAGTAAGGCTTGTGTTGTAGGAACTAGACAACGATATATACACATGTCAATACTAAAGTACATAGCAAACACCCATGACTCAGGAATAAATATCTGTGCTTATCACAGAAATAAATGCCCTGATTGGGATTTGAACCCAGAACCATGGCTTCATAGGCAGGGTCACTTGGCCAGTCCGGTCGTCGAAATGTTAATCCTTACATTTTATGACTAAATGATTGAATTTAATTATATATATTTAATTACAACTTGTTGCAATACAACATATACATATGAGGCATAACTAACTATTTTCATAAATCAGACTCTAGAAATATGGGTATAAAATGAATCGGTTTATTGGGGTCCATCATGTAGGTATATAGTCATATTGTTGTTTGAGGATAGTGCGCAGAGCACACGGCCGCGAGCGATACTCGCTTATTCATAAAGGCAGGTGTTGAATCGAGTGCGAGTTTAATACCTTTTACGTATGCGTTTTTCAGTGACTGTGCAATGAAAATAAGCATGTTTTTTTACAATCAAACTTGAATAATATTGTTATTTTAATTGTATACTTGATTCATATAATATTGGTGCAACCAACAAAGAAAGCAATAAATTGTATTTAAAAAGGAATCTACAAGTTATAAGACTGTTTTTAGGTTCCCATGATATACCTACGTGATATAACCGATGCAGATCTTCAGATGTTAGTTTTTTTATATTTCAACGTATTAGGTACCTATTTACTTTGGCTCTTGATACTAATTTGAATAGCAAACGGTTTTTCTCCAACATTCTATAATATATATAACTTTAAAATTAAAACTTTAACCATAGCATGATATGATGTGGGCTTATAACACCGTTTGAAATAAGATCATATTCTCAGGTTCAAAACCATGTAGATCACAGATTTCTCGGCTAAGAATTAACTATGGGAGTTAACACTATGAGCCGCTATTGCTATTGCAATGCGGTTTAGATAAACCAGTATAATTAAGTGGTATACAAATACCACTTGAAGATTGAATTATTTTGTATAAATTATATGTTACTAGTTGTCATAATCAAGAGTTCTTTCCAAACTTTTCCTCTTGATCGCATCCACCATGACTGAAGATTTGTTGGCGGGTTTTGTTCGGACTCGACCACACTCCCGCCATATATCTTAATAACACGGTATCTTTTCATAATAACACTATTAAAAAATGACTCAAAATGTTCTTGCCTATTTCCGTAATACTTTGTACTCATGGCAGTTTCGTTTCTTATTATGATAAAGTTCCTAGTTGCCAAGCCAAGTAGTGACTGCATTACAAGTAAGTATGTACTCGTAAGTAAGTGTGATATGGTCGGTGCTCTCTGTCACTGTTACCTGTTATGTATGTCATACACAAAATAGAGATAGATAAGGCCTGATTTTGAAGCAATACTTGTAACAGGATTGGAATGGAATTCACTCCATTCGTCTGTAATCCCGGAAAGATACATGATTTGGGTCTTTTCAAGGGAAGAGTGAATAGGTTCTGTTCCAGCGTGCTGCACCCTCGACCTCGTCCAAACTTACCATCAGGTGTCACTGAGGTTTGTATCGCTGGTCAGTCTTATATAAAAAAACATACAGTTTTACTGGTCCATCTCAATCAAACGTTCGTCTAAAACTATGTAAGCGATATTTATACAGATCCTTGTAATATCGTAGCTCGCACGAGCGCGGATAAGACGAGTTCACCCGCTACCCAGTATATAATGGCCTACGGATCCATAGCAACTATGCGTAAACAGAGAGTACACTTATAATGAACCGTTTGGATTGTCAAACCTGGCTATTGGACTGTCTTTATAGCTGCGATGGGCGTCACTAAACGCTGGACTCACGTTCAGGACATTAAGGCGTAGGATCGGCGCGTGAGCAGGGTAAAGAGTGGTTGATTATAGAAAGTATAGTACCATTAATACCTACGCAACATCACGCTAGTACATATCTACACCAACTTGGTATATTACCGTCAGCATGAACACCTGTATGAAAGAACTATCATTTTGGTTTTTATTTTACAAATTGTTATGTTTCCCTACAGTTTACATTTTGAATATTAAATTTCATCGCATTTCAATTTGTTTAATGTGCATATATCTATAGATACCGGGCTCATTTTTGAATAACATTTTGAATTTTTTTAGTCCGTTATTTCACACGCTACCTGTTCCTATGTAGGTATCTAGGTTGTTTTTAATGTAATACAACGACGGTGGCAAATAAGCATATGGCCCGCCTGATGGTAAGCAGTTACCGTACCCTATGGACGCCTGCAGATGCAGGCTTCCATAGGGTATCCTCTGGAGATCCAGAGGATTAAATATGTTTGAATCGACAGTGTTTAATTAGCAAAGATAGTGTACCTTATTGGTTCACCTCAGAATTATATACTTTCCGTTACTCTTTCATAGAACATTCAGATGAGAAGCCGACATGGTCTTAGAAGGAAAGGCTCGTAAACAAATCAGATAGAAAAAAAAAAATTAAAGAGGTCTTACAATTTTGATCTTCATATCTAGTTTTCTTATCGTTATAATTACTATCTGTCACACTTTCTTTGTTTTTAGTTCACCACATTTACTATTTCCTTGATAAAAAATATAATATATGGTCTATGGATGCGCTCCATATTTTGTCAGTTAACATTCAACCCTAAAGAACAGTAGTTAGTTACATCTATGATCCTGTAGGCACATTTCATTAGTCAAACGAAGGAATGACCATTCTGTCTTAAAAGTACTCTGTGCGCTGTGGTACTGCGCAAATGATAAACTCTCGCCATAATTATAAACGCATCAATCCTGCGCCTGCGGCGATGCCCGAGTAAATGCTTATTAGAGGGATTTAAATATTTTCGCCCTCGGTCTGACTCGTAATGAGCCGTGACAATTTTCAGTGCTTGCTTTTAAACCGATTTAAAAAAAAATGGTATTTTAGTAGAATTACTGTGTTTTATGTGTAACATATTGAATTCTTTTCTAGTTGCCTATATCTGAGTGATCTTCACTTAAAATTAATTCTTTGATTTCAAATATAAATTAAAATATGATGTAAATTTGGCTCGAAGCGGGACTTGAACCCACAATCACCGGATCACTGGCCCAGTGCACTATCAATTGTGCTATTCGAGTACTAAGCTTCGAGTCAATTTTTTCTATTCTTTCGGTTCAAATATCGATGATATTCGCTAGCAGACGTTTCTGCTTAATAAAAACAATATGAATATGTAAATTTAAGAAAAAGGCGAGGCAAGATTTGAACCCGGTACTCTTCCAGCTCTCGTCATTGACGCCCCGACCAATTATACATATATACCAAAAATTAGATCACCAGGCTATTGCAGAATCCGAATTTATCAAGTATATAGAATCTCTTAATGGTTCGCAACACCGTAAACCACATTTTAGCATGCCTCCACCTCTCCTATTCGAATCGCTTCGGAATTCAAATGGTTTTGCTACCACTTTACTGGAACCTTTTACTGTTGACAGTCTCGCCTCAACGTCACACACTACGAACTTTCTAGAAGCTATACATATTAATTGGACCTCAATCACACAATTTACAATAATCTCAAAACTGCTAATGCTAACTCAGATGCCAATGCAATACACACAACTATGATTTTGCGTCTGATCAAATTGAAATCGCTCTATTTTCGACTTTTCTACTTCAAGATAAGGTTATAGGTGTTTTGTACTAAGTGTAAATAAATAGTTGATCCCGTAATAAAGACGTGACGTTAATTTTGATGAATGCATTGTATTATTTGTGTTGAAGTGTGACGGAACGATTCGACACGGCTCGAGCGGAATTTGATAATTGTGTAACTAGTGTTTGTAGAAAGCGTCAAAAAAGTGATCAGAAGGCAAATTTGACCTGTTTAGTGGTAGCACAAAATATGGTGGCCAGATCGCTGCATATAATGATTTATATATATGTACAACAAGAGATAAAAATAGTAAAAAAAAATACATTGATTATATTATAGAAACCGTATAGACAGTGATACACACTAGCCGATTCCCGTCGGATTTTCCGCGGTTCAAAAGTTTTTCTTTGAGGTCTTGAAGAAATGTCAAAGCCGTGAAAGCTACGTCTTGTCTAAGAAAAAAAACACGTCACCACTGTTGGAAATCTTGCTTAAACAATTATTGTATTGTATTCTGTTTTTAGTGTTTGTTGTTATAGCGGCAAGAGAAATCATCTGTGAACATTTTAACCGTCTAGTTACAGCCTGGTGGAATGTATACAACCTACATACAGACAGACAGAGAAACGGGCAGTGGAGTAAAATGAGATTAAGGTGATTAACACACTGCCACGCAACACGCTGCATGATGCGTCTTTTCTGTGTGTAGGACTATGTATTATATGTTTTCTATACAAACGGAGATACTTATGTGAACCAAATGCCTGGTTCAACAATCAGGTTACGGAGTGGATGCGAAAACACACAACTGAATCACTACATATTGTTTATTAAATACTTATAGGTACTCGTTTTACAAATCAAATTTAGGTTGTACATGAAACCACACTTGTACATGAAAAAAAAAACATAACTGTCACTTTTGTGCCCGTGTTTTAAACTCAAACGGACCAGTGTATTCGCCTATGATTGGTCGACTAGAAAACTGTCAGAGACGGCTGATCGTAGTAAGTCAAAACAACTAAATTTAATATAAATTGGTTAAAAAATTAGCTACATATATATTTAATTAAAAGTAAGTCATAAAATTATAACACTTACAAGCAAGGTTAGTTCACGCACTCACGCGCTACGCTACGTGGTGCGTGGCAGTGTGTTCATCGCCTAAGGCTCGATGGATCATATTTAAATTCGTGTTACATGAATGTAAATTTAATTTAAATGGCAATAACATCTGAATAAACGATGTCATAAGCTGCTATCTTAAAATTGAACCAAGTCTTAGCTGATCTAATAGATTCGTTGACATAATTGACAATGTGAAATGCCAAAGACATCAGTAGCGGTACAACCTGATATTACTTTAATCTGTCAATTATATCAAATGCTTTACAATGTCGTTACACTGTCCCAGATAGCGCCGCATGCCTTATCAAAACCATCATCAACCCAATTTTATAACTCGCCCTTCATAAACCTTAATACCAAAACATAAGGTCCATTATTGGTCAATCAAGACTGTTCCTAGTTCACGTTCACTCACAATAAATCGATAGAAAATTGCTTTGACATTTTCACAGACGTTACTCTCAACACTACCTTATACACTCGAAGTGTTCATAACAATATCAACCTTGCACAGTAAAATATAGAGTTGAAATGTGATAGCAGTTACTTAGTGGAATAGGTACTTGTGTAAGTAATAGTTCGAAATGTCACGCCTACTTTGCGACATGCCCGTGGAATAGTTCAATGTTGTTCATTATTTCAGATTTCAAAACCGGGGTGTGACTATTTTTTTTAACTTGAAGAACTTTTCAAGAATATGATCTTAAATTTGCTTTCAGTATTTAAGCTAACATATATACCTACATAATTATTTATCTATAGGCGCGTAAACATGCTACATAAGGCATAAACGATGCTAGCATGCTTGTCAAGCGCATGTACAGTCAGCAGCAAAAGTGGCTGAAAGGGCGAAGTGTTCCAAATAAGTTTGACACGACTCTATTAATAAGAGAATAAGAGCCTGTCAAGATGATTCTGAACAAATGGCCCGCTTAGAAACTTCTGCTGCTGACTGTACTTGATGACGTAGTTTGACGGACGAGCTAGCTTCAATTGAGATTAGCACCCTCCAATCCAAGCCTTTAATATTGAGTTTTTCGAGCCCTATAATTGAGGGTAGAGGAAAATGAAACAACCAATATGGTTGTATGCCAGTTAACTGAAGTGTTGACGATATCTTATGTTATGAATCCAGGCTAAAATTAAAGTTGACTGAAGTTGAGCGTTCACAAACTTTTTGCAGAAATCGCGAAGCGTCTGGTTGATGTAACTGGTGTCCGAAGAGCAGCCGGCTTCCTTGCACAACGTATCAGCATTGCCATACAACTAGGAAATTCCGCCATGCTTGATGCATTGGCTCAAGGACCCTTTTTAGATTTAATGTAGTAATTAGTCAAGTAGTTATTATAAAATTGTAAACTTTATACCTACTTGTAAACAAATTACATTCTTTACTTGTAAGTCACTGTAAAACTTCACCTACTAATTTAACTTTAGCTGATAATTTACAGACTTTTAGCTAGTCAAATGTTCACTTTGTCTAGACTGTCTTGCATAATTATTACGGTGCTATTAAATAATTAGA
The DNA here is from genome assembly GCA_022674325.2 of Grapholita molesta. Classification (NCBI taxonomy): domain Eukaryota; kingdom Metazoa; phylum Arthropoda; class Insecta; order Lepidoptera; family Tortricidae; genus Grapholita; species Grapholita molesta. The sequence goes on from CP053137.2 coordinate 9,985,273, forward strand.
CATCATCGACTACCAAAATTTTTAATTGCACACGCTACCATGACCCATCTCTCAATGACACCACTCGAAAACCAGACAAAAGAACAAAAGAACAGATACATTACTTGCACAACCACGATTTTATATTCACGCCGACTGCTTCAAGTAATGACACGTACATATATTCTATAAAAAGTTGTAACGATCTATGCAATTCAAGGGATGATACTACCTTTTGTAAATCAGGCAGTAACCGCTCTGGCCTCATCTAATAGAGTCCAACCAAATTGCTTCTTACGACCACCATGTTAACTATATGACTGTCGCAATGCAAATTGAACCGTTTTACATTGGAATAAAGTTGGAAATAGTAGTAGTTGGGAGTTATGTCGTGAGACACCACGCCTACTGTTGCTTAAATCGGGGACAATTTTCTTTGATATTTTGAATGAGATTAAGGCCAAGTACAAATAAGTGTAAATAAACTAGTGAACTGGAATTGGCATCACAAAGGTGCGGAAATGTACTTTAATTTCCATTATTGTTTCTACCTTTTTCTCTTCTTCGTCATTCCCTCATGACTGAGGATCGTGACCAATAACTATGTTCCTTCAATTAACCACATGCTTGTCTAATGGAATCCTACCAGTTAGTTACAAGACATGAACTTGCGTACTTTCTTATTTCGCACTAGGCGACATGTTTTTGGTATACTCTGGTATCCATTTTGAAAACGAGTAAGGACATATTACTCGAGGTGTTTTTACTTGAGTTTTGAGACATTAAACAGGATATTTACTTGAGTAAATACACATACTATTGTGGGCATATCCGAGTAAAACGCGGGTCTTCTAGCCAAGTCGATATCCTAGGCCCTGCCTACGAAGCTGAAGGTCCCCGGGCCCTGCTAAGGGGAATCCTAAAAATACTTTGAGAAAGGAAAATACGAGTATTTACTTACGGAATAGGACGGGAGAAACAGAGGGTAGAAATTATGATTGTAACAAGCAGACCTTGATAAAAAACGAGGCTGATACGACGAGAAGTACAAACTTATTTTTTTTTTTTTATGATATAGGGGGCAAACGAGCAGACGGATTGCCTGGTGGTAAGCAATCACCGTCGCCCATGGGCACCCGTAACACCAGAGGAGTCACAAGCGTGTTGCCGGCCTTTAAGGGGGGTTGGAGCTCTGGGAACCTTACTCACCATCAGGAACACAACACTGCATACCTGAAAGGTAGCAGTGCTATTATGGCTGTGGTCTCCTGTAAGGAGGAGGTACTTCCCCAGTTGGGCTGCCCCAGATTCAAGCGTGATGGTCATCGCTGTGCCCTACCTCTCATTGTTGGACGTAGTTTAAGGACATACCCGGGTCCCGGGTATTAAGACCGCTGCCATTATATGAAAAAAATATCGTCACGTTTAATAATCAATTGTATCTACTCTCGATTTGTAACTATTATAATTTCATCTCGACATGCCTACAATTCTTCATGTCCGCTTCATGTGGCGATGCATTTTTAATACCTTGAATTATTTTTAATTACTTACGTAGATTAAAATAAGCAGGTAGCTTCCTATAAATAAAAAACCTGTCTGCCGGTTCAACGTACGCCGCTCATATCATAAGAAAACAACGCAAGATACACACTATATACTTAACTATAATAACCGAAATATCCTAGCGTCAAAACTGGGTCTAATATTTTCGTCGGCCAGCGTCACGTTTCGTCATGCGCGTAATGATACGAATTACCATAATTGCGCGGGGGGCGTGGCCAAATGACAATCACGGGGCGACCTAATGAACGGGTGCGCGGGCGCATGAACAGGTGCGAGGAGGGAGGGGCGGGATACAGCGGGAACATCGATATCGATAAAAGCTTTGAGTATATTTTAAAGACTATATTTTAGACTACAACAACAGCAAGAAGGCTAAGAATCTCGGCGTATGTTATTCCGATCACCTTGTTCAAAACTACGCTGTTTTGAGATGTCCAGACGTAGCACACTACCCAAAAATGTTTGTAAAAATATAGATACACTAAATGTCACAAACATATGTACCCACGACTAATCTTATGACATTTTTTATACATACTTTGAACACATTATGTACCTTATTTTACCCTCGTCAAAGGTACAATGTGCAAATTCAGTGGATGTTCATTGAAATTTGAATATTTAACAAAAACAAATAGACAGCAAATTTTTTATATGTCGTTGAATTTTTCTACAATAACATATACATATTCAACCGGGTCTTTAGAGGAGTGGTAGGTACAACATGCCAAAACGTGTTACAAATGTAACTTATAGGTGAATGGGTCTACTTGTGCAAAACTTCATCTTTTTCATATAACCCAGGGTTATTTAGAGTTTTCTTTGGCCTCGTCTGCCTCGAAGAAAATTATGAAAAACATCGATATCGATAAAAAAATCTATAGTGGAGCACATCCCTAGAGTAATGCTCATAGTGTCGTACGTCGAGTCATGCTCATTACATCTAAGTGTCGCCGTCCCTCTATGTCATTATCTTCACATGCTTTATATGTATGTATGGAATTTCCGGCTCATTAAACTATGTATGTGTTTGGCTACATGGTTCAATTTCCGTTATGACATTTGAAATGTTATGGTTCCATTTGAATCGTGTATACGTTTTTGTTATAATTTGTACTTGTGGAAATAATTTGATTAATAATAAGAAGTAGTTGATAGTAAAGTCAAGAACTTTCTCGCGTTGCTCAGACTATGTATGTAACGTTGCCTTTAGTTTCGTTAAGTTACATTTTTGACAATATATCTGTACCACATCATTTAATAAAGACATTGCAGTATATCTACTACTGCCATATCTTTATTTAATGTTTTTTTGAGATATCAGGTTGGCACGGCGCGGCTATTGGAGTCAAGACTTTAGCTTTTATTTCTGTTTTTTTTTTCCTACAAAAGTTGGCGTAGAGTTTTTTAAATATTCTGATATTCTTTTTAGTAGTCTTTCTTTTAAGTAGTAACATTACTAGTTATATAAATTGAAAATAGATGACATCACTTAAGAATAAATTGCCACGACAGCTAAAGATACAGTTCAAATCATCTTGTAACTTTTTCTTTAAAGTATATGTCATCTATAATTTCATTCTCAACTTGGCTCTGTGATTTCCTTGTAACCAAGTAAGATTAGCTTCTGATGACTATTTTATAGTAACAATTGTAAAAATATATAATCTTAGGTTATCTAAGATCACATCACACTTCCTACCACGCAGTTAAGAGCTTTTGCATATTTGAAGCTAGTGCACTAAAAATAAAAAACGTTGGATTTTCACTAAGTGTGGTTCATGTGACTTTAATTATCGGCTTCTTCCTTATTCAACTATCTGCTGTAGAGTATAGATAATATCATTCTTGACTTTTAGTCCATCAATATTTACTTAAGATGCTGTGACTGGAGCCTATTTCTTAAACACTTCTAACTTGTAATACCAGCGGAAGTCTCTTTCTAACAACAGGAGTCAAAATGTGACTTCCGCTTGTATTAAAAACGTTGGTCAGTGTTGTATAAAAAAGACAAGTGTTCGAGAAATAGGCCCCTGGTCGTTTGTGTTCAGTCTCCGTCCTAAGACTGTTCGATGATCATTGCTTTATCGTAGTTTTTATGACAATTATTGTGTCAAGTCCTGGGATCAGGCATGATGGCGTATCGCACGCCTTAAAACAGCAATATATAAAAATTACAGGCGTTTAATAGTACTCAGGATTCTCTGTTGTAATCTGCGCCGTGGTGATATTCTCTCAAGCCACAATGCTGGGAACGCAGTAACGCGCTGTAACAATTATTAGCTTCAATTGTGGCAGGTTCACGGATACACAAATTGTAGCCTTCAGCTGTGACCGAGGAACAAAGGTAGGGAGCGATGACATTGGTGAAGACTTTTTTAAGATACTGCTAGTGATAAAAATGGATCGCTGTAATTTTGCAATAATAAGTCAATGTTCATCTTCCTCGCGTTGTCCCGTCATTTTGCCACGGCTAATGGGAGCCTGGGGTCCACTTGGCAACTAATACTGGCACTAGATTTATGATAGCGACTGCCATCTGGGCTTCCAATCCTGAGGGTAAACTAGGCCTTAGGATTAGTTAGTCCGGTTTCCTCGCGATGTTTCCCTTCACCGAAAAGTGACTGGTAAATATCTAATGATGTTTCGTACATAAGTTCCAAAAAACTAATAAGTCAATGCCATAATAAGTCAAGTTGGAATTAAATAGAAGACCTTGTTATAGGCCTTTGGGCGAATGGTATTTAAATGCGACGCTGGTCAAATAGTATCTAAAGTTGTCCTTTTAGCAGATTTGCCAAAAGCTACCATAATCAAAACTTGATGAAAACCTACCGCTAATGTCTTTGCTATAGAAAAACATAGTTCTAGGGCAAACAAATATAATATACGAATAAAAATACAGGATTGGGGTGGGGATCTATACGTACACTCAATAATACAATTATTATGTACTTTGAGGATTGTTTTGAAAAAGTAAGTTCCGGTGAGTTTTTTGACGGTACAAATCTTCTCTAGAGGTGTAGAATAGACCGTTCTTTTTGACGTTCCTTTGTGCATTGTAATGTCCCTGAATTAAAAAATAAATATCTTTTATCTTCTCACACTCTACAGTTAGTCTCAAAGTAGCCAAATATATCAATACAATATTTGTTTATATAGCAGAAAGGATGTGTTATGATTACGATATATTTCGCCGTCTAGACTGCTACTAAATATTTCATTACTGGACTCTAGTTGTCTAGTTTTACGTTTTTTCATTTATATAAAGACATGTAGAAAATAAGATCAAAACAATAAACTCTATACTACTTTTATATTATGCATGTCTCTAAAATAAAACGCAACATAAATTGTCGTCGCAACAAAAAGAAGCAAATTACGCACCTTATTAACCGAAGCGCCGATGTCGTCCCAATGACAATCATTAATATTTAAGAACCTCATAAAACAATATTACGAGTCCCCTTGCTTACTCAATGAGCCTCACAATTACAGACCATAACGCGGGTTCGATTCCCGCCAATAATTGCTAGGTATCTCCGAAACACATAAATTATGTTGGCGTTTGTCTTGGAGCTGTTTTAATTGGATAATTTTCTTGCCAGTTTTTATGGAAGAGGATGTAAATCTAACGTCCAGTTCCAAGTGCTTTCTACGAAATTGTTAAAGTGCCGTTTTGACATTTGGAATTCTTGGAGATAAAAAAATACGCAAACGATTGATAGGAAGTCAGGAAGGAATATTAGAAGAAGCCTAAATACTGGTGTTGAGTAAAATCGTTATGATTATATTTGCAGTTCTTAATTGATACTTTCTTGTCGTTTGTATTTTTTAGCACTTGTTAGCAGTGGAATGTTTCTGATGAAACTAAATGCTTAACGATGACTTTATATTACTTGAATAGTCCCTACACTTCACTCACAAAACATCTTGTTACATTAGCTAAAGATACATAGAAGTATAGAAATGTGTGAAATGTGTATATTTAAACTTTGGTTCATCTAGTAAACTTCCATGAACAGGAATTATCGAGATTGCTTATCTTTGTAACTTCGCCATGCAAAGTCCAAAACAAACGTAGTTTATGTAGTCCAGACTCTGGGCCAACTTATTTAGCTACGTAAATTCCATTTGGAACTGGACAAAACATGTTTGTCGTATATCGAATGCTTGAGACCTTAATACAACTTTTGAGTCCCGTATGCACAATAAAAATATGGAGACTTGAACTTTTTTTTTTTATGACAAAAGTGGCAAACGAGCAGACGGATTGCCTGATGGTAAGCAATTACCGTCCCCCATGGGCACTCGCAACACCAAGGGAGTCACAAGCGAGTTGCCGACCTATAAGTGGGTTGGAGCTCTGGAAACCTTATTCACCATCAGGAACACAACACTACATACCTGAAAGGTAGCAGTGCTATTATGGCTGTAGTCTTCTGTAAGGAGGAGGTACTTCCCCAGTTGGGCTTCTCCAGATTCAAGCGTGATGGTACGTCGCTGTGCCCTACCTCTCATTGTTGGACGTAGTTTAAGGACATACCCGGATCCAACTTGACACCTTTCTTGCAGGTGAGGGACTCAAATCAAAATGGGAATATTCAGGTGAATTGAGATGTTTGAAAAAAAAATAAGTTGCCATCCTTGTGGCATTCGATCTTATCGAACGAGATCAAATTTAATATCTAAGTGCCACTCCCGTATCGATAACCTTACAACGACTCTTCGTCGGTATTTACCGAAATAGCTCAGCTTAAGTTAATATCTGTCATTTGACTTGATGAGACGTTTTAAACTTAAACGATTAGGGTCTCTCGACATTCTGTCAAAGGCAAAGAAGTGCTTAGAGATATTGGTAAAACTCTTAAAAGTCTACTGTAAGCCATTAATGCCATTATACAAATGACTTTTAACATTTAAAGGTTTTAAGCTTTTCACGAGATCCTTCATTTTATATTGAGCTGAAACATTTGCTAATGATTCCACAATTCTTGAGAAAAACGATAATTTTGAAAAATCATAGCCAAGCGAAACCTAAAATCGCGCCTTGCGTGGGCATGCCGCTCAGCTACCGAGGGTGTGCATTTTTCCATCTTCATTTTATTTTAGTGTATCTAAACATTTTATAGGTGAAATTAGTCTTAGTAGTAATTTCAGGAAATGCTTCCGAACATTATACGCGATATCTTCGAGACATCTGTACCCTTACCATGAATTTTGACATTGACGTTTTCGATAACGTGTATCGAGTTTATTATCTGTGCATCTTGCTTGTACTATTTTAGTGTGAACGAGATGCACAGATAGTAAACTCAATACTGGTTATCGAAAACGTCAGTGTCACAACTCATGGTAAGGGTACGGATACATACTTTCTTATTGTGCTGGCTCAGCGACCCAAAATGAGTCTTAGCCTTCGACAAAGGAGCGCGCCCCAGCGCATTCACCCGCCAAATTATCTCTTTAAAAATGCCATATTACAGGAACAAGTGGAGGAATTCAATATCATTGGTAGAACTTCGATTTCGTCCCTGCTCATCCCAATTTATGGTACTCAAAAATCAATGCAAATGAAAATGCTAAATAAATAAAAGATTTTTTAGAGCTTCGCAAGAAGCAGTAGCTTCAGCTAATAATTTATTGCCTATTATTACATTCTAACTTCTCTAGTCAATCCATAAATCGGTACCGATACCGACCAGGCAAGGACTCACCTGAGTATGCCTTTGAGTCTGTATATACCTAGGCCACTATTTAGTCACTTACCATCACACAAGAGTTAATATAATAAAATAAAAACTTTGACAAAACCTCGGTCTAGATAAATCAAAATTGACATGACCACGGAGAAATTGTACCACCGTCCCTATTATAAAACCTTCATATTCAAAAGTGTTTCAATAGTTCGCCGTATACTAGCGTATCTTGATTGTATGTATAGTGATATAGGAGGGACGGGACGGGGCCCAAACTCGTCAAACTTGGGTAATTGAATCGGGAACTACAGCGACAGCAGCTAACTCTCCGTGTGTTACAGGCCTAAAAAACTATAGAACTGATAGAGGAATCAGAAATTGACGGGTAAAAATTATTTTAAAAATAAAGTTTCTCTTTTATGTTGTTAATTAGACAATGAACAATGTTCGATATTTAAATCGAAAGAAAAATAGAAAAATTTGACTCGCAGCGGGACCCGAACCCACAACCACTGGATTTTTCTATTTTTCTTTCGATTTAAATATCGAAGATATTCGCTAGCAGACGTTTCTGCTTAATAAAAATAAATAAAATAATGTACAATGGTGTCCAATGTTTTTTTCTACACACTTGTTAGCAAGTCTGATAACATCGATTTGGGCTATTAAAGCAGTGTATATTAAACACGCGGGATTTATTCATTATATTATCGCACTAGTGCTAAAAGGTACAACCAGTAGTCTAGTAACATATAAAATCAACGAATCAAAAGTATCGCATCCTGTGATACCAGTTTATTTTTTATAATAGCACTGCTACCTTTCAGGTATGTAGTGTTGTGTTCCTGATGGTGAGTAAGGTTCCCAGAGCTCCAACCCCCCTTAAAGACCGGCAACGCGCTTGTGACTTCCCTGGTGTTACGCGTGTCATGGGCGACGGTAATTCCTTACCACCAGGCAATCCGTATGCTGGTTTGCCGCCTATGTCATAAAAAAAAAAAACAAATAAGTAAGTTATTTTCTATAGTTAATCTTTCAGAGCTTCTAACACATTTATATTGATAAACAAGCAGTAATTCGTTTCGTTTTAATGAAGACCAAGGACCCGCCTAGTTAAAAGAACTCGGACAGCAATAAAATGTTGATGCCTCTTCAGTTCTCAGTCAGCTCTTCCGAATGGCCGGCAAAAATCTTGGTAACACATTAACTTTTAACGCGATTAAATCCCGTTTCATTTGTAATGATGTGAAATCGTGAAAGTTTAAATAGTATGACTTCTACTAGAAATAATTGTTTTCCTATATGTTCGCCTCTATCAGTTCTCAATGACACGATCGAGGCATGGACGAAGTTGTTTAATCGCGCGATTAGGGGCTCAGTACCGCGCGGTGCCAGCCGCTACATAGGCACCAATTAACGCCTATTTCAGTATTCTTTAGTCAAGTGTTGCGTTCAATATCACGTAAACTTTGAAGTTTTAGTGTATGAAAGACTAAAAAGTGTACAAAACACGAACTTAATACCTTATGTCATTCTCTACCAGTACCTTAGTAACGAAGCGAAACTTGGAATCGACGCATGATTGAAGAAATGGATATTGGAGATATACCTAGTATGGAAACAAAAATTCACATTACCTAATTACGCATTGATCTCCGATTAACGTCATATATCTAATAACAATTTATCAACCACGAATGTTCACTGATGGACATAAGCATCCCTCAATGATGATAAAGACTTGTATAATTTTTGGAGGAGTTGCTACAGTCGCTACGCTTGGCGGGCAGGTTGGCGACTGCAGTAGCTGTTAATTCGATTTCGACGGGCGCTGCTGCCCATGTGTCGGTTTTTTCCCTTTGTCGCTTCTTACACCAGCTGGAAGAGATGGGACGATGCTATTACTTGCACCGGCATCACAAGGCAAAAACATTATTATATAATGAACTTAACTATATTAATTCCCTTAAAACCAATTTATCACAACATTTTTACCCAATATTTATCTCTGCCCATCTGTAAATATAACTGCTCCCGCGACTTCGCTCATATTTCACGACCACCCCAGAGTTCATGACTAAATAACGAAGAGATATAAACTTATGTCATAGATTGTTTGTCATGTCTAAGATCGAACCCGGGACCCCACACACGCGGCAGCATTAGTCTTCATTTGGCAATGTTTAGGGATGTGGTGGGAGTCGATATATTATTATTTTATCGACAGTTATGTGAAGCATCAGATTTATATTATATTTTATTGTCGAACTGAAAAAGAGACGTCATGTTTGGCCCAGTGGGTTATTACCCTATTAACTATGAAGTCGACGGTACTGGGTTCAAATCCCAGTAAGTGCATTTATTTTTGGGATGAGCACAGTTATTTGTTCCACATAGGTGTTGTTACACATAGATGCTTTCTATGTAAGTATTTGTATTTTCTATAATTCGTTTGAACACAACCCTTCTTGAGCTTACCATGGGGCTCAGTCAATTTGTATAAGAATGTCTTGCAATGTTTAATTATATATTATTACTTATAATAACTAATAAAAAACCTAGTCACGGATTACGTTGTATTAAAAAAAAATTAAGCCTGTACATTTTTACTATCAATTTTTGTTAATTTATATAAAAAACTGTATTACATTTTTTAGAGCATGTTTAATTTAATTTTTTTATTCGTAAACAACATAGGAGGACCTTCAACGATATATTGCTTTTTATCTTTTTTCTAATAATAGTCTGATTATCCACTACATAACTTTAACAGAATCGATATCGATATAAACATCAACCTCTCCCACCTCTAAAACTTCTAAACAAAGAACATTGATATTAATTTCGTCTTCCCGTACGAAATCACGTCGCTATCTAATTATCCGGTATCGCGCGAACCGGTAAATATTAACCGGTATAAACCGGTAAATATACAGTATTATAAAATTTGCGACGTCTTTCCTCCCTAGGGAAATATGGGGCGTGTTTTTAAATGAAATAAGGAGGGTTGTATTCAATTAGGTTTTTGATGCATTGCTTTAACACGGTAATTTAAAAGAGTTAAGAAATAAATGACTGATTTTATCATTGTATTCTGCACAGTGAATTTTTTAAATCATTTTTATTTACCCTGGTGGTACAATTATTGTACGTAAGTTTGATACAAGAGTGAATCAACTATTTGTTATTGTTATTCTGTCCGGTCAGCCCGGAAACAAAATGTGTCGATAATATTGTGTGTAACTCTAATACGGGCGAAGACCGAACCGAAAACCAGACATAGGATTTACCAGTATAATCATTAACTAAAAGGTTTTTCTATAATTATATCTATTATACATATGTAATTAATTTTTGTAACATTTCTGAGCAGTTATGTACTGCGAACATTACGCGATATGAGCTTTTGAAACGAACTGTCAACGAGTATTTAACTCGAGTGTGTTGCATCACATTGCGGGGCGATTTTTTTTATATGGATAATATTATTATTGTACTTCTAAGCAAAAGTTATCTAAATATATTTCTTATGTCCTATATATGCCTCATATCACTTCTTCATTTATATATGACCACGCCATTTGGACCCAACCATAAAGCAATTGCTCATATATAGAAAAACCTTTATACTTCTAACAGCCGCTAAACCTTAGATTAAAACCTCCAAGGCACATTCGTCCAATTTCAAATGTAAATTTAATAATACCATGTCCCTTAGCAATTGAGTCGAATTCTTTCTAAACCGTTTTACACTAATAATTTCTACTTAACCACCAACATAACTTGATCTAACACTAATAATATTTTTCATTCAAAAAGGGCTCAGATATATTTGGTCGTTTGATAAACGTTGTAAACGGCCATCTTGGAAAGAGCCATGTTTCTATGTCTATGTTTCGTGTTTAGAGATCGTATTATTATGGAAAAATGATATATTTAAATGTAATAAAGTTAGTCCAGTAGCCATTAACATATTATCGTACTTAAGGGCATGTGTCATAGCCTCGGGAACATTTTAAAGATTAAGTTTGATTTTAAACTGGAGGTTTTTTGGGAATCGTTTTATGTTAATTTTATTTCTTGGTGTAGGGTGTAATATTATTAAAATCTTAAGAATAAGGTTGTCAAGTTATTAGGACGTAATTTTTGGTTAAGAATTTTCCCTTAGAGTATGTTTATCGCAGCTACAGTCAACAACAACAATATGTATATTTACCTAGTACAGTTAACAGCAAAGATATGGATAGTGTTTACACTTTTGCACCTTTCTAAGGTGGTAATGTTTCGACATCGACTATACTTAGGATATTAGTGAGTGTTATGACATGAAATGGTCAATTGGTAGATAAGGTCCAAAGAATTAGACAAAATTTTCGTGATAAACGCTTAAATAAATGCCTTTACCGGAATTCGATCCCGAAACCTCCAAGTTGTAGGAAGGGTACCGGCTAAGATAATGAGACCGTTAATAGGTTAGGTTTTTAAATAAAATGTTTCTATTTTAAATATTATATTCTTATTTGTTGTTGTATTATATTTTGCTTTTATATTCATATTATAAAAAAACCTAGAGCAGGTTTATAGCAGCAGAACGGAAATAAATAAACAGTAAAGAAAAAAAATGTAACTTACTGTACCCCCTCTTATATTTTAATCTAATGTAATTACGTACCTACTAGAGAAGATATAGGTACATATTATGATATGAGATTTGATAATTTTACAAACGCGGGAACTAATCTAGGTACTTACCAGCTGACCACTCAAACATTTACACAAAAATAATTAAAAATACAAAATTAAACGAACCCCCGACCTACCCTAATGGAAACCGATACTAATACCGGTACCAATCAACATCAAAGCCACCAAATCACCAAAGCGCCAATTAGCCGGTTAAAAGTGGCGCCCCGGGCGCCAGGGAACCGATTTGAATTTGAAATTTGGTACCAATTTAGCTGGAGGTGCTGGCGACAGATACCAAAACGGAAAGGAGTGATCAAAGGCACAGGATATGTGAAAAACAGATATGGCACGTAAAATTATTGAATTTTAATAATCGGCTATTACTCATCCATCATATATGTAGTCAGTATGGCCAAACATATCGTAACATATCCATACTACTATATAAATAAAGATCTGTATCGATATAATTGGCCACTTTGGTTGCAACTAAGTATTTGAGGCTGACTGTGCCTACGGACGCGCCACCGCTATTGTATATCTATTCCTGTGTCAAAGTCGTTTTCTATATATTTAAGTATTTATTTATATGTCTTGGTTGGGTTGGCTTGGCTGAGTACCCACAACTCAAGCCTTTTTGAGCTAACCGTGGAGTTTTGTCAATTTGAGTAATGATGTTATGTAACATTTATATACAATTACTTTTTATTTTTTTATACAACGACGATGGCAAACAAGCATACAGCCCGCCTGATGCTAAGCAGTTACAGTAGCCTTTGGACGCTTGCAACTCCAGAGGATTCACATTCACATACTTCTGTGTAGATATAATTTGAAAAAAAAAATTAAAAAATATGCCATAAAAATATCATTAGTATTTAATAATAATATGTTTTGTCATTTTAACTTGGCGTAGAAACACTAGGTCCATGGGGTCCCAGCGTGCACAAACTTTTTGTAGAAATCTCGAATCGAGTGATCGATGTCACTGGTGACCGAAGTGCTGGCGGCTTCCTCGCATATTGCAATACAACGAGGAAATACTGACAGCATCACAATGCCTCAAGGGACTTTTTTAATTTTAATCTAATACCTAGTTAAAAACTTATTTAAATGCTTTTAGGTGTATTATTTGAAAATAAAAAATATTTTAAATACCTAAACAAAAATCTTGAATAGACTATCTTTATTTAAAGCTATATTTATATAGTTTCATGAAAAATAGATAGTTCTACTCCTAAGTTCTACCTAAGTTGTTGGAATTACGAGTACTAAGTATAATTTTATTCGTGCCCTTCGATTTAACAAAAGCCACGTATATTTGTAGAATTTGTAGTAAGTAACTACGTATACGTCAATATAATTACATAAGTGTACGAGTATGTCACATTTTTCGTAACAATATTTGCTCTGCATTGAACTGAGCAGATGCTGATATTGCTGCATTTTAGAAATGGCAGTAATAGTTAAAGATTTTATTTATCTGCCGATTTTGATTATACTGTACAGTCAGTCACAATATTAATACCGGGTCGCGTTCTCCCGAGGGGTTTCTAAATCATCCGTCCCTGTCGCTCCCTCGCGCGCCGACCGAGCGAGAGAATGAGGTGGATACGACTTCATTTTCACAATTATAAATCCTACCATTATAATGAGTAATTATTGTATATAATTTTAAGCTTATCCATCATACCATCAGGCAATTAGTCCAAGACTCTCAATAAAATCGGTAAGTTTTTTTTATAAAATTGCAGTTTTTCCTTATAATAAAAATGGTTAATATCTCAAAATAACGCAAATGAAACAAGTAAGTAACAAATTGGAACTTCCGAGACTATACGTCCGTCTATATGAACTTCCGAGTTTATTCTAAAAAAGACAGAAAATAGAAGAAGAGATAAACGGTCCATTTGGTCTAATTCGATAATAAGAAAAATGATATTGAATGGCGTCCAAGATACAGTAAATATCCTATTTACTCCTACCAGTACTTAGGGTTTTTTATTTATTTAATAAACATAATTAAATTGCAACTAAAATTAAGGCATTTATGTCCAATGAAACAAATAATGAAAAATACATTGCAATAATATATAAACTTATCCTTATATATTATTGGCATAAAAAGTCTGCTACAAAAAAAATTCTATTTAAATAAAGATTTGGGGTAAAACCAAGGCAGGACTTTAAATCTTTCATATTTTCACTACCTACTGCCCACTAGGAACTATCGTCAAGGTTTTATGTCTAGATAATCTCCTGTCTCGGTACTATTGAAATAAGAATCAAACCCTAGATCATTTAGGTTCGACAGGTTACCGCTTAATTTGCCACCGAAATCGATAGATGGATAAAGTCGCCATGTCCATACTAGTCTAGCACACCCGTAGCGCCTCCGGTTACATTCGCTTTACGGTGTAATTTTTCTTATGTTATTTATTTATTTATTACGAAGTGAGTGATCTATATCACGTCATATCTTACACCCTTGTAAATGGGCTGGCATTTATTCAAGAAACCAGCACGAAACGTCTTAAGTCCCTCACTCGGCTTAGTCTCTTGTGACTTTTCCGTTCCCGTGGCACTGGAGCTCGGCGTTCAAAGACAATAAATGTTTTGTCGTAAGTAGTCGCTTTAGCCTTTTTGCTTTTGAGCTGCGCGTTCCTATAGCTACTAAAGTGCACCATCTCAGACAAACCAATTAATGGAAGTGTGTTCTTTAATTGTCTAAAGACTCGTCAACTTTTTTTTTTAATTCACGCTGATATTATCAATGACTTCTAAACTGATATAGTGAT